>CM075351.1:128040000-129240000 GCA_037693485.1 Kitagawia praeruptora
AAGGGTACTTCACAAGGGTAATGAAGGGTTCTGGGTCGAATGTAACCATTTGGAGAAAAGAGAAGATAGGGCAGACACTGATTTGAGCGGTGGTGTTCCTGAATTTTTAAAGAAAGTAGTGCAGCAACATTCAAAGGTTTTTGAGGAACCGATTGGGCTGCCACCCCATCACAGCCACGAGCATGCTATTCTTTTGAAAGAGGGCAGTGACCCTGTGGGAGTTTGACCCTACCGATATCCACAACACCAAAAAGATGAGATTGAACGCCTAATAGCGGAGATGTTAGCAGCCGGAATAGTTAAACCCTCCTCCAGCCCTTTCTCTAGTCCGGTTCTTTTGGTTAAAAAAAGATGGATCATGGCGATTTTGTGTGGATTATCGCGCCCTCAACAAAGAAACCGTGCCAGACAAATACCCGATCCCAGTCATTGACGAGTTATTGGACGAGCTCCATGGGGCAACTGTTTTCTCAAAGTTGGACTTGCGTGCTGGGTACCATCAGATTCTGGTCAGACCTGAAGATACGCATAAAACGGCATTTAGGACACACAACGGTCACTACGAGTTTTTAGTAATGCCGTTCGGTTTGATGAACGCACCATCCACCTTCCAGTCATTGATGAATGATATCTTTCGGCCTTTCTTAAGGAAATTTGTCTTGGTATTTTTTGACGATATTCTGGTTTTTAGCAGCAACAAGGTGGAGCACGGGGAACACTTGCACCAGGTTTTAAACACACTGAACTTGCATTCTTTATTTGCGAATTTAAAAAAGTGTGAGTTTGGGAAGTCAAGGATTGGGTATCTAGGGCACGTAATTTCAAGCGCTGGAGTTGAAATGGATGAAGACAAAGTTAAGGCCATGCTGGACTGGCCACAACCTCGAAACCTGTGAGAGTTACGAGGTTTCTTAGGGCTGATGGGGTATTATCAGAAATTTGTCGCGGGATATGCTCACCTCGCACAGCCTTTGACAGATCAGTTAAGGAAGGATTGTTTTGGTTGGAGTGAAACAGCAACGAAGGCCTTCGAGGCATTGAAGTTAGCTATGACCAAGCCACCGGTACTAGCCATGCCAAACTTCAAATTACCATTCGTTATCGAAACCGATGCTTTGGGGTATGGGGTTGGAGCGGTACTTATGCAAAATAATCGACCAGTTGCCTATTTTAGCAAAGTGTTGGGAGTACGAGCACAAACCAAGTCAATCTATGAGAAAGAGCTGATTGCTATCGTTCTAGCAGTCCCGAAATGGAGACATTATTTACTAGGGCATCATTTTGTAGTGCGTTCAGATCAATAGAGCCTCAGATTTCTAACGCAGCAACGAGAAGTAAACTCGGAGTATCAAAAGTGGGTCACTAAACTTCTGGGTTTTGACTTCGAAATTCAGTTTAAACCAGGCTCTTCGAATAAAGTTGCGGATGCTTTGTCCCGTAAGCAGAATGGTGATGTGACTTTACAAGCCATAGAGTCTAGACCTGAAGTTTCATGGGAGGTTTTGAAAAAAGAATTGTCACAGGATCGGGTTATACAGGGGATAATTGCAGACTTGAAGCAAGGTACCACTGAACATGTTGGGTTTACGATGGGGAACAATCTGCTGCTATACAAGTGTCAAATTATTTTGCCAAGAAATTCAACACTCAAAGCAGCCTTGTTGTATGAGTATCACGACTCGGTCATGGGAGGTCACTCTGGTGAATTGAAAACGTATCTACGACTAGCTACAAACTGGTATTGGGTTGGGATGCGAGGCGATGTGGCCACATATGTGCGGAACTATGTAACCTGCCAGCAACAGAAGGTATCTCAGCTGTCCCCTGCAGGACTTTTACAGCCCTTGCCCATTCCGGTGAGGATATGGGAAGATATTTCGATGGACTTTATCGAAGGCCTACCCACGTCACAAGGAGTTAACACGATCTTCGTAGTTGTCGACTGTTTCTCCAAATACGGCCATTTCATAGGATTGAAACATCCTTTCGATGCTTTTACCGTGGCTACTATTTTCATCAAAGAGATCGTTCGATTACACGGGTTCCCAGCCTCCATCATTTCTGATCGGGATCGAATTTTTCTCAGTACTTTCTGGAAAGAAATATTCAAGCTGCATGGTACTACATTGAAGAAAAGCACCGCCTACCACCCTCAAACCGACTGGCAAATCGAGATTGTCAATAAAGGGCTGGAAACTTAATTCGTTGTTTTGTGGGGAGCAAACCCACAACTTGGGCAAAATGGCTTTCTTGGGCTGAGTTTTCCTACAACACTGCTCCGCATTGCTCTACGCAACTAAGCCCATTCAAAGTAGTGTACGAGCGTGATCCACCACATCTCATTCGGATAAGTCATGAGCAGACACCGGTCCAAAGTATCGACGAAATTCTACAAGAACGGGATGCGTTACTGGACGAACTCCGTCTCCATTTGATAAGGTCCCAGTAGATCATGAAGACAGCTGCAGATTCTAAACGGAGGGATGCTGGGTTTGAAGTGGGGGATTTCGTGTTCTTAAAACTACAGCCTTATCGACAGAAGTCCTTAGCTCGTCGACCATTCGAGAAACTTGCTCCCAGGTTTTATGGACCATTCTGTATTGAGCAAAAAGTGGGTAGAGTGGCTTACAGACTAGCTCTTCCAGTAGAGTCAAGAATCCACCCAGTTTTCCACATTTCTCAACTCAAACGTTCAGTTGGCAATACAAACGTATTTCCTACCATACCTCCATAGCTAACTACGGACTTGGAATTGAGGGTTGAACCTGATACTCTGCTAGAGGTACGAGAGATTAAACAAGGACAAGAGACACGATTGGAGGCCCCGATTCAGTGGAAAGATTTACCTCCTGCAGAGGCCACTTGGGAGGATGTGGAACATTTCTACAAGCAGTTTCCACACTTCCACCTTGAGGACAAGGTGGCACTTTGGGGGGGAGGTAATGTAATGCACCAGGAAAATACGAGACCAATTATAACGTATGCAAGAAAAATAGGGAAGGGTAAAAAGGTAAAAGCAACTCCAGAGGTCAACAATTAAAGTCAAAGGGCAGAAGAGGACATTAGAAGAAAGGAGAATTGGGGATATAAGGAAAAGATCGATTAGGGTTTCATTATCTGTCTATTATCTTATCTGTTGTCTTTTCTTTTATGGAGAGCCCTGGACTCTCGAAGATCCAGTTATCTTGTAACCATTGAGTGGATTGGAAACAATTAATTATTTACAGTAATAGATCGATACTATTTCGTCTAATTTCTGAATTAGCGATAAGTCATTCCATTACAGGAACGTCCACCCAAAGTAGTGGAAAAGGCAAACAAGGTACATTCCTAATTGTTGAGTCCTATGAGATGATTTGATGAATTTCTGTTTGCGAGTTAAATAAATATATGTATGAACTACACACATGCGTATCCGTGGTACTTGTATTGTCGAGTTGTGATATTGTAGAAGATTAGCAAGTTTAATGTTCTGTATCGATGTTTTTCTGGTATTGTAGAAGATTAGCAAGTTTATGCATATCTTAGTACCATAGATTCGACTTCTTGAAATGGCTATTCTCACTAAGATATATTCTGTATTTCCAGAAATATTTAAGGTTGACACCAGCAACACTAAACAGTTAATATAATTGCATGTGGACTTCTTCTTTGCCTCGAAGTTTTTTGGTATACACTAAAAGAATTGACTACTATATTAAATATAAGAAAAAGATTGTAGAAAAATATATCCTCGGAAGTGTATTCAAAAAAGTTTACATCTGACACGACCAAAGTTGATGTATAAATAAGTAGAAATTGATTTTCTTAATTTGCGAAGTGTACCTGAGACATAATATTGAGAATTTATAAAAGGAATCCATATAAGTAACTTTATGAATTCTTGGTGTATAAAGTCTCAGAGCACTTCTTAATGCAGGTTTTCCAGAGTTGTATTCTACAGAACACAATACCCGACTTGAGAAGATGTGTACGGATATTGATCATTGAGATCAATAGCAACAAATGATTGCCCCACAAATCAAATGAATGTTTGATTTATGGGTTTAATGCCTGGGTAATCGTTTCCTGAAACTCCTAACATAAAAAATCTTTAATCAGTACTTGCTTAATTGATTTGTGATTGTCAATCCTTTTATTGACTTGGCTATACCAATTTGAATTACTTGATATATTAATATTTATTCATATTACCTTCCCTGCATCACAGGTGTTGGTTGGGGAGTCGATCGTGAAACAAGATGATCCGACAAAGGGTATAACCGCACTTTATGGTAAAGATATAGCTTCCTAGGCTACAACTTTTGAATTCTTGGCGCCATTTTGTTGTAAGAGTAACTAATGGTTTCTTTCTCAATTTTGTATCCATAACCATAAGTTCTTAGCTCCACTAATCCTTGGAGCACATCATTTGGTTTACTCATGTTATAACCCATTAATGCAAACTTGCTAGAACAAGAAAAAAGAAAAAGGAAAAAAGTGCTCAACTTATAATGTAGATTGCTCCAGGCTAATGATCTTTGATTTCATTGGTTGAGGAAGCATATATCTTCAAAACCCAAGATGTTGTTAATCTTGAGATATGCTTTTTTATTATTTTTTATTCACTTGTTTGTTTAATAAAGTTATCAAGAAAGGAATCCCTTTAAGTAAATGAAATTTGCAATGGAATGATCAGTGATCACTAGTAAATTTATCATTCTCTAGTAACTTAATCATTCGGACTCTGATAATTATTTAAAACTGGAAAAATTTACACAGCCAACCTTGAACACGATTTACCTTATAAAAAATTCTAGAGCACTAGTTTCGGCATGTAAAGTTACAGCTCTAATTCTAACTAGGTGATTGTTTTTTCCTTTTTAAATTTCATATTGTTGCTGCATTTGACATGACGTATTATTAACAAAAGGTCATCATCTTCAAAGCTTATTTTTTATAATTTGCATGGCGACGGTGCCCAAGTCCAATTATATAATGATGCAAGGTACATATTTCACTTTTTCGTTTTCCTTGGCTACCTTGATCCTTGTTACATCAAGCAAATAGAATAATGTTTTAAATTGAAACGAACTCGAGTTTGCTAGTCTTTAATACCTCCCTTTGTATTGTAGTTTGTCATAATGTTTCTTGCTCAGTTTTGATCACCAAAGAGAAAATGCAAATTATGATTTTTTAACATTTCAAACACTATATAACTGCACCAATGGTTTTGGAATTTAAAATTCCATGATTTATTATTAAATGGTAAGTGTAGCACATATGGTACTCCGATAGTAAAACTGAAATGATCAAACTCTGCTCCCTACCAGGATTAAACCAGATTACAAAAATAATGTAATTCCAGAATCATACTTTTAGTCTAATTTTCTTGTTACTTGCTTACTTTTCTGCTTAGCAGGCTTTAAAGACCGATTTTTAGTCAGTGCATTCTACTCAACAGAACCCGTCTGGGATCAGTGTGGCCATAGGACCTGCACTACCTCAACACCTTGCTGTGCACCCTTACTCTTCCTTTGGGACCTTTTTCCAATATGATAATCTATCCTTTCTTGCTACAGAGCTATACATACATGCCATCTGGTTTCCAACAAGCATTCACTGGTAATAACACGTACCATCAATCTCTAGCAGCAGCTGTTTTACCTCAATATAAAAGTAGTGCATCGGTCATCAACTTGCCTCAGCCTGCTGCTGTTCCTTCTGGTTATAGTATAACAACCCTAACTTTTGTAATGCAACAATACCTAAATGAATAGTGATTTTGAGGATTTAGGGAAATGGTATATAGGTACCCTATAATTGAAACAGAAAAGGAAAAATCAGAAACCATATTAGTGTTGTACTATGAAAATGAGTGACTCGAAACGATGACGGATTTCAGAAATTCCTGAGTATGGATTTTTAAGATGTTTGATTTCAATTGAGAAATTAAGATATTAAGATATTAAGAAGTATGGAGATTTAACAAGGATTATTTATATTGAGAAATTATATGAAATTATGTTAAACCAAGGGATGAGCAAACCATGGAAATGTCAAGGAAATTTGGATTTTTTTAAACGATTTCGAAACCACTTGGATAAAGAGGTATATTCGAAATGAATCGCAATTAGACGAATATGGAAACAAAACAACCAAGATTAGGGATACAACAAGGATACATATTACATTATGATCAACCAAGAACATTAATAATTACTTAAGGAAATCAAAAATAAGATTAAGGATGAACAAGTGACATCATTCATGACATCAACTTCCACTAACTTTGATTAAGGATAGATTAGTAATTAACTAAGATAATCATCTCCAAAACTCTAGAAACTCCAAGATAAAGATGAGATGAGTCGTAAAAGATTAGTATCCAACAAATCAACAAAAAAATCTAGCCATCATCCTCATCATTACAATTTTCGGATTTTACTATTCATCAAGAAAAAACCAAATTCAAAACCCTAGCTACAATCAACTATAATTCAAGAGAAAATTCATGGAGGTTCTTCAAGGTTAGATAAGAGTGTCCACCAAGTTTCATAGCCAACAAACATCATTTGGTAAGGTAATAAAATCATCAAAGTTGGAAGATGAATAGTAACGAATAGTACTTACTTGAGTTTTATTTTATGTTTTGTTTTGAAAGATTAAGGCACATTAAGGTGGTATCAAGATGTATCAAGGCCTACAAGTAGATAATAAGAGTATTAAAGCTTCAAGAAGGTATAAACATCCTCACTTCTTTTGAGTTTATGATAGATATTGGTTGTATTAGTGGTTATGTTTGTATAAGTGGTGAAATCATGATGATATGTGTGTTTATAAGTGATTTAATTGAATATGGATGTGTTATGAGTGCTTGTAACCATGGTTGGTATGATGACTACATGGTGTAGGGTTTGGTATATGTGTTGGATGTTCGATTTGGTGGAGTTATATTATGGAAAGTATGAAAATATAGCCATTATAATGCCCGATTTTCGTTAAACCAAAAAGATGTCCTGTTTTTGACACCCATACCCGTACGGTTAGGGTTCTGTCCAGAGTACTAACTGACCATGAGAGGATAGAGATTGGTTCATAGATCGTTTTGATATAAATTAGTACGTCAAAATCCAATGAACGGTGTAGGAGAAAAGTGAGTTTTAGTGAAAGTCGTGCGGAAATCGAGAAAATGCAATTGTGTCAACTTTGAGGCAATAATTACCATACTTAAACATCTTCAAAAATTATGAAATTTTGGGACAATATAGTAGGGTGAACAGAGAGTCAACCCCACTAACCTTGTGTCAAAATTCGAAATTGATATGTTATAAGAATTTTTACAGTCGAGAGTGGTTGTTAAGAAAATGGTGAAAAACACTAAAACTTTTATCGAGTCTAAAAATGGATAAGTTCTTGGAACTTTTGGTCTATAAATGGTATGTTAAACTTATATTATGTGTCAAGGGTGTTATTATATATATATTTAAGGGTTAAGTGGTTAAGTGAAATATATTCTGATAGTGATCCTTTTCGTTTCTATAGATACTAGAGACGAACATCGGATCATTCCTGTTGGGATTAGAGATCGAGGCAAGATTTCTTTTATCCTTATTTGATAAACTGTTTATGGTTAAAGAAAAATGGTTTTGATAAATAATATATGAATTTAATATTATTATATGGTTAGGGATATATTCCCAGTTTGTTGAGATTATTTAATATGAATATGGATTATGGATATGGATATGGATTCTGGATATGGATATGAATATGGATAGAGCAAATATACTTTATGGTTTAAAGAGATATGAAAGAGAATGGTATCAGTTATTATCTAGGGTTATATGGTTTATAATATTATGTTAATTATAATCTTTAAACAATTGTGATTTAATAAATATTATTTGATTATTATTTAATACTTTAAAAATAGATGGAATAGTTTATGTATTTAAAAGCATATTTGTCTTCATTAAATACGGAGGATATTTCTGAACTTATTTCAAAGTATCTTGAATATTTCTGTCTTTTGAGTTAACGATCTCAGATTTCTTTAAAGGGAGTTATATTCAAAGTATTATGATATATGTATTTTAAAGGTAATGATATATGTATGGATAAAGGTGGAAATGGAAATGAAATTTTTAAATGGAAGAATGATTTTACAAAAAAAGGGATTTCAACATACTTGCGAAAGTGGCTGTGTTTAGCACAGTCCAGCATCCATCATTCATTTTATGAGGATGTAGTGGAGAACGTTCCTCATTATTTTATTACGGCTCAACGGATGCCGAAGGAGGATGTAGTGGAGAACCTTCCTCCAGGGATGATTGTCATTCATTCTACTAGTAGTAAATAAAGAGCAGGTACGATTAGGCGACTGATCATCGTCCAAACGTATCAGGCGATAGTGGATATCCCTAAAACTTTTAAAGGAAGAATTGATAATGATTATAGACTGATATACTGAAAGGTGAAAGAAAAATTGGTATGAAATGATGGACTAATATTATATTATATTAGAAGAGAAACTGATATTATATTGTTTTATATTTTTTTTCTTATAAAGGAAAAATGGATGGTGTATTAAATAAGTAATGATTAATTCTTTTCTTAATTATTATAGGGGACTTTCCGTTTATTAATATATATATATATTTTAACTTTGATTTCTGGTTTACAATATTATCTTGCTGAGCTATTATAGCTCACTCTTGCTATTTATTTATATAACAGCTAGGGCAGATGCCGTTACTTCGCACTACACCCCGGAAGAGGGTAAGGGCTTTTGAGAGAGTGCTTGCGCCTATCCCTGAGGTAGCTCTTATAAGACGGATGGGTATTACTAGACATATGTAAATTAAGTGTGTAAGCTTGTGTAATAAACTTTTGGTTGTTGAAATTCTTCTTGTAGAAGTATTATTCAACAATGTTTTTAAGTAAGATTATGGGTTTGTAATAACTGTATAACTTTAAACTGTTATTATTATGTATGTTGTTCTCTGAGCAGATGACTGGTGTGTGTGTGTTGAGATTAGTGTGGGGTCACTTGTGTGAGTATTAACTGGTAATAAAATATTTTAAAGAGAAGTGATAATTTAATAAATGGAAATTGGAGAGTGATGACCTGGATTCCTGACCCCGGATCTAGGGCCGTCACAGTTTGGTATCAGAGCTAAGAGTCATAATACTCAGGAACAAAAGTGATAGTAATAAATATATCAGTAATAATATAAATTATGAACTCACATCGAGTTCAAGGGTGGTTTATCGAATGTAGCATTTATTCTATGTAGTGTTTATAATTTTATAGATTATTACTAATAAAAGTTTATGTTTTATTATAGGGAGAGGAGATGGAGATCGGTGAGCCGAGTCATACACGAGAGTGGCTAGGGATGTCGGAGCGGGAGCTTACAGACTTATTGCACGCAGGTGTCGAGATTCCAGACTATGCTATATCAAACTTGAGGAGGAGAGTTCATGCGAGAGCCAGGGAGTCCTATGAGTACGGAGAGAGAGTCAGGGAGGCATGTGCGCGCAGAGCGAGAGATGTTGTGGCTATAGTACCATACACTGGGAGACCATCTGTAGGATCAGATGAGGCAGGTCCTTCCCGAGTGAGGTCAGAGGTTCCAGAGGGAGATATGCCAGTGCGTAAGAGGCCTAGATTATTAGTTATAGCTGAGGAGCAGCCCGAGTGGAGAGATATCCACATGATTCCTACTCCTATTCCACCTGTTTTAGTGCCATCACCTGTTCCATCCCCTATACCGAGTCCGGATCCTTTGGATGATCCAGCAGAGCAGTTCACTCCACCAGGACATTTTATTCTCTTAGAGGATGAGGAGAAGGAGGACCCTTTTGAGGATACAGATACAGAGCCAGTTCCTTCATCTCCACCGGTAGCTGCACCTTCACCAGTAGTTGTACCCCCACAGGAGGCACCTATACCTGCAGGTGATCCGATCCATGTGACTTTACTGTCAGACTACCATATCTTACAGGGTCGGCTAGATGAGTCTCGTAGGATGATAGATACACTCTTGCAGAGGTTAGCTGGAGGTAGAGGAGGTATTATTCCAGATGGTGTATCTTTGGGATTGGTTAGCATTGAGCTGCGAGCACTTGGTGATATTAGGAGGTTGTTAGCAGAGAGAGGAGATCCAGCATGGAGAGCCGAGGTAGTAGAGGTTGTCACATCTATGATGGTTCAGATCAGGGATGTTATTAGAGCAGGGTTACCATGAGCCGGGGATAGTAGTTTTAGTCACTAATCAGACTGTAGTCATCTTGTTGATGTCATTTTGGGGATTAGTTTAGTTGTTTACTATCTTAATCCCAGTCTAATTAGAGGGCTGTTAGTAGTACTTTTGTTATAGCGGATTAGTATGTACGGATATGTTTTTGGGGTTTCGAACCTTGTACTTTATAATGTATATATTAACTAGTAGTGAAGGATGTTATCCACAAGTTGTAATATATTTATGTGAATTAATGAAGTTTGTATATTTTGTCTAAGTTTTATTATATATATTTTAATACTAGTTGTTGGGATTCGGAGATATTTATATACATAAGGTGATTGACTTAAATGAAAAGGTTATCGTGCTAAAGGTAGTGAGCTTATATGTTTCGTATAAATGGTATTATAACTTGATATTAATTGCTTGAATTTGAGAATATGGTTATATATATAAATGGGTAAATAGTGATATAATTATTGTATATGAGGATGATGAATATTGTACCATAAATTTGGGTAATTAATGGAGAATATTGTTATTGACAGAAAAATGGCTAGACGTAATAATAGAGCGAATGCAAGGGAAATTTAGAGAGATGAAGGAAGTCAAAATAGACAGAATGAAAATGCTCAGGACGAACCAAATCATGAGGAAGAAGAAGAAGACGAATCAACTGGCCAACAAGGAAACCAGGGAGGTGATCCCTTGAACCACTTTATGGACCTACCAAGGCAGACTTTAGCTAATCCACAGAATCCCCAACAACGACCTGTTCCCCCGAACTAGGTAGCTAATTCATTTCGTGCCTTTAAGTCATTAAAACCCCTAGAGTTTGAGGGAACTGCTAACCTAGTAGTAGCCAGAGTATGGCTGAAAGAGATGGAGAAAGCTTTTGAAATCTTGAGGGTAGATGAGGAACAGAAGACCATTTTCGCCGCCTATCTCTTGAAGGGAGAGGCAAACTATTGGTGGGAGGCTAAGAAGAATCTAGAAGGAGCGGGAATGATAACCTGGGAGCGATTTACTAGAGTGTTTTTAGATAAGCATCCCCCTAGGTTTATGGAAAATCAGATGGAGATTAAGTTCTTGGAGTTAAAACAAAATAATTTGACAGTGGCAGAATATGAAGCCAAATTTACTGAGTTGTCTAGATTCGTGCCTGAGTTTGTAGATACTGAAGAGAAACGAGCCAAAAGGTTTCAACTAGGACTGAAACAATGGATACGAACTAGAGTGGCACCATTCGAGTTGACGGATTATGCAGCATTAGTTCAGAAAGTATCCATCATTGAGACAGAGAGTGAACAATCACAACTAGAAAGTAAGAAAAGGAAATTTGAAGGTCAGAAGGGAGGTTCCACTGAGAGAATTTTTCTAACAAGTTCAGTAGAGGGCAAGGATCTTCGTTTTCGAAAAATCCAGGATTTAGTAGAACAAAGAGTGAAACAGTTAATCAGGGGGGTAAGCCATCAGGAGCAACCCAGGCTAATCAGTCACAACCACCATTACCAGATTGTAACACGTGTGGTAGGAAACATACGGGAGTGTGTAGACTGTTAGGAGTAACTTGTTATAAATGTGGACAGAAGGGGCACTACTCTGACAGGTGCCCATCAGCTGATACAAACCCTAAGAGAGACACCAAGTGTTACCAATGTGGAAAGTTGGGACACATGGCTAGGGATTGCCGTTCTGGAGGTTCAACGGCGACAAGACAGAGCGTTACTGCTTATAACAGACCTACCGCCAGAGTATTCAATATGACCTTAGGAGATGCGTTAAAGAAACTGGATGCAGATGCAGGTACTTTTTGATTTAAGTTTTGAATATAAATGTTTGGTGAGAGATTAACTAAGTCAATGAATGGTCTGAATAGACTAATAATATAGATAAGAATAATCTATTTGTGAGAAAGTAAGCTGTGGTGATATAAGAAAGTGAGTTATTCTCATGTTATCCAAATCAATATCTGTTAAGAGTCAGGGAATTCTATAAAAAAGAAGATTTGAGAGTAACAGGAAATATATATATATATATTATAGATAATATTTTCTTACAATTGTTTCAAGAAATATTAGTAGAATTTATTTTCTGGAAAATTTTACAGAGATGAGATATAGGAATATTGAGGTGTTAATATTTATGTCATGATAGAGATCAAAATATAGCCAAACCATAGTGAGATACACTACCATTCAGAAAAGACCAATGTGGTGGCAGATACCCTTAGTTAGAGGAGAAAGGAGAGATGAGATAATATAGAATGATTG
This sequence comes from Kitagawia praeruptora, assembly GCA_037693485.1. Lineage (NCBI taxonomy): Eukaryota > Viridiplantae > Streptophyta > Magnoliopsida > Apiales > Apiaceae > Kitagawia > Kitagawia praeruptora. The sequence continues at coordinate 128,052,500 of CM075351.1, forward strand.
ATTGCAGGAAGAAGTTGGCAAGGGAAGATAATGAAAGGACTGTTACTGATAAGCTAAATGGCATGTTGATGAATGACAAGCAGGTTATATTGGTGTATTTTTGCGCAAACAAAATAGAGATATGTATGGAGATATCTTGTAGTTTTATCTTTTAACATAGATTGAAATTTTGGTGGTATTAGGAAACGACCTGAGAATTAGAAAGCACCTTGTTAGAAGAGTAATTGTCCATTTGATTCAGGGACGGAATCCTTTTAAGGGGGAAGACTATAACAACCCTAACTTTTGTAATGCTACAGTACCTAAATGAATAGTGATTTTGAGGATTTAGTGAAATGGTATGTAGGTACCCTATAATTGAAACAGAAAAGGAATAATCAGAAACAATATTAGTGTTGTACTATGAAAATGAGTGACTCGAAACGATGACGGATTTCAGAAATTCCTGAGTATGGATTTTTAAGATGTTTGATTTCAATTGAGCACTATTGTATTGGATATTAAGGAGTATGGAGATTTAACAAGGATTATTTATATTGAGAAATTATATGAAATTAGGTTAAACCAAGGGATGAGCAAACCAAGGAAATGTCAAGGGAATTTGGATTTTTTTAAACGATTTCGAAACCACTTGGATAAAGAGGTATATTTGAAACGAATCGCAATTAGACGAATATGGAAACAAAACAACCAAAATTAGGGATACAACAAGGATACATATTACATTATGATCAACCAAGAACATTAACAATTACTTAAGGAAATCAAAAATAAGATTAAGGATGAACAAGTGACAGCATTCATGACATCAACTTCCACTAACTTTGATTAAGGATAGATTAGTAATTAACTAAGATAATCATCTCCAAAACTCTAGAAACTCCAAGATAAAGATGAGATGAGTCATAAAAGTTTAGTATCCAACAAATCAACAGAAAAATCTAGCCATCATCCTCATCTTTACAATTTTCGGATTTTACTATTCATCAAGAAAAAAACCAAATTCAAAACCCTAGCTACAATCAACTATAATTCAAGAGAAAATTCATGGAGGTTCTTCAAGTTAGATAAGAATGTCCACCAAGTTTCATAGCCAACAAACATCATTTGGTAAGGTAATAAAATCATCAAAGTTGGAAGATGAATAGTAATGAATAGTACTTACTTGAGTTTTATGTTTTGTTTTGAAAGATTAAGGCACATTAAGGTGATATCAAGGTGTATCAAGGCCTACAAGTAGATAATAAGAGTATTAAAGCTTCGAGAAGGTATAAACATCCTCACTTCTTTTGAGTTTATGATAGATATTGGTTGTATTAGTGGTTATGTTTGTATAAGTGGTGAAATCATGATGATATGTGTGTTTATAAGTGATTTGATTAAATATGGAAGTGTTGTGAGTGCTTGTAACCATGGTTGGTATGATGACCACATGGTGTAGGGTTTGGTATATGTGTTGGATGTTGGATTTGGAGGAGTTATATTATGGAAAGTAGGAAAATATAGCTGTTATAATGCCCGATTTTCGATAAACCAAAAAGATGTCCTGTTTTTGACACCCATACCCGTATGGTTAGGGTTCTATCCAGAGTACTAACTGACCATGAGAGGATAGATATTGGTTCATAGATCGTTTTGATATAAAGTACGTCAAAATCCAATGAACGGTGTAGGACAAAAGTGAGTTTTAGTGAAAGTCGTTCGGAAACCGAGAAAATGCAATTGTGTCAATTTTGAGGCCATAATTACCATACTTAAACATCTTCAAAAATTATGAAATTTTGGGACAATATATTAGGGTGAACAGAGAGTCCAACCCCACTGACCTTTTGTCAAAATTTGAAATTGATATTTTATAAGAATTTTTACAGTCGAGAGTGGTTGTTAAGAAAATGGTGAAAAACACTGAAACTTTTATCGAGTCTAAAAATGGATAAGTTCTTGGAACTTTTGGTCTATAAATGGTATGTTAAACTTATATTATGTGTCAAGGGTGTTATTATATATATATATATATAAGGGTTAAGTGGTTAAGTGAAATATATTCTGATGGTGATCCTTTTCGTTTCTATAGATACTCGAGACGAACATCGGATCATTCCTCTTGGGATTAGAGATCGAGGCAAGATTTCTTTTATCCTTATTTGATAAACTGTTTATGGTTAAAGAAAAATGGTTTTGATAAATAATATATGAATTTTATATTATTATATGGTTAGGGATATATTCCCTGTTTGTTGAGATTATTTAATATGGATGTGGATTATGGATATGGATATGAATATGGATAGAGCAAATATTCTTTATGGTTTAAAGAGATATGAAAGAGAATGGTATCAGTTATTATCTAGGGTTATATGGTTTATAATATTATGTTAATTATAATCTTTAAACAATTGTGATTTAATAAATATTATTTGATTATTAATTAATACTTTAAAAATAGATGGAATAGTTTATGTATTTAAAAGCATATTTGACTTCATTAAATACGGAGGATATTTCTGAACTTATTTCAAAGTATCTTGAATATTTCTGTCTTTTGAGTTAACGATCTCATATTTCTTTAAAGGGAGTTATATTCAAAGTATTATGATATATGTATTTTAAAGGTAATGATATATGTATGGATAAAGGTGGAAATGGAAATGAAATTTTTAAATGGAAGAATGATTTTACAAAAAGGGGGATTACAACATACTTGCGTAAGTGGCTGTGTTTAGCACAGTCCAGCATCCATCATTTTATGAGGATGTAGTGGAGAACCTTCCTCATTATTTTATTACGGCCCAACGGATGCCGAAGGAGGATGTAGTGGAGAACCTTCCTCCAGGGATGATTGTCATTCCTTCTACTAGTAGTAAACAAGGAGCAGGTACGATTAGGCGACTGATCATCGTCCTAACGTATCAGGCGACAATGGATATACCCAAAACTTTTAAAGGAAGAATTGATAATGATTACAGACTGATATACTGAAAGGTGAAAGGAAAATTGGTATGAAATGATGGACTAATATTATATTATATTAGAAAAGAAACTGATATTATATTGTTTTATATTTTTTTTCTTATAAAGGTAAAATGTATGGTGTATTAAATAAGTAATGATTAATTCTTTTCTTAATTATTATAGGGGACTTTCCGTTTATTAATATATATATATATTAACTTTGATTTCTGGTTTACAGTATTATCTTGCTGAGCTATTATAGCTCACTCTTGCTATTTATTTATATAACAGCTAGGGAAGATGCCGATACTTCGCACTACACCCCGGAAGAGGGTAAGGGCTTTTGAGAGAGTGCTGGCGCCTATCCCTGAGGTAGCTCTTATAAGACGGATGGGTATTACTAGACATATGTAAATTAAGTGTGTAAGCTTGTGTAATAAACTTTTGGTTGTTGAAATGCTTCCTGTAGAAGTATTATTCAACAATGTTTTTAAGTAAGATTCTGGGTTTGTAATAACTGTATAACTTTAAACTGTTATAATTATGTAAGTTGTTCTCTGAGCAGATGACTGGTGTGTGTGTGTTGAGATTAGTGTGGGGTCACTTCTGTGAGTATTAAATGGTAATAAAATATTTTAAAGAGAAGTGATAATGTTAATAAATGAAAATTGGAGCGTGATGACCTGGATTCCTGACCCCGGATCTAGGGCCGTCACATATACTGCCTTTGGGAGTTCAACATCCATTCCAGCAAACTATGCTATGAATCCAACAACTGCCTCCCCAACAGGATCAATCATGGGCTATGATGACATCCTCAGTTCTCAGTACAAGGATAGCAATCATCTAATTTCGCTTCAACAGGTATGCTATTATGCAATCCATATACCACTACATTGTTTGATGAATTTTCCTATTAGGTAGTGCATTAATTTCCTATTTCATTTTAAAAAAGCGTTAATATGTTGTAGATAGTAGTGAAGATATGAGAAAAAAAATATATGAACTTGTTTCTGAGAACCCGACTTAGGCATCAAAAAATAGAAACTCAATCATAGATATGAAGCCCAATTGTATTTGATAGATAACATCTAATTAGATCAAATGCAGTTTCTATTTAGATTTCACTCGGTTTAATAAATTCTTCAACTAAAATACACTCACTTAAATGAATCTAATTACAACATACATTTTAACCTTATAAATTTGCTTAAAAGGTTACCATGTCTTGTTAAAACTCAAGCTTTAAATGTTCAATGATTTGTTTGATCATCTATCATAGTGCAATAATTACACTTATCAAAAGATTTACTTCTTGTATACTGAATGGATTTCTTTGTTGAGTCTGCAGACCTATTATAAAAAGAATTAATTTTTTACATTTTGGCTAATATGATGTGGTTAGACACCTGAACAGAGTCCAGCATAAGTTGAGGCTTAGCTCTTTCTAACATCATCTTTCTACTCCGGGATGAACTCTTATTATTTGGTTATGTGGATACAATTGCATTTTCGAAAAAGTTGTATAAATATTCATTATCCAATATTCAAAAAATTAATGAAATCACTACACCATATATGGCCTACCGTAACCCCTACTGGAGAAATGTTAGCCCAATATGTTACCTTAGCTATACTACTTACATCCTGAGATAACATTGTGTTTTTTATGTTACCTTAGCCAAAAATATGATGTTACAGTAGGTAGAAAGTGTTGAAGCATGTAACATAAATATGTATGTGTTACATTAGCCAACTCTTTTCATCTAATTTAATTTATTTTTATTTTATTTAAAATTCTTTAAATAATTTTAGTTTTTAAAATTTGTTAACTTTTTTATAAAATGAGTTGGAAAATTATTTGATTTTTTAAAATCAATTTTTTTTCAAAAAATAATTTTTTTCATAAATTGTAATATTTTTTAGAAATTATAATTCTTTTAATTTTTTTTTTAAAATCCTGCTCACAATTTTTTTGTACAGATTTTTTTTAAAATTATTAATTTTTTTCTCCAATTTTTTTAAAAAATCGAATAAAACAATTTTTATGAAAAATATATCAAAATTATTTTTTAAAAAAAATACTTCATTTTTGTTTATTAAAATTTTTATATTAAATTATAAGTATTTTAATAAGATATCAAAATTTGTGTTACCATAGAGTATTCACGAACAAAATTTTTATTGTATTTAAAATTAATGATTTAATAATTATTTGACTTTAACTAGTGTTGTCCCGAATGATGAATCTTTTTTTTGAATTATTTTTTTGACGTTCCAAAAAAAAAAAGAAAATAAAAATTAAAATTGCCAAAATGATTTGTGTTAGCTGGTGAACAGGAAATTAGCTGAAATTTTGGGCGGGCGGATTTGACATTGAGTTGAAATTTTGGGCGGACAATTTCCCCCTTAACCAAAATTTTGAGACATGCCCAAAACACTTGCTCTAATTTCCCCAAAAACACTCTCTTTCCTTGTACTCTCTCTCTCTCGACAAAACCTCTCTCTTCATACTCTCTCCTCAAATTCTCTGTCCTGTGAAGAGAAGATTGTTTGTTATGTTTTTATTTGTTGTCTTGCTCATTTTGTATTCCGGGTTTGAAATCGAATGGATTAACCGGATTAGGAGGTGCATGTACATGTATAATTGTATATACAGGTTTGAAGAAACATATACATACATACATACATCCAATAATATCTGATCAATTTTGGAAGCCCTATTCCCCCAAATCTGAGAAAGCCCCCAACCCCAATGGATCCGCCAACTTCTTGGGACTCCTTGTGAAAGCAGGTTTATACCCTATATCTTTTTATCTTTAATTTTTGTCACGATTTCTTGTCAATTATGTTCTCATTGTTTCGATTTAGTCACAATTCTCTATCTCTCTTAATTTCATGTTATTATTGAGTTATTTGAGCTTACTGTTTCTGTTATCCCCCCAATTATTGTCTTTTACATAGAGATGTTACTTTACAATTTATCTGCATATGTAATTGCTGTCAAATTTTAAGATAGTTGGGTATAATGTTACCGCAAGGTTGTAAGTAATTTTTGGATGTCGTAGGTCCGTGATGCTGGAAATCTTTTGACAAGGGCAGGCTTCACGCTTCCAGGTGTTGATATGGACGAATATACGGTTAGATATAAAAGTGGTAAGCAGTTGCCCTATATCTTGCATCTTGCAAGTGTATATACTTAAGACGCTTTAATTAATAGATATAACAATAAATTTGTAATCACATAACAATTTCAGGAAAAAGGCTCATCTTGGACATCTTAAATTGTAGTATACTGTATACCCATAGAGGGCACCCTAGTTTGAAACGTAGTATTTTCCTTTCTATATGCTTTATCTCCTTCAGTGAATATGCAACCCATGTGTGGCTTTTATTAGTTTTCTTAATGCAAGTCTAAATATGCTTTCCCCATTGCCGCTGCCTTTGTATTTGCTTGCTGTGTATAGCTCTGGACTTGATAGAGCACCTACGTGCAATGGGCGAAACTACTGCTTTGGTACAAAGACACAAGGTATTCTATTGATTCATATGCTACATTTCAATTTTGAAATTGAAGTACTTGTGTTATATATTTTACCTTGATATTTTTGATATCACAATATCCTTTTCCTGTTCAGATCTTGAAGCGAGAAATAGCTCTGGCCACTGCAGCTGTTTACGAGTCAATGTTTGCAGCAGAAGATGGCACTATCCCAGCTACCTATCAGGTGAATCTTGTACTAGTTACCCTGATAATTTCTAAATTAAAACTATGCCTTTTAGTACTTAGGATTTTCATTTTTCATGCATCTGCATCCTTATCTCAGCAACTAGGTCACTAGTACTTCTACTTTGTTGAATTTTTCATTGAAACAGGGGAGCATGAATTGTACATACTTTTATACAAATTAAGTTGTTTTCTACTTATATTCGCTAAACAGCACTTATGTTATATTGTAGAATGTGGGTGTATGCTAATGATAAGTCCCATAGCCCCAATAGCCAAACACAACCCCGCACTGAAGTTCGAATTATGGTATTAATTTCTTCAAAGTTTGAGTATGCTAGACTTAGATTATAATGCAATCAGACTTGAGTTTGTCAGGATTACAGTTAGGGTCTGTGACTAAGGACCACACAATTTTTTTTACCAATGCTAAGTTCAAATTTTAATTTGATATATCCATGTAGGGACATGACTACTCATCTGGAGTTTGGCAGTTTGAGGGTTATGGATTCGTCCCAAACGGAACTACTGGACCTTCAGTAGTACAAATTAGAGGGCCTGGAGACTTGTATTTCAAGTGCGGAGTTTATGCTGCCCCCAAAAATATCAATTACTACATGGAATCAAGGTGGAGAGACATCAAAATATACAAGAAATGAAATGATTGATGTCGAAAACTATTATTGAACATCGATATATGTTTGGTTTAGTTTGTTTGTTTAGCATTACTGTTAAATATTTGTTATCAGTATTGTATCCGTCCACATTGCAAGATTGTGTCATTGCTTATTATGAACTTCAGCAAGATTGTTTATTTTATCACGCTCTTATTTGCTAAATTTCCTTCTCTCTATACTTTTACTATATGAAACAGATTAAAACATCGAAAAATATGTTGTTAAATTAAAACATCGAAAAATATGCTGTTAAAATATGCTGGTGGGGCCCACCAGTGGGCCCCACCTGTGGGTCCAACATGTGGTCCAACCTTTGCCCACTGGTGGGGCCTACATTTTTAAAAAAATTGAAGCACTCTAAGGTAACCGAATATTTATGTTGCAATATGCCATTTTTATGTTACAGCAGACCTCTAAGGTAACCGAAAAGGCCACGTTACCCTAGGAGTGCAATAAGTTACCTTAGGTACCCTAAGGTAACGTCGAAATATGTAACTTATAATTTATGTTACCTTAGCCCAAAAATGGTTCTATGGTAACATTTTAGCACCCTAAGGTAACAGAATGTTTGGGTTACCGCAGGCTGTTTATGGTGTAGTGAATGTGATGCTTACTCGGAAACTTTTTTTGGCAGCTCAACCTGGTGTGTTGCAGGTGGTTCCTAGGAGGACTGACCACCTGCATTCAGGACAGGACAACAAGCATTACATATGAAAACAATTAGTTTTCTCCAGATATTATCTTTTTCGATTATATTCGTGTTATATACCAATACATCTACACTTACAACGTTGTTGTAGCCGATTGTATTTTTGATTAGTTTTCTCTGGATATTATCTTTTCCGATTGTATTTCCAATTATGTTTTGGACATTAAGTATCTTGTTGGCTTGATTTGTTATTTTTGGGATTAATGTATAAACGAAGCAATCATTTCAAAATTTTTATAAAAAAGTGTTGCATTTGACTTTATATGATGTTGTAGTATGTAAACGTAGTGTTACTAAAAAAACAATTGATGTTGCAATAAAAAATTGGTGTTGCATTAAAACAGATTGATTTTGCCTAAATCAAAAAAGTAGTGTTGTAATAGTCTCTCCTAGTGTTGCATTACACTTTATGGGGTCCATTGCTGATGTGGCACCTTGGTGGGCCCCACTGTTGACGTGGCACCTTGGTGAGCCCCACTGCTGATGTGGCACCATGGTGGGTCCCACTACTGAAATGGCTTCAAATCTTATGCAACACCATGTGGTGTTGCATTTATGTGCTTTTGGTGTTGCAATATAGACCTTATGCAATACTTTCGTGGCGTTGCAATAGCTAGTAAAAGCGTTGCATTGGCAACGTTCGTATTGGCAACGCTGCCATTGTGTTGCCTTTTACCTTAGGCAACGCTATTCAAGCCTATAGCAACACTAAAGAGGGGTTACCTGTGTGCACTTATGGCGTAGTGGAAGTATGTAGTTGCTCTATTTACGTGATGAAATTTGTTGATTGGTCACATTCTGATGAAGTCATTTTACTTGCTAATCATTTGGTTGAAGAATGTGTAGATTATACTTGATGAATATGTGGAATGTACTTGATTAATGTGTAGAATGTGCTCTATGAATGTGTATATCATTGCAAAATTACTTAGTTAAACCAGAGAAATTACATGTGGATGCATTATTACACAAGTCCAACAAACTATGTATATGGTTATGAGTGTGTTATGTCAAATTATCTCCACGTTCATAAGAACTAAGAATACTATACAATTTCTCTTGTTAAACGAAGTATATGTATTTGCTCTATTTACGTGATGAAGTTTGTTGATTGATCACAGTCTGATGAAGTCATTTACTTGCTAATCATTTGGTTAAAGAATGTGTAGACTGTACTTGATGAATGTGTAGAATGTACTTGATGAACGTGTAGAATATGCTCCATGAATGTGTATAACTGCAGAATTACTTAGTTAAACCATAGAAATTACCTGTGGATGCATTGTTGTACAAGTCCAACAAACTTTAAGTCATTCCAACAAACTTTAATGCTTTATATATATGACCAACAAAAAAGACCAGTTCTTTAACTTCTTTAATAGTAATATATGTATGCATGGTGTTTAAATCATCTTAATAGTTACATGCTTACGTCTTGTATCCCTATTATTGCAAAACAACACTAACATTTCCCAATCTATGTGTAAGACAGATTAAATGTGACATTTCAGAAACTGTAAATGAGGACAATGTGAATCGATGAGTCCATGAAGGTGGTACAATCTAATGAAGTTAGGAGCAACATTAACTTGATCGTTTTTGTGGATAATTTCGTTGAAACTATGTTATATGTATGATCGTGTCTTCCTGGTGGGGTTTAATTTTATTTAGCTGAATATTTTTTTAGTACTTCTGTGGTCATGTAATGGTGAATCTAAGCGATATTCACTATGGATTGGTTTATGTTGGTTTGTTTAAATATTTTTTCTTGTGAATTATACTAGATAGCTATTCAAAATCAAACCATGTATAAATAGCCTACAGACAACTGTTCCTTCCTGAGTAAAAATAAACTATTGAACTGAAAAAGCAAGACAAAAGTACAAAAATGAAAACTATTATAGTAAAAATTTCCCATGACATATTATAAATAGTTAACTACCGTGTAGAACAAAGAAAGACAACAAATAATATAATCCAGACTATTATGCTACAAGATCTCACACAACACGTTTGCAAAAAGAATATTCTTTATTAAATTCAGACAATAGGTTCTCGAGTCTTTAAAATCTTGTGTTCTCGGTAATCCAACAATACTGGTGCTGAATGTAACGGTTGTGTAGAACTGAACTGAACATATGGTTTTCAACAACGAACCATTGTCTTCCCAATTTGGCAAAAATAGTTTCCTAAACTAAAAACTCTTGAGGGAAACAATCTCTAACAATGGTTTTTAAATAAAGAGTTGTTATTTCTGATTGTCGTACAACTCGTAAAAAAACAATGATCATCGTTGCTTACCTTTCAGATGGCGATCAAGGACCATTGTCTGAAATGCGTATCACCCAACATGTTCATGGATCGAAAAATGTTTGACCGAAAGCAAATCCAACAAGTGTTTTATCTATAAATCGTGGTAGTTTATGGATGTCATACAATGTTTTCTTGAGCATTGAGCATTGTTTGTACTTTATTCAGACAACGATTGGCGATCGTCGTCTGAGGCACGTATCAAACATCTGCTCAATAGACACATAATTTCAGGGCTTCAGACGACGGTTAAATCCCGTTGTGTGAAGCAAGTTTCCTTGTACTGAGGACACTATTCAACTATGAAAGACAACCAGGTAGACAAGGATAATTGTTTTTTACTAAGATGAGTGGAACCTTTTCAACTTTAATATTCGGACATAAGAGTGTAGTCGATTGTGCTTCTTGTAGATCGTTCACCTGCACCCATCAAATTGCTTTGATTACAAGCCAGAGTGAGTAATCTATCACAAGTCTATCTTAATAAACAAGAATTTCATACGTACAGTAACTGAAGTTTATGCTGAATGGTTACTCCCTCTTTATGTACACCATTATATTTCTAAATTTGACAAGATGTCATAGTATTTTATTCATTTACGAGATTAATTCTTTACATTTAGTTGAATTTAATTTGGTTAATAGAAATAGTTGTATGTTAATGTCATATGAAACCTCAAAGTAAGTACCTTCCATGTACTTAGGGCCCAGGAATATTGTTGTTTCATCCATGCTTATGTTTTGCTTGATCATGGTTCAGGATAATTGATATTGCGCTACACTATTATGATCTTCATAGCTTGTTACAGTCCGAACTCCAAAGCTAGGTGTGCTCTTGTGGACCTTTTTGTTTCAGGATGACTTGTAAAGTACACAATTAGACCTTTAAATTTTTTCTTGTCTCTTTTTCTTTGTTATCAAACTCTTAATTCAGTAAACTTTGCTATTAAAGACGGTTTATTAGCCTCTGGTTTCTCAAGTTCCCCATGTAATGGGAGTTCCCCGGAGAACATTACCATGGTTCTTCATTGACTGCATTTTATACACTTTGTTTGTGGTCTTCACTGAGGATAATCCATTTTTTTCCTGTCCAAGTCAAGTCACTGGTAGAAAATAATCAAATCTGTTATGGCTAAAATTTGTCATGGGTATTTTGACAAATCATAATATTAGTAACAAAATTGAAGCTCTCTTCATCCTTTACGTCACCATACCATCAAGTAGCGGATTGGTAATTTTTTTATTTTTGAAAAAAATTCAAAGTTAAAATTCGGTTAATTGTTTGTTGTTTTTGATTGTATAGACATGTAAATCGTTAAGTTTTAAGGATATACTAAGGATGTACTGTTGAGATATGCATGTCTATGGATGATGATAACAAATACCACAAGGCAGAAAATGAATCAAGGAATCGAAGCTGACAAATGAATCAGAAAGCTAACTGAAATGCAGTTCAACTAAAGCTACATCTTATGAACAGAATTCTGTAAACAGTTAAGAAATGTTTTGTTACAAGCCAGGAGATGCTACAATCAAGTATCAGTAATCAGAAGAGAGTTTGCTGTAACCATGCAAGTAATTTCAAGAAATCAAGGAAAGAAGAGTTCGAGAAGTCAGGGATTTATCATAACTCTATTCGAGTTATATTAGACTTGCTGAATTTGAGAACTCAACAAAAAGGGTTATTCGATAAGTCCTTGTTCGAGAAGTCAAATTGATAACTTCATTCGAGAAGTCTGTGATATAGGCTATTCGAGAAGTTTGTGATATGGGCTATTCGAGAAGTCTGTAATATAGGCTATTCGAGAAGTCATTCGAGAACTCAGCAAAGAGAACTACTCGAGAAGTCAACATTCGAGAACTCAAGCTCTATCAGTTCGAGAACTCAGCCTAAATTCTTAGAAATGCCAGAGTTGTCTAATGGAACATATCGAATGAAGATCAAACCCAAAATTACTTTGCAACCCGTGACTTATAGACAGCGATCAATTACACAAAGGATGTTACGAGTAGGGAGTCAAATTGTAGATATTTGAAGGCTCAAATTGTTCCAACTAAAAGGTGAAATCAGTCACTGTTTATCCAGTTTCAAGGGCAATAATAAGAGTGGAAGCAACCTCCAACATGATTACTTTACTACTGATGTATTCAAAGGATAACGTGATGAATGCATAAGGATCAACTATTTTATCTTGGAAGTTCAAGCACAGCTCAATAAGCAGAAAAGCTTATTGACTTTCGAAAAGATTATCGTTTTGATTAAAGCCACTTTTCAGATGTAGAGACTCAAAGCAAAAAGATCTTTTGCATAAAGCATCACGGGAGCTTGGAAGCTAAGTCAACTCAAGAACTTAGAAACTTTATGAAGAAAGAAGCATGCACTGACTTGAAGCGTGCTGGGATTGTCCAAATCAAGGAAAGATGACTTTCAAGATAATTCCAGAAATAGAGTGACTTCAAGCTTGTGTGTGTGACAAGTCATACCAAAAATGTATCTTGCATTTTACGTATTTCACTTGTCTTCATATAGTTTAAATAAGCTGTATGAGCAACATAGTTTTAGTAGAGAAGAAAACACAGAGCATATCAGATTTTGCATTAGGTTTTCTTGTAAACACTAAGACTTTGTAATCCGTAGCTGTGTAGCAATACGCAGAGTATTTTCTTCAAATACAACCATCAGGTGGACCAAACAAATCCATCTGAAATTTTTATATCTTGTGTTGTATATGTCTTAGTTATTCTGTTCATTTTCTGTTCTTAACACAGTCTGTTAAAACCTCACCTGCTCGAAAAAGAATTTAGTCGAGATTGTATTCAACCCCCCTTCTACAATCTCGTTGTGTATAACTGGGAAATTACAATTGGTATCAGAGCAAGCTTCTAACAAACAAGAAGTTTAAAGATCATCACCATGGAAAAGAAGGATACGGGCGTGAAGATTCCAATCACTACTACAAAAAAGCCTAAATAAACCACCTAAAAACCATCTTAGAGACCACCTCAAGAGGGGGTCTCTAGGTCAGTGGTCTCTTAGGATAAGAGACCTCATCTTTGAGGGGGTTTCTTAAATAGAAATAAGAGACCAGCTATTTAAGAAAAGTGGTCTCTTAGGTAGAAGGAAAAGAAACCACTTATTTAGATTAGGTGGTCTCTCAGGTTCTAGTAAAGAAACCACATAGGCCAATAAGTGGTCTATTTGATTTCAATAAAAAAATCAGTTAGTCTCTAAAAGGTGGTCTCTTTGCTCTGAATAGGATTAAATTTCTTAAATTAATAATTTTTTTTATATTATTAATTGTCATTGAGATTATTATTATTAATTATTATAATAATATTCTTATATTTACAGAATATTATAAAATAATATTTACAGAATATTATGAAATTATAACATCAATCAAACAATCAATACAGTCAAAATTTGTAACAAAAGAAGATATCTTTATACAACAAAATAATGAAAATTATGTTGTAAGAAAAAGTTGCTATCATTTGTTATATCTGGAGCAAGAGAAGCAATGTCAAGGGATATGTAATCGCCATATTCCTTTTTATGTTCAGAACTTATATAATTTAGTTTGCCCATATCCTGAAAGTCGAAAGTATATTCGACGAGTGCTTCATTTTTCTTACGGCGCTTTGCCTTGAAAACTTCAGGAGCCTGACTAGATCTTTTCTCTCCAACCCTCAATACTTCCTAGCCTTCCATTTCTTGTGAGTATCGGATTAATACCGTTGGATGAAGCCAAATATTATCATGGTCAGGTAACTTGCTCGAGTTTCCATTGATCATCTAAAATTCAGGCCTCCTACAAGTTGATTTAAGCATAAGCACAAAGCTTTCACAGGTTGATTTAAGCATAAGCACAAAGCTTTCATAATCATATAGCCAAAGAACAACTAATTTTTTCATCGGACATCCTGTATACACCAACCTGCAATATGTGTCCAAACGAGACACCATCAGCACAAGGAGCACAAATAACAAAAATTGGTAAGACCGCAAACAACAATAAGTTAGGCAGTGAAAGTGGTAAATATTAAATAAAAACTTTTACTTCTGACATTCGAGCCACATGATATAAGATTGTTGTTCGTACTATGTTAAATGTATTGTTGGAAACTGTAAGTGATAGAAACTTCAAAAGTGTAAAAGCATTGTATCATCAATAAAATGTATAGATTTGGATTTGAGGGTGGGATTGGAAAAAATCTTACCTCTGGAAAGCCAGCTTGATCGATGTAAACCTTAAAAAACAAGGTACCAGGGAAAATGTGATATTGATATAGTTTTACACAGCATATATCCTCAAAATAACTGGCTGATGTTCAACATTTAGGACATCACAATTTCACAATAAGAAAATACTACAACTCACTAGTTCCTCCCAGCTTTTTCAAGCTGATTAGACATGCCAATTAGACATGTCAAATTTGAGAGTGATGCCGCATTTAAGAGGACTCTGCACCAAACACCTGAATTCTCTCTTCAATTGATAAGCCGCAGCATGGACATTCAGCTTTTCCCTCCTTTCCATAACTGTCACTGCAATTCGAGCACAAAACCTGATGTGCACAGGGAAAAAAAACCACTGAAACTTCTTTTTCCGCACAAATAAAGCAATTTCGATCACTGCAATAGTCCTCCTGGTTATCTAGCTCACCAAACATTATTTCAGTTAATCTACCATGAGTCTCCATTCCATTGGTATAGACCATGGGCAAGTTAGTCAAGTGAGGATTGAGCTGACTAGCTTGTGATGACATTTTCAGTTGAGAAAGCTCTTGCTCAAGCCTTTGCTGTTCATCCTTGTGACGCTGAATGTCTGTCTCTATCTTTAGGTGCATGCTCGCTTGCTCTCTCTTGTTTGTTGTCACAGTTGTTTTTAACAGGCGCCTTTCTTCCTCTAATTGTTCTAGGGCTGATTCTTTAGCCATCTGAGCCTCCTTCTGTTTTGCCTGTCATTTCCAGAACATTAGAGAACAACTTTAAAAAACCAAAAGGTAAAACTATTCAGTTGTCTAATCACAATAATGAATCACCCGACCGACGACTGTCACCAAATTGATATATCATCGTCGTCATTGTAATTGCCAAAACACATGCAGCGCAAACACAATATCACACACTAATCTAACCGTAAAACTAAAGCATCTATTGCCGTGAGGGACATCTGCAAATAGAGTACCGAAACAGCCAAAGGTAAACATCAGAAAGTGAAATACAGAAAGTACAAAATCAATCTCTAATTACCAAATTCAACCAAAACCAAGTACAAAATCAAAACCCTAAATTGAAACCTATACTAGTTAGAGATTGAATACCTAAATTAAAGCCCCAAATGTAATACCTAAATTAGTAGAGAGTAGAAAATCAAATTCACGATAATGACTTTTTAATTACCAATGGGAGGTTGCAATTCCAGTTTGTAATGTCAAGAGTAGAGTGATTGTCGAGAGAGAGATGGAGAGCGAGATTGAGAGACAGAGAGAGGGGATTGTCGAGAGAGAAAATGAGAAGAGAGGGAGGCGGCGAATGAATGAATGTTTTTCGGGGAAGTTAGAATTTTTAATTTTTGAAGTTATGTTTAATTTTTAATTTTTAATTTTAGTTTTTAGTTTTAAGTTGAAGGTGGGAAATTTTGGTTTGGGGGAATTTTGGTTAAGGGAGGGAGAATTTTTATAGAAGATTGAAAATTTTGGTTAAGGGGGGAAAGACGTGCGGGGCAAAAAAAATTTTGAGACACCATTAACGTCGGTTGGAAGAAACCCATAGAAAATAAATAATATTAAAAAATGATAAGAAACCACCTTTTTAATTAAAGATGTCTCTTTTCATGTATTATAAGAGATCTCTTTTTTAAAAAGTGAGGTTTCTTTTATTAAATAACCAATTATTTAAATAAGGTGGTCACTTTACTTATATTATAGGAGACCATTTTTTGAAAAAGTGTGGTTTCTTTTCTTAAGTAATCAATTATTTGAATAAGGTGGTCTCTTATTAGCGGTTCCTTTGCCTATATTTGTACTAGTGAATGCTTGACAAAGATAATTACTTTCATTGGAAAGTAAAGATGCATCTACATCTCTTGTCCATCGATGAAGGCTATGTAAACTGCATAGAAAAAGGACCTCATGTTCCTATGAAGGCCAACACTAGTGTTGGTGATACAGCTGGAACTGCAGCTGCTGGAAGGCCTATTCCCAAACTGCCAGCAGAATTAACAGATGCAGACTTAGAAGAAGTCCACAAGGACAAGAAGACCATGAATATTCTGTTTAATGGTATAGAACAAGATATGTTCGATAATTTCATAAACTGCACCACTGCCAAGCAAGTGTGGGACACTATTCGAACACTCTGTGAAGACTGAGCAAGTAAGAGAGAACAAGAAACAGCTTCTCATACAACAGTATGAACACTTTCACTTCAATTCAGGTGAAGGCTTAACTGATATATTTAGCAGGTTCCAGAAACTGTTAAATGGGTTAAAGTTGTATGGGAGAGTGTATGAAACCAAAGACTCCAACCTGAAATTTCTGAGGTCTTTACCTAAGGAATGGAAGCCAGTGACAGTCTCATTGAGGAATTCTCAAGACTACAAAGATTTTACACTTGAGAGACTGTGTGGAATTTTGAAGACCTATGAGCTCGAGTTGCAACAAGATGAAGAAGATGAGAAGAGCCAGAAGAAAGGTGGAAATATAGCTTTGGTGGCCAATGTTCCAACTAGCCAAGATGGAGAGAAGATGAAGAATGTAGAAGCCACACCAAGTCAGAGAACTTGTGAAGGTGTGTAAGAACCCAGATTTTTGGTAGAATTTAAAATTTTTATCATGTATTGGTATATGAACGAATAGTGGTTGTGACCACAATGTATTGACGATTTTATTAAACAAGTTTTCAACGGATATGGGTTCTAGTGTTTATATACTCCATGAATGCTGCAAGTTAGTAGATAATATAGATTAGAATAATCTATCTCCTAGAAAGTAAGATATGGTACTCCAAAGAAGAATAGAATATTCTCATGTCATCCAAATCGATATCTGTTACAAGTCCAGTGGTTCCGTAAAAGAGTTAAGGAACGCTCGAAAGAGAACGAAGACATTTTTATAAATACAGAGAATAAAGAAAGAATAAAGTGATGAATAGTGTTTTTGGTGGAAAATGGAATATTATTAGACGCCGCTATATAGAAGTATTCAGATCGGATTTCTGAGTTCGTATTCATGATCTAGGGGTGAGATAAGTGTATGTAAACGATATCAGATCCAGAAAAATAGCACTTTTATTTTCTCCGAGATTTCCCTAGACATTGAAGGATTTAAGGATTGATTAAATAAATTGGAGGATTTTAATTCAAAGATTATAAAGGAGGATTAAGAATGGTAGTATAAATATTAAGACGGTTTCCGGTAAAACCCTAACAAGAAATCTTCAAGATATTCCTTCGAACGATAAGTGAATTGAGTAATAACCGGACAAAGAAACAAGCAGAGGATCAAGATACATGCATGTGCTAGTGGATAAAGGCAAGTAACCAAGTAGTTACATGAGTAACTAGAACAATTAGAGATTTAAACTAAGTACTTAGCTAATTTCATCATCCAACCACAAGATTAAGACACATGCCCTTTGCAAAGACATCATCCATTGCATCATACCTTTATTAAAGCTACTTTACATGAGATATTATCCAAGACAATCACTTTATGCATTATTTCCAAGAGCAAGCAAGCCAAACTCCATCTCTTTCTCTTTTCTCTAAACTGCCCAGCAGAACCAAGCTTAAGAAGAAAATTCATATCTCCATTTCTATCCATGATAAAAACACCAAATTTTAACCATAGTCTCTCCACTCCATGGGAAATATTCGCTCAAAATTTCATGGCAATCTAATGAGTATAGCCTAGTCAAATCTCCTCCCCAAGTGAAGAAGACAAGCTGCCGAGAATCCTTGAAAGTTTCTGTACTGATTTTCAAACAACCATATCTCCTTCATTACTCAATGAAATTTTGTGTTCTTTATCTTGTTGGAAAGCTGTTAAGATGCTCTACAACTCTCCTTTAGAGGATCTAAGTATTATGATGTTATGATGGTGTAATAAGATGTTCATGGACTGTTAATATGAGTATGATATGTGTAAGATTGATGGTATGCCCGGTGTGGCTTGGTTTTAATGTAATAAATTTGGAAATGTTCGATTTATAGCCGTTATAAAGTCGAAATTTCGTTAACCCTTGAATTCCGTGCAAAGAAGTAGTCATAACTCGCTGTCTAGTTTCATATTCTGCCATTATAAGATAGATTATGTTATAAGCTTCGTTTTGATATAAAGATCATGTGAAACAGACTTACGGTTTAGGAGTTATGACCAAAATCGTAAAAGTGGTTCGAAACTGTAAGTGTGAGTTCGTAATTGAAATTGAACCTCCTTGACATATATAATTCAGTGACGAATCTTGGTAATTAAATATTAGAGATAATGAGGAAGGTGTGAGAGAAGACCTCATGTCAAAAGAATCGTTTTCCGATTTTATAAAAATGTTCGGATCGAGGTTAAACGCGAACGAACCCCTAAAAGCACACTTGGTTATAACTTTGGTAAAACACTTAGAAAACGGGCGATAAAACTCGGAGTACAATCTTGGTTCGTAAACGAACTACCTTAGCACTTATATGACTTGAGTATATACCAAGTGTAAGTGTAATGACGAGCCGTTATAACAAACAAATGTCGGGTCAAAACGAGGTTAATAAGAGTACACAAAAGGGTGCATAACGAGATAATTCGAAAACGTGGTTTAACCAAAGTTAAGTTACACTTAGCTTTTTAAACAACGTTAAGTGATTAATCTCGAATATTCTGATTATTTATAGATCACCGAGCTGACCCAGGACACACTACCTCCACCCGACTACCAGGCAAGTCTTCAATCAATTTGAAGCTGTTGTTGTGATAATATATATATGAACTGCTTTTGTTATACATATGCCATTGCATGCATGCCCGCTTTCAAATATTATATTGTGGTACTTGTTCCCTGATTTAATGTTGGCTTATAAGCTAGATAGATGATATATCAGTTATAAGCCGGATATTGCTAAGACCCTTAGTAAAAGGGCATTTGAATCTTATTCTTCGAATATAGACCGGGAGTCAATATTCCTTGATATATTGTGATTACTTCTGAGGAAAAAAATTGAAGTAAATATTTCTTCCATTATTTATTTGATGAATATTATTTGAATATTCATCTGAGATTATTATTTATTGAATATTATTTCGAATATTCATTCGGACTCGATTCATTGATCAAATATTATCTTGAATATTCATTCGAACTCGATTCAATTATTAGTTATTATTTTGAATATTCAATTGGAGATTATTTATCGAATGAATATTATTTTCAATTATTCATTCAAGTTTCATTTTTTCAATAAATATTATTCTGAATATTCCTTATTCAATAAATACTACCTTGAATATTTATTCGAGGGTTATATTGAGCAATACTTCATATTAAAAATATTATTTGAATACTTATTTGATTCTTATAATTATTCATTTCCTTCAAATATTATCTTCGACCTTCGAATATTATGAAAATTATTTCGGAGTCTTATTATTGATACTGTATCAAGAAAGGTTCTCAAAATTTCATTCTTCATTCAAATCCAACTTTCCAATTATAAGGGAACCTTACCTGAGAAATGTTATTTATCTTGTGACTTCCCGGTCATAAATCTTTTGAAACTATTCCTTTCACTCGCAACTGGGTTGATTGTTTATCAATTGAATCTTTGTGTTACCTTCTCATTATTCGAGGGGTAAGATTATTGGAATAAGTTGATATCCGTTAACAAGCAATAGCTTGGGAAATATTGGTGAATTTTCCTTTCCAACTGGATACGACTACTTTGTGGAGTCCTATCAACAAGTATTATACTTGTGCAAAGGGGAAGGAACTTTACGTTTCAGAGTCACGGATGTTATTTGAACTAGGAGCCGCATAAGTGGCCGAGTGGCACCGGTCCAGCAATGGCCCAACCGTTGGCCGGGGAGTTCCGGAGGGTGGTAGACAAGTAAATCCGTCGGTGCTTCCTTCTACATGTAGAAAATAACAAAAGTAGGGAGCATAACATGCGACTGATCATCGTGAATGTTATGTCTTCTGGCGCGTCAATGCTCCAGGATTAGTTCACATTTCAGAATTGAAATTGACTACAACATTATCATTGTTGGCAGGGTTGAAAAGTGTTTGAAACGGGAATTGCAATATTTTTCCTACAAGTTCCCCTTTTTATAATAAATGACAAAATCTTGCTTATCTTCGACATAGCAGATAATTCCACGATTTTTATATGTTGAGTTACCATGTAACCTCATCATTTACATTATATTGGTTCTATGCTCGTTAATGCATGGCATATGGTTTCAAAGATACTTTTGAACTGTTATATATTATTGTTCAGTTATACATTCCTTTTGGTGGGCTATTGCTCACCCTTGCTTTATTTATTATATCACAACAACAGCTAGACCAAACGGTACTCGGCGCAAGCAGGTGACAACCATCAGAGGGTTAACCACCGAGGTCATAGCTACCATTGCTGAAGAGGAAGCTATTGGTAGGCTAGTTGGCAGCATTTGAGTAACTAATGTATTTATTGTAAGACATATACAAATGGATGGCAAAGAGTAAGTATTGGTTATATTGTAATTCTTTTGGGTTGTAAGAACTCAATCTTGTGATTAATAATATTGATGATTACTCTGATTTCATCTTTGGGACTATAACGGGTGTGTTGTTGTTGTTGTTTGGGTCACAAGGTTGTAATTTAATTTATGATGGTTTTGTGGATAGAAATTGAGACCATGATGACCAGATCCCTGACCCCGGATCTGGGGGTGTTACAAGGTGGAGCTGGAACTAGCCAAGGTAAAGGCAAGATGATTGATGAACTGGATGCACTGAGTGAGGATGAATCTGAAGACCTAGATGAATATTTGGCATTCCTGTCAAAGAGATTCTCGAAGTTGAGATTCAAGAAGAATCCAGTAGGAGCCGGGCAATTCAAGAAGAACTACCAACCAAACAAGGATATGGTTGAAAGGTCAAAGATCAAATGCTTTAATTGTGGAATTGCTGGTCACTTTGCCAATGAATGCAGAAAGTCCAAAGCTGAGAAAGGGAAGAAACAGTTTGATACTATAGATTACAAGAAGAAATATTTTGATCTTCTCAAGAAAAAGGAAAGAGCATTCGTGTCTAGAGACAATGATTGGGCAGCTGGAGGTGACTCAAATGCAGAGGAAGAGTTTGTCAACCTTGCACTCATGGCAAATGAGAATGATGAAGAGGCAAGTTCAGCAAGCAACCAGGTATTCTCCACAAACCTAAATGAGCTTTCCAAAGATGAATGTGATAATGTTGTTAATGAAATGTCTATTGAAATGTACAACATGCATACCACATTAAAACTGCTTAACAAAGAAAACAACAAACTTAGGGATCTGAACATTAAGTTAGTAGATAGGAATACTCTGTTAGAGACTCAGTTAATTGAGTTTGAAACAATGAGAAGAGATTGCCAGGATGCAAATAATGTGTTATGTGAGGCTCTGAAAATAGAAGAATATTTGAGAGAACAGCTGAAAAAGGAACAAGAGTTAATTGCTAAGTGGGAAAGTTCTAAGACCCTAACTGAAGAAATTTTTAATGCCTAGGGAATTAAATCTTTCCATAAATTAGAAGAAGCAAAGTTAGAAGTTGACGGGCTGGTTGCATCTGACTGTGACTCAATGGATGAAGGTTGTCCATTGAAGTCAAAGTCTGTTGGTAAAGCAACCTTGACTAAACTTAATGAAAAATATGGACCTGTCAACAAAAACTTTGTAGTAGGAGAATGTAGCAAGACCAAATCAGTTGTGAAGGATAACATAGGTCACTTGTCCATCAAGCAATTGAAGGATGAGTTAGAAAAGAATGAATCAAAGGCTAAGGCTAATAAGAAGAATAGAAATGGCAAGGTAGGAATTAATAAACACAGCAACTACACACATGATAAATATGCTCCTAGAAAAGAGTGTGTAAAATGTGGGAGTGTTAATCATTTATCTGCCAACTTCAAAACTGTGAAAAATGCTTCTGTGCCTAGTACGCCTATGTCTATACCTATGCCCGCTATGAATGTTATGCCTAACATGTTTGTCCAACCTGCTCACGCATCTAGTCAGTATGCTATCATGCAATTCATGCACAATCCATATTATAATGCTTTTAATTTGCCACAAATGCCATGGCTGATGAATAACATGATGGCACAGACTATGCCTAATTCTACATCTAACTTTAATGCATATGAGCAATTGGTTCAACCTATTCTTAAAAAACCTACACCAAGAGTTAAGGTTGATTTGACTCAATCAGAACCCTTGGGCATAAAAGGTATGAAGGGTAGGAAAAAGGCTAACAAGGCAGGACCCAAGGAAACTTGGGTACCAAAATCAACTTGATTTGATTTTGATCTGTGCAGGGAGATAGAAAGAATCTTTGGTACCTGGATAGTGGATGTTCTAGGCACATGACTGGAGATTCTACCCTGCTCACTAAGTTTGAGGAGAGAGCTGGCCCTAGCATTACCTTTAGAGACAACAACAAAGGATATACTAGAGGATATGGCTTGATTTCACAAGGAAATGTTGTCATTGAAGAAGTAGCACTGGTTGATGGTCTTAAGCATAACTTGCTGAGTATCACTCAACTATGTGATAGAAACCAGAACGTTTGGTTCACATATGAAGCTTGTGTCATTTTCAAGAAGAATGACAACAAGGTAGTGATGACAGGAAACAGGAAAGGGAATGTGTACATTGCTGACTTCAACTCGACAAATGCAAATTCTACTACATGTCTCTTCAATAAGGCAATTAAAGATGAAGGATGGCTTTGGCACAAGAAACTGTCTCACTTAAACTTTAAAGCCATGAATGAATTGGTCAAGAAGGATTTGGTTAGAGGCATTCCAAAATTGAAGTACTTCAAAGATAGACTGTGTGATGCATGCCAGAAAGGGAAGCAAAAGAAGGCCTCTTTCAAATCCAAGTCAATGTCTTCAATTGATCAACCCTTGCAGCTACTGCACATGGATCTATTTAGACCAGTCAACGTATTGTCTATATCCAACAAGAAGTACTGTCTTGTAATTGTTGATGATTTATCAAAGTATACTTGGACTTTAATTCTTTCGCCATTCGAAAGATGAGGCAAATGAAATCATTATCAAGCATGTCAAGATAGTAAACAACAATCCAATCTTCAAAGTAAGAAAGATTAGAAGTGACAATGGAACTGAGTTCAAGAATTCTGTGTTAAGAAAGTTCTATGAAGAGGAAGGAATCATTCAAGAATTTTCTGCATCAAGAAAACCACGCAAAACGGTGTAGTGGAGAGGAAGAACAGAACTCTCATTGAAGCTTCAAGGACTATGCTTGAAGAATCAAAGTTGCCAACATACTTCTGGGCTGAAGCTATTAACACTGCATGTTAGACTTAGAATATATCTTTGGTCAATCAAGAAAAGGCATGACACCTTACCAACTATCCAAAGGCAAGAAGCCAACAATTAACTTCATGCATATCTTTGGGTGTAAATGTTTTGTATTGAAAAACTGTGGCGAGAGCCTTGGAACATTTGACTCAAAGGCAGATGAAGCTATTTTTGTTGGGTATTCAGCTGGAAAATCTTACAGAATCTACAACCTAAGACTTAACATTGTTATGGAGTCCATACATGTTGTCTTCGATGACAAAAAATAACAGGTCTAGTAGATGAAGGTTTCTATGAATCTCTCTCATTCGAGAATGAGACAAATGGTGAAGAAAGTGAGGACGATGATGAAGAGAGAATATTGATTGGTGTAGAGAACAGACTTGGACCATCAAGTGAAGTGCAGAATGGACCATCTGTAGAAGAGAAACTCACACCAATTGCTGAAGATCATCTTGAAGCATCGGTTGAGAACCAAAGAGAAATATCTGTTGATAACTCTGTTAGAACTCCACTCAACTCGAGGTACATACACTCAGGGGGAGTTTCTCACAGTCAACACTCAACAACAAATCAGGATGACCAACAGAGAACCAATGAAGTTACTTCATCAAGATCAGGCTTACCACCACAAAGAAAATGGACTAAGGATCACCCCTTTGAGCTTATAATTGGTGACTCCAGTGCAAAAGTCCAAACTAGGAGAGCAACTCGAGAAGAATGCTTGTACATCAGTTTTCTTTCTAAAGAAGAACCCAAGAAGGTTGAAGATGCTCTTCTGGATCTAGACTGGGTATTAGCAATGCAAGAAGAGCTAAACCAGTTTCAAAGAAATGAAGTATGGAAACTTGTACCCAAACCTAAGGACAAATCAGTGATTGACACTAATGGGTATTCTAGAACAAGATGGACGAGAATGACATAGTCACAAGGAATAAAGCCAGACTAGTTGCTAAGGGCTACTGTCAAGAAGAATGAATTGACTTTGAGGAAACCTTTGCACCAGTGGCAAGGTTAGAAGCAATCAGAATCTTCCTAGCCTATGCAGCCCATGCCAATTTTAAAGTCTATCAAATGGATGTCAAGTGTGCATTTCTAAATGGTATTCTGGAGGAGGAGGTGTATGTAAGTCAACCTCCTGGTTTTGAAGATCCAGACTTCCCAGAATATGTTTATTATCTGCTCAAAGCACTCTATGGCCTGAAGCAAGCACCTAGAGCCTGGTATGACACACTTTCACAGTTCCTCATTGAGAATCACTTCACTAGAGGTACTGTTAATAAAACTCTCTTTTATAGATCTGTCAATGGCTCTATGATACTTGTACAAATATATGTAGATGATATAATATTTGGGTCTTCAGATGGGAAGCTTTGCAATAGGTTTGCCAAACTTATGCAAAGTAAATATGAAATGAGTATGATGGGTGAATTCACTTATTTTCTTGGTTTACAAGTTAAACAAGTAAATGAGGGAATTTTTATAAGTCAAACCAAATATGTTTTAGTTCTTTTAAAGAAATTTGACTTAGCAGACTGCTCTTCTGCAAAAACACCCATGGCCACTGCCACTAAGCTTGAGTTGAATACTAAGGAAAAGAAAGTGGACATTTCAAGCTATAGGGGCATGGTTGGATCTCTTTTATATTTAACTGTTAGCAGACCCAATATTATGTTTGCTACATGTTTATGTGCTAGATTCCAAGCTGATCCTAGGGAATCTCATTTAGTAGCTATTAAAAGGATTTTCAGGTATCTCAAGGGAACACCAAACCTTGGCATTTGGTACCCTAGAGATACTGGTTTTGATCTAATTGGCTATTCAGATGTAGACTATGCAGGTTGCAAGATGGATAGAAAAAGTACCACAGGCACCTGTCAGTTCTTAGGAAACAAGCTGGTTTCATGGTTTAGTAATAAGCAAAATTCAGTTTCTACATCTACTGTAGAGGCTGAATATATAGCAACTGGAAGTTGTTGTGCTCAGATTTTATGGATGAAAAATCAATTGCTTGACTATGGAGTTAAGGTTGAGAAAATTCCAATTTTCTGTGACAACAC
Organism: Kitagawia praeruptora; assembly: GCA_037693485.1. Taxonomy (NCBI): domain Eukaryota; kingdom Viridiplantae; phylum Streptophyta; class Magnoliopsida; order Apiales; family Apiaceae; genus Kitagawia; species Kitagawia praeruptora. Next base: position 128,078,500 of record CM075351.1, read on the forward strand.
TAGTGCAATTGCAATATCTTAGAATCCAGTGCAGCATTCAAGAACTAAGCACATAGACATCAGATACCATTTCATTAGGGAGCATGTGATGGAAGGTACTGTGGAACTACATTTTGTTCCAAGTGAGAAACAATTGGCAGATATCTTTACTAAAGCTCTGGATGAAGCAACTTTCTCAAGGTTGGTAAGTGAGCTTGGTATGTTAAACTTTTCATAATTTCTAAATATCTGCTCAATCTGTTGCAGCCAGTGAATTTTATTCTCTGGATTTTGTTAGTTTTATTTGTTTATTCGCTTGATTACTCTGGATATGTCGAACACCTAATTTCCCGGAGATATCGAATAAGTATCTCTGTCTATTTGAGTTATCGAATGGGTATTATGCTTGAGATATCGACTAGTTAATTTCCAAGAGATATCGAACTAGCCTTTTGCTAGAGATGTCGAATAGTTAATTGCTAATTGTCAAGACATATTAAGCGTGATTCAAGGGATGTTATTGTTATATATATACTATAACTTAGGACATAACTACTGTAAGTTAGGACATATTGATGTAAATTAGAGATTGTTTCCTTAATTAAAGGATATGCAGCTTATGATGTACGTTAGGGTTATGTAACACACACACACACACACATATATATATATATATATATATATATATATATTGGCTGATATAGATGAAGGGAGGACAGGCTTTTCATTCTGTCTTTACATGGTATCAGAGCCACGCCGGTAAAGATCCATAACCTGATAAAATGACAGACGATAAAGAAACGCCGTCACTACTTAAAATTGACACAAATTCTCATTTTTTTCTCGGTCTTCAAGATCGTCCAGGGGATTTTATTACCCCAGCTCGATTTAACGGCGAGAATTATGATGATTGGGCAGGTGAAATCGAAACTGCTCTCCAAACAAGACGCAAGTTCGGTTTTCTTGATGGAATGATTATGGCGCCAATCCTTCCTTGTACACAAGCAGATTGGACAACTATACATGCCATGCTTGTTTCTTGGATTATGAACACTATTGCTCCAGAAGTGAAGTGCACCCTATCAAAATATAAAGACGCAAAACGCCTCTGGGATACATTAAAAGAACGTTTTGCGCTTGTTAATGGACCAAGGATTCAACAACTGAAATCTGCCATTGCTCATTGTGAACAGACCAAAACGATGACCGTGGCAAGTTCTAAATCTCAAGATCCACTTTCACTTCACAAGAGATTAACAGATTAGATGTTAGTTACGCATCTAACACTTAATCATAACCATACGAGGATATCAATATACATCACACACAGATCTTTAAAGCATCAAGATACTAAAGCTCCATAAATAAATCCGTTAGAATCCCATGACAACGATTAGTACATAATCGAACCGCTCGTCATCATGGGATAAGATGAAACCATGATAATAAACAAAGTATGAAAAGATACAAATAAACCTAAGTAATTGATATGTAATGGGTCTTCCAAATTACAATGGTAGGATGTGTTTAAATAGGCTCTAGAAGTCTTGCCCAGCAAGGAAACTACCAAATCAGAATTAAAATAGAATACGTTTCCTAAACTGATTCTATTTTGAAGAAAAATTCGTAACTGACTTTTCTTCAGTATTTCTGGGCCGTTCCAGTCGTAATCGGACCTCTGAACCACTTTAGAATGAAAGAGAATCTCGTTAGCTTCGCGTGGACTATAAAATCGTCCAAAACGGACTTGTAGAACTCAAGATATGGCCAAAACTATAAAAAGGGCAAAACTGTAATTTTATCAGCATCGCGCGAGTGCAGCCTGCGCGTCTCGGGCACTGCCTGCGTGCCAGTTGCTGTCAATTCACCATTTTCTGTTCCGTTTCTTCGTCTTTTCCTTCCGTTCTTTTTGCACTTGCTTCCGCCTTCAATTTCCTTGACTTATAATCTTCATGAGAGATTAAATGACAACTCCATTCTTCATACTTAAGCTCGAATTCAACTCCCAAAATTGATGAAAACACCAACCTTAGTCGACATTCTTACAAACCTGCACAACTAAATAAAACACATTAAAACTATAACAAACTTGAGACCAAGTCAATCAATTTAAGACGATTTGGAATGTTACAAGTGGATATAAAATCCACTTATCAATCACTCTTAGAACTTTGGCACAATAGAATGGGGCACCCTTCCGAGAAAGTAGTGAAGTTAGTTCCTCCTGTTTGTGATTTACGGGGTAGGTTGAATAAATCTTGTGAAGTTTGTTTCCATGCTAAGCATCCTAGGGATAGTTTTCCTTTAAGCAAAAATAAAACAAGTCGAATCTTTGAACTTGTACATGTTGATTTATGGGGTCCGTATAAACATAAGTCCTCTTGTGGAGCTACATATTTTTTGACAATAGTAGATGATTATTCTCGAGCTGTGTGGGTATATTTATTGGTTGATAAAACTGAGGTGTTACTGATGTTTATGTTTTTTGTTGCGATGGTTGATCGACAATTCTCTAAGAACATAAAAATAGTTCGAAGCGATAATGGAACTGAGTTTAATTATTTACTTGATTATTTCTCTGCAACTGGTATTTTATTTCAAACCTCATGTGTGGGTACTCCGCAACAAAATGGTAGAGTCGAGAGAAAACACAAACACATTCTAAATGTTGCACGGGCACTAAGATTTCAAGCAAATCTACCCATTTATTTTTGGGGAGAAAGTATTTTAGCAGCAGTGCATTTGATTAATAGAACACCGTCTAGTGTACTTACAAATGTGACACCTTATGAAAAATTATTTGGTAATCCTCCGTGTTATGATGCAATAAGAGTATTTGGTTCTTTGTGTTTTGCTCACAATTAAAAGGCCAAAGGGGACAAATTTGAAAGTCGGAGTCGAAAATATGTCTTTGAAGGGTATCCATTTGGTAAAAAAGGGTGGAAGTTGTTTGATCTTGACACACAAGAGTTCTTTGTTTCACGAGATGTAAAATTTTTCGAGGATATTTTTCCATTTATTGATGCAAAGGCAAAAAATATCGAAATCAATAACCATTTTGACATGAATGTGGAAGTTGGCTTAGACTTTGCGGATTTTTCGAATGAAGAAGGATTGAATGAATCCACCATCACAGCAACACCGAATAGTACACCCGAACCTATTAGTACTTCAATACCACACGAAACTGAAGTTCCAAGAAATGAAGGGGATACAAGTGTTGATATTCCTATAGATAGGAATGATGATGAAGAGGTACTAGGTCGTGGCATGAGAAATAAGATTCCTTCGATATTGCTTCGAGATTTTATCATACACACTATTGTTAATGAGAGTCCATCTTCTGCTACTTCCCCTCCGCAGCAAACCTCTGGTACTCCTTTTCCTATAGCACACTATATAAATTATGACAATTTTTCTTTGGAATATCAAAAATTGCTTGCAGCTATTATTACAGGGAACGAGCTACGGTCCTTTAAGGAGGCCATGAAAAATGAAGGTTGGAGACGTGCTATGCAAGAAGAAATCAGGGCATTAGAGGACAATGGCACTTGGACTATGGAGCATCTGCCTCCAGGGAAGCGTGCTTTAGGTAGTCAATGGGTTTATAAAATAAAATATCAAGCAAATGGAGACATTGAGAGATTAAAGGCTCGGTTAATAGTTTTTGGAAATCATCAAATTAAAGGTTTGGATTATAATGAGACGTTTGCTCCAGTTGCAAAAATGGTGACAGTTCGTGCATTTTTAGCTGTTGCTGCTTCTAAAAATTGGGAACTTCATCAGATGGATGTGCATAACGCTTTCCTCCATGGTGATCTTGATGAGGAAGTTTACATGAAATTGCCGCTTGGTTTCGAGTCTTCTTATCCTAACATGGTTTGTCGTCTACGGAAGTCTATCTATGGATTACATCAATCGTCACGTTGCTGGTTTGCAAAGCTATTTACAGCCTTAAAAGAATATGGTTTCTTGCAAAATTACTCTGATTATTCCTTGTTTACTTACACTAATGGTGGTGTTCATATTAATGTATTGGTGTATGTCGATGATTTGGTCATTTCTAGAAACAATTCCGCTGCACTTAAATGTTTATTATTTGTCCAGAATTATCAATTGTTATGTGTGCTCTATGTTCTAGAATTATCTGCTTTAATTGATTTGACATAAGCTGTCAGGCTTAAATGATTTTGGAACAAGTTACACACATAATATTTTTACTTTTTATTTTGTCTAAATGAACTGTCAGGATTAGTCTAGGACTCCGTGTAATCTTTTGCATACGTTAGTGTGTTAAAGAGGAGTGACCTTTGCTTAACCTTTCACCCGTTTAATCCCCTATATATTAAGTCGTGTCTCTCAGACTTCTAGGCTTATAAATAGGCAGGGGTAGACATCATTTAGACTCACAATTAACAAAAACAAAACCCTTTCTCCTTTCTTCTTCAAACCCTCCAAAATGACAAAGAGCATTCTGAAGATTTCTGTGGAGAAGTTCGAGGCGCTTTCCTTCTATGAGAAGGTACTGGCGCTGCATGAGAAGATCGATGAGTTGATGGCTGAGGAAGAGAAGGTCATTGCTGCTATGCGTGCAGCTCTGGAAGCTCTTCAAGCTCGCAACCGGGGTGACTCCGTGGAAGACCCAGCCAAGGCCGCCTAGTTGGTTTAGGTGGAGGGGGGCTTCTTTGTTTAAGTTTTTTTTGTTTTTGTTTCAATGGTCTTTTGACCATTTTTATGTAATGTTTTTTTTAATGAAATGATCTTTCTTTTCTATTTTTTGTTCTTTATGCTATAATTTGTTCTGCATGTTTCAGTTTGATTATGCTTTGTCTTAAAACTCCACAAAGAACACATAGATGAGATAAAGATAGATTGTGTTTAAATCACCTAAGTTGTCTTAATAATCTAACCTCATTAGTTTAGAATATTAATTCAAGTTATGCGTATTTCTGAATCTTTTGTGATTCAACACACATTTCATTAAGTTAGCCTTAATCTAATCAGAGTATTTCGAATTCTTTTGAATAACACTGAATAGATCTGGTAACTTAAATACTGTTCATGATGTTTTAATTCTAAATTCACACTACCATCTAACCCTAAAAGTGAGCTTTAAAAGCTACATAGTTGCATAGTTTTATGTCCTATTTGTAGTACTCCAAAGGACTTAAACTGACAACAGAGGATGATGATTATGAAGTGATGGTGTTGATACAGCAAACTTGGTTATTGCATCAACCAGGTTCTTCAGTTCTGTCATTTGCCATGTGTAAAACACTTATAATTAGGGCTTAATTCAAGAATAACTAGTCTGAACTCTGTTTTAAAACAGGACTTATTAGTTACCTTTAAACTCATGAATAAGTAACCTTTATAATTGACTGATTGAACTCAGGTTAAAAATTGAATAATTGTGGCATTAGGTTTAAATGGAACATACTTGCAGATACTTAAATGAATATATTTAACTATCTCTGCAAACTTGTTTTTTTCCTCAGTACAGCTACAAGCACACTGTCAATTTATTCATTCAAGACAAATGATGTTCTGCATTTCTAAGAGAATAAACCTTCATGTGGAGAAGGCTCTTACAGCATTACACTTAGCTCAGGTACTGAGTTCTCTTTAATCAGTATTTCTCTTTATTGTCCTCAAATCTTTGCCTAAATTTGGTGAAATGAGAATTGATGGAATGTCCTCTAGATTCTCTACCCAATCAGCACACCATACATTCACAGTATTCCATCCTTAACCCCCTCTACAGTTTCTCAATAAACTGTAGTTGATAATTCTTATAAATCTTAACTTGAGGGGAGTGAAGAGGAGGACAGTAAGGGTAAGGGAAGTGGTGACCATCAAGAAGCCACAAGAACAAGGAAGGTAAGGGTGTTTAAAACCAGCCTAGCCATCCTATGTCTTCCCAACAAGGTATAGTGATTAAAAAGGACATCCACATTTCTAGTTCTAGTCTCTTAACAGACTTTAACTATTGAATCAAGTTCCCAACCAGGAACATATTCAATGAGGGTAAGGGACACAGTTGTGCAACTTTCTCTACTTGTTTTCTAGCTAGAAGTTAGTATAAGTTGTACGGACACATGGGGAGCACACACAAGTTACTCCACTATTTCTCAAATTCAGGTTGATGGATCTTCTGTAAATGAGAGGATTCAGCCCCACTCATGGATACCTATTTTGTGAAACTGTAGCATTTCAACACATACACCAAAACACTCTTAATTCTTCATTTCATTTCATGAAGAAGCCAACACTCAAACTTATATTCTCTGAGCTCTTAACAAGGCAGTCTGTTGCACACCAATGATCTATATGTCCACATCTCTAATCCTTGTGGAATCCTGATGATTCTCTTTTAGGATTGAGGGAAGGGAGTGAAAAACAGGAGAGGCCTGGTTGCTCCAGGGCAAAAAGTGAGTTTGTGTACAAGAGTGGTCTCATATTTCTTCCAGGAGAGCAAAAGAAGAGATTGAGTACCCCTTTAGTAAGGGAAGGTGAGTTGTGTGAAGTGAGCCAGGATGAGATCCTGATGCAAAAATAGAGAGATTAAGAAAGAAATTTTCTTTAATGCAGATTCTACTTTCTCATTTCTCTGCTTCTAATGATTACTACATCACTGTTCTTGCTGATAAAAAAAAGGGGGAGAAGGAACTTTAGAATTTTTCTTCAAAGGGGAGAAGGGAATTCAGACAGGATATACTCGGAATTCTACTTACTCTCATATTTCTTTTTTTTTTGACCAAAGGGGGAGAAGGCTCAAACAGTTCAGATAATTTAAGAATGATCCTTCAGACCAACCAGCAAGTGGAGGAACAGAACAAACTCTCAGAATAGATGCTATACACAGGGGGAGCAGTTCTTAGTACACAAGTCAAGTCAGTAGTTCTTTCCAGAAACTGTGTCATGGAAGCTTGGTCAATATTTTCTGCTCTAGTGAAAGAAAAATCTGAAGAGTGGTTTTTGTTATCATCACTCTCTTCGATTTATGTCTTCTTCATAAAGACATTATTAGGGGAGATTGTTGAGATATGCATGTCTATGGATGATGATAACAAATACCACAAGGCAGAAAATGAATCAAGGAATCGAAGCTGACAAATGAATCAGGAAGCTAACTGAAATGCAGTTCAACTAAAGCTACATCTTATGAACAGAATTCTGCAAACAGTTAGGAAATGTTTTGTTACAAGCCAGGAGATGCTACAATCAAGTATCAGTAATCAGAAGAGAGTTTGATGTAACCATGCAAGTAATTTCGAGAAATCAAGGAAAGAAGAGTTTGAGAAGTCAGGGATTTATCATAACTCTATTCGAGTTATATTAGACTTGCTGAATTCAAGAACTCAACAGAAAGGGTTATTCGAGAAGTCCTTGTTCGAGAAGTCAGATTGATAACTTCATTCGAAAAGTCTGTGATATAGGCTATTCGAGAAGTCTGTGATATGGGCTATTCGAGAAGTCTGTAATACAGGCTATTTGAGAAGTCATTCGAGAACTCAACAAAGAGAACTACTCGAGAAGTCAACATTCGAGAACTCAAGCTCTATCAGTTCGAGAACTCAGCCTAAATTCTTAGAAGTGCCAGAGTTGTCTAATTGAACATATCGAATGAAGATCAAACCCAGAATTACTTTGCAACCCGTGACTTATAGACAGCGATCAATTACACAAAGGATGTTACGAGTTGGGAGTCAAATTATAGATATTTGAAGGCTCAAACTCTTCCAGGTGAAAGGTGAAATCAATCACTGTTTATCCAGTTTCAAGGGCAATAATAAGAGTGGAAGCAACCTCCAACATGATTACTTTACTACTGATGTATTCAAAGGATAACATGATGAATGCATAAGGATCAACTATTTTATCTGGGAAGTTCAAGCACAACTCAATAAGCAGAAAAGCTTATTGACTTTCGAAAAGATTATCTTTTTGATTAAAGCCACTTTTCAGATGTAGAGACTCAAAGAAAAAAGATCTTTTGCATAAAGTATCACGGGAGCTTGGAAGCTAAGTCAACTCAAGAACTTAGAAACTTATGAAGAAAAAGCATGCACTGACTTGAAGCGTGCTGGGATTGTCCAAATGAAGGAAAGATGACTTTCAAGATTGTTAGGCCGAATACACAAATATAATCAAGTTTGTATAAGAGAATAACAATTAACACACGTTTGAATAATCAAAAACTGTATGGAATTAATAACTCCTCTCCCGGTGATGTAAATTATCACAGAGAGTTGCTTAGGTTACAATGAATGATAATACGTTTCTCGATTGATACCCTTCTAGGGTTAACCTAACTGTATTTATAAAGATATACAGCTACAGTACAATCGATAATTGATACTCCTATAAATCAGCTATAAAAAGTCTATCAATTATGATTGCTACGCGTCTTCTAAGTCAACTCGATCTCTTTGACAACTATCCAATCTTCAAAGATATCGCTTCCAAAATTATCTTCAATTATTCCTGAGATTGACAAGTAGACGTTTCCTCCTGACAGAGTTTAGCAAACTCTGTCGAGCTTCCATCTATTAGAGTTTAATTAAACTCTGACTGCTTCCAGTTTCCAGTTAAACTTTGATGAATCACTGTAACACTTAAACACTGACATTACTCACATCAATTATATTTAACAATCTCCCCCAACTTGTTTATTAGCAAAAATGCACAAGTTAACAATAATTGATGATGTCAAAACAATTAAACAAATGCAGTGTTCAATAAATAATCAGAGTTTAAACTTCTACTTAAAACAAAATTTACAGAATACAAGAATTCCTTACAGAGCTTTATTTACTTAATTTCCTCAACATCTGGTGTTGTTCTCAGATAGTCTATAAGCAATCTTCGTTCAGCATTCTCAAGTTCTCTCTGCATGATCTTCTTAATCTCTTTAAGTTCAGGATCATCTTCACCGGTTTGATAGATAGCAGATCTCAGAGAATAAATTTTGTTCTTCTTCATATCATTACCTAGTCTGATGAAGTGTGCTTTCTCTGCTTCTGGATTGAAATCTAACACTGTTATACCCAGATCTGTCTTTAATTTCGCACTATTTCTCTTCATCTCAACAATATTCCCATGGTAATCTCTGTACTTCGGAACATATGCACTAGTGTATTTTGTACCACTAAGTGCCTTAGCTTTCAGCATCTTGTTTCTTAGCACATTAGCAGCTTGATGAGTCCTTTGATTTTTCACTTTGAAGATGTAAAGTACATACTCCAATTCTTCCCATAGCTTCAAATCAATATCACTCTCACCAACTTTGTACACAGTTCCATCAGCCATGAAATACAGTAGAAAATCTTTCTTTAAGCTCTTTTGGTGAATCAACTGCAATGATTCCAGTTTATCCAAATTTTCTTGTGGAACACCCTTTCCTGGAATAGCTAGTGATGAAGGATCTTGAGGACTAGTATTCACTTCTATTCCTCTCTGTGAGCCCAAGCCAGATTTATCTCGACCTTGCTGAGCCACAGAAGCTTTACCTTGTAGAAAATCAGTTCCTCCAGTCTTCAGAGTTTGATCAGGAATTGTTGGTCTAGCAAAAATCATTTGCAATCGAGCAGGAAATGATGTCTGTACAACTTGTGTAGCAACAGAGGTTGTATTTACTTTCTTCGAAATCTTTTCTTCTTCAATCATCTTCCCTTTCAGCTTCAGTTTAGAATCATCTGTTGGTTTACTAGACAATTGTGAATTTTGATTAGCACCAACATTCTCTTTGATAATGATGCCTTTAAGAACAAGCCTAGGAGCTTTCTCATTCTTCTTTAATTTTCCAGATTTCAGAGCTTTTAGATGTTCTTCTTGTAGATTTCTTTCTTCAGCTTGAATATCTTCAATTGTAGCTCCCTCTTCATTCTCTTCTAAAAACAATCTAGTAGCCAATTCTTCATCTGTCTGTGGATTGTCAGTGAATAACAAACTCTTGGTCTTTGAAGAACCTTGAGTACCAGATTTTATTCCATCAGACTTTGATTTAGAAAATGTGCTAGATTTCAAACTCATATCTTGACCATCTTTTGATCTCAATCTCTTTGCTTGGTCATTTGCTCCTCCACCTCCAGCATCATCCTTTTTAGTCAGAGCTTGAGCTTGCCTACATTTTAACTTAGCAACTCTCTCCCCCTTTTTGACATCATCAGGAATCAGAATAGATGTAATCAATTCTAATGAGGTAGCAATTGAGTCAACTTTACCAGACATTGCTGTTTGATTCTCTTCAACTTGAGTCAGCCTCTTAAACAGAGTTTCTTGATCTTTTGAAATAGTTTGAAATTTCAGTGACTGATCTCTCTGCAGTTTCATATCTCTGTTAATTATTTTAGCTCGCAAATCAGTTATGGCCTGTTGAGAATCATCAAACCGTTGATTAAGAGTCTTGATTTGAATAACATTGGCTTTCAGACTAGAAAGAATTTCTGGATTTGAAATCTTGTGAGAAGTTCTTTTCACAAATTTAGCTGCTCTGCCAACAGGAAAGATGCAATCCTGTTTATACCAATCTTTTGAAAATTTTGCAAAATACTCTTCTTAAATTTCTCGTTGATTGGAAGGTTGAGCAAAAGCAGTATGCTTTCCATCAGTCTGTACTGGTACACTCTGAGAAGAGTTAGACTCAGCACTGTCTTCAACTTCAACATTTGTATTTTCAACTGGAGTAGTTTCAGCAACATCCTCTACAACTGCATCATTGTCATCAAAGATCTCCTCTATAAGCTTTGCAGGTGTCTCTCCAGCTACAACAGACTTTGCAATGGCAAGTACCGCATCCATAGGATCAGAGATTACAGCCTTGGGTGGTTGATCAATTTCTTCACCTTTTTCAACAACATGGTGAGCATCAGAGAATAACTCAGTGTGAGAGGCTACTGTTTCATCAAGTACAATAGTAGGCTGATCAGCTACACCAATCTGTTCAGAGTTTGCAAAGATAAAAACTTCAACATCATCAGAGAATGGAATGAATGGCTCAAAAGCATCCATATCAGTAAAACCATCTCTGTTGTCCTCATCTATTTGTGCATCTGCAGCTGTCTTCACAACTTCATCTGCAGTATTTACCTCAACAGTAGGTATTTCCTTAGAAATTACCTCTGGAGATTCAAGATGCATCTCTACATCAGATTCATCAATTAACAACCTTCTTTTCTAGTCTTGACTGCTCTTGATTTGGTTCTACCTCATCTGCCTCTTCTTCTTCAGCAGAGTTTGACTTAGGCCTGTTTGCCCTTTCTTTTCTAGTCTTGACTGCTCTTGATTTGGTTCTACCTCTACCCTTTGGCTTAGCCTGTGCAGGTGATGGATTTTGGTCAGGTTGAGGTTGAGGTTGAGGTTATGTTTGAGTTGTGGGTTGAATTTGATCAGTATTTGGAGGTTGAGATGATTGTGGTTGTGATTCAGTGTTTGTGGTTCGTAAAGGTTCAGTATGTGTTGGTGCTGCAGGTTGTTATGGTTCTTGAGGTTGATTGAGGAAATTTTGGAGTACAAGAGGCAAAACCAAGGCAGGTATTTGCTCTTTGGTTAAGTCTTTGTTGGTTAAATCAGAGAATATCCTCTTGGCAAGCTTAAATGGCTAAATGACATCTGCCTCATCAATCTCAACACCAAGCACACAGGCAGAGAATAATAATTGATAGAATCTAGAAAAGTATACAGTAGTAGTAGACTCTGACAATCTTTCTCCAAGATTCATCAATACTAGTCTACCAAAATCGAAATTACTTCCATAAAGAAGAGCATACCCGATTTGAAGACTGTCATTTGGAATAGCATCCCAATTTGTGATTTTCTTTTGAAATGCCCTTGTAATGCAGTCAAAAAAGAAACTCCATTCCTTTCTCAGATGTGGCCGCTTCACTTGACCAAGTCTCACCAAGGGTCCTGAATACCCGATTTGCTGCAACATATCCTTGAGAATACCTTCACCAACAAAGTTGTATGTAGAGTTTGTGTCAAACCCCAAAGCATCTCTGACCGTCTATGGAGTAATGACATACTCTGTTTCCTCATAAGTAAAAATAATCGAAGAAGTCCCATCCTCTCCTCCATCATCATAAGAAGCATTCTGCCAGAAAGAAGCAATCTGGGAAGAAGAGAGCCTCGCTGATTTGACTAAAGCTTGTCCAATTTCAGAATCCCTCAAAAAATTTTGAATCATATGAAACGCTTCAGGAACGTTCTCATTATTCAATGGAGCTGCATAATTGTTAGGTAAAAACACTAACCCACGAGAGTTAAAATCTTTGGTGGCCATGAGATTAGTTTTGAGAAGAAAATAGCAGAGAAAAAGATATGTATGAAAGGTGTTTGTTAAAATGCGCAAGTGAAAGAACAAAGAGACTGTAAGTGGGTGTATGCAAATAGAATAACCGTTGGTGTAAAATGATGAGATGTGTAATTAAAAAATAAAATCCAATCGATTTAAACATTAAAACACGCAACAGTTTCTTGTGAAATGTTTGAGTAGACACGTGGCACACATGCACTGTAACAACCTTGCACGTTCAGTAATTATAGCAATAATTACTGCTACTCTTTCTCTCCTACTTCCAACACGTTTTAACACTCCACTACTCATTAACAGTTGGCAATAATTTTTTTCATTTTTCAAAACACTTTTTACCCCAAGTATGTAAATTGTCCGAAATTAAAATTTACCTCAGAATACTAGACAAAATTCATCAGTGTTTGTCAATTCTCCAACTTTATTACCATAACCCTTTCAAAAACTGTACAGTTGTGAATTTATGTGTGTGTATAGCAGAGTTTACTAATTCAATATTTAGAGCATCTAATTTTTCATAAAATCCATAAAATAAATAAGTAAACACTGTTTGCACAAACTCTCATAGTAAACTCTTAATATCTGATGAATGCTAAACTCTGTCGTTTACAGTAACTAACTTATACCCCCTTCTAACTAATCTAATTTTTTTTTACACTCCAGTAATCAGAGGTTGGAACTAGTCACCAAAAATCCTATAATTTTAGCCCTTATCGTTTTGATAAGTTCCTGGATCTTCCTAGTCTTTAACTAGTCACCAAAAATTAGAGAATTTTAGCCCTTACTAATTACCAGCAAGTTCCTGGGTCGTCCTAGACACAACATAATCTCAAAGGAGTTCTAATAGCCTATTTACATTTGCTTTGGGGGCCGACTAATAAAGCATCTAACTTAACAGAGTTTAATAAACAGAGTTTAGAAGTCATCAACATCAAAAGTTATTCATGAGAGGCAATGCACAGAGCGTTTACCAACTCAGAGTTTAGGATAGATAAACTAAGAGATGCTATAAATATGGAAACAGTATCATGCTGTGTTAAGATTCTGCACAGTCCAAGATTAGATCACATTTAACTTAGAAGGATTCATGATTAATTACTGAGAATCATGCTTCATACAAATTTCTTCATCGGTGTTTATGTTCAGACAATAACATTATCAGAGTTTAACCAACATGTCAACAGTGTATGACCTACTGAGTATTCTAACAATTGTAAGACCGCATCAAAACAGAGTTTGCATAGCAGTTAACATATTCACTGAAACATGAGCAACATAAGCAAATTTTGAGTCTAACCAGTATATCTAGTCGAAACCAGAGATCATTCCTAGTTCATTTACCAGCCTTGTAAATGTTGCTTCACTCAATGGATTGGTGAAGATATCTGCAAGTTGTTGTTCTGTAGACACAAAATGAAGCTCAATATTTCCTTCCTCTACATGTTCTCTGATAAAATGGTATCTTATGCTGATGTGCTTGGTCATTGAATGCTGTACTGGATTACCTGTCATAGCAATAACACTTTGATAATCACAGTAAATAGAAATTTTACTGTACCTTAATTCATAATCCAGCAATTGATTCTTCATCCACAGAATCTGTGCACAATAGCTACCAGCTGCAATATACTCTGCTTCAGCTGTAGATGTAAAAATTGATTTCTGTTTCTTGCTGTACCAAGAAACAAGTCTGGCACCCAGAAATTGACAACTTCCACTGGTGCTTTTTCTGTCTATCTTACACCCTGCAAAGTCTGCATCAGAGTAACCAAGTAGCTTAAAATTTGATTCTCTGGGATACCACAGAACTAAAGTTATGGTGACCTTGAGATACTTAAAAATTCTCTTCACAGCTGTTAGATGTGGTTCTCTGGGGTCTGCCTGAAACCTTGCACAGAGACAAGTTGCATACATGATGTCAGGCCTGCTTACTGTGAGATAAAGAAGAGACCCTATCATGCCTCTGTAGTTTGTCATATCTACTGAAGCTCCTGTGTCTTTGTCCAACTTTGTTGTTGTTGCCATGGGAGTTGTTGCAGATGAACAGTCAAGCATACCAAATTTCTTGAGAAGATTTCTGGTATATTTTGCTTGATTTATAAAAATCCCATCATCTGTTTGCTTCACTTGTAGGCCTAGAAAATAACTAAGCTCTCCCATCATGCTCATTTGATACCTGGATTGCATGAGCTTGGCAAACTTCTTACAGAGTTTATCATTAGTAGACCTAAAAATTATGTCATCAACATATATCTGAACTAAAAGCAAGTCACTACCAGATTTAAAATAGAACAGGGTTTTATCAATTGTACCTCTGTTGAACCCACTTTCTAAAAGAAATTGAGCCAGAGTTTCATACCATGCTTTTGGTGCCTGCGTAAGTCCATAGAGTGCCTTATCCAGCCTGTAGACATAGTCTGGATATTTGGGGTCCACAAATCCTGGTGGTTGTTCAACAAACACTTCTTCTTCAAGCTTCCCATTCAGAAAAGCACTTTTTATATCCATCTGAAATACCTTGAATTTCTTGTGAGAGGCATATGCTAGAAAAATCCTTATTGCCTCCAATCTTGCAACTGGAGCAAAAGTTTCATCATAGTCTATTCCTTCCTGCTGTGAATAGCCTTTTGCCACAAGTCTAGCCTTGTTCTTTGTAACAACTCCCTCACTGTCAGTTTTATTTCTGAAGACCCATTTAGTACCAACAACAGATCTATTCTTTGGTCTTGGTACAAGGGTCCAAACTTCATTCCTTTCAAATTCATTTAACTCCTCCTGCATTGCTGTTATCCAGTCAGCATCTTAAAGAGCTTCTTCTACCTTCTTTGGTTCAGATTTAGATAAGAATGCATGAAACAGACATTCATTTGTTGTAGCACTCCTTGTCCTTACTTTTGCATCTGGATCTCCAATAATTAAATCAGGTGTATGAGATTTTGTCCATTTACTAGCTGAAGGTAAATGGCTTCTTTCAGTATTTGATCCTCCCCCTTGATCCATGTTCTCCTGATTTTCTTGTTGCCTTTCTTCATTCTCTGAGGCTCCCCCTGAATTTGACTGCTCAGAGTTTGAACTGTCAGAGTTTAAATTTTCAGAGTTTGAGTCATCAGAGTTTGATCCAGATTTTTCAGCTGACTCATTTTCAGTATTTGAGTCATCATTTTGAAGTGATTCTTCATGCTCCCCCTCAACTGGTTCTTCCCTTTGTTCTGGCTGAGAAGTGTCTTCAGTGTTTACCAGTAGAGGTTCAGAGTATGCTTCAACAGAGTTTGTCGAGTCAGCTTCATTAGAGTTTATTTCATCAGAGATTAAATCTTCATTTTCAAAGCGCAGTTGATCATGTTCATCTACATCTTCAACTCCAGTAATTTTTTTGTCATCAAATGACACATGTATTGACTCCATAATCACCTTGGTTCTCAGATTATAAACTCTGAATGCCTTAGTTGATAGAGGATAACCAACAAAAATTCCTTCATCGGCTTTTAACTCAAATTTAGTCAACTGTTCAGGATGAGTTTTCAACACAAAACATTTGCACCCAAAAATATGAAAATATTTCAGGTTAGGCTTCTTTTCCATCACCATCTCATATGGTGTTTTTCCATGCTTGTTGATCAGTGTGGCATTTTGAGTAAAACAAGTAGTTTGAACTGCTTCTGCCCAGAAATAAGTTGGCAATTTTGCTTCATCAAGCATAGTTCTGGCAGCTTCTATCAAAGTTCTGTTTTTCCTCTCAACTACACCATTTTTGCTGTGGTGTACTGGGTGCAAAAAACTCTTGCTTCACTCCTCTGTTCTTGCAGAATTCTTCCATTGTTGCATTCTTAATTTCCTTTCCATTATCACTCCTGATTATTTTGACTTTGTGTTTTGATCCTTTATCCAGCAACTTTACATTCTCCATCATAGTTATTGCAATTTCATCCTTATTTGCTAGAAAATACACCCAAGTGTATCTGGTGTGTTCATCAACAATGACTAAAGCATATTTCTTTCTTCTAATAGACAAGACATTCACTGGTCCAAACAGATCAACATGTAGAAGATGATAAGGATCAACAATTGAAGATTCAGACTTGCTCTTAAAAGATGACTTCCTTTGTTTGGCCTTTTGACAGGAATCACACAGGCCATCAACATTTAATAAAGACTTTGGGAGTCCCCTTACAAGATCCTTTCTTATTAACTCATTGATGTTGTTCAGATTCAAATGAGAGAGTTTCTTATGCCACTTCCAACTCTCTTCACTAGACATTCTTGTTGATAGGCACACAACTTTTCCTTCAAAGTTTGTCAACAAACTTGCTTCATAGATATTATTGCGCCGGTGTCCAACTAAAACAACTTTCCCTATAGATTTACTGATGACTTCACACTATTCAGGATGAAAATCTACATGATAACCTCTGTCACAGATTTGACTCACAGATAACAGATCATGTTTGAGTCCTGGAACCAGAGCTACATTAGTGATGATGACACTTCCAAGATTGATATTGCCATATCCCAGAGTATGTCCTACGTTGCCATCTCCATAGAAAACTTTTGGGCCAGCCTTCTCCTCATACTCTGATAGCAGGGCTTTATTTCCAGTCACGTGTCCTGAACATCCACTGTCCACGACTAGGATACTCTCCCTGATGCCCTGCAATCACAAACATTCAACGAAGGTTAGATTTAAGGATCCAAACTTGCTTGGATCCTTTTGCTTTCTTAACTTTGTTAGCTTTAGCAGCGGAATTCTCATTATTATAGTTTAAGCTAACATTTTCAGAGTTTACACTTGCAGAATTAACCTTAACCCATTTAAAATTGGGTTTCAGTTCATAATAATTATGATAAATAGCATTATAATCCCTGCAAGTATAAATAGAATGCCAAGTACTTCCACAATGTTTGCATAAAGTCTGTGGTCTTGTTCTAACATAATCATTCTTTACTCCAAACTTGGAGGGTAAAGAATTAATGTCTTTATTTTTCCAGCAAAAACTAGCAAGATGGTTAGTACTACCACATTTATGACATGTCTTTCTTGGAGCATAAGTAGCAAGCATTTGATTGTAACCATTAGTAATGCCTATTTTACCATTTCTATTCTTCCTGGACACTTTCTGTTTCTTAACAGATTTTAACTCCTTAAGCTTATGTTTGAGTTGTTTATCTATCATTGAACCAATATTTATCTGTTTAAAACAAGTTTTTACTGATTCTACCTTAACAGCTTCTTTTTCAGACTTAGGTTCACTTGTTCCAGTAACAAATTTTCTAGTTGGAAGATGTGTTCTTATCTTAACTTCATTTTGAAACCTAAGTTCATCTTCCTCACAGTAACCTAAACCAACTGTGTCTGACTGAAAAACCTCATGAGTATCTTTTCCAGAATCAGTCCAAGTCTGAATTATATGTTTCTTTTTCTCCAATTCAGATTCTAGTTGCCTATATCTTCCAAGCAACTCATGTTCTAGATAAACAGCATCATCTCTTTCTTTCTGAACTTGTTGCATGTTAACAAGTTTCTCTTCAATAAATCTATTTCTGTCTTTAAGTTCAGAATTCTCAGATTTGATTCTCTCATTCTCTAAAGTCTGATCTCTATAACTGATATGTAAGGCCTTAAGATAAATTCTCAATTCAGATATATTATCAGTATTATAAGCATAGGTAGTTAGGGGTACTTTATTTTCAGAATCTTCAGATTTATTTTCAATAGAAGCCATGAGAGCATAGTTAACATTCTCCTCATCTGAGTCTGAAGTGTCTGCCCAGTCTCTGCCTTTTGTGAAGAGTGCTTTTTCAGTTTTACCCTTCTTGCACTCAAGAGCATAGTGACCCATCTCCTTACACTTGTAGCATTGAATCTCAGACTTGTCTTTCTTCCCAGATTTGGTATCCTTTCTCTCAGACTTCCTGAAACTCTTTCTGTCAGATTTTGAATCTTTATTAGAGAACCTTTTTCCCTTCTTGAAGTTCTTGAAACCCATCTTCTTGAAGGACATCACCATCAAAGCAGCCATTTGCCTGATTTCTTCTTCATCATCCTCAGAGTCAGATGATTCATCATTGTTTGAGTCAACATCAGAGTTTGATGACTCACTTTCAGAATGTATGGCCAAAGCTTTTCCCTTAGCTTTCTTCCTTGATGCTTCCTTCTTCAATGGTTTTTCTTCAACTTTAAGAGCAACAGACTTTGTCTTCTTGCTTGCTCTCCTGTTTCTCTGTTCAATTTCCAGTTCTTGAGTTTTGAGCAACCCATAGATTTCATCAATCTCAGTATCAGCAAGATCATAATTATCTCTTATAGTGGTTGTCTTTACATCCCACTTTTCAGGTAGAGCAAGAAGAAATTTGAGATTTGAATCTTCCAGATCATACTCTTTGTTGACCAGTGACAAATCATTGAGTAACTTACAGAATCTGTCAAATGTTTCTGTCATGGTTTCTTCAGATCTAGCCTCAAAGTGTTCATACTCTTGTGTGAGTATGTTCCTTCTGTTCTTCTTGATATCAGCAGTTCCTTGACATCTGACTTCAAGAGCATCCCAGAGTTCTTTTGTAGTTTTGCAATTAATCACTTTGTTAGACATAACATTGTCTAAGGCTCTATGAAGTAGATGTCTAACCTTTGCATCCTTAGCAATAAATGAGATATCCTCAGGAGTCATATATTTCTTCTCCTTTGGAACTGATTTGGCTTCTTGACCAGCAGTAACAATAGATAGCTTTGTAGGCATATGAGGGCCATCAAAAATTCTGTCAAGATATTCTGGATCTGTAGCCTCCAGAAACATGGTCATCTTCACCTTCCATATTGAATAATCTGCTGGTATGAGAATATGAACCCTAATTGTCTCATAACGACTCACAGTAGTAGGTTGAACCTTCTCAGTACCAGTTGCAGGAGGTATCTCTGTCATTGATTATAGTTTGTGTGTGGATCTTAAACTGTATAAAGTAACAGATCGGCTCTGATACTAATTGTTAGGCCGAATACACAAATATAATCAAGTTTGTATGAGAGAATAACAATTAACACACGTTTGAATAATCAAAAACTGTATGGAATTAATAATTCCTCTCTCGGTGATGTAAAATATCACAGAGAGCTGCTTAGGTTACAATGAATGATAATATGTTTCTCGATTGATACCCTTCTAGGGTTAACCTAACTGTATTTATAAAGATATACAGCTACAGTACAATCGATAATTGATACTCCTATAAATCAGCTATACAAAGTCTATCAATTATGATTGCTACGCGTCTTCTAAGTCAACTCGATCTCTTTGACAACTATCCAATCTTCAAAGATATCGCTTCCATAATTATCTTCAATTATTCCTCAGATTGACAAGTAGACGTTTCCTCCTGACAAAGTTTAGCAAACTCTGTCGAGCTTCCATCTGTCAGAGTTTAATTAAACTCTGACTGCTTCTAGTTTCCAGTTAAACTCTGATGAATCACTGTAACACTTAAACACTGACATTACTCACATCAATTATATTTAACAATGATAATTCCAGAAATAGAGTGACTTCAAGCTTGTGTGTGTGACAAGTCATACCAAAAATGTATCTTGCATTTTACGTATTTCACTTGTCTTCATATAGTTTAAATAAGCTGTATGAGCAGCATAGTTTTAGTAGAGAAGAAAACACAGAGCATATCAGATTTTGCATTAGGTTTTCTTGTAAACACTAAGATTTTGTAATCCGCAGCTATGTAGCAATACACAGAGTATTTTCTTCAAATACAACCATCAGGTGGACCAAACAAATCCACCTGAAATTTTTATATCTTGGGTTGTATGTGTCTTAGTTATTCTGTTCATTTTCTGTTCTTAACACAATCTGTTAAAACCTCACCTGCTCGAAAAAGAATTTAGTCGAGATTGTATTCAACCCCCCGTTCTACAATCTCGTGGTGTATAACTGGGAAATAACATATACATGTGTAGTTTATTAAGATTCTGAGTTGTTTATAGTTCGTCGGATTTCGTTCAAGCTCGCCGGATTTTGACCGGATTTTTAGTTGTACAAGTTTGTTTTGAGTTTGGTTTGCATGTATGTATAGTTCTGCAAGACTACTATACTATATATTAATTTCTTAATTTTCTGGGCGATTTGTGAGTTCAACGGATTCTTTTGTTTGACCGGATTCGTATTTATAGCGATTGTTTAAGGATTTGGGTTGTTGTATGGTGTTCTTTAGGATAAATGGTACATGATACGTGAAATTGGAGAATTTTCTGGGCAAGTTAGCGAGTTGACGGATTTTGTAGTTGTCGCCGGATTCTAGGATGTTGGCCAGAATTTTTCCGAGTTATGACGATGTTCTTGAGTTTTCCGGTGACATTCTTAAGACTTATCTGTTTGATATTCAAATCCTAGCAACAATTTTCTAAAAATTGTTTTTGGATTAAAAATTAAAATAAAATTCAAAATTCATAAATTAATTTGAAAATTAATTGATTAATCATTTTAAAAAATTTACAAATTTATTTATTTTGACTAATTTGTCAAATTTTGATTAAATTTAATTAATCTTAATTAATTTTAGTTATGATGTAATTAATTTAATTAATCAATTAACTTGATCATTAATTGATTAATTCTATTAATTAATTCTGATTAATTTTGATTAATTTTAATTATTTTCAATTCATGATTTAAGAATAAACGAGATAGTTCGTTCTAAACGGACAAAAATATTTGTAAATGAAAAATGATCCGATTTTATGAATTCGAAAAATGTTTGTAAAACAAAGATCAAATATTTTTGTGAAATCATTTTCGTGTCATATTACGTGCAGTTTGATTTATGTAAGTGTCTGTTCGAGTGTGAATTTTGAAAGTTTTATTGTTCGTAAGGTAGTATGTATTGAGAGCTAAGTATAAATCGAGTTTTGACAAATATATATTTATTGTGTGCTTAATTATTTATATTATTTATATTATAATACGTCGTCAAGAGTAAACGTTGGATTCTTTGAATTACTGACTATAATTGTCAGATTATTTTTCTTTTCATAAGGATTGATTGTCGATTTATATTATGGTCTTGGTGATTAATTGTTATTTGTTGTGTTTGACGTAAGAATGTTAGCGGAGTTAAGTTGGTATGTAATGAAGAAAGTTAGAGTTGAATGGGTATTGTTTCATGGCTTGTTGGTTTCTTTGTGGGGTGTTTTAACATCGGGAGGACGTCCATGTTCATGGGATACATTTTCGATTATTTTTTCCCAACAGAGATACTGGTAAGAATAGCCAATACTTTAAAGTTGAGTTTATAAACATTTATAAAATGTAGGAATTACTATTTAAAGATTGAAGTATCGTCCGATTTTTTACAATAGAAGTAGATATGCAGACTCGATCTCGGTGAATCAGACTCGTAGAAATCGCAAGAACGTCAAATGAAAGGATGATCGAAAGGAGGGATTATGATCCTGTAAGACAAAAGAAGAAGATAGTTGTATTAATTCGACTTTACGTAATAGTTAAGGATCGGAGGCAAGTGGTTACACATTTCCCTTATTTTTCAAGTGTTGATTCTCTTAAATTATCGTGCAAGTGTCTTTACCCTTCACTTATTATTCAAGTGACATTTTTCTTTAACAATTATGCAAATGTTTACTCTCAAATCATATAGCATGTATTCTTAATCAAATCCTGATAACTTTATACCTAATTTCATGTTCCCTTGTTCAATACCTCGTTATATCTTTGTAGAATATTTTTGAATACAAAGTACATTGATCGTCGAAAATATTTACACCCACGTAGTCACTGCTTAATTTGATAAATCAAGTCATTTAAATACAGGGAATGTCCCAAATCTTTCTTTTGATATAACACACCTGAATTGATATTAAATTATCTGATAAAGGATTTGAAAAGTTAAGATTAGTGATTTTATATGCTTCAGAAATTTGAAATGTTTTATTAAAGAAAAATTGGAACAAATTGCGTAAGAGGTTGTGACGCCGGTCCAGCGTGACGATAAAATTAGGGCAATGTGTGCCTTAGGCCAATGTGTGCCTGGGATCCCTTACATTTTTAGAACTTGTTGTGTACCATAGCAGGGTTTCAGAGTTATTGAGCGACTGATCATCAACTTTAGCTCGTAGCTGAATTGATATTAAATAATCTGATAAAGGATTTGAAAAGTTAAGATTAGTGATTTTATATGCTTCAGAAATTTGAAATGTTTTATTAAAGAAAAATTGGAACAAATTGCGTAAGAGGTTGTGATGCCAGTCCAGTGTGACGATAAAATTAGGGCAATGTGTGCCTTAGGCCAATGTGTGCCTGGGATCCCTTACATTTTTAGAACTTGTTGTGTACCATAGCAGGGTTTCAGAGTTATTGAGCGACTGATCATCAACTTTAGCTCGTAGCATCGTGATGATTTCCAATTTTCTTTTAAAATGATAATGATGACTGAAAATGTGTATACCCGAATGTTTACTTTGATAAAACTGATGTTTTCAAATCTCCATACTTTGTTGAACAATTGCTTTCCATATTTTCTTATAGTTCATTGTATCCCGTTTCATTCTACATATACACTTGCTGAGCATTTTTAGCTCATTCTTGTTTGGTTTACAAAATATCAAAAATTATTTTAATGTTGTTGAGGTGAAACAAATATTGGATTTCCTAACTCTCTCTCCCTTTCATGTTTAAAACTTTATGGGTGTTGTGGAATAAAAATGAGGGTTTTAGATTGCGGCTAGTGTTCATGTGTATTTAAAGCTAGGGTTAGTGAGCTTCGAGCTTTAATGGTTGTTCTTGCGTTCGAGACTAAACGGTCCTTGCAAGATGCCTATGTATCTCTGTATTGCTAGAGAATCAAGCCAATGTAGTTCTGAGAATGAGGGGTCAAGCCCTTTATATAGGCGTTAGAAGCCTAAGATTTAGAGTCCGATTAGAAGACTTGGAGGCAAAGTCTCCTAAATGGACGGTAAATTGACAACTCAAGGTGGTGAATTCTAGATCTTTCCGCAAGATAGCAGTTTCCATGTTAGAATAGGTGTTCTAGACATGGGCCATGCTTTGACCATGGGTCATGTTTGTGGGTTGTCAGTTGGGCCTATATCAGGTGTCCTTGATTTAGGTCACGTTTCAAACACCACCCATGTTTCAATATTCATGCTTTGACTCTTATTATTGAGCTATTAATTAGCCCTAATATCAATTACGAAAGTAATATTTAATTAGGGTTTCGGGCCTCATTAATTGGCTTCTTATTTGGACCAAGCTAGGTCTAATTAATGCATCATTATGTCTTTAGGGCTGATTTCTAGCACATATCATATCATTTGGCCCCCAACTTCTAGGATAACGTCTCAAGTTTTTGTAGAAGTTATATTTACCTTTATCGAGACATGGTGTTCATTTTTATTCCCTTACCAAGGGCTTATTTCATATACTAGTGTTTCACGGATATCGTTTTGATTGTAAAACGCAGAGTGACCTACACATTTACGACGATGTACATTCACTTTTCAGGCGAATGTTGCCTTTAAAACTCAACACATGTAAAAAGGTGCTAGATGATGCTAAATGACACTAAACGATGTTAAATGGTGTTAGACAGAGAATTCAATTAATTTCAAGAACTACTTTCAAGAACAAGATACAAAATTCAATTACTGAACCATTTCACATGCTGCATCTTGATCTATTTGGTCCAGTAAACATTATGTCTATCAGCAAGAAAAGATATGCTCTGGTTATAGTAGATGACTACACATGGTTCACATGGGTGTTCTTTCTCCACAAGAAAGATGAAGCTCCTCAGCAGATCATTGAATTTGTCAAGAATATTCAGAATAGCTCTAAGTACAAAGTCAAAGTACTAAGGAGTGACAATGGGACAAAATTCAAAAATTCTATAATGGAGGAGTATTGTGCAGGCAATGGAATTACTCAACAATTTTCTGCACCTGGTACACCTCAGCAAAATGGTGTAGTGGAGAGAAAGAACAAAACTCTTATAGAGGCAGCTAGAACCATGCTAGCAGATGCAAAGCTTCCAACCTACTTTTGGGAAGAAGCTATCAATACTGCATGTTTCATTCAAAATTGCACCTTGGTGAATAGTCATGAAAAGACTCCCTATGAGATGATTACAGGAAAGAAGCCAAGTGTGAAACATTTTCACATCTTTGGATGCAAATGTTATGTCCTGAAAGTTCATCCAGAACAACTTGGAAAATTTGAAGCTAAATCAAATGAAGCAATCTTTCTAGGATATTCTGCATCAAAGTCCTTCAAAGTATATAATCTCAGAACTCACATTGTTATGGAATCAATTCATGTTGCATTTGACGGTAAGAAATTTGGAGTTTTAAAAACTGATGAAAGTCATGACAAGTTGGAATTTAAAAATCTTAAGGATTCTGAGATACTCTCCAGTGACGATGAAGGTTCTTCAGTAAAAATCTCTGTTGCTCCTCATAGGAATGCTACTGTTGAGGGGGAGCAAATCAATCAAGGAGAACATAGTACAAGTAATGAGCAGACCAACCATTCAAAGTCTACTCCATCAGGGACTAATTCTTCAGAGACTAATGAAGGAGGTTCTCGTACTAGCAGTAGTATGGAATCTAAAGATTATACTGATCAAGGTGGAGCTTTTGAAGGAAATGTTGCCCAGTAAATAACAATTGTAGAAGGGGGTTGAATACAACTGTATACGATTTTCGACTATATGTAATAATAAGAACACAAGTATGAATAAATAACAACTTTATTAAATCTGATATAAAACTGTTACAAACTCTCTCAAGAAATTCAGATGTTCTTGAGAGCTGCTAGGTTACAAAGTCTCTCGTGTAAGCGATTACTTGAATGTAAAACCTAAACTGTGTTTATATACAGTACACAGCTACTCTATCAATTACAAGATATACCAAATCAATTACATACGACTTTTAATACATATCTTGAATGATAGCTGCCTTCCTATAAATTAGGAACCGACATATCAATCTTCCTTGATTCCTGGACTAACATAGATCTTCATGAAATCATAATCAGCTTCCAATCCTGATAGCAATCCCAATACTGACGTTTCCTTACTAATGACGTCAGCATCAGTATCTGATCAGTAGTCCAGATCCTGACATCACTCAAATCAATATCTAACAATCTCCCCAAATTTGTACTTTGTGAAATAAAGTACAAATTCCTTGATTCACTGATGTCAAAAACATATACAAAAATGCTTATCAACTGTTCTTCAATCACAGTCAAAATACTCAGTAGCAGTATCATTTATATTTAGGTAGAAAAGACTCTTCTCCAAGAAGTTTGTCAACAATACTTCTTCCTTACTTTTAACAATCTGAATCAATTTCTCCTTTAGCCCAATGAGTCCTTCATCTTCCTCATTTATCTGAAAAATAGCTACTCTGAGATTCTGAATCGAACTTCTTTGTAACTGCATGTCATTAAACAAAAGATAAGCAATTTCCTTTCCATCAGGATTAATAGACAATTGTTCCATGCCAAGAAACAATTCTTTAACAGCACTGCCTCTTTGAATTTCAACTTCTTGACCTATTTCATTTAAGTACATAGGAGTATAATTTCCATCATATCTCTGACTCCCATCCTGAAATCTTCTTCTGATAGTATCAAGAATCATACTAGACCATCTCTTACATGCTTCATTTTTCAGTCTGAGTAGATAATGAACATATTTCAGTTCCTTTGTTGATTTCATCAAAAGCTCCTGTAGAGTGATTAACCTTACACTCCTATCTTTCATGAAGTAAGCCATCTTCAACTTCTTCTCAGAACCATCATGACTATCATGAATCATATCAACAGCCTCAACCTTCCATAGACGATCAACGGTCAAATCCTCACCAACTTTATCAGTCAGAGTATGTTGGACTATTTGAGCAGTAAGAACAAGATCTGCTTCTCTAGAACCAACACCTCCTCTTGTTCCAGGAACATTTCCCTTCATAGCAGAATGCATTTCTATCCAAAGTGGTAAAGACTTATCAGACCCAGAAGTTCCAGCTTCAGTAACTAGAGAAATCTCAGTAATTGGAATACCAGAACAAAAAATAACTGGTCCCTCATAACTCCATTCATCAATATTCTCCCATTTCTTGATTTTCTTCTTCTTATCATCAGGATTACTCTTCTCTTCTTCTGAAACCTGTTTTCTAGGATCATTCTACAATAACATGTTAGATTCCTTTACACTATTCACATACTCCCTGGTTGCTTCAATTTCAATCTCTCTAGCTTTGCTTCTAATCTCCTTTTCTTTTTCAAATCTTCTGAATCTTTCTTGATCAGTTCTCAATGTCTCTTCATCAACTTCCAGATTATAAAAATCAACCACAATAGTAAGAATAGAAATATCAAGATCTTTCAAGATTTTAGCTTCATTAGGAACAGAAATCTTTCTCTTCACAAGTTGTCCTACCTCTTCAGTCTCCTTGTAACACCCCCAGATCCAGGGTCGGGAATCTGGTCACTACGGTCTCAATATCCATCCACAAAACCAACATAATATAATTTACAACCTTGTGACCCAAACAACAACATAAAACACACCCGTTGTAGTCCCAGAGATGAAATCAGAGTAACCATCAATATTATTAATCATAAGGTTGAGTTCTTACAACCCAAAGAATTACAATCTTTATCATTACATATTCTTTGCCATCCCTTGTTATATGCCATATAATAAATACATTTGATGATCAAATGCTAACAACTAGCCTACCAGAAGCTGCATCCTCAGCAATGGTAGATATGACCTCAGCAGTTAATCCTCCGACGGCTGGCACCTACCTATGTTGGGTATGCCTTGCGCAGCCATCTGATCTAGCTGTTGTTGTGATGTAAATAAATAAAGCAAGGGTGAGCGATAGCCCACCAAAATATAATTTGAACAGTGATAATGTGTAACAATCCAAAATGTTTTCGAAACCATATGCCATGCATTAACGAACGTAGTACCAATATAAGGTATGAGATGAAGTTACAAGGTAACTCAAAATATAATTGTTCTGAAGAGATATCTGCTATGTCAAAGATAAGCAAGATATTATCAAATTTTCATAATAGAGGAACTTGCAGGAAGAATATTGCAATTCCAGTTCAAATGCTATTCAAACCTGCCAACAATGATAATATTGCAGGAAACTTTCCAACATTGAGAGATGAACTAATACTGGAGTTTGACGCTCCAGGAGACATAGCATTTACACGATGATCAGTCGCATGTTATGCTCCCCACCTCTTGTTCTCTACATGTAGAAGGAAGCACCGACGGATTTACTTGTCTACCGCCCTCTGGAACCCCCTCGGCCAACGGTTGGGCCATTTGCTGGACCGGCACCACTGGGTCACTTACGCATCTCCTAGTTCATTTAACATCCATGACTCTGAAATGTAAAGTTCCTCCCCCTTTCCCCAAGTATATTACTTGTTGATAGGACTCCACAAAGTAGTCGTATCCAGTTGGAAAGGAAAATTCACCAATATTTCCCAAGTTGATGCTTGTTAATGGATATAAACTTGTTCCATCAATTCTTACCCCTCGAGCGTTGAGGAGGTAACCAAACAGATTCATATCGATGTTTGAAAGAATCGAGATATGAGTGACAAGATAGTTTAGCAAGTATAGGACCGGGCAGTCCAATAAATAACATTTCTCAAGTGAGGTCCCCTTATATATTCTTGGAAGTTGAGCGAGTATTTAAATCTTCTTTAAGATAGATTTAAATGAAATAAAGTTTGGGAACCTCCCCTTGATAAAAATAGTCATAAGATATTCCGAAATATTTTACACCATATCTGAAGGTGAAAGATAATCTTTGAGTAATATGAATTATTATAAAAAGAACTTAAAAGAATTTAAATAAATATTCCAAGAATATTTATTTTATCAATAATAATTAAGGGATATGATTAAATCATAATATTTCTCGTAAGTAATCCTCGAATAAATATATAGAATCGTTTACTAAATAACTCTCTTCTTTAAATGAATATTCAATATAATATTCATTAATTAAATAAAACTCAAGCAAATATTTAAAATAATATTTACTAAATAAATCAAACCTTAAATGAATATTTGAAAATAATATTCATTTAATAAATAATATTCTAAATGAATAGCCAAATAATATTCTTAGTAATCAAAACTTTAAAGGAATATTCGAAGCAATATTCCTTAAGTAAATAGAACTTCGAATGAATACTTTTAAATAATATTCATTAAGTACATAATATCTTAAAAGAATATTCAAAATAATATTCATTTAATAAATAAATTCCAACAATTGATATTCGTTAAACAAATAATATTCTAAATGAATAACCAAATAATATTCATTTAATAAATAATATTCTAAATAAATATCCAAATGATATTCATTTAGTAATCAAAACCTTAATATTTGAAATAATATTCCTTGAGTAATTAGAACTTCCAAAGAATACTTTTGAAATAATATTTATCAATTACATAATGCTTAGATGAATATCCGAAAGTGATATTCATTTAATGAATAAAATTCCAATGAATATCAAAGTAATTATTCATTAATAATCAAACTCTAATGAATATTCAAAAATAATATTCATTTAATATTTCTCGACTGAGATAATACTCAAATAACATTTCTCAAAAGATTTCCAAGTATTTGATACTTTTATGGAAATATAAATAATGTTTAATAATAACATTCCTCAAAATGAATACTACTCTGTCGCTGGAATCCCTCCGGATTTCCACGACTATCTATATAACACAAAATACCGACTCCCGGTCTCATATTTAAAGAATAAATATCATACGCCCTTCACTGAGGGTCCTAACAAAACAATCCTGCTTATAACTGATAATCCATATCTAGTCTATAAGCCACTATCAAGTTAGGGAACAAGTATTCCAATATACTTTGAAAACAAACATGCATGCTACGGCATATGTATAACAACAATCATATATATTATCACAACAACAGTTCCAAGGTATTGGAAACTTGCCTGGGAATCGAGTGCGGGTAGGGGTAGTGGTAGCGTGTCCCGGGTCAGCCTGGTGATCTATAAATAGCCAAGGCATTCGGGATTAATCACTTAACATATTTAAAAAGGTTAAGTATAAACTCCACCTAAATCGAAACATGTTTTCGAGTTATCTCGTTATGTCTCTTTTAGTGTAACTCTTTTTATCACCGATACGATCCGACATTCGTTCGTTATCAAGACATGTCATTATGCTTACACTTTGTATATACTTAAGTCGTATAACCTCTAAGGTCGGTCGTTTACGAATCAAGATCATACCTCGAGTTTTATCGCCCGTTTTCTAAGTTATAACCAAAGTCATACTTTTAAGGGGTTCGTTCGCGTTTAACCTCGATTCAAACATTTTTATAAAATCGTAAAACCATCAATTTTACTCGTGGTTTTCTCTCACGCCTTCCTTATGACCTCTAATATTTAATTACCAAGATTCGTCACTGACTTATTCATGTTAAGGGATTCCAATTTCAGTTACGAACTTTTGTTTACGGTTTCGAACCACTTTTACGAATTTAATCATAACTCCTAAACCGTAAGTCCATTTCATACGAACTTTATATCAAAACGAAGCTTATAACATAATCTAGCTTGTCATGGTAAATTACGAAACTGGACAGTGAGTTAATGTTACTGTCAAACACGGTTTATAAAGGTTAACAAAAATCCGGCATTATGACGGCTATAAATCGGACATTCCAAAAATCCTAACAATCAAACCAAGCCACACCGGGCATCCATACAATTTATACACATATTACACATCCTCAACTGCCCAAGAACACCTACTTTACCATCATAATCCTCATATCTTTTATATCAAAGAATCACCACATAATCAAGCTTATAATACACTAACAACATAGCTAAACTTAAATCACTCAAGAACATGCTTAAATCTTCAAAACAAAGCTAGGGTTTCAAATGGATTACCTTCATTGGAGTGTGTTCTAGCCTTAATTAACCTTGATTTGTCCTTGTGTGGCTTTACCATGGCTTAGATCATCCATAAGTAACCAAGAAATCAAGTTAGTTTCTTGAAAAGTTACTATTCACTCTTACCTTCTTGATTTAATATCTAAAGATTGGCATGGAATTTGAAGATGAAATTTATAGGGCATCTTAATTATGAAATGTAGGACTCACCTTAATTTTCTTGAGATTTAACCATGGATGGAAGTTGGACTTCTCCTTTTTAAAAAGAGGGCAGGCCGAGAGCTCCATTTTTGGTGTTCTTGGTGTTTTGTTTTTGTTTTATGCTTTGTAATGATATAATACATGTAATACTTATCTATATACTTGGATGCATCCTTGCTTTTGAGTTGTTCTCTTGCCATTGGTCCACATGTTAAGCCTTGATCTTGCCAAGTGTATGGTCATAAACATGCAAGTCCATTTTTTGGTTAAATGCAAACACACCACTTAGCTTTGTAGTTGACTTATCCTTTAGTTACCTTAGTTCCTTGTCTCCTCCCACTTGCACATGCTCATCTCTTGGTTCTCTGCTTGCTCTTTTGTCCGTTTATTGCTTAATTTGATTAATCGTTCGGAGGAATATCTCAAATATTTCTTGTAAGAGTTTTACCGGAAACTTTCTTAATATTTACACTGTTATTCTCATTCCTCCTTTATAATCCTTGGATTTAAATCTCTTAAATATTTTTAATAAATCCTTAAGTCTTACAGTGTCCAGGGAAATCTCGGAGAAAATAAAAGTGCTATTTTCCTGAATCCGATATCGTTTACATACAATTATTTCGCCCCTGGATCACGAATACGAACTCAGAATTCCGTTCTGAATACCTCTATATAGCGTCGTCTAATAATATTCTTATTTCCACCAAAAACACTATTCATTGCTTATTCTCTTTTTATTCTTTATATTTATAAAATTGTCCTTGTTCTCTTTTGGGCATTCCTTAACCCTTTTTACGGAACCACTGGACTAACAACAGATATTGATTTGGATGACATGAGAATATTTCCACTACTTGGAATTCCCATATCTTAACTTCCTAGGAGATAGATTATTCTAATCTATGCTGTCAAACCACTGCATTCTTCATGACATATAATCATTTAAATCTATACCCATTCACATTCATTGTTAATACCTTGTAGTCGGGGTCACTGTTCATTCTTTCATAAATATATAAAAAGTTTTAATTCTACCGAAAATTCGGGTTCTTACACTCCTCCTCAATATCATGAGATATAATTGGAATAGTTGTTTCAAAAGATAATGGAGTTAATCTCTTTGTAGAAGAATCTTCAGTCACTTCCTCTATTCTAATTCCACTAGACCTTGTTTGTCTAGGATCAGATTTATTGGGCTTTCTTCCTCTACCTCTTCTTTTTCTACCTCCTCTGCCTCTACCTCTTCCTGCAGCAGGAGCTTCTTTTTGTCTAGCAATTTCTTCTCTTCTGTACTCATGTCAGGATTATCTTCAGAAATCAAAGCAAGTGCCTTCCTAGCATGATATTGTTGAACTTTAATATCATTGTGATACACAATCTCACTCTCCCCTACCTTAGAAACAATTTCCGTGAAGAGATGTGGAGCATCTTCTATCTCAGTAATTGTTATTTCCCAGTTACACACCTCAAGATTGTAGAAGGGGGGTTGAATACAATCTTATTGAAAATTCTTCGAATTCTCAAGACAATAGATGGATCTTGATTTAAACAAGTAAACAAAAAGAACTACGAAATGGAAATTAAAGAAAAACAAGCATACAACACGCTTTAAAAATTTCAAGTGGGTTTTTGTCAAATCCACCTGAGGGTTGTATTGAAGAAAATAATCTGTGTAAAATGATACAGAGCTGCGGATACAAGACTAAGTATTTTACAAGAAAACCTAATGCTTTGTGCTTTCAGCTCTGTGTTTTCTTCTCTACTTAGCTTTGCTACACTTGAAGCATATATATACTCCAAGATTACAAACCCTACAAAATAAACGAATATTACAAGTCAAAGTATTTTGTAGGATTGCTGCCACTCCTTGTCTTCTCATGATGCAATTTTGTCTGGATTGTCTTGGACAGATATGCACTAGATTTTCCAGCTGAATTGCTTGTGAGAATGAGGAATGTTTCTTTTTCTTCTTCGTTTCCAATACTGGTTACCATACCCTTTTTAAGTCTATCAATCCATGTGATCTGTCAGGCGTGTCAAGTCGCCATCAACCTCTAATTCCAAGACATTATTGGTTGGAGCATTTTATTCGTTGAAGCAGACATCGATTGATGGATTGATTGCTATTTGTTGAAGTGCCATATCCATTGACGTAGAATCTTCACCAGTTGAATCATCACTTCACTTATACAGAATTACATAGCACAGCTTATATACAATTAGCTACCCTATTCTGCATATCCATTGATAGTCAACATGACTTAGGATTTCTAGTAACTATGGCAAACCCAAACAACAGACAAGACTTAAACAGGTATGCTACATACTTATCAATCGATAAGCTACCTCATCAACGGATATTTATAATCTTGGATATCCGTTGATAAGTTACAAAACTTAATCTTACACAACTATGTTTTTCAAGGTGTTTTAGTGTGCTTATCATCAAGGACAACATAATTCCTAACAATCTCCCCCAATTTATGACTGATAGGCAAACAACCATAAATTTAGGGCCTTGATGATAACAAAACACCTTAGCATTGATACAGAGTTTTGACAAAAACATATATGTTGTAGTAAGCTTCAAAAATTGTGAAGAATGAACTGAGTCAAGTTGTAGAATCATACTTTTACAAGGTGTGCTCCTCTAGACTGAGCATATTAAGCTTTTCTACCCCTTGCAATCCTCGAACTATGGATTTTATCTTTGTTCACCTGAAGCTGCTTCTCTAGCTGATTGTAGATGATCTTTTCTTCTTGATGATTAGGGTCCAGCATAGACATCAAGTACTGCAGATACTCATTACTAGCTTTCTCCAGCTGATCTTTTATTCTGAAAAATCTTCTACAATTGTGCTCATCTCTGAATTCCATTATCCAGTATGGATAGAAGTGAACCTTTCTACCTGGTTCATATGGAATATTCAGCTTCTTAGGCAAACCCTCCTTTAAAGTCCAGCTACTTTTCATCTCATTGATTTTATTGAAGATGATGGTCTTTGCCTCTGGAGTGAATCCACCAGTCTTCTTCATAAGAGACCATATTCTCTATAGTTTGTTATAGTTTTCATTCAATACTTGACTTAGGGGCCAGGTTCTGCTGTTTCCTCCCTTGTAGGTGAAAATCAATCTTTCTGGTAACCTGGTTGTCCCATAGGCAGCACTCACATCACTCACATCTTCCAAGAAAAGATTGACACTTGAATATTCTTCAATAACAGCAATGAAGAGTTCAGTATCTTTCTTGGCAGCCTCCTTTACAGCTTGAGGAACCTCAGAAATTTGAATTGGTCTAGCTAATGGTTGTTTCCTAGTTCTGGTTCTCTTCTTTACAGGTGAGAGTCTGATCTTTGGAAATACCAAGCTGTTGATGTCAAAATCAAATTCCAAGGGTTCTTGTTTTATCAATTCATAAGGATTGGAGGTGTGAGTGGGTTGCTTTATGTCTTGAATTGGAGGTTTTGTAGGTTGAGGTTGTATTGATTCAACTTGTTCTTCTGGTTCTGGGCTCAAAGTCCTCTTAGCAGGAATCTTGACTCTAGCATTAGCCGTGACTCCGCTTTTCATTTTCTTGCTCACAGGTTTTGAGTTCATCTTCTTTTTCTTCTTAAATTTAGCCTCTTCCTCTGCGGCCTCTTGCTCCATCTCTTCTTCTAATTCTCTTATCAGTTCATCAGCCAATCTAGCTTCTTTCTCAGTGCCTTCAGCAGACTGTCTAACAATTTGACCAGATTGAAGTAACCTTGCAGTTTCTTCAGCCTTGGCCATCACAAAGTCTGGATAGCTTGCTGGAACACATATTTCCACTCCATCTCTATAGATAAATGCTAGGTTTTCCTTGAGACCCACATCAATGTTAGCCTTCTGTTTTAACTCAACAATTTGCTTGCCATAAACTTGAATTCATCTGGATTTGGCATTGGAAAATTAATTCTCATGATGTTTTTACCATTCTTCTTCAAAGGTGATTTCTTAAGTTTGAGCATAGGCTTGAATTCAGACACATATGATGGCTCCCCTTTGGCTAGAGATTTAGGGAACACAAGATCTGGAACTAATACTTGTCTGATTGATGTGTTTAAGGAGGGAATTTCCTGAGAAATTTGAGAATTAGTAGCCAGCCTTGTGGCAATGGAATCTTCAGGATGAATGGTTGCTACCTCCTCACTAGATGAAATTACTGGAACTGTCGGAATCGAAGTAGAATGAAGTTGCTCCCCCTCACTAAGTGAATCCCATGACTTAGACTTCTCCCCCTTTTTATTAGCATCAAGGGTCTGAGTCTGAGGTAGATTCAAAAGTTGTTCAAGGAGGGCAGTTTGTCGATTGTGAGCCTCAAGAATGAGCTTTTGATCTGCTACCACAGAGATCATCTGAGACTCCAATTGGACAACTTTTGCAGACAGATCATCAAGCTTTTTGTCTGTGTCTGCATCTTTCTTCAGCTTATGACTAAGCTGCTGCATTGTATGGGGAGGAAGAAGAAGCTCTAAGTTCTTGTTCTGAGATTCTAAAGCTTCTTTAATTGAAGTCATCTTTATCCATCACCCTTTGGTTGAGAAGACACTTGTGCAGTTTGAGAATAGCCAGAAAATTATCTTGCACAAGCTTCAGAGCGGGTTCAGCATTCTGTAAAGTAGCTACAGTTTTCTCATACTGTACTACTAGCTCTTTATGAGTATCCGTGGAGATAAAGCGATTTGACATTAACCATTCTGGTAGATATCCCGGTTGCTGAGAAGGTGCTTCATCTTCACTCTCCTCTGTGAATTCAGAATCGGACTGAATCATGTCAGTAGCATTTGGAGGCAGCTTGGTAAGAGCATCTTTAGCCCTCTGCATTGATTCTGTTGTGTGTACCAAGTTCAGCTGTAGCTCAACCTCCACATTGCCCTATTTTGCCCAAGAGTCCAGGTTGGGATCAGGGTGAGTAAAGGTTTCAGCTCCAAGAACATTTCTATCAATGACTGTTTAAGATGTCTATTGATAAAAACTTGTTCTGGGGGCATCCTCAACCTCCATCGACTCACTAGCAATGGCTTCATCCACCCTTATGTCTCCTGTACCTGCTTTTCTCTCATGATCTCTCTCTTTTTGCATCAGGGGCTCCCCCTGGCTCACACCTCTCACACCCTCACCTTCACCTACTAAGGTGGAACTCTCATGCTCTCCTTTTGCCTGGCAGGAAGAAATTGATAGCCCCTCACTCTCATTCTCTCCTTTTGCCTGCTCACAAGGCAGCCTCTCACACTCTGGAATTTCACTCCCTTCCCTCAATCCTAGAAGTGTTTGTGCTACCATTGATACTTCTATTGTGGTTGCAGTAGTCATAGTAGTTAATGCAACCAATGGATAACTGCTGTGAAGCATATCCATCAGTGAACAAACACCCGTCAACGGATGAGAAATATCCATCG
Source organism: Kitagawia praeruptora (assembly GCA_037693485.1). Taxonomy (NCBI): domain Eukaryota; kingdom Viridiplantae; phylum Streptophyta; class Magnoliopsida; order Apiales; family Apiaceae; genus Kitagawia; species Kitagawia praeruptora. The sequence continues at coordinate 128,114,418 of CM075351.1, forward strand.
ATGAAGTGGAATAGATAACAGTTGATAGAGTGACTATGGTTGAATCTGTGCAGATTGATTTTAAAGAAGGCAGCACAGTTTCAGCCATAGTTTCAGGAAGAACAATTTGTTGGTCCAACAAATCATCTAAAGGATGATGACCAGCAGGATCTGAGTGGGGCTCCTCCCTTGGAAATAAAGAGGGAGAATTTGCTAGTGATGTAGAAATCATGTCTACATCCAGAGATAGAGATGGTGAGTTTGGAGTATTTGGTGTGCTTCTAGAAAGAGATTGGGGCTGTGACTCCACATTTACAGGAGCCACATCAAGCTGAATTTGAGAAGGTTCAATTATAGATAATTGAACTGTGTGTGACCCTTGTGCACCCAAAGTTACTTTAGGTTTCTTCTTTCTTATAAAGGTTTTGATTGGCGAATTTTGGTCAGTGGTGTCCCTTACCCTCTTGTGCTTTGTTCCTGGATGGGAACTCTTTTCAATAACAACACCCTGTTGAGAGGATGCTGCTAGGGATGTGTTTAATTCCTTTTCAACATTATCAGTCTTTTGGGAGACTGTAATGTGGCTAGGCTGGGACACACTTACCTCTCCAACCTTATCATTATGGTTTCTTTGATGTTCACCCTATCCCTCACCACTCACTACCACTTGTTCACTCCCCTCAGAGGTTATGGTAGTTTTTACAACAAGTGTCTTTTGAGAAACACTTGAGGTTGGTTTCTTTGATTTGGATTTAGATTTAGGTTTGGTTGCTTGGGTAGGAGACTGTGGGATTCTCATTGCAGCCTCCATAGCAACACTCAATGGAAAAGAAACTTGAGATTAAATAGTGGGAAGAGGGTTAGCAATAGTTACCTCAAATTAGACAGCTTGTTTGATTGATCAATTTCCTCTCTAGTTCATTAAATCAAGAACAACTGAGATTGTCATTGTTAGGCCAGTGATAAGCTATGGAGTTGATTTTCATTACTCTGAAAAAGCTGATTCATGGCACTACGCCATAGATGGCCTATCAGAACATCTTTTTCATGGATGTTGCTAGAATATGTTACCTTAGCATGTTACTTTGGACCTACTATTACATTTTGTTTTTTGTGTTACCTTAGCCAAAAAGGTGATGTTACTTTAGCTTTAAAGTGTTGGATGTTTGCAACATATATGATATGTTACCTTAGATCATTAATAAACTCAATTTTTAATTTTTTAAACAAAAAATTGTTTAATTATTTAAAAATCACATTTACTTTAAAATATTTCATTTTTATTTTCCGAATAAATGAGTTATAATTTTTAAATATTAAGAGTGTTTATTTATTAATTTTTCAATTTCTATTTATTATTAAATATTTAAATGTACAATTTTTTTTAAATAAAAATTCATAAATATTTTGAAATAATCTATATTATACTATTGTAAACAAAACAAGGTATATTTTCTTAGGAGGTTGGTTGAATAACGCCTTTCAAAAAAATTGTTAACACATTTCTAAGAATAACAAGTTAAAAAAATTGTATTATAAAAATTAATTTATTTATTATAAAAAAAATTACCAATAAGGTACAAAAATATATTTTTAAAAAATTAAAAAAACATGTTAAAAATTATATTTACCATGAAATCAATTTGTTTTAATGAAAATTAAGAGTTTAATAAATTAATGAGTTACTATTTATAAAAAATAAGATATTTAATTATTATCATTTTTTCAAATTCTCTTTATTTTATTAAATTTAAAATGTAATTTAAAAAAATTACAGAAATTCTTTTTTTTTAAAAAAAATTGTAAATGCACAGCTCCCGGTGAAAATTAAGGCGGCCAAAATGCGCGCTTGTGTGAAAACTCAGTTCCTTCAACAAAAATTAGGGCGGCCAAAAAATTCCTCTCAATCTCATTTCTCTTTCTCGCTGCCTCTCTCTCTCATTCTCAACTCTCTCATAAAACTCTCTCACACACTCATTCTTCTTTATTTTTCTTCAATTAGTACATATTTGGTTCAAATTAGGGCTTTTCCATTGAATATGGCTTCGGTTTGAGGGTTTGGTTTCTTTAAATTGGAGCTTCTTCAAATTAGGGCTTTTTCGAATTAGGGTTCTTCGTTTTGAGTTTAATTGATTTGATTTCTTCACTTAACCACTTATTAGGGCTTCAACTGATTAGGATTTCTTTTCAATTTCAGGGCTTCAGATTTGGGAGCTCTTACAACTCTCAAGTACTGTAAGAACCCACTGACTCTTTTCGGAAAGTTCTTTGGAACTAATTGATCAGAAAATGATGTAGGAGTGGAAGTCTTCCGTTGATTCGTGGATTAATCGGTTGGTTCAGCTTGTTTCTAATGATTTGATCAGAAAATGATGCAAAGTGCTGAAGTCAGGTTTGTTATTGTTATAGGGAGAATATTGTATAACAATATTTATGGAGGTTGCTGGATTTACGGGGCAAAATACGGATATTTTGCTATAAGAAGAATTGGGATTAGGGTTTTGTGTTTATTGATGTGGCTGCTCTTGTATATTGATAATCAGTGGTGAACTGTTTCTCATCCTTTACAAGATGCCTACGTACCCTATTTATAGGGATCAAGCCATACGTAGTTCTCTTGGAGAAGAAGTTATCTAGATGGGCTAGGGTTTTTATGGGCTCGGCTTGGCCCAAATCCACTAGTCATCTCCTTGGGTTATTTTTCTACCCATTTACTCGGTCCATGACCCATGAAGGGGAACCTGCTGCTCGTATAATGTTATAATTTATCTTTACTGGCGAACCTGACTGGACGACCTCACATGCGACCTCGCTGGGTCTGGCCATGCGAGGCGATCCTCACTGTATGGAGATATCCTACTTATGCGACCTCGCTGGGCCTGACCATAAGCCTTCATAGTAACATACTAGGCCACGCTAGACCTCTAGGCCTCGCTAGACCTCGCGAACTGCGACCCTGCTACTAGGGATCGCTGGCGACCCGCTGTATAAAAATAATATGATGAATCCTCTCATGATGGCGAACTTTAATGACCCATTCCTTATTCTTAGGCCCATTATGTGAGATGTACTGATATTCTTAGCCCATTAGGCCTGTTTAGGACTTATGCCAAATTCAGGCATAACAACTACCCCCGAGTCCATATTGCCATTAGAAATGCGATGTGGACTCAGAGAATGTCTTCCAGAGATTGAAATGCGAGGCCAAGGCCCATTATCAATTACTCCTTTATGGGCTCTCATCATAGGCCCAATGATTTTGAATAAATGCTAACAGCTGGCGCGTCTCTTGATCTGGTCACACCCGCTGAGATGATGACACGTGTAGCTTGTTCACCTCTCTCCTCCCTACTATATAAACCTCAATCTTCAAATCATTTGTCACTTTCCTTATTAACAACATACCGAAGTGCTGCCAATTTGCTCCCGGATCAAACAGAGACCCAGCGCGCTATTAATCAAGAACGAGGCCACCCTTTTCCAAGATCTTCAACCTTTCTTCACCAAAAAGTAAGTTTCTCTCTCTTGTTCTTCATTTAAATGCATGCGTAGCTCATAATTTCGTAAATATTTGCTTTATAATTGCATACGATGCGAGCCTGATTACTTGCGACCCCACACACTTAATTTCACGATGCGATCCCTGCCTCGCTAGACTAAAGAGCGCGACCCCTTATTCTTTATGCACAAAGTAGGAACACTTAGAGCCTTTTCTTTTCCTCTTCTTTTGTCTTCTTTGATGTTCTGTAAGCGCACACACTAATATTCCACCATCTTTTCAGATGTCTAGCGATAGCTCAAGGACTCCTTCACCTCTCCCTCACATTTCAATCAGCGAGCGAGCGGCCGCAAATATTGCTAGGGCCACAAGTGCAAGCACCCCATCCTTCAAACTATACATGGATCCTCAATGGTCTCAGGAGGAATTTACCCGAGAGACCCCCCTGACAACATGGAGATCACGACGACCCTCCGCCTCGCAGAGCCGCTCTATCGATTTCCCCTCAAGCTCAATAAACCCAGGACCTTTAAACGTTCCTCCCTCCTCGGTTCAAGGCGAAGTCGAGAAACTACTAAAGAAAGGTCAAAAATTCTTTTCCAACTTCCCCAAACCTCTTTCTCCTCTTAACAAGAACCTTCTCAATATTAGTCCCATAGTACTGACCAGTTCCTCATCAATAGACTCCCTCGGCCATGCTTACTACGAGATGGAGGGTGGTGGTGACAACGAGGCGAACTCTGATGATTCGGACTATGAAGAGCCTAGCTCTGATGATGGTGGTCTGGACGAAGTAGCCAGAATGGTTAACTTTGAAGATTACAGCTATGTTCCCGAAGCCTCTCCTCAACCTTACATCCCGACCCCTCAACCCGAACTGGAAGGCACCGTGTATGTTGGAGGACCTCGCCCCGAAAATATCGAAGAGGGCTCGAAGGTGAAACCAGGTCAGCCTCGCACTCTAGGCTGCAGGGACTTATCTACCTCTCTCGATGCCGAATCTTTAAGAAAGGCAGTTGATACATATAGACCGGAAGGTAAGGTCATTCTACCCACATCTTCAATGCGATGTTACCGCTTCAACTATACTGAAAACGGAGGAAGAGTGCCCCGCATGGTGTTGTCATCTGCCATGATGAAAATAGGCGTCTCTTCACCTCTTCATCCATTCATCAAGGACGTATGCGAGACTTACCACCTTGCTCCTATCCAGATCAATCCAAATGGGTATAGAGCCATGATAGCCCTCTATATTATTTATCACAAGTTGGGATATCCCCCACTCGACGCGAGGACCATGGGATACTTCTTACAATTGAAGAGATGCGGGCCGTCTGATTTCGGCTACGTATACTTCTCAGTCTGGCCAGAGTTTAACAAGAAAGACTTGTACCATAGCGCTCCGAGCAACGCGGGCTCATGGAAAGGTCCTTACTTCTACATCCACGAGGTGCCCAGAGTAAAAACATCTTTTAACTTTCTTCCAATCGGTCAAGTGCGAACCGTCTTGAAGGGTGAAGAGAAAACCCGAGCTGATGACGTATTAAAGATGCCTCGCGAAGACAGGAGTGTGCGAACCCTTCTTTCCTTAGAAAATCTGATTGAATGTGGATTTTTGAAAGACGGGATTCAACTTCCTTCTGAGGCGGGGCCTTTAAGTGCGAGGAAGGCCTCGCAAAAGAGGAAAGTGCGAGAGGAAGCCTCGTCCTCTAAAATGGCAGTAGAAGAGAGTAAGAATTCTTTATACTGTAGTTCAATAATTTCTTCATATTAATTGTCTTCCATTGTCCTCGCATTTTTTCTTTTCTTGATAATTATTTTTAACTGCTTTTTTTCTCCTTTTTGTAGATATGTCAGGCAAAGGCAATCGCAGGCCTCCCTTTTGCACAAGGAATAAGGAGATCCCTACCAAGCCTTCAACGGCCTCTCCACCAAAAAAGACAAACGATCTCCCTCCTCCATCAGCAACTGCTAAGGTCGCTCCTCAACCTTCGAAGGCCAAGGTTAGCCCTGAAAAACACATCACCAAGAAACACAAAACCGGTCCCCTGCCCCAGGTCACAAAGCCTGCGGACACGACGCCAGTACATCATTTATACGCAAAACATGGGTATCTTCATGCTACTGAAGCGGAGTGTACTGAGTGGGTGGGGGCCGAGTTAATTGAGAATTCTGAGGCAGTCTCCAAATGCCTGGCTGAGGGCTTCATACGCCAAGCCTCGCATCTTCGAGAGCTAAAGCAGGTTGTCTTCGCCAATGATAGATTGGAGAAGGAGTTGAAGTCCTTGAAGGTTAAGGCTGAGGAGGAGAAGAAGCTGATGGCTGAGAATTACCAGCGAGTGCTACAGACTGAAACAGCATCCCTTCGATCCGAACTCAAGAAAGTCAATGATGAAAAAGCAGCCCTCCATAAGGGTTTGAACGAGGCGGAGCAACATGAGGAGGAGCTGAAGAAAACTCATATAGAGGAGCTCGCGAAGCTGAAGGAGGAGGTCGCTGCTGCTCAGAATAACAGAGAAGACATCGAAGTGGCCGCCCAAGCTGACTTCATGAAGAGCTTTATCAGAAAAATCCCCAACTTCGATTGGTCACAGCTCGGTCCTGGCAATGCTGAATATGCAGCTGACCTCCGCAAGGAGATAGATGAGGAAGATGCCAGGATCGCCAGCGAAGCTGCTAAGGCCAATGCTACCAACCAAGAGAAACCCAATGAGGCTGCGATGTAATCTGCTTTTATTCCAACATTTCGAACTGGGGATGCGGACACCCTTTGAATGTCTCGCAAATTGTAATATTTTTTGATAACTTTTGATAACTTCGAAGTATGCTGGGCTCGCGTAGCGACCCAGTAGCGTGTCGATTTTTAACAATTTTCATAACTGTCTTCATTCCTCCATGTCTTGTATTTGCTTTATAGCTTGCCTTTATATTTCTGAAATATTATCATGTAGATTAGCCTCGCATCTGCGAAACTTCCCCTGTAGAATTTGTAGCTTTTCCTCTTAATTTTACTTTAATCTTCAAGGTGGACCTTGTCTCTTCAGAATCAAAACTTGCGATGCCTTCCTTGTGAGGTCGCAGACACGATCCAGAGATTGAGGTCGCACCTTGACTTTTCTTTTAAACTTTGAACTTCTTTGAGGAGATACTTTTTAACTAAACTTTGAAGACATTCCCTCAGGTCGCAGTAAATGCACACTCGTGACCTCGTTGACCTGAGGGGTGTTCGGCCTCGTATGCGCTGTGCTGGCCTAGTCCTGAAAATTTTTAACACTGACAAAAGAATAAAATTGCACAACTTTTTTGGAGAATAAATTTCATAAATATAAATACTAGGGACAAAGCCCAACTAGGGACAAAGCCCAAATTTCATTACATCATAACGAGGAGGTGTCTATATGATCACTACCCCCCGAGTACTTTGTATGAATTTATTCATGCTAAGTAGTAGTAGATGGAGACCACCAGGAGCGAAGCTTCTACTGGTAGTATTTTCTCAAATGTTCTGCATTCCAGGCTCGTGGCATGACCTTATCCTCCATATCAGTTAGATAATAAGTCCCTTCATTGATGACACCGTAAACTTTATAGGGCCCTTCCCAATTAGCTCCAAACACTCCATGAGACGAGACCTTAGTGTTAGGCATCACTCTCCTAAGCACCAAGTCCCCCACGCGAAGATGTGGCACGCGAACCTTTCCATTATAATACCTTGCGGCCCGCCTTTGATACGCAGCGAGCCTAAGCTGAGCTTCTTCTCTTGACTCTTGAATCATGTCTAAGTAGAGCCTGTGATTGACTTCGTTTGCCTTGGGGTCATAATGTTCCCTTCTGAACGAACCTGACCCTACTTCCACGGGTAGCATGGCCTCGCACCCGTATGTCAAAGAAAATGGAGTCTCACCTGTGGTAGACCTTGGGGTCGTATTATATGACCACAAGACCTTTGGTAGCTCCTCGGGCCAATTACCCTTACTTTCCTCCAACCTAGCTTTTAAGGTATGCTTGATGATTTTGTTGATGGCCTCGGTTTGTCCATTTGTCTGGGGGTGACTCACAGCAGAAAAACTTTTCTTAATTCCCAAACTTTCACAAAATTCTTTCATCTCCTTGCTATCGAATTGCTTCCCATTATCTGAAATGAGCTGATATGGAATCCCATAGCGACAAACAATTGCTCTGTAAACGAAGTCCTTCAATTTTTTAGCTGTGATGGTAGCAAGAGGCTCGGCCTCGGCCCACTTAGTGAAATAATCCACAGCCACGACTGCATATTTTACTCCTCCCTTAGCTTTAGGGAGTTCACCAATGAGATCTATTCCCCACATAGCAAAGGGCCAAGGGCTCATCAACGAGGTGAGATGAGCTACTGGGGCATTACTGAAATTTGCATATCTTTGACACTTGTCACATCGCCTAGCGAACTCAAAAGCATCCCTTTTCAATGTGGGCCAAAAATATCCTTGTCGTAAAATTTTCTGGGCTAGGGAACTACCCCCCGAGTGATTACCACATATTCCTTCATGGACCTCTCTCAAAATATAGTTACATTCTTCACCATCGACACACCTCAAAAGTGGAGTGTTGAACCCTCTTCGATACAAGACCTCGTCATAAATAACATAGCGAGCCGCCTGATATTTGACCCTCCTCGCTTCTTTTTTATCCTGAGGCAGCATCCCATTCTTTACATACCCCCAAATAGGGGCCATCCATGTTGACTCCTGGCTCGCTAGTTCCATAACAAATTCTTCTGGAACACTAGGTTTACTTTGAATTTCCAAGGGGATAATCCCAAGTAAAGTAGCCTCGCGCCGCGAACCCATTTTTGCGAGGGCATCTGCTCCCTGATTTTTTGCCCTCCTGATAAACTCCACCTTTACTTGCTTGAATGACTTCATAAGCCTTTGCACACATCTTAAATATAGCTCGATCTGGGGTCCCCTGGCTTGCCATCCACATCCAACATGACCCGTGACTAACATCGAATCGCTATATGCATTGAGGTTCTCTACTTTCATTTCTATTGCGAGCTTGAGGCCGATTATGAGAGCCTCGTATTCTGCTGCATTATTAGAAGCTTCGAAGGCGAAGTGAACAGCACTACTCAACTTGCGACCCTCAGGTGTAACAAGCTCGATCCCAGCTCCGGCCCCTTCTTTGTTAGAGGCCCCATCAACATACAACTCCCACCACGAGGCTGAATTCTCATTTTTGAGTTTAGGGTCAACCACTTCTGGGATCGCTATGAGAGCCCAGGCATCTTCCTCAGATTGGGAAGGAAACTCCAATATGAAATCTGCCAAAGCTTGGCCCTTTATTGCACCTCGAGGCTTGTACTCAATGTCAAATTGACTTAGCTCAATGGTCCACTTTAAAAGTCTACCCGAGGCTTCGGGTTTATGCATTACTTGTCTGAGTGGATATGCAGTGCGAACTTGGATACTATGAGCCTGAAAATATGGCCTCAGCTTTCGCGAAGCCAAAACTAAAGCATAGGCGAGCTTCTCCATGTTGGTGTAGCGAGTCTCGGCATCTTGCAGCCTCTTACTGACATAATACACGGGGAGCTGAAGTTTTCCCTCCTCGCGAACGAGGACAGCACTGATGGCATATTCTGAAACTGCCAAGTATACAATAAGAACCTCACCTTCATTGGGCTTAGAAAGTAGTGGAGGCGAGCCCAAATGCTCTTTTATTCTCTGAAAGGCTTCCTCGCACTCAGGGGTCCATTCAAAATTCCTTCCCACCTTCTTGATCGCTTTAAAGAATTCATGGCACTTATCTGATGATTTAGAAACAAATCGATTCAATGCTGCGATCCTCCCAGTTAAACTTTGTAACTCCTTTACACTTCTTGGCGACCTCATCTCCATCAATGCCTTTATTTTGGCTGGATTAGCCTCAATTCCTCTGTGGTTAACAATGAACCCCAAAAACTTTCCAGATTCGACCCCAAAAACACACTTCTGGGGGTTGAGCTTCATTCTGAATTTTCTCAATATATCGAACATTTCCGCGAGGTGGGCTACATGATCCCCAGCCTCCTTGGACTTTACAAGCATGTCATCTACATAGACCTCCATTGTCTTTCCAATTTGCCTTTCAAACATCATGTTAACGAGCCGCTGATAAGTAGCACCTGCATTGAGGAGACCAAAGGGCATCCCAATATAGCAATAGAGTCCCCTGTCTGTGATAAACGAAGTGTGCTCCTGGTCGGGGCCATACATGGGTATCTGATTGTACCCAGAATAGGCATCCATGAAACTTAAGAGTGCGTGGCCCGCTGTTGCATCTACCAATTGATCAATTCTTGGAAGAGGGAAACTATCCTTCGGGCAATGCTTATTCAGATTAGTAAAATCCACACATGTCCTCCACTTGCCATTTGGCTTCTTGACTAGGACAGGGTTTGCGAGCCAGTCAGGGTAAAATGATTCCCTAACGAGCCCGACCTCGAGTAGCCTGTCAACTTCTTCTTTTAGAGCCTCGGCTCGCTCTCCACTAATTGGTCTTCGTTTCTGCCTCACTCCCTTCTTGCTTGGATCAAGATTAAGTCTATGACACATCACATTGGGATCGATCCCTACCATATCTTCATGAGACCATGCAAATACATCCAAATTAGCTTTAAGAAACTCCACGAGCCTTCCCCTAAGATCAGGATTCAACTGCGACCCTATCTTCAATACTTTTGTAGAATCCTTGGGATCAACAAGGACAGATATAGTATCCTCTGCGGCCCCGGCTCGCTCCACATGCTCAGGGATGCGAGGGTCCAAATCAATTTCAACATTTCGAGCCCGACTAGACTCTGCTTCATCTTGCATCACGACTCCCGCATGCCCGTACTCATTCACAATTGTTGTTTCTCTTGTGATACCATTAGGTAGGTCTACCAATGTTGACATTTCCTGGCGAACCCATTTCCCCTTTCGGGCTCGCACAGCGGCCTGCTCTGGACTTTCCTCTTCATCGCTAGCTTCTTCAACAATTCCTTCCTGTAAAACCAACACAGGTTGCGAGGCTTCCATCATAATTGCCCCTGGTACTGGTTCCACCTGTATGCCCAAGCTGTCAAAATAATCATCAGGCAATTCCTCGATTGAAATTATGTTACAACCATTTGAAGGTTGCGATGCCTCGACACCCATAGAACCTCTTCCCTTTTCTGCTGACTTCAGGGCCTGATTATAGCACTCTCGTGACTCGTGCTGAATTCCTCTAACACAACCCACACCATGCGGGGTCGGAAATTTCATTGAGAGGTGGTAGATAGAAGTCACCACCCTCATTTCTTTCAAGATGGGACGTCCCACAATAGCATTGTAAGCAGATGGTTGATCCACGACCATGAAATCAGCGACCTGCGTAGTGATGCAGGGCTCGTCCCCCAAGGTGATGGGGAGCCTGATTAGCCCTTTAACACTAACAGACGCTCCAGTGAATCCATAGAGGTGGCCTACTGTTGGAATTAAATCTTTGTCTACAAATCCCATTTTCTTGTAAACATCATACATCAAAACATTCACAGCACTTCCATTATCCACTAGCACCCTGTAGATATTCTGTGAGCCAATACGAACTCGAACCACCAGAGCATCAGAGTGAGGATGATGTACCCACTTCGCATCCTCTTCAGTAAACATGATATTTGTGTCTTCCCCCTTGAAAAGCTTTGGGGGTCGCTCTTGCAGATGATGCACATTGGTTAAGGGTCGCTCTTTGGCCTCGCGTGCATACCTTTCTCTAGCCTTGTTGCTGTCTCCTCCAATATGCGGCCCTCCAATGATCACATGGATGCTATTACCTCGCTCTTCTCTATCCTTGCGAGGCTCTGTATTTTGGCCCTCATGAGGCACAGCATGATACCCTATGCCTGATTTTCCTGAGCTATCTTGATGCTTTTTCACTTCGCGGACCGCCCATTCTGTTAACTTCCCTTCTCGAATCAAACGATCAATTTGTTCTTTAAGTTGCCAACAGTCCGCTGTATCATGCCCCTTCTGCTCATGAAAATCACAATACTTTGCATTGTTCCATGTCCCTTGTGGACCCATAGCACGGGGTTTCGTGAACATTCCTTTATTTGCGTTGACAGCATAAATATGATCAACTGAAGCCACTAAGGGAACAAATTTGTCTTCATCCCTAGCCGGACGAGCACGAGGTGGGGATCGCCTTGAGGAATCGCGATCCCTTCTCTTTGGGCTCGGACTACGATCCTGTCTTCGCCTGGGGCTTCGAGAATCCCTTCTTTTTACCCCTTTGCCCTTACTTCCATTGCTACTGGTCCCAACATTCTTCTTGAGATCTGCCAATGATTTCTCAACTCGCTTAAAAGGCTCAGCGACCCGATGCAACTCCGAAAGTGTAACAGGGGTTTGCTCCTGTAATTTCTCCCAGAATTTGGTTCCTTCCCTTACCCCTGCGATAAGAAAATTTTTTACGGCCTCGTCATTTGCACCTCGAACCCGGGGCACTTCAGCATTGAACCTTTTGAAATAATCATGCAGAGTCTCTCCTTCTTTCTGTTTTATATTTGCCAGCGTGGACACAGGAGGTGCATAGAGCATCGAAGATTGGAATTGTTTAATGAAGATATCCACGAGCTGTTCCCAAGAGTCAATGACAACTAGGGACCCTAGCTTTGAAAACCATTGTTGGGCACTCCCTCTTAACGAGGCCGCAAACAGCCTGCACCTCGCTAGCAGTGATACCTGATATACATCCATCTCATTGTTGAATCGAATAACGAACTCAGCTGGATCAGTCTCCCCATTATAGGTCATATCAGAGTGATGACCTCGAAACACAGCAGGCAATGGGGCAGTGCGAATTTCATGAGTGAAGGGCGAGGAGGAACCCATATTGCCGAAGATCCCCTTCTCGCCATTCATCGCATCCAATGCCTTTTTTAAATCTTCTAACTTGTAATCCCCAATTCTCGCCTCTTTGTCTCCATCCTTTTTTTCTCCAGTGCTTGCATGATGAGATTGAGTCTTTTTTGGAGCACTAGATTCTTCCTGGTCATTCCTGCGATCCTTGTTCTTAGGGTCTTCTTCGCGATGTTGAGATCGCTCCCGCTCTCGATTGAAAGGGGGTCTGTCCTCGCGATGATGGGACCGCTCACGCTCTCTACGAGGAGAGGGGGGTCTGTCATTGCGACGATATGACCGCTCACGATCTTTTCGAGGAGATTTGGGTTGATGAGAGCCCTTACTCTTATCCTTGTGTCCTCCATCTCTGTTAGTTTTGAGTTTTTCCAACTTGAGACGAAGATCGTGCTCACTGAGTTTCTTTCCAACACGGTCAAAGACACTAACGGACCGTCCTTCTGACGAGGCGGGCTTCGCTTTCGATCCCTCTTTATCAATCGTAGCTACTTCCTCCTCCCAATCAGGGTTCGTTCGATCGGTTACTACATCATCAAAGTCCCCGACTAGATTCTTGGTGGGACCCTTGCTACTTTCTGGTTGATGAGTTCGATCCCCTATCCTTGTATTCCTTTTGAAGCCTCTGGAATTATGTCGCTTCTCCATCTTGGCCACCGAAGCCCTTACCTCAATCATTTGATCGCCAAGGCCTTTCAAGAAAGACATGACGTCGCCAGGCAAGGCTGTCTGTTGGACAACAGGGGGGGTCTGCTCCTTTTCAAATTCATCCTCGAACTCTCCCTCGATTCCTTCTCTGTGCACTTCGCTCTCTGATGGGTTCTTCTTACGGGGGTCATCCTTATTCCTCCTATGTGACCCCGGGGTCTCCCCCTCTCCGTTCCTCTTCTTGTGAGATTTAGTCATCGTTCTCCCAATCAATGACTAGCCCCTCCTTCTAGCGCCAAATGTTATAGGGAGAATATTGTATAACAATATTTATGGAGGTTGCTGGATTTAAGGGGCAAAATACGGATATTTTGCTATAAGAAGAATTGGGATTAGGGTTTTGTGTTTATTGATGTGGCTGCTCTTGTATATTGATAATCAGTGGTGAACTGTTTCTCATCCTTTACAAGATGCCTACGTACCCTATTTATAGGGATCAAGCCATACGTAGTTCTCTTGGAGAAGAAGTTATCTAGATGGGCTAGGGTTTTTATGGGCTCGGCTTGGCCCAAATCCACTAGTCATCTCCTTGGGTTATTTTTCTACCCATTTACTCGGTCCATGACCCATGAAGGGGAACCTGCTGCTCGTATAATGTTATAATTTATCTTTACTGGCGAACCTGACTGGACGACCTCACATGCGACCTCGCTGGGTCTGGCCATGCGAGGCGATCCTCACTGTATGGAGATATCCTACTTATGCGACCTCGCTGGGCCTGACCATAAGCCTTCATAGTAACATACTAGGCCACGCTAGACCTCTAGGCCTCGCTAGACCTCGCGAACTGCGACCCTGCTACTAGGGATCGCTGGCGACCCGCTGTATAAAAATAATATGATGAATCCTCTCATGATGGCGAACTTTAATGACCCATTCCTTATTCTTAGGCCCATTATGTGAGATGTACTGATATTCTTAGCCCATTAGGCCTGTTTAGTACTGTAAGAACCCACTGACTCTTTTCGGAAAGTTCTTTGGAACTAATTGATCAGAAAATGATGTAGGAGTGGAAGTCTTCCGTTGATTCGTGGATTAATCGGTTGGTTCAGCTTGTTTCTAATGATTTGATCAGAAAATGATGCAAAGTGCTGAAGTCAGGTTTGTTATTATTTGCGTACAATTTCTGGTCAAGAAGTTACATATATCCGTCCAAAAGAAAAGTAATATGATTCTTATCTGAATGTTTGTTTGTGATTGTTTTTGGATCTCTTCTATCGCCCAACAACTTGTCTTAATTTATCTAATTATAAGTGTTCGTAATTAATATCTATTAAATCTTCTTTATGAGCAATTGAGCATATTGATTCCTCTGTATATATTAACCAGTTTTGTGTGAAGTGATCTAACTTAAGTGGTTGATTATAATCCCTTGATGACACATTACCTAGTAGAGATCCTAGTGAGTCAATATTATTCACCTTGGTAAATGCCCTAGGTAAATTCTCTTTCCCCTATATCTGTCTATCTATATCTTTATATTGTATTACTACTGTTTACAATATTTTTCTCAACTATGTGGCATGCTGAGACTAATTCATGTGCTTTTTTTTGTTAATCAATCTCTGCGAAGATTGTACTTTTGACTATATTTACGGGACATTTGGAGCTGAGATTGGTGATCTGGTTGAAGGGGTATGACCTTTTATTTTTATTGTTAAGTGTTGGTCTGTATTAATACTTGTCACAGTATCTACTATCAAAATTTTCTTTGTTTGATTGCACATAATTTTTTAGCACATAAAAGGATTACGGTCATAACTCAAGGTGTAGATCTAGTTGTAGTTGCCGAGGATGGGAAGGTTACACTATTTCCTGTAATCTTTTTGCCTAAGGAGAAACTGGTTGATACCAATGGAGCAAGTTCGGTCATTACTTCTATATGCTAAAAATTTAGTATTCTAGTTTGAACACTTCATTTCAAATTGGAATTGCCCTCACATGTACCCACTTAAAATAGATGCTTTATAATCTACCTGGTAGTTAGGCTTGTAAATTTACAATCTTCATTACACTAGCTTTGACATGTGGTCTCATTTACAAGTTATACAATCTTTATTATGTTCAACCATATTAATACTAAACTCTTATGCTAGTGTGACTTTGAGATGGGCATGTTCTGAACCATACATAGATTAGGAGCTGTATCATTAGCATGGGTTAGGTAACAGCAGCAGCACACATAATAACATCAGTGATAGGATTAGGAGCTGTATCATTAGCATGGGTTGGCTTGCTGGCTCATTTTCTCTCTTTCTCTTCTCCCTCATCACTTTGTTTACTTGTCATCCTTTTGCCGACTATTATCGTTCTTCCATAAGTTAAGTTTTTTGTGGATCTATAAGGACACAGGTGGACTTCAAATCCAGCTTTTTGTAATTGCTCAGTATAGTCTTCTCTTTGGACTTACAATTGGCCATACTACTGTAAAGTCTACTAGCATCCAGTAAAGCATCTTATGAAAGTTTATGTGTGTGTGTGTGTTATAATATTTGATTAGATCAATTTCAATGTATTTTGATATGTATTAATTTATATTAGGCTGATTTAGTGCAAAAGTGACAAGGTGTGCCGTGCATCAAACAATCTGTTCATTTTGATCTATGGGGAGGTGCAAATTGTTTTGAGTCAAATACCGAATTTTCGTAAGCTCACCTATCTCTCCCTAGTTGCTGCTGCTATGTCATTTCCATATTCTTTTATCGGCATTGCCCTTTCCCTGGCCAGAATAATTCAAGGTAATCCAGTCAATTACTTTTTTTTCTTCATTTTTTGGGTACGTAACAGCATCGTTATTTTTTAGTTAAATGTGGCATGTTATTGGGAATATTAATGAATTTTTATTTCTTGTTATTGTTAGCTTTGTATCAACATGTTTTTGTTTGTATTTGGTAAGATTCAATAAAGTCCTGATTTCATGTTAACTTCCTATTTCATTATATCTAATCGATAGGTATATATTTCTGGTATTATTAACTCTTGTTTTTCGTATATGTGTGACAGCTTATGCTTTAAAAATCTGACAAAGGCTGTTTAAACCTTGACCTGAAAGTTGTGGATATATTAACTGATCATATCATGCTTCATTCTTAGATGTCTGTGCTAATACCATAACATATTATATTTGCTGCTAGCTCTGCCCTGATATGTGTATTTGATAAATTTTATGTAATCATTTTGGAAATTTGGTCATTTGCAGGAAGGGAAAATTACACAAGCTTCTACTCAGTCTCACTATATCATTGTTTACGTTAGCATGTCTATACGGACTTCCTTTCCTTGCTAGCTGCACACCTTGTGATCCCTCCCTTTAGGAAGCATGCCCAACCAGTAGACGTGTAGGGAACTTCAAGCAGTTCAACTGCCCAAATGGACACTACAATGACCTGGCCCCTCTCCTACATACAACCAATGATGATGCTATCCGACACATTTTTTCCACCAACACTCCAACAGAATTTTGTGTGTAGGTGTCTCTATGTTTTCACTTTATAGTATTCTGCTACTACTATTAGTACTTATGATCATCGTGAACTAGTCTACAATATTTCTAGTAGTCGGTTAATTTTATGATGGTGAATTATGATGTTTGAGTTGGAGACTTTAGTAGTAATGTAGTCGGTGGATTATGTAATAGTTAGTAGATTATGTAGTTGTTGGTGTGGATTTGAATTAGCTGGTGGATGTACTTGTGTTGGATTATGATTGTGTAATATCACTACACCAAATATGGCCTATTGCAACACCAATATATATTGTGTTACAAAAAGTGTTACAATAGACACAAAATTTGATAGTCTATTGCAATATTTTTAAAAATGTTGCAAGAAATACGAAAAGTGTTACATACAAAAGGATCATTTTGAAATTTTAGAATAACTGCAACACTTTAGCAAAAGCATTACAATAGACCAAACACTTTTGATCAACTTGACTGAAAATTGTACGCGGGAACTTAAAATTTTCAATGGGCGGGATAAAAGAGTGGCACTGAAATATTTTAGTACCAAAATTCTTTTACACAAAATTAAAACAAAGAAACATATACTTATCTCTCTCTTCTCAGTTCTAACCTCTCTCTGCGATTATCTCTCTCCCTCATCTTTCTCGCTCACTTATCTCTCTCTCCTTTCTCTGTCTCAAGTCCCTAAAATCGATTAGAGCAAAACCCTATCTCAAGTCCCTAAAATCGATTAGAGCAAAACCCTAAAATCCCAAATTTGATTGGAGAACAAATTACAGTAGATATTGATTAAAAATTCAATTAGAGGTAAAGTACCCATCTTTTTTTGATTATATTGAATTATACATGTATATATATGTATGCATATGAAAATTTTCAATTATATGTTAAGTTACAGTTGGCATTAAGTGTTCAATTAGTAGGATTTTTGTGTTAATTAGTAGGATTTTTGTGTTAAATTTGTGGGAATTTTGTGTTAATCTTGTTGTAATTTGTGTTAATTTTGTGGTAATGAAAGTATCACAATTGCAGGAGACTTATGTCTCTCTTCTCATATTGAACAAATATTGTTGTAATATTTGTTTCAAAATGAAGGTCTTACCGCTTAATTGTCCTCAAATAACGAATAGTTCGAGTACCTATGTTTATCTATTGCAGAGGACAATTTCTAGATGATCCACTTTCTGAGTGTTATAAAAAGTTGGGTTGTACAATACTTCATGTGAAGAATGCTTCAGAGGACTACAAGATGATAGTGAAATATCTGGAAAAGACTTACGAGCCTTTCAAAGTCGGAGACATCGTATGAATTACCTTCTACTATTTTCTTATTTCTATTTAGGTATGTTAAGCTTTTTTAGTCTTGAAACTCTTTGGTATCAAAGTCCTACTTTGGTGTGGTAAGATGTAGTTGCTTTGTGGTTGTCTATCAATATATTGTTTAAAACTCTTCATAGTTTAAGCCTTGAAGTATAATTCTTGAATCGCCCATATGTTCTTCGTTCTGCAAGGTACAAGGAGCTCAAATCTGATGTGTCACTTGAACAAAGGTTTTTTGCCAGCCGTTTGCTAGCTTCCAGTTCCTGGATACATGGTGAGGCAGCTTTCTAAATTAAGTTTTCTCGAATAGAATTTAACCTCGTTTCATTTCCTGTTGATCGTAAAAAATGGTGGTGTTGTAGTTTGGGAAAGCAATTGTATGCTCTGATGCTGCGGCTGAAGCTGCAAGATATGGTTTTACTGTTGTGGATAGGCCATAGGGTGTGTTAGTTTTGGCCGTTGCTTCTGATTACTAATCCTGTTTAACTAGGTATTTTGTTGTATGTGCTTCTGATTTTCAAAAAGAAGAGAATCTTAAATCTCCATTTGAGATTCTTGGTGCTGGTGCAGTTGCTTGCTACAATAGTGGGAAAGCAATTGTGCAAAAGCTGTTTATACCCCAGAATTGAGATATGTTTGTGTAGCAGGGAGGTAAACTTGAAATTTTTATTTGCTAACCTTTTGATTTCAATAGCTGAAAGGTGGAAACTTGTATCATAATCGATGTATACTTGAGATGTAGACAGATCAAACCCCTCCTCCAGATTATGGAAGTATGAGTTTGTTGAACTTTAGCCTACATTTGCTGATTAACATGCATATCAAATACTTCATCAGTTGAATGTGGCATATGAGTCATCCTAGTTAGAAGGACCCTTAGTTAAAAATTGATTAGTAAATAAAATGTGTTTAAATCGATATTGATTAATAAATGATACGGTGAAGATGTGCTGTTAGAGCATATTAAATCATCATGAAATGATTGTGGCATTTGCCGAAGGCAATTCAGTCATCCACTACAACATAGTCAATTTACATACTTAGCAGGGCCTTCCTTGTGTAGTTGATAGTAATCAATGATCATGTTGAACTATTGTCTTAAACGCTTACATAACCTGCAGGTATATCCAAGGTGCCCGCTTCTTCGAAACTGAAGACACAAAGGCTCTATCAACTATTCCTATTCCTGTTCAGCAACCAGCTTCAGATGTGATAGTAAAAAATGGAACAAGCCTTACAGCAACATCTGGATCGTGATATAGAACTGTAAGTTAAGTTTTACAGTTTGTATAGAGTTATAATTAGTTTTCCTTAGCATCCTTCACTTCAGACCTGTGAGGAACAACCATATAGTTGTTTGGCATGAAGAATCATCATATTATGTTAATAAATGATTTATTTTTCCTCTGTATCTGTTATATCTAAGCAGACCTCCCAAAGAATGTGACATGCCTGACGGACTATCATTGGGTAACGTAATGTGGGGTATGGTCATATTGCATAACTGGTACTGAGTTCCTTTGTCTTGTTCTATTCAGGCTTAGCAAGAAACAAGTCATCCCATATCGGTGTCATACAATGTACATAAAGTTATGAACATTGCAAGTGATGTCCTTGAAATTTCAATGTCATATTCCTTATCTAGCTTTAATTTGATGCACCTTTGGTTGCTACTTCGTAAATGTGAAGTCGGATTAAGGTTGAAGAGGCAGAATTGTAAAATGGTAGGGTAATATTATTAGTAACTAGTGATCAATGACATTAAAGCTTCTGACATTGCTTCAAGATAAAACTAGCAGTATAGGCACTTAACCTCAACAAAGATATAGAAATACATGCCGACCTTCTTTTGAATATGTAAGTAATCCAGTTTAGGCCACCTTTTGATATAAAATTCTGCATTTTAAAATGTTGTGGCAGGCTCATAGTGCGCAAGAAGAGTCACAACGAATGATTGCTGTGCAAAAAGTGTGTAACAGTCTTTGCAAGAGCAGTGCAAGAGCAGCAGTCTACAGGGAGGTCGATGCAGTCTTTGCAATACTTAACTACTTATATTTTCTATGTGTACATTTTTTAGAAAGACCAAGTTTAATGTAGAATTGTAATGTAAGTCGACATATGTTTCGACTTTAGACTAAGTAGTACAATGTTTGTGTTGCCAATAAAACTATATTCATATATGAAATTTCAAACAGGACATTGCATTGTGAACTAATAAAAATGTTGCAAAAAAGTGTTGCCAATAAAATTTAAAAGTATTACAATAGTAATTAAAATGTTGCAGCGAAATGTTGCCAAAATATCAAAAAGTATTGCAAAAGGTTCCAAAATGTTGCATATAAATGTTGCAAAAAAAACCAAAAGTATTGCAAAATGCATAATAATGTTGCAAAAATATGTTGCAATAAACTCACTTTGTAACATTTTTAAGTCAAATAATGTTGCAAAAAAGTGTTGCATTCGTCTGTTGTAACATATTCAAAATGTTGCTAAAACATGCAAAAGTGTTACAACAAACTACACCAAACTCTTTTTGTAATACTTTGAAAAGCGTTGCAATAAACACAAAAAGCGTTGCTATAGAAGGCTGTTGCCACGCCGGCAAATGAAACACTGACTTTTAGCAAAATTGTTGCATAAACATCTATTATAACACTTTTGGAGCCTAATGATACACTTTTTTGGTGTTGCAACAGCCCATATTTGGTGTAGTGTGTGTTGGCCTGATTTGGAATGAACATGTGGTTTAATTTGGGATGCAAAATATGTATGTGCAGTTTTTTTCAATTTTTTCTTGAAAAGATGTTACATTAGCTAATACAAATGTTACCTTAGCCAACAAATGTGGCTCAAACAGTGGGGCCCACAGTGGTCCCCATTGGTCCCACTGTTTTAAAAAAAATCTAGACCTTTAAGGTAACATATATATTAAGTTGCCGTAGACCTCACTTTTGTTGCTATAGCAAGCTACGGTAACATAAAACTGCATGTTACCTTAGGGATCAAAGATGTTACCTTAGACACCTAAGGCAACATGCTGAGAGCTATCACCAGAAAAATGTTACCTTAGCTACTTTATGGACCTAAGGCAACATATAATGTACCTGCTGTAACATTTTTTTTGTGTTACAATAGGCTGTTTATGGTGTAGTGTGGACATGTTAAATGACATGCTAAGTGATTGAATTTAAGCAATTAGCAACTTCAAGATGATTTAATCAACTAAAACACACAGTAGCACATATAAAGATATTAAGCAGATAATGAACTATAGAAATGGAAACTGAAACGACTTTCATCCAACAAAATATGATTCATGTTTTAGCGATGAGAAAGATCTGATAACATTACATAAACAGATTAAAAAGAAAACAGAACAAGACCACAAAAGCCCTAACTATCCTAAGAACTAGGAGGGACATCTAGGCTCTCATTCTTCTTAGCAGTAGCAGCAGCATGGCGAGAGAAGATCCTTGACATTGTAACGGCAAGACCAATGATCCTCTCTTGCTCCTCCAGTGCACGGAGCTGCTCTTGCCTTCTCTCTTCAGCTTCTCTGGCTCTTGTCTCAGCTTCCAACTCTTCCTCTATGACTAGATTCATCAGTAAGAAGCTCCATTCCATCTCCTACTCATAGGTGAGCTTCTTAAGAATGTCAACTGGGACTTTATTAGCAGGGTAACTGACGTCGTCGATTACCATGGAGGATGAGCGATTATCGAAGAAAATCTCATCCACGTATCGAAAGTGCATGAAGAAATCCATGAAGAGAGATGAGGAAGAAGAATGTGAAGGGTTAAAAAGTTTGATGTAAGAACCCAGGTTTTTGTAATAATTCTAAAATGATCATAAACGGTGATTGGTGGAGGTTATGTAAAGTTTTTAAGATCATATTATATGAATGAAGAAGTATTTATACTTTTATGGATAAAGTATCGTTGTACCAAGAAGAAAGGGAATGTAGAAACTGTCAGATTACGTAGATTTTCATTTTTATTAAAAATTGGTATAAATATGGGATATTGAGGTTAAGAAAATCTTTAAGCTAAGTTAAATACCAAGGCAAGAAATTATGTAATTTATTAGAAGAATTTCAAAGGCAAATGTTCAAGAACGATGAAAGAAATTTCTACGCGACGAAACGCTTTTACAAGAAAATCTATAAACTTGCATATGGAATTAAATGGTAAGCATTGGTTGATTAATAGGTGAGTAATATACCTGCAATTTACCATGTGATAGCCATGCAAGCCATGCAAGACAAGGAGCATTGGATACTAATCAAATAAGACAAGTTATGATAATTTAAACCAAGCATTGTATACCATTTTTGGGACAAATTGCCAATTACCTTTCTTTTGCAAAATCACTTTGGAGATTACCTTGGGTAATTGATAAGTTCTGAAGTATGATTGATATATATCAATTATACATATCATTTTATCAATTACATAAGAAAAGATAGCAAAAGCTCTCCCCCTCCATTTTCTCTATTTTCGGCCAAAATCAGAGCAGCCACTTCAACCTGCCATAACTCCCTCATTTCTCAATGCAATTTTGTGTTCTATAGCTTTCTGGAAAGGTATTGAGATGCTCTACAACTCTTATTCAGGAGCCTCGTTCAGATAGGGAAGGTAAGACCCTCGTTTTTCCAGTTCTTTCAAGAGTGGTGATGCTGACTACGAAAATTTTAAACTTGGTTGTTTAGGTCTTGAAGATTAAAGGTTGTTAAAGCTATCTAAGGTGTTTTTAAGGAAAGTCAAGCTTGGTTAAGGTTGTTAAGACTCCAAGGAAGGTAAAACACTCACACCCACCTTAAACCTTATGAGCTATAAGTTGATTTGAAAGGTTGATGCAAGTATGTACATGTTTAAGGGGATTGTGATGTTTTAAACTTTATAAGTATGTGTAAAATTTTGGATAGTGATAAATGGATGTTACCACTGGTTTTATAGATCCTTGATGATGTTTATATGATCTTGATGGTGTGTGGTTGAATTAAGTGGTTAGATGGAGTTCATGGAATTTGGAAATGTTCGGTTTATTGTCGTTATAATGTCGAAATTTCATTAGATCATTTGAGCAGAAATACCGAATTCAACAAATGTTTTCTTGGTAAGTTTTTGGCCATAAACCAGTAGAAATTGTTTTGTAGTTTGTTTTGACACCAAGATCATGTGATTACGATTTACGGTTTATGAGATATGCTCGTTTTAGTGAAACCGGTTAAAACGGACGAATCGTTAAGATGGACTGACTTTACCAAGTCAAACGAGCCCTTTAAAAATGGTCTGTGATTATGAAATTTTTACAGGGGTTAAATTAGTCAGTGGTTAAGTCCCTGTAAACATTTGAAGACAAAAGGCTTAATTTTCGATTTTATAGAAATGTTTAAGTCAAGAATGCGCATGAGAACCCACTGCAGAAAGAAGCTATATTTAGAGCAACAATTGAGATATTAAAAAGATGTTCTTAATTATGAAATTTGGATGAAAAATCCTCTGGACAGTTAAGAAGAAGTGAGAAAAAGAATTTAATGAAAAAGTTTATTTTTCAATTTTATAGAATTTTTCGAATCGAAGTTGCGCAAGTGAAAAACACTTTTAGGGGACGATACGAAGACAAACTTTAGTTTCGTTGAAAATGACCTTTAACGAAAGTCGTTACGAGACCAATAATTACCCAAAAGTGGTTAAAGGATATCATAGACGTATAATAAGCCAAACGTGTAATAAGGATGTATGGTTACGAAGTTGTGTCTTTACGTGAATAGTCGATTTGACGGGATTGTTTAACGAACTAACCGAACCTTATTGGTTGTTATAGATCATCGCACTAGAGGCATAACCCAGACTATTCCAACACGATCAGGCAAGTTTTCGAAACTTGTATTTCAAGTATTTTCAAACTGTTGTTGTTGTGGTATAAATGCTATGAACTGCTTGATAGTATTTTTGTGAATCAGCATATGATGTATGGTTATTTACGTGGGTTTATACACCTGTTAAGTATGTATGTATGCATATACTCTTATATATATGTATACGATGATGTGTTACAAGTTCCCAGTAGAGTATGATAATACCTTTTCTTAGTAAGGGAGTCGGAGATATTTCGTCCAGATAAGGACATAAAAACCCGGAAGTCTCCGGAGATGATATATGACGTATAGTTCGTTTTAAAAATAATCCAATAAATATAAATTGGATATTTTCGGATTAAAAATTTCTTTGATGATATTAATAAATATTATTTGAATATTTATTAATAAGTTGAATATTATTTTCAATTGAGAATTGTGAGTGATTATTTATTTAATAAATATTATTTAAATATTTATTGGATATTCTAAGATGATTATTTATTTAATAAATATTATTTGAATATTTATTAAATATTCCAGGATGATTTAAAAATTATATTATTATTTTAAAAGTTATTTAAAAATTTTAAAAGTATTTTAAATATTTTCTGACCGTCGGAAAAGTATTTAAAAATAGGACGGGTTCCCATTTCTTCATGGACTATAGCTACACTCATCGAAAAAGTATCGCTACTTCACTCAACTTATCAAAACTCGGGAACCCAAGGTTTTGGGAGCTAGTATTAATTATTTTCTCCCTTTGCTACCAACAAGAAATGCACCTTACCTAGTAAGGAGGGGCTCAGGTTTGACTAAACACTCAAAACTCCGACCAACTCCCAAGTTATGTTGATGAGGCGATTCTTAGTAATCGAAATCTGTTGACTAAAGTCAACCCACACATCAGAGTTACTTCCTCAATTACTCATGGAAGTAAAGGTAGTAATGATTATTAAACCAGTCGTCAAGCTTTGTGCTTGGGGGAAACTGAATTAAATTCTGTTCCTACGATGCATAGAATTCTCTAAGGGATTGGAGGAAGAGGGGACATCGCCTTCGAGCGTAGTCCAAATGATAAGGCCCATATGCGGTCAGGGTGCAACCTGATAAGGGAACGTCGTCCTTCTACTAGTAGAGAAGCAGAGGCACGGTATATTGGCTGATCACCAAATATCGTGGAAGAGGCTCCAGCATAATCCCATTCTTCCAATTGGAATTGTATTGCAACACTGTAATAAAAGCGTAGGTGCTCAGTTACCGATAGTGTTGACAGAATGATGAACTATTCAAAGTACCTCAGAAATTCTTCGTTATATTTCTGGATAAAGAATGAAAATGTTTAAGGATAATACATTGTCAGTATACGATATGTTTTATGGTTTACGTTAACAAAAGTACTTTGAAAACTATTATTATATGGCTGAGCTATATTGCTCACTCTTGCTTTTCTTTTATATATACCACCACACAACAACAGATAAGCATGGCAAGAACAAGTCAGACCCCCCGCAAAAGCGTGCTAACCGGTCAGCAGTATAGGAGACTATTTACGAGGCAGGTGTCGAGGTCACACCCAGCAGCATTACCACAGGTGAGAAGACTAAGTTGGATAGGTTTGCAGCTTAGGTTGGTTAGGTTTATTTACAAGCATGACATGTGTAAGCTTCTGAAAACCAAACCATATTGTGGCTGTAGATGCCGCCTTAGATGGTAATCCTTTTAATTTGAACTTTTAAGATTATGACAATTTGGGTTTGTAATATCTATTTCAAGATGGTTGTAATAACTCAGTAACATTTTAATTTCATCTCTGAGCCTATAATCTGTAAATGTTATGTTTGACTGAGGGGTCACAGCATGCAAAAAGGAAGATTGAGAGTAATGTTTATTAAAATGGGAATTAAGGATTTAGTGACAGCCTGGATCTCCGACCCCGGATCTAGGGGTGTTACAGAAATGGTATCAGAGAATTAGGTTATAATCTCAGAGACGATAGGAAGGTTTAAGGACTCAAACCCTTACCGAAGCATTGTCGGGCTAATAGACATAGCCCTAACAACCTTAAGCTAATAATGAAACTATTTATCAGAACCTCAAGGATAGTAACATTTTTTTTCCTTTTTGTGTAGACACCCGAGGATGTAGAGCTACCTGAGGGTTCCGAGCAGCGACACGATGATGCCCTTTTGAGAGCTGTAGATGAGCCTGATGTTGTGATAGAGACTGACCCTCAGCAGGAGGGAGAGAGAGAGATAGTACAGGAGGAGGATCCCAGTGATGATGACCCTATGCCCATAGAGGACCCAGTGGACTCAGATGAGCCAGAGAGTGATCCAGAGGAGGATCCAGAGGAGGATCCAGAAGAGGATCCAGAGGAGGATCCAGAGGAGGACCCCGTGGACGATGTTCCAGCTGACCCCGCACCCGGAGAGGAGCCTGAGGATGAGGAGGTGGTGTGGACTGATATTCCTATGCATTCCCCTCCCCTCAGAGAGGATTCATCCCCTATTGGATATCATTGGGACACAGATTTGGAGGGTGACTCTGAGGAGCCTATACCAGAGGATGCTGAAACTGAGGTTGCCCCGGAGAGCGAGCCGGTTAGTCCTCCCATACAGGTTGTTAGACCCACTGAGTACGATTGGATGGTGACCCGGATGACCACCGATCTGGTGGCAGCGGAGGCCCGAGTAGCGGAGCTGAGGTTCCAGCTAGCTGAGGAGAGACGAGCGAGACCCTACTCCCAGGGGAGAGACTCTAGAGCTAGACGGATGAGGCGGGCAGTACTAAAGATTGAGAGGAGGGCTCACACCCGACTCAGAGCAGTTCCACGTTCCCGTCACAGCAGGAGTATTCGACGGAGTGATGCAAAGAGAGTCCTTTCGAGGACTATGCGCCGAGTTAGGGAGGCGATACGCTTTCACACAGACTGATGGATGGTTGACCAGTTTAGTCTTCTAGTACAGGGGGATGTTGTAGTAGTTTTACTTTTGGTAGTGATGTCAGTCACGTAGTATATTTCCTCTGGATAGGAAGACATGTTAGCTGGCTTTGGATGTACTTTTTATATATTTCAGTTTTAATGTTGTACTTGAAACTTTGACTCTCAAAAGTCACTAGCAGTATTATGACGTAAATTTCGTTCGATTTTAGCAACTGTTTCCGTTTAAATTGTTACATATATGATTCCATGATTGTTTGACAGCTATTTATAAGATGCATATATACCTTTAAAAGATTACACCTTCGAGGTTCCAATCATAGAAAACCAGATTAAGAAAAATGAGGAAACCCTAACAGAATTTTTATATACATGTATACTTTCAGAAAAATGCCACCAAGGAGAAACACAAGAACTCACCCTGCCGAGTCCGCCACTCATGGTAGTAACCAACACAGGGAAGAGGAACGCCGTCACCAAGAACAGGTGGATGAGGAAGATGAGTACAATGAGTTCGACGATGAGGATTATGAGGAAGAAGAAGAGGACCCAATGGAACAATTTATGCGCCTGATGAGGCAAAATCTGGAACGCCAGCCACGGCCACAACCACCACCCCGCGGACCCAACAACGCAGTAGCCAATGCCTTTAAGGCATTCAAGTCACTTAAACCCCCAGAATTCCATGGGACTGCAGACCCCGTTGAGGCCAGGGCCTGGTTGAAGGAAATGGAGAAGACCTTTGAGATTATGGGCACTGAGGAAGCCCAGAAAACCATCTTTGCTACATACCTGCTTAAGGGAGAGGCCAACTATTGGTGGGAGGCCAAGAAGAATATGGAACCAGCTGGAGTGGTTGCATGGGACAGATTCACAGAGTTATTCTTGGAAAAGTACTTTCCGAGATTTATGGAGACCCAGATGGAACTCAAGTTCCTAGAGCTTAAACAGGAGAATCTGACTGTAGCCGAATATGAGGCTAGGTTCACAGAGCTGTCAAGGTTCGTGCCAGAGTATGTAAACACTGAAATTAAGAAGGCAAGGAGGTTTCAACAAGGATTGAAACAGTGGATTCAGAACCGCATCGCGATGTTAGAAATTACGGATTACGCCACTCTAGTACAGAAGGCATCGATTGTAGAGGCAGGAAGTGAGCAGTCCCAGAAGGACAAGATCATGAAGAAAAGGAAGTTTGAAAGTCGAAGTAGTGGTGCTACAAGTGGGAGTTTCTCCAACAAGTTTGTTAGAGGAACGGTGTCCCAGCCAGCCAAAAGCACAGGGTTTAACAGAGCAGAAAGCAAGAGTGTTGGCCAAGGAGGTGGATCAACCAGGGCACCCATATCAGGACAGTCGCGCCCTCCCCTACCCAACTGTAAGACTTGTGGTAAGAAACATTCGGGGGTATGTCTCCAGGGTACGACGACATGTTTTAAGTGTGGACAGACCGGACACTATGCCAACAATTGCCCCCAGAGGAACTCACTCATGAAATGCTATCAGTGTGGAGGCACGGACCACTGGAAGAAAGACTGCCCTAAACTGAAACCGACAGGATCAAGGATGAGCGGTACTGCATCCAACCGACCAGCCACCGCTAGGACTTTCAACATGACAGTGCAGGATGCAGTAAGGGATGAGGATGTCATCACAGGTACCCTTTCCCTAAACACCTTGAGTGCAAATACTTTGTTTGATTCTAGAGCTACCAAATCTTTTATATCGCAAGATTTTGCATGTAAACTGAACTTGAAACCAGAAATGTTAAAGGATCGGCTAATGGTAGAGATAGCTAACCACGAAGTGGTTCCTGTAAGCCAGATATATCCTAACTGCGATATAGTAATAAGAGGTCACCACTTTCGGGTAGACCTAATTCCGTTTAAGTTAGGTGGATTCGATGTCATCTTAGGAATGGATTGGTTGGCAAGTAATGGTGCCCAGATTGATTGCAAGAGCAAGAAAGTTAGGATAAAGGTGTCAGGAAAGAAAGAGGTCATATTCAAAGGACAGCGACAGACTCAAAAATTCTTGACTGTTGCTCAAGCCAAAAAGTTAGTACGAAATGGTAGCGAGACCTACTTAGCCTATGTAGTAGACACGAAAAGAAGAACACCTGAATTGAAGGACATTCCAGTTGTCAAGGAATTTAAAGATGTGTTTCCAGAAGACCTTCCTGGGTTACCACCCGATAGGGAAATCGAGTTTGCGATAGAATTAGCACCAGGAACCGCACCAGTTTCTAAAGCCCCCTATCGATTGGCCCCCGTTGAAATGAAAGAGCTAGCCACTCAGTTGCAAGAACTGTTGGACAAGGGCATGATAAGACCAAGTGTGTCCCCGTGGGGTGCCCCAGTGTTGTTTGTAAAGAAAAAGGATGGTAGCATGAGGCTATGTATAGACTACAGAGAGCTGAATAAGTTAACCATAAAAAACAAGTACCCCTTGCCTAGGATTGACGACCTTTTTGACCAACTCAAGGGAGCAGTTCACTTTTCGAAGATAGACTTGAGAACGGGGTACCATCAGTTAAAGATCAAACCGGAAGATATACCCAAGACTGCTTTTCGCACTAGGTACGGCCATTATGAGTTTCTAGTGATGTCCTTTGGACTGACAAACGCACCCGCGGCATTCATGGACTTGATGAACCGAGTATTCAAACAGTACCTAGACAAGTGCGTCATAGTTTTCATTGACGATATCCTGATTTATTCTCAGACTGAGGAAGAACATGCAGAACACTTGAGGATAGTCCTAGGAATCTTGAGGGAAGAAAAGTTGTATGCCAAATTTTCGAAATGCGAATTTTGGTTGAAAGAAGTGCAATTCTTAGGTCATGTGGTTAGTAGTGAAGGAGTACTGGTTGACCCTGCCAAAATAGAGGCAATATCAAAATGGGAAAGACCGACCACCCCGACCGAAGTAAGAAGTTTCATGGGACTAGCCGGGTATTATAGGAGGTTTGTACAAGACTTTGCCAAGCTGGCAGCCCCATTGACCCGACTCACCAGAAAGACTGAAAAGTTTGTATGGAATGAGAAATGTGAAGAGAGCTTTCAAGAGCTAAAGAAAAGATTAATGACCACCCCAGTGTTGGCACTGCCAGATGATAAGGGGGACTTTGTGATCTATAGTGATGCATCGCATAAAGGACTAGGTTGCGTGCTCATGCAGCACGATAAGGTAATTGCATATGCTTCCCGACAATTGAAGGAGTATGAAATAAGGTACCCTACCCATGACTTAGAGCTAGCTGCAATATTCTTCGCGTTAAAGATATGGAGACACTACCTATATGGAGAAAAGTGTGAAATTTACACAGATCATAAAAGTCTCAAGTACATCTTTACCCAGAAAGAATTAAATATGAGACAGAGAAGATGGCTGGAATTAATCAAGGATTATGATTGTGAAATTCGTTATCATCCAGGAAAGGCAAATGTGGTGGCCGATGCCCTTAGTAGAAAGGAAAGGCTCAAGATAATGACTTCAACGGAAGAATTGATAAAAGAAATGGAGAAGCTAGAAATCGAAGTTAAGACATCGAGAAGTAGCCAAGAAGTGTTAATTGGAATTCAAATCCAGCCTCCGTTATTGGAAAAGATTCGAATGTGCCAAGAGCAAAAGATGGAAGAGGAAAAGAACTCGGAGGAAGAGATATTGACTGGGAAGGAAATTAAGTGCGAAAGAGATGCAGGAGGAATCATGAGATATGCAATGAGAATTTGGGTCCCAAATGTTCAGGAACTAAAGGATGAAATCCTATATGAAGGACATAATTCAAGGTACTCTGTGCACCCAGGTACCACGAAGATGTATAGAGATTTGAAAGAATACTATTGGTGGCCCAACATGAAGAAGGATGTGACAGAATGGGTGAATAGATGTTTGACCTGCCAACGGGTAAAGGCAGAACACCAGCGACCTAGTGGACTACTGCAACCCCTAGAGATTCCAGAATGGAAGTGGGAGCACCTAGCCATGGATTTTGTAGTAGGACTCCCAAGGACCAAGACTAACCACGATGCGATATGGGTAATCGTCGATAGGTTGACTAAGTCCGCCCACTTTCTCCCAATCAACGAGAGGTACACTGTTGATAAATTAGTAGACATATATATAAGAGAAATTGTGGTACGACATGGAGTTCCCGTGACCATTGTGTCCGATAGAGACCCAAGGTTTAACTCCAGGGTCTGGAGGAGCTTTCAAGACTGTGTGGGAACCAAGCTAAATATGAGTACTGCATACCACCCCCAGACTGACGGACAAAGTGAAAGAACAATTCAGACCTTAGAGGACATGCTGAGAGTGTGTGTTATGGATTTCAAAGGAAGTTGGGAAGAGCACTTACCATTGATTGAGTTTGCTTATAATAACAGTTATCACTCAAGTATCGGAATGCCCCCATATGAAGCCCTCTATGGCCGGAAATGTCGTTCTCCCTTATGTTAGGAAGAAGTTGGTGAGAGGAAGATATTAGGACCTGAATTGGTACAACAGACAAGAGATGTGATAGTTCTAATCAGGGGAAGACTGGCAGCAGCCCAAGACAGACAACGTAAGTATGCCGACTTAGCTCGAAAGGATAGAGAATATGAAGAAGGAGACATGGTGCTGCTAAAAGTATCTCCCTGGAAAGGACTGATGAGGTTTGGGAAGAAAGGAAAGTTGAGTCCGAGATACATCGGACCTTTCGAGATATTAAGGCGGATTGGACAAGTGGCTTACGAGTTAGCCTTACCTCCAAGTCTGCAGCAAGTACATAACGTTTTCCATGTGTCTATGCTGAGGAAGTACAATCGCAATGCCAAACATATAGTGGAACATGAGCATGTAGATTTACAGCCAGATTTGTCCTACGTCGAGAGACCGGTGGAAATCATAGACCGGAAAGAGCAAGTACTCAGAAACAAGACCATCAGCCTGGTAAGAGTTTTGTGGACTAATCACAATGTCGAGGAATCAACCTGGGAATTGGAAAGCGCCATGCAAGAGAAGTACCCCCATCTGTTCTAGAAATGATTCCGGGACGGAATCCTTTTAAGGAGGGAAGGTTGTAAGAACCCAGGTTTTTGTAATAATTCTAAAATGATCATAAACGGTGATTGGTGGAGGTTATGTAAAGTTTTTAAGATCATATTATATGAATGAAGAAGTATTTATACTTTTATGGATAAAGTATCGTTGTACCAAGAAGAAAGGGAATGTAGAAACTGTCAGATTACGTAGATTTTCATTTTTATTAAAAATTGGTATAAATATGGGATATTGAGGTTAAGAAAATCTTTAAGCTAAGTTAAATACCAAGGCAAGAAATTATGTAATTTATTAGAAGAATTTCAAAGGCAAATGTTCAAGAACGATGAAAGAAATTTCTACGCGACGAAACGCTTTTACAAGAAAATCTATAAACTTGCATATGGAATTAAATGGTAAGCATTGGTTGATTAATAGGTGAGTAATATACCTGAAATTTACCATGTGATAGCCATGCAAGCCATGCAAGCCATGCAAGACAAGGAGCATTGGATGCTAATCAAATAAGACAAGTTATGATAATTTAAACCAAGCATTGTATACCATTTTTGGGACAAATTGCCAATTACCTTTCTTTTGCAAAATCACTTTGGAGATTACCTTGGGTAATTGATAAGTGCTGAAGTATGATTGATATATATCAATTATACATATCATTTTATCAATTACATAAGAAAAGATAGCAAAAGCTCTCCCCCTCCATTTTCTCTATTTTCGGCCAAAATCAGAGCAGCCACTTCAACCTGCCATAACTCCCTCATTTCTCAATGCAATTTTGTGTTCTATAGCTTTCTGGAAAGGTATTGAGATGCTCTACAACTCTTATTCAGGAGCCTCGTTCAGATAGGGAAGGTAAGACCCTCGTTTTTCCAGTTCTTTCAAGAGTGGTGATGCTGACTACGAAAATTTTAAACTTGGTTGTTTAGGTCTTGAAGATTAAAGGTTGTTAAAGCTATCTAAGGTGTTTTTAAGGAAAGTCAAGCTTGGTTAAGGTTGTTAAGACTCCAAGGAAGGTAAAACACTCACACCCACCTTAAACCTTATGAGCTATAAGTTGATTTGAAAGGTTGATGCAAGTATGTACATGTTTAAGGGGATTGTGATGTTTTAAACTTTATAAGTATGTGTAAAATTTTGGATAGTGATAAATGGATGTTACCACTGGTTTTATAGATCCTTGATGATGTTTATATGATCTTGATGGTGTGTGGTTGAATTAAGTGGTTAGATGGAGTTCATGGAATTTGGAAATGTTCGGTTTATTGTCGTCATAATGTCAAAATTTCATTAGATCATTTGAGCAGTAATACCGAATTCAACAAATGTTTTCTTGGTAAGTTTTTGGCCATAAACCAGTAGGAATTGTTTTGTAGTTTGTTTTGACACCAAGATCATGTGATTACGATTTACGGTTTATGAGATATGCTCGTTTTAGTGAAAGCGGTTAAAACGGACGAATCGTTAAGATGGACTGACTTTACCAAGTCAAACGAGCCCTTTAAAAATGGTCTGTGATTATGAAATTTTTACAGGGGTTAACTTAGTAAGTGCTTAAGTCCCTGTAAAAATTTGAAGACAAAAGGCTTAATTTTCGATTTTATAGAAATGTTTAAGTCAAGAATGCGCATGAGAACCCACTGCAGAAAGAAGCTATATTTAGAGCAACAATTGAGATATTAAAAAGATGTTCTTAATTATGAAATTTGGATGAAAAATCCTCTGGACAGTTAAGAAGAAGTGAGAAAAAGAATTTCATGAAAAAGTTTATTTTTCAATTTTATAGAATTTTTCGAATCGAAGTTGCGCAAGTGAAAAACACTTTTAGGGGACGATACGAGACAAACTTTAGTTTCGTTGAAAATGACCTTTAACGAAAGTCGTTACGAGACCAATAATTACCCAAAAGTGGTTAAAGGATATCATAGACGTATAATAAGCCAAACGTGTAATAAGGATGTATGGTTACGAAGTTGTGTCTTTACGTGAATAGTCGATTTGACGGGATTGTTTAACGAACTAACCGAACCTTATTGGTTGTTATAGATCATCGCACTAGAGGCATAACCCAGACTATTCCAACACGATCAGGCAAGTTTTCGAAACTTGTATTTCAAGTATTTTCAAACTGTTGTTGTTGTGGTATAAATGCTATGAACTGCTTGATAGTATTTTTGTGAATCAGCATATGATGTATGGTTATTTACGTGGGTTTATACACCTGTTAAGTATGTATGTATGCATATACTCTTATATATATGTATACGATGATGTGTTACAAGTTCCCAGTAGAGTATGATAATACCTTTTCTTAGTAAGGGAGTCGGAGATATTTCGTCCAGATACGGACATAAAAACCTGGAAGTCTCCGGAGATGATATATGACGTATAGTTCGTTTTAAAAATAATCCAATAAATATAAATTGGATATTTTCGGATTAAAAATTTCTTTGATGATATTAATAAATATTATTTGAATATTTATTAATAAGTTGAATATTAATTTCAATTGAGAATTGTGAGTGATTATTTATTTAATAAATATTATTTGAATATTTATTAAATATTCCAGGATGATTTAAAAATTATATTATTATTTTAAAAGTTATTTAAAAATTTTAAAAGTATTTTAAATATTTTCTGACCATCGGAAAAGTATTTAAAAATAGGACGGGTTCCCATTTCTTCATGGACTATAGTTACACTCATCGAAAAAGTATCGCTACTTCACTCAACTTATCAAAACTCGGGAACCCAAGGTTTTGGGAGCTAGTATTAATTATTTTCTCCCTTCGCTACCAACAAGAAATGCACCCTACCTAGTAAGGAGGGGCTCAGGTTTGACTAAACACTCAAAACTCCGACCAACTCCCAAGTTATGTTGATGAGGCGATTCTTAGTAATCGAAATCTGTTGACTAAAGTCAACTCACACATCAGAGTTACTTCCTCAATTACTCATGGAAGTAAAGGTAGTAATGATTATTAAACCAGTCGTCAAGCTTTGTGCTTGGGGGAAACTGAATTAAATTCTGTTCCTACGATGCATAGAATTCTCTAAGGGATTGGAGGAAGAGGGGACATCGCCTTCGAGCGTAGTCCAAATGATAAGGCCCATATGCGGTCAGGGTGCAACCTGATAAGGGAACGTCGTCCTTCTACTAGTGGAGAAGCAGAGGCACGGTATATTGGCTGATCACCAAATATCGTGGAAGAGGCTCCAGCATAATCCCATTCTTCCAATTGGAATTGTATTGCAACACTTTAATAAAAGCGTAGGTGCTCAGTTACCGATAGTGTTGACAGAATGATGAACTATTCAAAGTACCTCAGAAATTCTTCGTTATATTTCTGGATAAAGAATGAAAATGTTTAAGGATAATACAATGTCAGTATACGATATGTTTTATGGTTTACGTTAACAAAAGTACTTTGAAAACTATTATTATATGGCTGAGCTATATTGCTCACTCTTGCTTTTCTTTTATATATACCACCACACAACAACAGATAAGCATGGCAAGAACAAGTCAGACCCCCCGCAAAAGCGTGCTAACCGGTCAGCAGTATAGGAGACTATTTACGAGGCAGGTGTCGAGGTCACACCCAGCAACATTACCACAGGTGAGCAGACTAAGTTGGATAGGTTTGCAGCTTAGGTTGGTTAGGTTTATTTACAAGCATGACTTGTGTAAGCTTCTGAAAACCAAACCGTATTGTGGCTGTAGATGCCGCCTTAGATGGTAATGTTAGTGTAAGTGCCCTAGAGGCAATACATTGTTTATCTTGATAAACCTTTATGTCATTTGATTATTTAATAAATGTATTTATTATGACTTTAATTACTGCGATATATTAGCATAATAAATGTCCTTAGAATAACGATACACATTATATAGTTTAAGTATATAACTTGAATTTGAGATTATATAATATATCATATTCTTAAAGGTCCCTAGTTGAGTATTATTATACAGGACAATAATAATACATAAATAGACTAGTATGTTTTTGACTGATAACCACATCTCATTGGTTATAAGTATGGAGATACTAAAGTCAATACATAGGTACATGTAGGGGTACATGGTACTGGACAGACCCACCGTGAGATTCTTCATGTTAATTAAGTCATAAGAAAGACTCACAGTGATAATGGTGTAATGATCCTTTGACTTGAGATCATTATATTTCTATACGAGGA
The DNA here is from genome assembly GCA_037693485.1 of Kitagawia praeruptora. Classification (NCBI taxonomy): domain Eukaryota; kingdom Viridiplantae; phylum Streptophyta; class Magnoliopsida; order Apiales; family Apiaceae; genus Kitagawia; species Kitagawia praeruptora. Next base: position 128,150,328 of record CM075351.1, read on the forward strand.
TAATATACTTTGACTACATTAAAAGTTACCTTTGACCGGGTAATGATAAAAGTGGACATCGGGTATATTGTGAGTCGTATGAGAAATATGAATGATAGATAAAGGATTTAACCCTCCTATGATTAGGAGAGATATTATTGGCCTCTTGATTGAGTGAGACTATAAAATGCATGGCCGTGCTCAAATAATGATTTGTCTTAATAGTCTACTCATGGATCAAGTAAACCCGGATTAAATTATGAAGAGGATGACAATAAACATGCCTCGAGTTTAATCTATAATATTTGGTTAAAGGGATTATATTACACTGGAACATTAATCACAAAAGGTTTATCGAATCACGATTTAATTATTATTTAATTGGGTAGCAATGATGTATTACTAGATACCGCTCATTGTTTATAATTTTATTGGAGAATAAAATTATTGCCAAAATAAATAATAACCTACAGGGTCACACACATAGAACATTTTAAAGGAAGAATTAATTTAAATTATGAATTTAAATTAATTAATGATAAAGATGGATTTTATTATATTAATTAAGTGGGACTTAATTAAGCTATAATAAAATGCAAAGACGTATGAGATATGTTTTTTTATGATTTTAATAATTGAGTATGACTTAATTATTATTATTTAAATAATAGGATTTTATTCTATTATTTAATAAATCAAATTTAGGCTAGGTTTTTGACATGGGCTTTTGGCTTTACACAATCACATATATATAATGATATTGTGTGATGATCTCTTGTGCCAGAACACACAGCAGAAACAAAAGCCTAAGCCGCATAAACCAAACCCTAAAATCTTTATCTTTTCATTGGAGGCTAGTACCTCCCTTTCGTACAAGATCGTGAGACGCTCTTGGGGTGTTCGTGTGGATACCGTAGAGGAGTTTTCGAAGAGGAAGCTCTGTGATTGCATCTCCATCGTTCTTAATTCGTAAAGCTTTATTACAAGGTAAATGTTTCTATCTACCATGATTATCCGGACATTATACATGGATCCTGGCTTGGTTTCGATTTAATTTTACCGTTCTTTCGCTGCGTTTTGATGATCGGAACCAACAATGGCATCAGAGCTACATGTTTAATGGGATAATCTGGTGTTGTTTGATGTATATGATACATATGTTTAACCCTTCTGTTGAATTTTATCTGGCACCGTAATAAAATTTTATGGCTTCTGGATTTTTCTAACGCTTTACTGATTATCACATGGCTGTGATTATGTGTCTGCTACGTTTACTGTATGCTGATAATCATGTTATATGTGTATGAGACACTATAGTAAGCCCATCTATTAAGTTCGTATGATCTGTTAAATTAGCTCTCCTGAGGTTTGCGCTTTTGATGTAATTGTGCGTCTGGATTGCTGCGATTTTAGTTACTATCATGTCTGTCCTGCACCTGTACCAAATGTATGCTCAAGTTGTTGATGATAGTAATATAAACTGAGTGTGTTTATCAATTAATACGTCTGTGCGTATTTTTTGGTTTTACGATCATACAAGTTTTGTCTATCGTTTTAAAGTCTGTTTGCGTCCATTCTGCTGCGTGTTTTTGCTGGGTCTTAGCACACGACTTCTGTACATGCTAAGACATATTTAAGATTATCGTTTTGCTATGTTACTAAGAAGATCGTGACTACTATGTCCTGTATAAGTTAGCAGACTGCGGTTTTTCCGATTCATGCTTTTGTGCTTCTGTTTCTCAGAGAATCTGGTAGCCTATGTATAAGATACATATATATATAATTACGATTGTATGCGTCCTGGTTTCTCTGGACTAAACCTGCGTTAACTGATGTCTCTCATACATGTTAATACGTTTTCTGCAAAACTGCTATACATGTTTCGATTGTCGATAAAAACATGCTTGGTATGCTATGTATTCTGGTTACTACTAGTCAGATTAATATATGTTTCTTCATCACGTCGAGTCTTGTCTGCAAGCATGTTTTGATAGATGTATAGGATACATGTATGATGCTATCTGTTCGTCGCCTTTACTAAGATCAGTATGCATAAGTTTGTACGTGCTTCCGGTAATGCCATGCGTCTGATATGCTGGTTTTAGTGAACACAAGTCTGCCATGCATTGTGCTTGCAAGAGTTTATAAGGATGTATATTTTGGAGCCAATACACAGTAGAAATAAATACGCGTTTCCGAATATGTTTATGCTGTCTAACAAAACAAACTGCTGTTTATATGATTACAAGATGAGATTCGTAACCTAAGCAACCAGTTGCAGATTATTAACTCGGGTAGATCAGTTCTTGCTAAGCCTTTATGTATAGTTCATATACATACATGTTTTTGCGTATTCTGCCATGCTAGGTTAAGACATTATGATGTCCAAGATTGTAATATATGTTTGTTGTTAACCTGCAAATCATTGTTACTTTGTTTAAACGTTTTGGAATCACGCTAGAACCACAGTAATAAGGACAGTGACGAACTAGCATGAACTGGGTATTTGCAGCAGGGTTTGTTCTGTGGATACGCATGAAGAACATGCGTATCATCTGATACGAATGAACAAGATGCGTATCATGCTTGCCTCTTTACAGTTTACAGTTTTGTTTCTGCGTATGTTTTCTGTTTAGTATTCTAGCTAGGGTGAGCATGCTAGGTTAAATTTTATATGCTATATTGTTTAACCTGAAAAGCAGAATTTTATTAATTAGTAATTTTGATTACTATATTAATATTTAATTAAAGTATGAAAATTTATTATTTATGATTTGATCATATTTAATTTATGTTGAATAATTATGTGATTATACAACATGTGATGCTTTAATTGCTATGTGAGCATGATGCATGGTTATGGCTCCAAGACCTAGTTTTAATTTATTTTTAAATTTTTAATTTATGGTTTGTAATAATTAAATACGACTTGCATGTCGTTTTTTCTTTTTGTAATTATTTTATCTCGAATACAACTCGAGTTCTTTTGTAAAATGTTTCAAGAGGAGCTTGGAGGCATTCAAGGCAGCTTTGGAAGCGAAGCAAGAGATTTTGTAATAATTAGTTATTACCACCATAGATTGACCTTGATTTTTCCATTAGCTTGGAAAAATCGCATAGGATTGGGCCATAACCATAGCATATTAATTTAGGTGATGCACTTCACATATGATGCATGTGTAGAGTAACAAATGTATGCATGTTTTAATTAGATTAATGATGTATGCATGTATTAGATACGTCACCCATGCCATGCTTGCCATGCTAAACAAGATAAAATCTGTAACGATTCGAGATTTTAAAATGAACAAACGATCATGAGATTTCTGTGTTTATGAAACACGGAATTAAATACGAATTCTCAATTATTTAGATATAGGGAGATTTTGTCAAAAAAAAAACAGGTTTTACCTGTAAGGAAGTTGGGTATTAAGTGAGGCCACTTGTGACTCCTCCAACAACCTGGAAATCAAACTATTGATGAATATTGATTTGAAGTATTTAATTCAAGGAAAAATTGGGAATCTCTTTATGATGGGATCATGGTCGTTTTAATTTTGAAACCCCTTAACAAAATATTAAGTTTTTAATCGGATGCTTTCCAATGAATGAACACTCATTGAATCCTAGATCGATAAGGGGAATGACTGCCAGTGGCAGGGGACTCCTGTCTATCATGGTGAGATGTGACGAATATAAGCGGTTATATTCGATCGTTGAATCATTGGGTCTAACTTAACTGAGTCGTCATAATAAGGTGAAAATAAACGGTTATATTCAATTATTATGAACTTAGAAGCATAGAGTTTGGTTCAAAATCTATTAGATAGACAAGAACAATTGTTGTTCACCAAACTATCCAAGAATTATATATGATATAATTGACAAATGTTGTCTACCTAAATAATCATGTTTTAAGGACTTCCAGTGGTTGACTTAGGATATGACGAAATATGGATCTTGGCTCACTAGAAAGATTTATGGGATAATCTTTCCGATTTAATAGTAAGGGCTATTAATTTGATAAAAATAGTGGGAGATATATTATGAATATATCATAATCATTTGAACATAATAATAATAACTCAGACAATCTAATGTTTATTTTGTGCTTTTAACATTGTAGATACTAAATAATGACAAACAACACAAACTCTCTATCCGTTCGATCAATCCTTGAGAAGGATAGATTGAAGGAGGATCTGAAGAAGAAGAAGGCTCAACAAGCTTCTACTTCAGGAATATATATGTTATAGAAGTCAATCTGTCTACTTCTACATCTTGGGTATTGGATACTGGATGTGCTTCTCACATTTGTATAAATGTGCAGGAACTGCAGAGAAGTAGGACTTTGGCTAAGGGAGAAGTGGACCTATGAGTAGGCAATGGAGCAAGAGTTGCTGCTTTAGCCGTAGGAACTTATTATTTATCTTTGCCCTCTGGGCTTGTTTTAGAACTTGAAGACTGTTTTTACGTGCCTGCGATTCGCAGAAACATTATTTCTGTTTCTTGTTTGGACAAGAAAGGTTTTTCGTTTATAATAAAGAACAATAGTTGCTCTTTTGCTTTGAATGAAATAACCTATGGTGTTGCGCGTTTATTTAATGGTTTATATGTTCTTGATTTAGATAATCCTGTCTATAACATAGAAAACAAACAACTTAAAGTTATTGACTCAAATCAAACATACCTCTGGCACTGTCGTCTAGGACATATAAATGAGAAACGCATATCCAAATTACATAAGGATGGATACTTGGATAAGTTTGATTTTGAATCATACGAAAAATGCGAATCTTGTTTGCTTGGTAAGATGACTAAAGCCCCTTTTACTGGTAAGGGTCAAAGGGCCACTGAACGTTTGGAGCTAATACATAGTGATGTATATGGCCCAATGCGTGTGATGGCTAGAGGAGGCTACTACTACTTCATAACATTTACTGATGACTTCAGTAGATATGGATATGTATATCTTATGACGAATAAATCCGATTCTTTTAAAAAAAACAATTCAAGGAATACAAGGCTGAAGTAGAGAAGCAAATAGGCGGAGGTGCAAGTATTAAAATCTTACGATCTGATCGTGGGGGTGAATACTTAAGCACCGAATTTAAAGAGTATTTAAAGGAGTGTGGTATTGTATCACAACTCACTCCGCTAAGAACACCTCAATGGAATGGAGTTTCAGAGAGGAGAAATCGTACCTTGTTGGACATGGTGCGATTGATGATGAGTCATGCAGATCTTCCAATAAGTTTCTGGGGTCACGCTCTAGAAACAACGGCTTTCACACTTAATCGTGTTCCTACTAAGAAGGTTCAATAGACTCCATATGAGATATGGAAGAGAAACGGTCAGGCTTGAACTTTATGAAAGTTTGGGGATGCAAGGCGTTTGTGAAACGTCAAGTATGAGATAAGCTTGGACCTAAATCCGAAGAATGCATATTTGTGGGATACCCTAATGAAATAAAGGCGTATTTATAGTCCCTCTGAGCAGAAAGTGTTTATTGCTCGAGATGCTTTCTTTATGGAAAGAGATTTTGTTTCTAAAAGAAACAGTGGGAGAACTATAGATATCGATGAGGATCGAGAACCACTAAATAGCATTGAACCTGAAGTGGAACAGGAGCAGGATAACGCTCAAGAAACAAAGGTTGTTCGTAGATCTGGTAGAATTCGCCATGAGCCAGAGAGATATGGATTTCTATTGACTCAATGAGGTGATTTGATGCTCATAGATGAAGATGAGCCTCTCACATACCAAGATGCTATGAACAGTCCAGTCTCTAGGAGATGGAATATTCGTTTTTGATGAAATAGTCAAACAGTATGGCTTTGATTAAAACGAAGATGAACCTTGTGTTTACAAGAAGGTTAGTGGGAGCCATATGGCATTCATAGTATTATATGTTGATGATATATTACTAATGGGGAATGACATATCTTCTCTAAAGCATGTTAAGACTAGGTAAGGGAACAACTTCTCTATGAAAGACTTAGGAGATACATCCTACATTCGAGGAATGAGGATCTATAGGGATAGATCTAGAAGGATGATCGGTCTAAGTCAGAGTACATACATTGATAAGATTTTGCATCGTTTTGGTATGCAAAATGTGAAAAGGGGATGTGTCCCCGTGTCTCAAGGGATAACGATCTCTCAAGACCTGTGTCCGAAATCATTGGATGATAAGGACAACATGAGGAAGGTTCCATATGCCTCAGCAATTGGATATATCATTTATGCAATGGTATGTATTCGACCTGATGTCTCGTATGCTTTGAGCATGACGAGCATATTCTTGGAGTATGGAGGAGAGGAGAAACTGATTGTAAAAGGTTACACCGATGCAAGTTTCCAAACAGACAGGGATGATACTGTATCATAGTCTGGTTTTTGTTTTGTCTAAATGGACTTACTGTAAGCTAGAATAGTTCATAGCAAGAAACAGTCGCTGATTCTACGATGGAGGTTGAGTACATTGCAGCTTGTGAAGCGGCAAAGGAAGATGTTTGGATTCGAAAATTCATTGCTGAATTGGGAGTAGTTCCATCGATCGCAGATCCCATAAACTAGTACTGCGATAATAATGGAGCCGTTGCACAGGCTAAAGAACCTAGATCTTAATCCCGATCCAAACATATACTCAAGAGATTTCACCTAATTCGAGAGATAAATGAAAGGGGTGATACACGCATATGTAAAGCACACACAAATGATAACATAGCAGACTCACTGACCAAAGGCCTGTCGCAGCAGAAGCACGACGGTCACACTAGTTCCATGGGTATTAGATACATGGATGATTGGCTCTAGTGCAAGTGGGAGATTGTTAGTGTAAGTGCCCTAGAGGCAATACATTGTTTATCTTGATAAACCTTTATGTCATTTGATTATTTAATAAATGTATTTATTATGACTTTAATTACTGCGATATATTAGCATAATAAATGTCCTTAGAATAACGATACACATTATATAGTTTAAGTATATAACTTGAATTTGAGATTATATAATATATCATATTCTTAAAGGTCCCTAGTTGAGTATTATTATACAGGACAATAATAATACATAAATAGACTAGTATGTTTTTGACTGATAACCACATCTCATTGGTTATAAGTATGGAGATACTAAAGTCAATACATAGGTACATGTAGGGGTACATGGTACTGGACAGACCCACCGTGAGATTCTTCATGTTAATTAAGTCATAAGAAAGACTCACAGTGATAATGGTGTAATGATCCTTTGACTTGAGATCATTATATTTCTATACGAGGATAATATACTTTGACTACATTAAAAGTTACCTTTGACCGGGTAATGATAAAAGTGGACATCGGGTATATTGTGAGTCGTATGAGAAATATGAATGATAGATAAAGGATTTAACCCTCCTATGATTAGGAGAGATATTATTGGCCTCTTGATTGAGTGAGACTATAAAATGCATGGCCGTGCTCAAATAATGATTTGTCTTAATAGTCTACTCATGGATCAAGTAAACCCGGATTAAATTATGAAGAGGATGACAATAAACATGCCTCGAGTTTAATCTATAATATTTGGTTAAAGGGATTATATTACACTGGAACATTAATCACAAAAGGTTTATCGAATCACGATTTAATTATTATTTAATTGGGTAGCAATGATGTATTACTAGATACCGCTCATTGTTTATAATTTTATTGGAGAATAAAATTATTGCCAAAATAAATAATAACCTACAGGGTCACACACATAGAACATTTTAAAGGAAGAATTAATTTAAATTATGAATTTAAATTAATTAATGATAAAGATGGATTTTATTATATTAATTAAGTGGGACTTAATTAAGCTATAATAAAATGCAAAGACGTATGAGATATGTTTTTTTATGATTTTAATAATTGAGTATGACTTAATTATTATTATTTAAATAATAGGATTTTATTCTATTATTTAATAAATCAAATTTAGGCTAGGTTTTTGACATGGGCTTTTGGCTTTACACAATCACATATATATAATGATATTGTGTGATGATCTCTTGTGCCAGAACACACAGCAGAAACAAAAGCCTAAGCCGCATAAACCAAACCCTAAAATCTTTATCTTTTCATTGGAGGCTAGTACCTCCCTTTCGTACAAGATCGTGAGACGCTCTTGGGGTGTTCGTGTGGATACCGTAGAGGAGTTTTCGAAGAGGAAGCTCTGTGATTGCATCTCCATCGTTCTTAATTCGTAAAGCTTTATTACAAGGTAAATGTTTCTATCTACCATGATTATCCGGACATTATACATGGATCCTGGCTTGGTTTCGATTTAATTTTACCGTTCTTTCGCTGCGTTTTGATGATCGGAACCAACAGGTAATCCTTTTAATTTGAACTTTTAAGATTATGACAATTTGGGTTTGTAATATCTATTTCAAGATGGTTGTAATAACTCAGTAACATTTTAATTTCATCTCTGAGCCTATAATCTGTAAATGTTATGTTTGACTGAGGGGTCACAGCATGCAAAAAGGAAGATTGAGAGTAATGTTTATTAAAATGGGAATTAAGGATTTAGTGACAGCCTGGATCTCCGACCCCGGATCTAGGGGTGTTACATTTGATGTGAGAAGTTGAGATGAAGAGATGAGAGGCGATTGTAACTGGCTGAGTATAAATAGATGGTGTTTGGAATATGAAACGATGAAAAGACACACCTATAGATACCAGTTATGTTTGCCTGCTAGCCTAGAAAGATAATCTCTCTCTTAGATTCCCTAGAAAGTGTCATAATGAGACCTATGTATCCTATTAACACAAGTTAATAAAAATACGCAAGGATAAAAAGACAGTTTCTAAAATCAATTAGCAAAATTAGCACATAAGCATGCAAACACGAAACCCAAGTAAAATATTCGTTCATGAAATGGTAAATAAGATTTGACAGCACAGTCATGACCAAATAAAAATAAAATGACCCGGTGGATAATAAAAAGATTCTCGAGAAGCGAGTTTCCCGTTGATATGTATTGTGTGAATACATCCCAAAAAGGAAACCAATTATCTACCGAGACAAAAATAAAAAAAAATAAAAATAAAACCCAGAAATATTTGAACATCAACGGATAAGGAGCACATCCGTTGATAGGCAAATTCTAACTTAGATAGAATTTCGTGCCGTTTCTTAAGAAAGAAAGTTCGTCACATTTCTGGCTGCTCATTCAACTATGCAAATATCTTAAAAGGTTAGGAAAAATTCAACATACCTAGCTCACTTACCAACCTTGAGAATGTTGCTTCATCAAGTTGCTTGGTAAAGATATCTGCAAGTTGCTTCTCACTTGGAACAAAATGAAGTTCCACAGTACCCTCCATCACATGCTCTCTGATGAAGTGATATCTGATGTCTATGTGCTTGGTTCTGGAATGTTGCACTGGGTTTTCAGATATTGCAATAGCACTAGTGCTATCACAGAAAATTGGAATTTTATCCATTCTTAACCCATAGTCAAGAAGTTGATTTTTCATCCACAAGATTTGTGCACAACAACTCCCAGCTGCAATATACTCAAGTTCAGCAGTGGAAGTGGAAACTGAATTCTGCTTCTTGCTAAACCATGATACCAGCTTATTCCCTAAGAATTGACAAGTACCTATAGTACTCTTCCTGTCAATTTTACAACCTGCATAATCTGCATCTGAATAGCCAATTAGATTAAAACCAGATTCTCTAGGGTACCAAATGCCAAGGTTTGGTGTTCCTTTGAGATATCTGAAGATCCTTTTAATAGCTATTAAATGAGATTCCCTGGGATCAGCTTGGAATCTAGCACATAAACAGGTAGAGAACATAATATCAGGTCAGCTGGCTGTTAAGTATAAAAGTGAGCCAACCATGCCTCTATAACTTGAGATGTCCACTTTCTTCTCCTTAGTATTCAACTCAAGTTTAGTAGCAGTGGCCATGGGTGTTTTTGCAGTGGCACAATCTAGTAAGTTAAATATTTTCAAAAGATCATAAACATACTTGGATTGGCTAATGAAGATTCCATCACTAACTTGCTTTACTTGTAAACCAAGAAAATAAGTTAGTTCACCCATCATGCTCATTTCATATTTACTTTACATAAGTTTGGAAAACCTTTTTCAAAGCTTCTCATCAGTAGACCCAAAAATTATATCATCTACATAAATTTGGACAAGTATCATAGAGCCTTTGACTTTTCTATAAAAGAGAGTTTTATCAACAGTACCTCGAGTGAAGTGATTCTCTGTAAGGAACTGTGAGAGAGTGTCATACCAGGCTCTTGGTGCTTGCTTCAGGCCATAGAGTGCTTTGAGAAGAAAATACACATATTCTGGAAAGTCTAGATCTTTAAAACTAGGAGGTTGACTCACACATACCTCCTCTTCCAAAATACCATTCAGAAAAGCACTCTTTACATCCATCTGATAGACTTTGAAATTGGCATGGGCTACATAGGCTAGGAAGATCCTGATTGCTTCTAACCTTGCTAAAGGTGCAAAGGTTTCATCAAAATCGATTCCTTTATTCTTGGCAGTAGCCTTTTGCAACCAGTCTAGCTTTGTTCCTTGTAACTATTCCATTTTCATCCATCTTGTTCTTGAATACCCACTTAGTGTCAATCACGAATTTGTCTTTAGGTTTGGGTACAAGCTTCCACACTTCATTTCTCTCAAACTGGTTTAGCTCTTCCTGCATAGCTAACACCCAATCTGGATCTAGGAGGGCATCCTCAACTTTTTTAGGTTCTTCTTTAGATAGAAAAATGCTATATAAGCATTCTTCTTGAGTTGCCCTTCTAGTTTGGACTCTGGCATTTGAATCTCTACTGATGAGTTCAAATGGGTGATCTCTAGTCCATTTCCTTTGTGGTGGCAGGTTCAGTCTGAATGACGTAGCTTCATTCTCCCTATGTTGATTATTCTGATTAGTTGTTGAGTGACAACTCTGAGATACTCCCCCTGAGTGTGTGGCTCTAGAGACTGGAGTATTGGCAGAGTGATCAACAGATAAATCTCTGTGGCTGTCAACGGGTACTTCAGAATAATTGTAAATGGGTTCTTTTCTGAGCACAGGGCGTGCCCTGGAGTCAGAAATGCCTGTTTGATCAGCATTCTTTTCCTTATCATTCTTCTTCTTGATAGCTCCAAATCCACGAGGAATCTTGGGAGTCATACCTGTGCAAGACAAAAAGAAAGAGTCAGGCCGCACCCTGGGTAAAAAAGAGTTTAGACGAATAACATAACCAGTATATGATAAGAAGACAAATGGTTAGGACGCACCCTAGCCTACATTATAACCATTACCTTCATCAGAGTCAAAATTCTCACTACTACTAGATGAGTTTGTGGGAACGGGAATTCCCTTCTTAAATCTTTTAAATTTACAAATGTGTCCAACCCTATCAGATAAAATTCCTACTCTCTTTAAATTTTCTTCTGTGATTAAAAATTGGAGGTTGAATTTTTCTGAGGCAACTTTCAGAACGGCTTTTGCCCGAGTTGCGGCCGCGCCCTCAAGCATTTTTTGTATTCTCTTATCTGTTGAAATTTGATTGAGTCAATAAATAATTAAGAAATTGAAATGTAAGATAAGAATGGTATAGGGCGCGCCCTCACTTACAAGGATTTGTGTTAAATTGAATACGAACTCTGGGAACATCCCAGACATAGAAGAAAGGTTCTTTCCAAAACTTAAAATGACTGATTCTTCTTTCAGAAAAACCTTTGTTGTTGTGAGGTTTGTTGATTACAAGGTAGTAGTAACCAATGCTGGATTGTCGAATGCTGAAGAAATAACTGACCTCATGCATAGAAGGAGTTCCAAACTCAAGATCATGATAAAGGATGAACAAAGCAAGTACAAGTTTGTAACTATTGGGGGAAAGTTGAATGGGTGCTATGTCATACCACCTCAGAATCTGTTGAAGGTAAGGGTGTAAGGGCGCGCCCACACCTAGAGCTACAAGTTTTGGTGTTAGAACCATCCTTGGAATTTTAAAATTTTTCCCGTAATTGAAGATGTGGGGGCGGTGATGAGCATGTGGGATGGCCCAGATTCCTTCTTGACCGTAATACTGCATAGCCCATCCCACCTCTTCACTAGTAGCAATGGAAGACATGTTTACACAGGCAAGTTTGCCCTGTTTCTTTCTGAGTTGATTTTTCTCTTTCTCAGACATGCCATCATATCTTCCCCAGTCAATGTCAATTTCTTCCTCAAGAACTTCCCAGTGTTCAAACGGGACAGGAGAAGGTAGTGGAGATGTTGGTTCGGAATCAGCCATGGGTGAGATAGAAGAAGCTGAGGGCGCGCCCTCAGAGGAATAAGTATCAGAAGAATGTGTATCACTGAAAGAATTGGAGTATGGAGTGAAATCGTTGTCAGAAGAATCTGTATATAAAGGGTTTTGAGTTTTTTCGGGGAATGATGCTGGAATTTTTTCGGGGATGTTAAGGGAGACATTATCTAGAGAATCTTCGTTGGAGAAGCTCATTCTATCTTCGTTAAACTCTTCGATAAGGCACGCCTTGTCTTCTGAAGAAATAAAGGAGAAAAGTGGCCTGTAGTGAGTTGGAGGAAGAGGAGCTGGTAAGGGAGAGTATATTCCAAGGCGTTTGTTAAGTTCCTTAAAAGGATGGAATGGAGATGGCGCGCCCTCCAGCTGCAAAATTAAAAATAAAAGTTGAGGGCGCGCCCAGGAAAGAATTTTTAACACGTTACAAGCAAAAGAGAATCTAAAAAGTCGATTATCCCTGAAGGATTTCCTAGGTTATCAAACCATACATGACGCGTCCTAAAATACAAAGTTAATGACGTGATGGTGCGCCAAGAAAAGTTTTCTAAGGTATCCTAGAAAGGGCTAAGAATCAAGATCACATCCAAGGCGCGCCCTAAGAATTGATTAACAGTATCAATTTATCAGGAACATATCTTAAAGAAGTTATAACAGCAAAAGAAGATCAAATGCATATGCATACATATATACATACAAGCAATATTGAAGAACACGAAGATGACCAACAGTCAAAATACAAAATCAGGCAAAAATCACGATGAAAACTTGAAATGAAGACATAAAAACATACCTTGCAAGTTCTAGAGTTCGATTTGGTGAAGAAATGACCAAAAACGTAATAGAATTAACCGGATTGCTGCTCGGAAAAGAAAATCGCCGGAGTAGGGTATATATTGGGAGAAAAGTAAAAAGAGTAAAGTGAGGGATGGGGAAGTATTTATAGGAGGTGAAAATAAAGTGGGTGACAGCTGTAAACCGCTGAAATCGATTAAAATTCTGAGGACGCGCCTTCTCCCAGGGCGCGCCCTGTAAAATATGTTGTAAGAATTTTGGGTTTTCTAAAGAGAATTCCATATATTATCTTTGATTTTATATGGAATTGGGGGGTAGTTGTTATAGCCAAAATTCGGTTCGGGTATTTCAAGATGGATTCGGGTCGAATATGGGTTCAATTTGGGTTTAATTTGGGGAATTCTAGGATTAATTAGGGTTTTAGCAGGTAATAGAGAAGTCAGGTCGCGCCATCTCTTTCTCTACAAAGAGGGCGCACCCTAAATATAAAAACATGGTGACAAATCTATTCAAGATTGATTTTCTGAGAAGACATTGAAGAAATCTCTCCTAGGATTCCATTCAAGATAGGATTCTACTCAAGCTGGAATTCCAGAAGTCAAAGAATTCCCTCCTATCGTATCTCAGGAGGGGGATGTCCGTCGCAGAAGGCCTCCAGGGGTTTGCCTGGATATAAGGACCCTTCTTAGGCACCAAGGGCGCGCCCTAAGGTGGAAAGATGGGGACTTTTTGGTGTGTGCTTTGGGAGCTCTGTTCCTGTAGCCAATGGGCGCGTCCTCATTGGGGAACTTTGGAGTAATCCTGCACTTTGCACCCAAAAGCTCTGGATCACCTGTCCTGCTATCTGGTGGGTGCTTCTCATTCGGGGGACAGGGATGCGTTCTGCACTTAGGGTAAACCACGGCTATACCTGCATCCTTGAAATCAAGAAATAGCTGGTAGCGGATAGGACTAGTCCTCGACGGGGGAAGTTTCCTTATCCGTGAAGTCTTGAGATCCTGGATGAGCCTTGGGCCTTTGTGGTTAGGCCTCATAGTAGAACATTCCGGAAGCTGGTCCGTTATCCAAGCCCATTTGGGTTTCTTGCTCTCCAATAACTACGTCTGGCTTGATCCTCTATAAATATAGAGGTACGTAGGCAAATTGAGGGGTTGGAAGTCGAGAGCTCTGAAATAGCCGCCACTAACCCTAGCAATCTCAGCCACCAATTCATCACAACCACCACACTCCGGCGACTCATCCGGCGAAGAACCATCATCATAGATCTTGATTCCGGCGACAGACCTCAAACTTTGTTGTTACCAAATTCCTCCGTCAACATTATCCATAAAACAAGCTTCCGAAAGAAACACATGTTCTACTCTACTAGACAACTTTGGGGCGACATCGACCAATATATTCACAATTGTTCGTTTTAAGTGCCTTGGCTAACTTCAACTATTACCCGAAAGCAGTAAGCGTAGAGGCATGGGATGAATAAATTGAGTATATTCTAGCTTGTAGCCAGCATAACATTAAATATTAGCAACACAATATCAAAACAAGACATGGCATGATGGTCAAAAAATTATAACAATAAGACAATTCATGTTTGTAAATATAAGCTAGGTCTACCTAAATAATTATATCAAACACTTACGAAAAAATAATTATGTGGGGAGCGAGAGAGAGAGAGAGAGAGACCAGATACGGGTTTGAGAGGCTGATCGACGGAGCTAACTGAGATTACTCTGCCGGCGACCCATCGGAGCTGATCCAAAACGCCCATCTCTCTCTTTCACGAAACTCAATGGCCTTGCTATCCTTTTACGGAGTACTTTCTATTTTTCGCTTTAAAAATCGGCGATTAATTCGATTAATCGGTCGATTAATCGCTAGATGGGTGGTTTCCGTCTTGATTAAGCGGAAATCGGGTTAAAGAGCGGTTTTTCAGAAAATCAGTCAAGAATCGGTCGAGATGGTGATTAATCGGCTGAGACTGTCAAATATCGGAAAAATCGGTCAAACTTAAAAAAAATATTATAAAAAATCATTTTTTTAAAAAAACAATAATTCATAAAAGTAAAATAAATGACTTTAAATTCCTGATTTTAAAAACTCATTTTAATTTTAAACTCAATTTAAGTAATTAAATTTGAGAAAATTAAGTAGTAGTAAGTAATAAAACTCATTTTAAGTATTTAAATTTGTTAAAATGTACTACTACTAAATATATTGACTAATAAATTATGATTTATTTTGCAATATTTTATGGTAAATTATTTGTTGGTGTGTAAATATAATTATTTATTTATTTATTAAATTAAATTATTTCCGACTAATGCTCCGATTAATCATTCCGATTAATAACCGATTATCCGATTAATCGCTATAAGGTGCCATCACCGACTAATACTGATTCCCGCTTTTTAGAACACTGCCAGTTTTAATCATTTTTTAATCTTTGTTTCTATATATGTTTTAAAACTTTAAGGTCTCAGAATAAAAAAAATATAATTCGGTTTAAATTTTAATAAACAAGATGATTATTACAAATTTAGTTATTACAGATTTTGTTGGTAATAAATAATAATACACCAAGTGATTAGTGGGTGTTGGCCCTCAATATCACAATTTGGAGATAAAAGGCCTTCAATATCACTTTCTCAAAATATGGTCATGTATACCACAAAATAGGGGTGTTCGCGGGTCGGGTTGGCCAGGTTGATGACGTTTTTGCAACCCGACCCAATTAAATCGGTTTCAAAATTTTTAACCCAACCAGTAAAAAATAATTTTATAACCCAACCCTACCCATTATATATCGGTTTGGGTTGGGTTGGTTCGGTTTGAATGGGTTAAATAATTTTATAAAAAAAATTAAAGTACGCAACGTAAAGCTCATTTTGAGAACTTAAGTAAAATTAAATTATGTGTAACCTAAGATTTTATTGTTAATATTTAATTTAATTATTGTTATAATTTTAGTAATGTAAATTACATCGTAAATCATATGCATACACGCCATATGTAATCATACATTTATAAAAAAAATTATATTAAATTATAAAATAAAAATTATATATTAGATCGGGTTGAGTTGGGTTGGGTTGGCCGAAAAAATATAAAACCCATACCCAACCCATTTAAATCGGTTTGAAAATTTTCTAACCCAATCAAGTATCGAGTTTTTTTAATCGGTTTGAACGGCCGAAAAAAGGGTCAGGTTGGATCGGTTTGATCGATTTGGTGAACTCATGAACACCCCTACCACAAAATAACGCTACATCGTGTAGGGTTTAGGATTTTTACACCAAACGCTACATCGTGTAGCGTTTAGGGTGTTGGGTTTTCTTTATTGGGCCTCAAAACTTTAGATAAGTGTTGGGTTTTCTTTATTGGGCCTCAAAACTTTAGATAATCTAACGTTAGGGATGACACTACATCATGTAGCGTTAGGGTAACAGTTGTTCCCACATGGGTTTGCTTATTTGAGCATGGAAAATGCTACATAAAGTAACGTTATCCCTAAAAAAATTGTGAAAACGCTACATCGTGTGGCGTTACCTCCTTTTGAGTGTAAACACTACACGGTGTAGTGTTATAGTGTGGTATATGGAGCCATTTTTTCAGATTGTGATATTTGGGACATTATTTCTTAAAATTGTGGTATTTGGGGCATTTTCTCGTGATTAGTTTATCTGGAGTTCTAAATATTCTTCTTTTTCTTGTACAAAATAAAACAATTCAAAAAATGAGACTTTAACAATATGCTAAAAAGGGATAACAATTATTCTTTTTAGCATTTTTATAGGGCTATTGAGATTTTTAGCTAGCCTTGAAAATGAAATACTTTGGGGACATTTTCTTGTATTTATTTTTCTAGATGGATTAGTTTCTTTCTTGCAAATGACTTTCTGATCTCTAATATGGTTTATTTTAAACAAGAATCATTACAATTTTATTATGTTGGGACACTTTGGTACGACATTATAATTAGTTAAATCAGACATCACAAATAAATCAAATCTGAACAGACAATAAATAAATATATAAAAATTAATCTATTAGTTCTTCGAAAGAATTCAAGATATCTATTTACATATCTTCTACAGTATATGATAATCTGTACATGTTATCCAGTATTCCACCCAGACTGTGGAGCTTCCATTTTTAGCTACAGAAAATGCAGACCTGTACAATTGTTTTAACTCTTAATGCTTCAACTTCCCAATCTTCAGCACTAAACCAACACTAGTATGATTCCTTGTAATACCAAGAAAAACGCAGCAGCACAAATCTTAATTCTTGCAGGTGCACCTTCAGGTACAGTAAGAATGACATCCTGTATATCAGGAAAAACAAACAGTAAGCAAATTATATTAAAATTTGTAAAATTAGTTGCGAGAACATTCTTAACTTACGTCTCCAACAGTAAATCTGTCAGTTATATTCAGTGATGGTAACAACCATTCTGATGAAAAGATTGGAGGATTTTGAATTTCGTCACCTCAAGGGAACAATGCTAAACATTAACGATATGTCCACGCACTTGCTGCATAAGAAATAAACCAGCCTATATTTTTTAAACTCTCTAGGTAAATGTCAAAGAACAGACATATGTACTACTTCCCCTATGATGTTTAATACACTAATACAAGCTCTGAAAGTTACGTAGCACCAAATTATAACTCTCCTTCCATTCCTCAGTATACAATCTATAGGTGAGAATAAATTTCCAACATAGTATATTTGTCTGCCCGCCAGGTTAGAGCATCTGTTTATGCTCTGCTGGTTGAATACATTATGACTTATGAGAAACTCAATTATTAAGACTGAACGTGTCAAAGGAATTCACACTCAATGAATTCCCCCTAAAATATTGAGTTGTCATTATATCAGTTGTAGTAAGCTATTACTTGTAAGGGTAGTCTCTAAGTCTCTAACCTGAGGAAAACCGTCTGCAGATTGGACCCGACTAAATTCCATTGTGAGATTCACAGACCTCCATTTGAGTTGAGATTATCTTCAAACAATTAATAACGATTTAAGTCATAAATATGTTTTATAATTCCAATCAAATAGCACAGGTAGTTCAAATTATATTTCAAGTAAATACACCCAAGCACATCTCTACATGGCTCTACTAATTGTGATAAATCATTACATAGTATTCTTTCTATACTGGCCAGCATATCATAGTAATTACTAATTATTAGATTGATACAGTATTATATCTTCGAAACAAAAAACTTTAACTTCGCTTATTTATCTATTAGAAGATAAATTATAAATATTTCCATATGCACTTGGTCCATTGTTTATATTTGGTGCCTTCTTATGCATGTTTTCGTACCAGTTAATTTCCTCTACCAAGATGCACCTAACTTAGGGTTTATTTAAGAAGGTGGAGAAATCAGAACTCATGATTATCCAAAATGTAAAAGTAAAAGTAAAACTGCAAGCTTTGCTGTTATACTGATATCCAGCAGCCCAGAGTCGGAAGAAATTGTTAAACAGAGATGTGGAATCCTACCGGGTAGCTCAAGTGGTAAGGACGAATTTGAGATTGTGTTATTAGGCGCGCACGGTCTCGGGTTCAATTCCCCACAAGAGCAATACGGATTTAAGTGGGTGGCTGATAAGTGGGTATTTTATCTACTTAGAACGTTTCCATTTGGCTTAAAACGATGGTTTGTACTTGAGTTGTGGTATTTTTGATCTCTTTTAAGGGTATTGTGCAGGGAAATCAATCACAGGTGTTAGAGGAACGAAGCGTAGCAATCGAAGTGCAAAACGGAGTCAAATTCAAGAAAAGGAAAAATGATGTTGCTGGACAGTAGCTACGGCGCCGCGTCGCCGTGTTTGTACTGGGGGACGGCGCCGCATCGCCGTAGGGAAGGTCCTGGCGCCGCGTCGCCGAGTTTGTGCTTGAGGACGGCGCCGCGTCTCCGTCTCGTCTGACCCGATTCCTGATTTGTTTTGGGGGATTTAAAAATAAAAAAAAACATTCTTCTATTTACTAGCACCTGGAGGCCCATATAAGGAAAGAAAAGAAAACCCTAGAGAGGAGGTGACAGCTTGTTTTTTGTACGTAGTTTTTTTTAGCACAACAAAGAAGGAAGAAGATAGTTCCCAATTTTATTCTTGTATTCTTCCTAGTTGTGGATGCTTAACCTTGGTGTATTCTAAAAAACCTTTGATATTTATCTCAGTCTTTATTCGTTTCTTTCTATCATGTTTCCATTGGAACCCATGATGATGATTAGTTCGATCATGAACTAATTCGTTGTCATGGGGGTTTAGTGGACTTAATCATGAATTCTATGTGTTGAATCTTCTCGATGCCTATAGTGTGATTGATGTGATATCCTATCATGGTTGATTAAATTCGTTATAGGAGAGTAGCTAACTCCTGTAATTGTGTGTTAATTCTTGTTGAAGCGAAAGTGGAAATAAGAGTTTAGAACTTGCCATGTTAGCGTAGGTTTATGCGTGATAATATCATTCGTAATTAGTGTCATAACTCTAATCGTTTTATGACGACTATGTGATCAATTGAATGCTTGCACCTCAACCATTATGTTTTATTCTTTATAGACATATGAAGACTTGGCATAATCGGAAGACTAAATGATTTCTATCTTTATTGTGGATATTGTTTAGGATGGTATTTGTGTAACGGAAGTTGGCTTATATCAGTTTTGTGTGTTCGATCAGGTGTTAATAAATCACATGAACAAGGCTAGGGATTTGGAGACCATAGATGGATTGTTTAAAGAAACTAAATTCCCATGTTTTATTTGCATAAGTAATTCAACATAAATCTCAGTTCAAGCAGTTGATAATTAGTTATAAATCTTAGATAAATTTTAGTGATAATAACAATCCACCTATTTATTTGTTTAGCATCGGAAAACAATCATACATTGGTGAGTGAGTTAGCTAGACAATACAACGAGTCCCTGTAGGAACGAACCTTATTTGCTATCTGTATTACTTGAGATCACGTGCACTTGCGTGTTGAGTTGGTCATAACAAGTTTTTGGCGCCGCTGCCGGGGACGCGGTTTTATTTTGTTTAGTTTCAATATTTGCCATCAGTGGTCATTGAATTTCGGTGACTAGGACGTTTTCATAAAATTTCTTGTTGGTGAATTTCAGGTACTTGTTGAGAGTTTATGCGTACACGAGCTCGTGCACGTAGAGACGAACTAGCACGTACAGAAGAACTAGCTAGGAGAAGACTTGATTTCGGGTTAGAAGACAATCTTGAAGCAAAGGAAGTTATGGCAAATCAAGAACAAGCAGCGAAGGCTTTGAGTGAATTCTCTCAGCCGAAAGTGGAGGACATCCATACTAGCATTGTTCGCCCAGCTATAGGGTCTAACAATTTCGAGCTAAGGCCAAACATCATTCAGATGATTCAGAACACAGTCCAGTTTGGGGGTAGTCCTGCTGAAGATCCCAATGCTCATATTAGGGACTTTCTTGAGATCTGTGACACCTTCAAATTCAACGGAGTTACAGATGACGCAATCAGATTGAGGCTATTTCCCTTCTCTCTTAAGGATAAAGCCAAGAGTTGGTTACATTCTATGCCATCAGGTTCTATTACAACTTGGGCAGACTGTGCTCAAAAGTTCTTGACCAAGTATTTCTCCATGGCGAAGACAGCAGCTTACAGGAATGCCATTTCTCAGTTTGCTCAGCATTCCCAGGAATCTTTGGGAGAAGCTTGGGAGAGGTACAAGGAGATATTGGCACGTTGTCCTCATCATGGAATGCCGGATTGGATGATAATCAGCAATTTCTATAACGGGTTGGGAGCTCAGTCCCGGCCTATGTTAGATGCAGCTTCTGGAGGTGCGCTATGGGCAAAAAGCTATGAGGATGCTTATAATCTGATTGAAATGATGTCGGCCAATGAGTTTCAGAATCCTACTCAACGCTTGCCACCTGCTAAAGTGGCCGGAGTTCTTGACTTGGATGCAGCTACTGCTATTGCTGCCCAACTCAAAGCGTTGACAATGAAGGTAGATTCCCTTTCTAATCTTGGTACTAACCAGGTTGCTATGGTGTGTGAATTGTGTGCAGGGGCACATGACACAAATATGTGTGCTATCTCAGCTGAATCCGCACAATTTGTTGGAAATTTTCAAAGATCTCAGCAACCAGTGCCACAATTTTATCATCCCAACAATCGGAATCATCCTAACTTCAGTTGGAGCAACAATCAGGGAGGTGCTCAGCAACCACATAATCAGCAGTTCAATGCAAGGCCAAGTAATCAGAACTATCAACCACCACCTTATGCTCCAAGGCAACCATTCAATCCACCGGGGTTTCAACCATCTCAAGGAACTTCATTGAATCAGTCTGAGAAGTCGGAATTGGAAGAGCTTCGAATGATGTATAAGAGTCAGGCAGTGTCATTGAAAACTCTAGAGAATCAAATTGGCCAGCTAGCCAATGCTTTGTTGAACCGTCAACCAGGAACGCTTCCGAGTGACACAGAGGTAAATCCAGGCAAGAAAGATCAAAAGGAACAGGTTCAGGCAATAACATTACGATCAGGAAGAAGTCTACAAGGTCAGAACGAAGAAAAAGCAACCGAGGAAAAAAATGAAAATTCTGAGCAGACCATACGGCGCCGCGGCGCCGCCCCACAATACAAAATCGGCGACGCGTCGCCGTGCTCTCTGGAGAAAAAAACTGAATTTTCAGTTGAGGTCGAATCTGGTTCTGATTTGCTTCCTAATGCTACTCCTTCAACTCCTATCATTCACAAGAGTGTTAATTCTCAAAAAGAAGTAGAAGATAAGGTGTTTCCACCTCCTCCATTCCCAAAACGAATTCAAAGGCAAAAGTTAGACAAGCAATTCGCTAAGTTCTTGGATGTATTCAAGAAGCTGCAGATTAACATACCATTTGCGGAGGCTCTTGAGCAAATGCCGAGCTATGCGAAGTTCATGAAGGGTATTCTCTCGAAGAAATTGAAACTTGAGGAGTTAGAGACCGTTGCCTTGACGGAGGAATGTAGTGCCATCTTGCAACAAAAGTTGCCTCCTAAGTTGAAGGATCCTGGAAGCTTCACCATTCCATGCACTATTGGAGACCTCTCATTCAGCAAATGTTTGTGTGACTTGGGTGCAAGTATTAATCTCATGCCCTTATCCGTTTTCATGCAACTTGGTCTTCCAGAGCCAAAGCCCACTACCATGACTCTACAACTTGCTGACCGTTCTGTTACTTATCCGCGAGGGATAGTTGAGGATGTTTTGGTGAAGGTCGACAAGCTTATCTTTCCAGCCGACTTTGTTATTCTTGACTTCGAGGAAGACAAGAAGATCCCTATCATCTTGGGACGACCATTCTTGGCGACAGGCCGAACTCTTATCGATGTCCAAAAGGGGGAACTCACTATGAGGGTGCATGATCAAGATGTCACTTTTAATGTTTTCAATGCAATGAAGCTTCCAACTGACGATGAAGAGTGTTTCAAAATTGATATGGTCGACAAGGTGGTTAACACCGCAACTCAACACTTGATAAAAGCTGATGTGTTGGAAAGAGTTCTTTCTAATGACTTGGAGGTTGAGACCGAAGAGGATGAAGAACAATTGCAATATCTTAATGCATCACCATGGAAGAAGTTTCAAAGTTCATTTGAATCATTGGGGTTGTCAGAATTGAAAAAGTCTCATGTTAGACTTAAGCCATCCATCGAGGAAGCACCTACATTGGAACTTAAGCCATTGCCTGAACATTTAAGGTATGCCTATCTTGGTGATTCTTCTACTTTACCTGTTATTATATCTTCTCAGCTTTCAGGAATAGAAGAGGAAAAACTATTGCGAATCTTAAGGGAATCCAAATCAGCCATTGGGTGGACTATAGCAGACATCAAGGGTATCAGTCCGTCGTACTGCATGCACAAAATTCCTTTGGTAGAGGGAGCTAACCCTACAGTTGATAATCAAAGGAGACTGAATCCTGTCATGAAAGAAGTTGTGAAAAAGGAAATTCTTAAATGGCTTGACGCGGGCATTATCTACCCGATTTCTGATAGCTCTTGGGTGAGTCCGGTACAGTGTGTGCCTAAGAAGGGGGGCATGACAGTGGTGACTAATGAGAAGAACGAGCTCATTCCTACGCGAACAGTTACGGGTTGGAGGATTTGCATGGATTATCGGAAATTGAACAAGGCCACTCGGAAAGATCATTTCCCACTTCCATTCATTGATCAGATGCTTGACAGATTGGCGGGACATCAGTACTATTGCTTGCTTGATGGGTATTCTGGGTACAATCAGATTTGTATAGCACCCGGGGATCAGGAGAAGACTACATTCACTTGTCCATTTGGTACATTTGCATTCAGACGTGTTTCTTTCGGGTTGTGTGGTGCACCAGCTACTTTTCAAAGGTGCATGATGGCCATCTTCTCTGACATGATTGGAATTAATGTGGAAGTATTCATGGACGACTTCTCAGTCTTTGGGGATTCTTTTGATGAGTGCTTGGAAAACTTGAGTTTGGTTCTAAAACGTTGTGTGGAGACGAATCTTGTTCTAAATTGGGAAAAGTGCCATTTCATGGTACAAGAAGGTGTCATTCTGGGACACAAGGTGTCGTGTAAAGGTTTGGAAGTTGACAAAGCAAAGGTGGAGACTATTGAGAACCTTCCTGCCCCTGTCTCAGTCAAGGGTATTCGCAGCTTCCTTGGTCATGCGGGATTCTACAGGCGCTTCATAAAGGATTTCTCAAAAATTTCTAAGCCGTTATGCAATCTTTTGGAGAAAGATGTGCCATTCAAGTTTGATGAGGCTTGTTCACATGCGTTCGAGATCTTGAAGAAGAAACTAATTTCTGCTCCAGTTATTACAGCTCCTGATTGGAGTCAACCATTTGCTTTGATGTGTGATGCCAGCGATTATGCACTTGGGGCCGTTCTAGGCCAAAGGAAAGAAAAAGTGTTCCACGTTATTTACTATGCAAGTAAAACACTAACTGATGCTCAGTTGAACTACACGACCACTGAGAAGGAACTACTTGCTATTGTCTACGGGTTTGAAAAGTTTCGCTCTTATCTGCTGGGTACAAAGGTGACAGTTTATACGGATCATGCTGCCATTCGCTATCTTCTTGCGAAGAAAGATTCTAAGCCAAGGTTGATTCGTTGGGTTCTTCTGTTACAAGAATTCGATGTGGAAATCAAGGATAGAAAGGGGACGGAGAATCAGGTAGCTGACCATCTCTCTAGATTGGAAGATCATGGCAAGTCACCTAAAGACAAAACGGTCATTAATGAGTTCTTCCCTGATGAGCAATTATTCAAAGTGCAAGATGATGAACCATGGTTTGCAGACTTCGTGAATTATCTAGTAAGCAACATCATTCCACCTGAGCTCTCTCATGCTCAAAGGAAGAAATTTTTGCACGATGTCAAGCAATATATTTGGGATGAACCGTTTTTGTTCAAGCAAGGAGCTGATCAGATTATTAGGCGTTGTGTTCCTTACGGTGAGACCGAGGCTATTCTAAGTGATTTTCATGCTACAGCTTATGGAGGTCATTATGCGGGTGAGAAGACAGCCACACGTATTCTTCAAGCAGGGTTCTATTGGCCAACTCTATTCAAGGATGCTCATCAGTTTGTGTTGAGGTGCGATCGATGTCAGCGAGTTGGTAATATTTCTCGTAGGGACGAGATGCCTCTGAATGTCATGATGGAGGTAGAGATCTTTGACGTGTGGGGAATCGACTTCATGGGACCGTTCATTCCATCATGTGGTAATCAATATATTCTTCTGGCCGTGGATTATGTGTCTAAGTGGGTGGAGGTAAAAGCACTTCCGACGAATGATGCTAAGGTGGTACTTAATTTTCTCCACAAGAACATATTTACTCGATTTGGCACTCCACGAGTTATAATCAGTGATGAGGGTACGCATTTTTGCAATCGGAAGTTTACATCTCTGATGGCACGCTATAACATCAATCATCGAGTTGCTACAGCTTATCATCCTCAAACCAATGGGCAAGCCGAGGTCTCTAATCGCGAAATTAAACGGATTCTTGAGAAGGTAGTTAGTCCTTCTAGGAAGGACTGGGCATTGAAGCTGGATGAAGCAGTGTGGGCTTATCGGACAGCCTATAAAACACCGTTGGGAATGTCTCCATTTCAACTAGTGTATGGGAAAGCTTGCCATCTTCCAGCTGAGTTAGAACACAAGGCATATTGGGCATTGAAGAAGCTGAATTTTGATCTTACAGCAGCAGGTGAGAGGCGTATGGTTCAGTTGAATGAAATGGACGAGTTCCGTTTGCAAGCTTATGAGAACAACAAACTCTACAAAGAGAAAGTAAAAAGGTGGCATGATCGTCGGTTGGTTCTTAAGACGTTTGTACCCGGACAATTGGTTTTGTTGTATAACTCTCGGCTTCGGTTATTTCCTGGGAAGTTGAAGTCACGTTGGTCAGGCCCATTCACAGTCAAAGCAGTTTTTCAACATGGGGCAGTGGAGATTTTTGATAAGTTACCGGACCAATCGTTCAAGGTCAATGGTCAGCGGTTGAAACCATATTTTGGAGAGAAGTTGAATCGCGAAATTGAGACTGCGGTTCTAATTTGTGCAAATTAAGGAGATGGAGCTACGTCAAGCTAATGACGTAAAAAGAGCGCTTTGTGGGAGGCAACCCACTTGATAGGTATTTGTTGTATTCAGACTCAGGAGGTTTTTTAAAAAAAAAAAAAAAAAAAAAAAAAAAAAAGCAAAAATTTTTCAACAGAGAACAGGGCGCCGCGTCGCCGTTCCTCAGTACAAACCTGGCGCCGCGTCGCCGAGGTCTCTGCCCAGGAAAAAAAAAAGGGGCCGGTTGAAAAAAAAAAAAGAGTATTGATGTTGTAATTGTTTGTATATATATTTATACCCATTCCCAACCCCATTTACCTTAACCCATCTATTATCCAAATCCCTAACCCTAAAATTCTCCTATCTATACACTTATACACCTCCACCTATACATACAAATTCCTTACAAATCTCAAACCCTATAAACACTCTAAATACATCCTCCATTCAATTTAATGGCATCCAAGCGACAAAGAGTGGTAATTGGTGGCGGTGAGGGTGCTAGTGGAAGTGCGGGTGGTGGTAGAAATCCACCTTCTTCTTCTCCATCTTTTGGGGGTGGCAATGGTGGGCCTCAATTTATCTCGGATGAGGCTAGTGAGAGGTATATTGAATTGTTGGAGTGTCCTATTGCCCGTGAGAGGGGTCTTTTGCCTACTATGAATGATGGGAGGATGTTGGATAATATTCAAGAGAGAGGGTGGGAGCGCGTTTGCGAGATTCCGGAACCTGTTCCGATGTCTGTGGTTCGCGAGTTTTATGCGAATGCTAGTGTGGACAAGAATGGTATTAGCCGGGTTCGTGGAGTTCGGGTGGATTATCGGCCGAGGGCTATTCGTCGTGTTCTCGAGCTTCCGGGTATTGATAAGACTCGAGAGGATTGGTCGGGGAAGACTCGTGATGGTGTGGATCTTCAGATGATTATTCAGCAGTTATGTGTTCCTGGTACTGAATGGAAGTTGAGTAGGGGCACTACTGAGCCCACTACGTTTGTATCGAAGGCCTTGAATCAATATGGGCGTACTTGGCACTCGTTCATCTGTGCCAACCTCATTCCTACTAGGCATTCGAGTGAGGTGACGGTTGAGCGGGATATTTTGTTGTATGCTATATGCAGTAGAGAGTTCGTGGATGTGGCTAGTTTGATCCATCAGGGTATTCTACGGTTTATGCAAGGGAGTTCTACTGCGGCGATGCCTTATGGTTCGGTCATTGCTAGGTTGGCTAGTTTTCATGGTGCTGTTTGGTCAGAGGCGGAGGCGGTGCAGCAGCCACAGGCAGTGCTAGATCATCAGAGTATAGAGCGGCTGGCTGTGTGGGATGGTGGTTATGCCGATGATTGGGGCCTTGGGTATGTAGCGCTGCAGCAGCAGCCGGAGCAGCAGCACGAGGAGCCTAGAGATTTTATTGATCAGAGGCAGTATAGGCGTATGATGAGGCGTATTGACGCAGTGCACGATGTGCAGGTGGGTTTTGCAGCAGATTTTAGTCAGTTTGCACAGGCTTTGAGCACAGCTTTCCGTGCTAGTGGAGTGGACGTGACTTTTCCGCCGTTTGGAGCAGGAGCTGGCGCTGTCTATCCGCCACCGGATACTCCCGATGGGAGTGCTTCGGACGACGAGTAGGTATGCCTTGCACTCTTTTGATTCTTACCTTCAATGTGGACATTGCAATTTTTAAGTTTGGGGGTGGGGATTAAAGGTGCATTTGTATTAGTTGTATAATAGATGTGTTGCATATCATGTTAGGAGCATAATTGCATGTTAGTGTAGAGCATTTTTGTTCTGTTTTTATGTATGTCATATAGGACATTTTGTTTATTGTGATATTTATGTTCATATAGTTGCATTTGCATTGCATAGCATGCATTTTTCATGATCCCTTAGAACGAGCTAATTCTGATTGGTGGATAGATGTCTAATTGGGTGTGGTAATGATGAATAGAGGGTTGATTTATAGTTTCCATGGAATTGACTTGCATGTTACGGAAACAGAATCTTTTCACTAGTCTCATTAGGTGCTTTTGGGCTAGGTTAGGGTCATGCCTGTTTGGATGTTTGAGACTTAATCACTTGATTATATTTAGAATTTTCGTTATTCCCTTGATGACGTAGGAGCAATAAAGTCTAAGTTTGGGGGACACCAAGGATTTCATGCTAGTTGTTAATATTTGTCAATAATGGCTAGGCGTCAAACGGCTAGTAGCCGGCTCATTTTTATATGAGTAGTCTAGGGTTGGAATTGAGAATTCTCGTTCCAGATTGCATACATGAAAAATGAAAAAAAAAAAGAAAAAAAAAGAGTCATGTAAATAATTTAAATGCAAAATTAACCAGAGTGAGCTCTTTAATACTCGAGTTATTAAGTCTGAGGGGACTTAGTCCTAGTGACCTAAGGCTTTTATAGTCTGGGATCCTGCTGACCTAACACTCGCTACATGGGTATTATTGTATAAGCCTTTTGGGGTCTCACTCATTGCACGGTTAAATAAGCATGCGTAGTGTATATAATATTTATAGTATTTAGTGTCGTAGTAATAAAGCATGAATTCTTGGTTAACTTGAATAAGGATGGTGGTGTTCCTAGGTTATGAAGTGTCTACAGTCTATTCTGTTTATAAACCTGTGATTGTCTTGGTGAAGGATAGGTATGATTTTTGACCTAGTGTTGAGAGCATTTCTGATGAGCATTGCACACACACACGTTTCTGTTCATGTATTGTTAGTATACGGGGGCTTAGTCGAGCTCTATTCGGATTTAGTTGCATTCTATGAGGCAGCTGGTTGCTAGTTGGTTTTGGTCAGTTTAAAGGGGATTGTTGCATTTTCATATAGTTGCATTCATGTAGTTAGTTGCATTGTTAGTTGCATTATTAGATGGATTTTGTGGGTACATTCACTATAGGCCCTCACGAGACCTTACTCGTCCACTAGGGCTGCCTAGGGGTTTAAAGGGCTTGTTGCATATGCTAAATGCAACCGTGATCACCTACGGAAGTGGTACTAGGTAGTTGTAAATATTTTGTTTGTTATGCTTGAGGACAAGCATCGGTTTAAGTTTGGGGGTGTGATAAGTGGGTATTTTATCTACTTAGAACGTTTCCATTTGGCTTAAAACGATGGTTTGTACTTGAGTTGTGGTATTTTTGATCTCTTTTAAGGGTATTGTGCAGGGAAATCAATCACAGGTGTTAGAGGAACGAAGCGTAGCAATCGAAGTGCAAAACGGAGTCAAATTCAAGAAAAGGAAAAATGATGTTGCTGGACAGTAGCTACGGCGCCGCGTCGCCGTGTTTGTACTGGGGGACGGCGCCGCATCGCCGTAGGGAAGGTCCTGGCGCCGCGTCGCCGAGTTTGTGCTTGAGGACGGCGCCGCGTCGCCGTCTCGTCTGACCCGATTCCTGATTTGTTTTGGGGGATTTAAAAATAAAAAAAAACATTCTTCTATTTACTAGCACCTGGAGGCCCATATAAGGAAAGAAAAGAAAACCCTAGAGAGGAGGTGACAGCTTGTTTTTTGTACGTAGTTTTTTTTAGCACAACAAAGAAGGAAGAAGATAGTTCCCAATTTTATTCTTGTATTCTTCCTAGTTGTGGATGCTTAACCTTGGTGTATTCTAAAAAACCTTTGATATTTATCTCAGTCTTTATTCGTTTCTTTCTATCATGTTTCCATTGGAACCCATGATGATGATTAGTTCGATCATGAACTAATTCGTTGTCATGGGGGTTTAGTGGACTTAATCATGAATTCTATGTGTTGAATCTTCTCGATGCCTATAGTGTGATTGATGTGATATCCTATCATGGTTGATTAAATTCGTTATAGGAGAGTAGCTAACTCCTGTAATTGTGTGTTAATTCTTGTTGAAGCGAAAGTGGAAATAAGAGTTTAGAACTTGCCATGTTAGCGTAGGTTTATGCGTGATAATATCATTCGTAATTAGTGTCATAACTCTAATCGTTTTATGACGACTATGTGATCAATTGAATGCTTGCACCTCAACCATTATGTTTTATTCTTTATAGACATATGAAGACTTGGCATAATCGGAAGACTAAATGATTTCTATCTTTATTGTGGATATTGTTTAGGATGGTATTTGTGTAACGGAAGTTGGCTTATATCAGTTTTGTGTGTTCGATCAGGTGTTAATAAATCACATGAACAAGGCTAGGGATTTGGAGACCATAGATGGATTGTTTAAAGAAACTAAATTCCCATGTTTTATTTGCATAAGTAATTCAACATAAATCTCAGTTCAAGCAGTTGATAATTAGTTATAAATCTTAGATAAATTTTAGTGATAATAACAATCCACCTATTTATTTGTTTAGCATCGGAAAACAATCATACATTGGTGAGTGAGTTAGCTAGACAATACAACGAGTCCCTGTAGGAACGAACCTTATTTGCTATCTGTATTACTTGAGATCACGTGCACTTGCGTGTTGAGTTGGTCATAACAGTGGCCATGGCAGTGGGATGCTGTGCTAGTCACATACTTGAGATTGACCAGCAGTTGCTATAAAAATAGCACATAATAACACCCAAATAGCAGTCCTAATTCATGTGCTCCGATTAAAGTGCTAAATATGAGGCAAATGTTGGATGCCCTTGTTATGCTAAGATCTTGTTCTGAAGTTTTAAGACTTGCTCAATTTATCCCAGAAGAAAAATAAATAAAAAAAAAGAAAATTTGCAAGAACAGAACAGAATGGGGAACCTTAGTTGGTTTAGATTATATATTCTTACATAATTCCATCAGTAAAAATTAGTGAAAGATTTTATATTAGAAGTTTAAGTGCTATGTCTGAAAGATTTTCATATACTGTATAAGATTGAGAGGGCACTCTAATCTTTAACAGTCTTTTGTAGAAGACGCTTCAGCTAAATTCTCATAAATATAAAATCACGCATAAATGGTGAAAGACGGGATAAACCTTCTCTTTCCAGTTCCAACAAGGGACACAATATTCTCTTATATTACAAGATCACAAGCCTAGCAGCAGTAATCCCACAGTACAAATTATTGCAATTTAGCTTATAAAGTTAAGAAGAAAAATTGAAGAACATGCAAGGTTTACAAGGAATTTCACACTAACTTGATTGATTAGCAGGCTTCTTTTGCAACAAGTCGAACTTTATTCAAGGACTCTTTCAAAGCTTGCCAAGCACCCATATAATGATCTTCAGATGGTATCCCCTCCTCAACAACTTGTGTTACACGTCTATGCAAGTGATCAAACCACTGAACCGGATTATTGATATTTATATAACTTGACCCCTGATCTGGTTCATAGAAGTGTTTAACATCTTTCCTCCATCGTTGCAAAACATATTGGCCTGGAACCTCCTGTATGCCATTGTAACTAAGAACAGATAATGCATGTCGGCATAAAAACCCATTGAAGTTAAAGCAACTGCAGATACAGCGAACTTCTTGTCCGATCTTATCGTACATCACTTCAAAGTTTTTTACATCACTCGTAATTCCATCAGCATCTCTTTCTTTTACCATGAATGTGACATATGGGACATTGGCATTGATTTGTGTTACACTGATGCAGCTGGACATCATTTCTACTTCATCTTGAAACTTTAAACATATTTCTTTTGTATATATTTCAGAAAGTTACAACTCGTAACTACTTTTTGTTTTCAACAAGGGGGTGAACAGTTTGGACTCGTAATCAGCAAGAGCTTCCTTTTTGAAACTTTTCTGTAGAATTGAGTCATATATATCAAAAAATTCCTTCAAAGATGTCTGTCTATGCACATTATCTTCGGCAAAAAAACTGAACATTTTGCTAGGCTGTGAAATGGGAATTCCAGCAAATAAAGTATCTTTGAAGTAAACTGGGGCCCATCTCTCTCTTTCCTCATATAAAGTGCGCAAGAATTCAATATCGCTAATTCCAAAAGATTTAATCATATCATCCCAAGCCATTTCAAATTCATCAACTTTAATCAAGTTGAATACTGCTCTATGCAAAACTGTTTGAAATATTACAGATTCCCCCAGTTCTCCCACATTTTGAAGAACACTTTGGATGACAACAGGCAAACAGAGACGATGATGAGCCCTTGGAAAAACTTCAGCCGTTGCACTTTGCAAGGCCCTGCACTGATATGTAATAATAGTCTGCGGAGGACGTCCCAACATACATGTCAGCCACACTCTAAATAACCATATATATGTCTCCAGAGACTCGTCGCCAAGCAAACCACAACCAAGCAAGATAGAGTGCCCATGGTGATTAACTCCAAGAAATGCCACAAGAGGGATCTCATATTTGTTTGACAAACATGTTGTATCAACTGCAACTACATCACTAAAGTACATGTAAGCGGCCCTTGACCTAGAATCAATCCAAAATACATTCCTAAAAAAACCTTCATCGTTGAAATCCATAACATAAAAAAAGTTGGGGTTTATTAATTGTTCCCGAGTGAAATAACTATAGAGTACTTGTGCATCAGCATTTCCAAGCTTTAAACGTGTGACTTGACTGCCATGCACACCTATTTCTCTTTCATTTGAGCTTCCATAACCCACTGTATCTTTTGCAGGTGTTCGATACAATTTGATTGTACGAACCTCCACGTCAATGGCCTGCTCCAGCTTCCTTTTCATTCCAGCATCTATTTTCTTTTGTGACTTTGAGTTCTGTGCTCTATCAGGATCAAATAATTGATTGTGCTGAAGCCGAACTTCATCCACCCTCCATCTATTGCACTCCACTAATCTTAATCTTACCATTGCTAAACAACCCGTTCGTGTTTCTTTCCTTCTACTACTTGCTTCATTCAAAGTCTTGAAGCCTTCACAATTGCAACATAGCACTGCGCCACGTTTCTCCTTGCTGTTACGTTTTGTCCAAGAAGATTTAACCCTAATGGCAAACCCCAAATCCTTTGCGAAACAATTATAATAATTATAAGCATCATCATATGATTTAAACTCCATTCCTACAACTGGCGGTGAGTAGCGCCTTCCCTGAGTTCCATCATTTTGATCATCAGCCGTCTGTGTATGAGTATCACCATCTAAACCATTCAGATGATCATTATTCGCAATCTCAATCATTTGATCCCTGTCATTAAACTCAAATACTTGATCGCTTTCCCCAAGGTCTCTTCCGTCAAATTCAAGTGGTTGCCTATCGTCATTATCAAAATCATTGCCATCAACTCCAAGTACTTGTCGACTCTCATTCTCAAGTTCCTGACAAATGACAATCAATCCTAAGCATTCCGCTATCATTTTCAAGGTCAACACTTCCAATCCCAAAAACTTGCTCAATGTCAACTACAGGATCACTGTCCTCATCCCCAATCAGATGCTCAGTGCTTCGAGAGCCTTCTTCCATCTATAATACGTTTTTGTCCTATTAATAATATCAACAACTACAATCAAACGTAATGTTGCGAAAATTTTATAACAGTCTGTCAAACTGTTTGCACTGGTGAATTAAATGACTTATGGCTGAACATTATTTTAAGTTAGCTAAAAATCGATATTCTAGTCAAGGCGGTTAAGGTACCTTGTAGCGAACAATCCGAGCAAATTAAATGCATTTTAGTAATATATTTATTCAATGGAAACTATTTTTTGCTCAATTTCCCTATTCATTGCAAAAATCACATGGCCTTACAGTGAACATATACATTTACAAGTATGTATATTACAAATCATTTTGGCAACAAATTATCATAGCTAAGGTAAAAAGACAGAAGAGCAAGCTAAATTAAGAAGATTAATAATATGAAAGGAGCTTACTGGAAAATCGGAGCACCTCGATTGAGCTCAGGAGGAAACAACTGTTTGGGGGTTGTGTCAAAGTCCGTCAAGTTAGTACTACCCTAAACCCGCTTTGTTTACGAAGGTGACATGTGCACACCCACGTTTATTTGTGCACACCCATTATTGGCAAACCGACCAAAATACCCCCAACTTCTTCTTTTTCATAATTTCACATGTTATAAATAGTCAGTGTTAATTAGAATTAAATATACTTTTATTTAAAATTATGTGATAAACTTAAATTTATGTTCTCATGAATCATGCATAATTTATAAAATTTTGTATCACTATCTTTTGATAAGATTAAATCTTATACTCCCTCCGTCCCAAAAAGATTGACACACTTTCCTTTTTGGGACGTCCCAAAATTAATGAACCTACTTTACTTACTATTTTTGAACACTACTTTTCACTATTACACCCACTACTTCTCCATTTTATACTCTTTTTTACACTATTACACCCACTACTTTCATCCACTATCTCAAATCTACAATTAAATATTAATGGGTCCCACCACTTTATCCACTTTTCAACTAACTTTACTCTTTTTCTACTACATTTTCTTAATCTCCGTGAAAGTCAAAACAGCTCAGTCTTTTTGGGACGGAGGTAGTAAGTATCTTAAATTTATAGAACACAAGTATCACATATTCGTTCGAATACATGCATATGTTGCGTTTACTAGTGTTCTATATGACTATATGTGACTTTGTGACCACTATATTTTAAACAAAATTAAATGAATTAATATTCATTTTATGATGATTTAATTGGTCGGTTAAATGCGCATACAATCATATTTTTATTGTGAGAGTGAAATTAAGAATATGATTATTTATAAATTTGTATATATAATGTTCCATATATATATTTTTTTTTTTTTTTTTTGAAAAGCAAATTGATTAAAAAACAAAGCTCCAGTTGTAGTAGGAGAACACAAACACACAGGCCAGAACTTAGAGTAAACTAGTTCAAGGCCCGGAGACAAAAACAAAGGTAAACAAGCAAAACATAAAACTACGTAATGGAAAATCCAGACTCAGAAAGATCCTGGAGACATATTTAGAAAGTTCCATATATATATATATATGAGTATAATGTGGTTCATTTGAAAACTAGTTAATGTAGCATAAACTTATTTGTACAATGATACAGAAATTTTATAATATTGATCGAATTTGTCTTAATCTAGAAATTTACTTATGCAGAGTGCCATGCCGAAAGAAATTTTTATTTCTTAATTTGTGTAATGTATCTTATTAATATGAAATAGAAGTTGAGGGCCTTTTAGTCTCTTTGTTGATAATGGGTGTGCACCTATAAATATAGGATATGCACATATCAGCACCTTTCTTTATTAGTTTATTAGTTTATTATTATATTGTCTATGCAATGTTTTATAACTAGATAATATTCGAATCGAATCATTAATATTTTGATTATATACTTTAAATTATTTATCTATGCAAATAAATAAATTAAAATTAGGGAATTTACCAAAAATACTATTTTTTTAAGTTTTTTTGCGATTTTACTATCTTTTGAAAATAATTGCGAAAATATGGTATGCAACTAAATGCAACTAGATGCAAAATTATTTTTTGCAAAAATACGATATGCAACCAAATGCAATCAAATACAACTTTTTTGCGAAGAGTTCTGTTACAGATCTAGTGAATCCCCATCGGTTTTATAACTAAATGTCTCACTTTGTCCAAAATTGAAATTGTCCATAATCGACAACACTTCCTCGGTTTATTTATTTATATATACGTTGTTTGAATTTTTGATACATATTTTTAGGTATTTTGATCGGATAATTAAATTTATCATTTTTTAAATAAATATTTTTTGAATAAAAATATATAATTTTAATTTTAATTCACAAACAAAATTATTTAAAAATAATAATTTTAATTATCCAGTCAAATCATCTAAACATACGCGCACAAAAACAAATGATTAATAAAAAAAATGTGGTGAGCCTTAACAGTGTGGTATATTTTCCTCCCGAAATGATTTTTATCTAGACTGATTAGTATTTTTATCTCTGTTTGCAAAAAGTATCAGATAGTTGATGGTCACCTGACCATTTGGTAGATCGCTCCAAAAAAAATTAAATGTAGGCATGTTATTGATTTATTGGTGATTGCCTATGAGCAACTCCAACAGTTTTCTTATTTGAGTTCTTAAATCAAAAAATAGGGAAATTAACCAAAAACCATGCTCCAACAGCTCCCCTAAATCACTAGCCACTACTAGCCAAGCCATTCCCTAATTTTAAGGAATGTCTAGCCATTCCTAACTTTATTTTTATGAATAAAAAAATCATTTCCCTCCTTTTTACACATCTTTCTCTCTCTTTCTTTCTTAAGTAGTTAGATTTAAATTTATTATTATAATAATAGTAGAGAATGAATTTAAGGATAGTTGTTGGAGTTGATGTACAAAATAAGGTTCCTAAATCACTAAGAATCATTATTTTATTATATATTTAGGAATTATTTAAGGAGCTGTTGGACTTGCACTAATGGCTATTTCGACAAAAAAATTAATAAAATATTATCGCAAAGTAAAATATATAATAACAATAATAATATATTTGTTGCAATGTATTTTATGGTAATTTGAATATATTTTAAATTTAATATAATTTTTTTGATTTATTTTTCATTTTTACTAATTTATTTTCCCGCATTTTTATTTTGGGACGAAATTTACAAACAAATTTATTGTAAATTACAAAACGAAGAACATGTTTGTATTAAAGTAAATATTAATTCTTATCAATTTTATTCAAATATGCATGGTTGTAAAAATCGGGAATCGGAAGTAATCGGTTGAGTTACCGATTAGGGATTAATCGATTAATCGGTTAATACGTGATTAATCGGATATAATATAATAAAATAATAATATTTATTATATTAATATAATTTACTATTAAACATATCATTTAAGTAGAATTAATAATGATTAATCGGATTTTAAAAATTGAATCATTAACACTGTTAATTAGTTGGGGATTAATCGGTAAAATCGGGAATTTTTAGAACCATGCAAATATGTAATAATTCATTAGTATTACAAAATATAATTATAAATAATAGGTTAATGTAAAATAAACTTTAAGAATAATTATAAATGTAAAATTATAATTAAATAATCGAACTTAATCAGTCGAGCTACCGATTTATGATTAATCGACAAATCGGGAATTAATCGGAATTACAAATCAAAGTATTAATCGAATGTATTTTATATTATTTTTTTATAATATAATAATTATATATATAAATATAATAGGGTTGTAAACGAACCGAGTTGAGTCGGGTTTTACCGAGTTCGAGTCGAGTTTTTCTTACGGAGTCGAGTCGAACTCAATTAGCTTATCGATCTTTTTTTCTTCGATTCGAACTCGAGTTCGTTAATAACCAAATCGAGTACCGAGTTGTTAACGAGCTCCCGAGTCGATCACAAGTTCGAGTCGATCTCAAGCTGGTTGATAAAATTTTTAATATTATTTTAATTTTGGGTTTTTTTATAATGGATCAAATTGAGCCCAGCCCACAAGTTGAAGATTACATTTTCTAAATCTAAATGTCAAAGCCCAAAGCCCAAAGCCCAAATTGTACACCATTTAAAAGATAAAATCATGATTGTAAAAATCGGGAATCGGAACTAATTGGTTGAGGTATCGATTAAGAATTAATCGGGTAATCGGAGTAATAATCGGATATAATATAATAATTATATTGAATATATTAGTATAATTTACTATTAAACCTATCATTTAAGTAAAGGAAAATGTTAAATCCGGAGCATATTTTTAATATCCAGAGCAAAATTTTGTGAAATTACCGAACTACCCTCAAGTTAAACAAAGTCTAGCCCCCCTGTATTCACAAAAACAAGGGCAGTTTAGTAATTTCACAGAATTTTGCTCTAGAAATTAAAAATTTGCTCTGAATTTAACATTTTCCTTAAGTAAAATTCATAATGATTAAGCGGATTTCAAAAATCGAATTGATTAGACATCTTATATTGGATACATCATGGATTAATCAGTAAAATCGGGAATTTTTAGAAATTTGCGTAAAACTGAAATTTACGATTAAAAAAATTGAAACCTAAAAGTAAAATAATTAAAAATTAAAATTAAAATCACATTCTAAGATTATCAGAGGTCAAGGTCTAGTCCAGTCTAGTCGTGTCTCGTCTCATTCTTGTTCTTCTACAAACAAATCCAGCTTGTTCTTGTTCTCGTCTACAAACAAATTACAAATTCTTCCCGTTCATACGCACGCCGCCGCTGTCAATCGATCGGGAATCTGGTATAACTCGTCTTGTTCCATCTTATTTCTCTTCTCTACCTTAGAAACAAATTCAAATTCATATTTTTTAGGGTTTTCTCTTGTTGCTTTTCTCTAATTGGTCTTGAAATCATCTTGCTATATTTTTGTATTACATATGGATAGAGAATGCTGTTTCTGCTTTGTTTCTTCTTTCCAGAGTTTGCCAATATCTTGTGCTACTCTCATTGAATCTAATGATGCTCCTGATAGACCTTTCCTAGTAAAACCAACTGCATATAGATGGGATTAACGGTCTTATTTTTTGTTGCTTTAATTAATTTGAGGTCTATGTTTCTAGATGCAGTACTGCTGCTTTAACGCTGTTTGTATTACTTTTGCATATTGAACAAATAATGTAGCAGTGTTGCTTTTACCATGTTTCGCTTGACAATTTGTTTTCATTTTTCAAATTGTAACTCAGAAATTATTTTGATTTGATTGGTTTAGAAATGATGGTGTAATCTTAGAAAGAAAGAGTTTAAGTTTGTATCTTAGTTTCTATACATGGACTAACAATGTTTATTTCTATGAAATGTAACATCTTTGTATGATTTTAGGACAGTTATGAAAATGTATAAATTAGTCAAGAGTAAACGAGCTTGGGTCGAACAAGAGCACAATCAAAAATTATAGTGACAACCATATATTTATATATATATTTGACTATTTGAGTAAACAAAATTCTATATTTGATTTTTGTTGTTGAACTTTAATCAAGTCAAGCTCGAATATGCTCAAACTGACGGGTGGAGTTGGACTTGTACAAATCGATCAGTCCGTTTAAATAGAACTCTGGTTTAGTGGTTTACTAATGTACACCAGTAAAAAAGTTTGATATGCTATCTACTGTATTTCTTGATTAATTAAGAAAGTTTCAACACTTAGTTCCATGAATTCTCATATCACTAGCTCGAACTGCATAGAATGACTATGAATGTATGTTAATGTAACTCCCTCCTCCTCTCTCACTCTCTCTCGTCCCTCTAATCTAACAATCTAATCATACCTTGTCTTCTATTTTTAGATGGAGCAAAAGTCGGTCAACTCTGAGGCATGTGTAGGGTTGATCTACAATGACATGATGACTAAACATGAGCCCCCATCCAAATCCAAACACAATGAAATACCAGCTAGGATCACCAAAATTTGGGAAAGACTCGAAGAAATTCGTGACAGGTTCTTGAATACTTGCTTATATATAGTTTTATTATTTTTGTTTCAAAATACTGTATTTGCTTTTATCTCATTTTCAAAGTGCAATTAATGCTACAATTCAACTTACTATATTTCTAGGTAATTAATGATGTACTTAATTTATTTGGATAATATGTTTGACTAATAAGGATAATCTTGTAAAATAGATAATTAATTATATTGACATTTGTGATAATAATGGAGATACTATAATAACCTTAAAAAACATATATTCAAGAATGGAACGGAGGTAGTATTACCATGTTATTTATTTTTGTCAAATGTGAAAGTAATTTTTAATTTTGTTTTCAGGTGTTCAGTAACAAAGCAGGTTGATGGAGATGATGATGTACTTGCTTTGGTTCACACTCAGAAACACATCAAGTACATTGAGAGTGTTAACTCCAACACTTGCATGACTAAGAAATTCAAAGAAGAGTTTGGAGAAGATATGTATTTTAATGAGTATTCTGCGTCATCTGCAAAAATGGCGGCTCATTGTGCTGTTAAGGTATTGCTCTATCCCCTTCATTTAATAGTGTGTTGCTCTATATGATTGTAATACTTGGAACGACTTATTGTTTGATTATCTAGCTTGTGAAATATGATAGCATAACTTTCTTATTAGTATTAACTTTACTTTAATAAATACATGTATTCGATCAAATGTGTAATTCCAAGTATTTGGTTCCTTAGGCTGCAGATCAAGTTGCTTGTGGAAAGGTGAAATCTGCATTTGCTGTGGTCAGACCACCTGGTCACCATGCAACAAGAGATGAATCAATGGGCTTTTGTCTTTTTAACAACGTTGCTATTGCAGCAAGTTATTTGTTAAAAAAGAGGGTGATCAAGTTGCTTGTGGAAAGGTGAAATCTGCATTTGCTGTGGTCAGACCACCTGGTCACCATGCAACAAGAGATGAATCAATGGGCTTTTGTCTTTTTAACAACGTTGCTATTGCAGCAAGTTATTTGTTAAAAAAGAGGGTGAATTAATGAAATACTCACCCTCTTTCATTAATTCACCCTCTTTTTTAACAAATAACTTGCTGCAATAGCAACGTTGTTAAAAAGACAAAAGCCCATTGATTCATCTCTTGTTGCATGGTGACCAGGTGGTCTGACCACAGCAAATGCAGATTTCAACTTTCCACAAGCAACTTGATCACCCTCTTTTTTAACAAATAACTTGCTGCAATAGCAACGTTGTTAAAAAGACAAAAGCCCATTGATTCATCTCTTGTTGCATGGTGACCAGGTGGTCTGACCACAGCAAATGCAGATTTCACCTTTCCACAAGCAACTTGATCTGCAGCCTAAGGAACCAAATACTTGGAATTACACATTTGATCGAATACATGTATTTATTAAAGTAAAGTTAATACTAATAAGAAAGTTATGCTATCATATTTCACAAGCTAGATAATCAAACAATAAGTCGTTCCAAGTATTACAATCATATAGAGCAACACACTATTAAATGAAGGGGATAGAGCAATACCTTAACAGCACAATGAGCCGCCATTTTTGCAGATGACGCAGAATACTCATTAAAATACATATCTTCTCCAAACTCTTCTTTGAATATCTTAGTCATGCAAGTGTTGGAGTTAACACTCTCAATGTCCTTGATGTGTTTCTGAGTGTGAACCAAAGCAAGTACATCATCATCTCCATCAACCTGCTTTGTTACTGAACACCTGAAAACAAAATTAAAAATTACTTTCACATTTTACATAAATAAATAACATGGTTTTATACTACCTCCGTTCCATTCTTGAATATATGTTTTTTAAGGTTATTATAGTATCTCCATTATTATCACAAATGTCAATATAATTAATTATCTATTTTACAAGATTATCCTTATTAGTCAAACATATTATCCAAATAAATTAAGTACATCATTAATTACCTAGAAATATAGTAAGTTGAATTGTAGCATTAATTGCACTTTGAAAATGAGATAAAAGCAAATACAGTATTTTGAAACAAAAAAAATAAAACTATATATAAGCAAGTATTCAAGAACCTGTCACGAATTTCTTCGAGTCTTTCCCAAATTTTGGTGATCCTAGCTGGTATTTCATTATGTTTGGATTTGGATGGGGGCTCATGTTTAGTCATCATGTCATTGTAGATCAACCCTACACATTGTTCCATCTAAAAATAGAAGACAAGGTATGATTAGATTGTTAGATTAGAGGGAAGAGAGAGAGTGAGAGAGGAGGAGGGAGTTACATTAACATACATTCATAGTCATTCTATGCAGTTCGAGCTAGTGATATGAGAATTCATGGAACTAAGTGTTGAAACTTTCTTAATTAATCAAGAAATACAGTAGATAGCATATCAAACTTTTTTACTGGTGTACATTAGTAAACCACTAAACCAGAGTTCTGTTTAAACGGACTGATCGATTTGTACAAGTCCAACTCCACCCGTCAGTTTGAGCAGATTCGAGCTTGACTTGATTAAAGTTCAACAACAAAAATCAAATATAGAATTTTGTTTACTCAAATAGTCAAATATATAAATATATGGTTGTCACTAGAATTTTTGATTGTGCTCTTGTTCGACCCAAGCTCGTTTACTCTTGACTAATTTATACATTTTCATAACTGTCCTAAAATCATACAAAGATGTTACATTTCATAGAAATAAACATTGTTAGTCCATGTATAGAAACTAAGATACAAACTTAAACTCTTTCTTTCTAAGATTACACCATCATTTCTAAACCAATCAAATCAAAATAATTTCTGAGTTACAATTTGAAAAATGAAAACAAATTGTCAAGCGAAACATGGTGAAAGCAACACTGCTACATTATTTGTTCAATATGCAAAAGTAATAAAAACAGCGTTAAAGCAGCAGTACTGCATCTAGAAACATAGACCTCAAATTAATTAAAGCAAAAAAAAATAAGACCGTTAATCCCATCTATATGCAGTTGGTTTTACTAGAAAAGGTCTCTCGGGAGCATCATTAGATTCAATGAGAGTAGCACAAGATATTGGCAAACTCTGGAAAGTAGAAACAAAGCATAAACAGCATTCTCTATCCATATGTAATACAAAAATACTAATGAATTATTACACATTTGCATGGTTCTAAAAA
Source organism: Kitagawia praeruptora (assembly GCA_037693485.1). Classification (NCBI taxonomy): domain Eukaryota; kingdom Viridiplantae; phylum Streptophyta; class Magnoliopsida; order Apiales; family Apiaceae; genus Kitagawia; species Kitagawia praeruptora. Next base: position 128,192,506 of record CM075351.1, read on the forward strand.
TTCCCGATTTTACCGATTAATCCCCAACTAATTAACAGTGTTAACGATTCAATTTTTAAAATCCGATTAATCATTATTAATTCTACTTAAATGATATGTTTAATAGTAAATTATATTAATATAATAAATATTATTATTTTATTATATTATATCCGATTAATCACGTATTAATCGATTAATCCCTAACTCAACCGATTACTTCCGATTCCCGATTTTTACAACCATGCATATTTGAATAAAATTGATAAGAATTAATATTTACTTTAATACAAACATGTTCTTCGTTTTGTAATTTACAATAAATTTGTTTGTAAATTTCGTCCCAAAATAAAAATGCGGGAAAATAAATTAGTAAAAATGAAAAATAAATCAAAAAAATTATATTAAATTTAAAATATATTCAAATTACCATAAAATACATTGCAACGAATATATCATTATTGTTATTATATATTTTACTTTGCGATAATATTTTATTATTTTTTTTTGTCGAAATAGCCCTTAGTGCAAGTCCAACAGCTCCTTAAATAATTCCTAAATATATAATAAAATAATGATCCTTAGTGATTTAGGAACCTTATTTTGTACATCAACTCCAACAACTATCCTTAAATTCATTCTCTACTATTATTATAATAATAAATTTAAATCTAACTTCTTAAGAAAGAGAGAGAAAGATGTGTAAAAAGGATGGAAATGATTTTTTTATTCATAAAAATAAAGTTAGGAATGGCTAGACATTCTTTAAAATTAGGGAATGGCTAATGGTGGCTAGTGATTTAGGGGAGCTGTTGGAGCATGGTTTTTGGTTAATTTCCCTATTTTTTGATTTAAGAACTCAAATAGAAAAACTGTTGGAGTTGTTCATAGGCAATCACCAATAAATCAATAACATGTCTACATATAATTTTTTTTGGAGCGATCTAGCAAATGGTCAGGTGACCATCAACTATCTGATACTTTTTGCAAACAGAGATAAAAATACTAATCAGTCTAGATAAAAATCATTTCGGGAGGAAAATATACCACACTGTTAAGGCTCACTACATTTTTTTTATTAATCATTTGTTTTTGTGCGCGTATGTTTAGATGATTTGACTGGATAATTAAAATTATTATTTTTAAATAATTTTGTTTGTGAATTAAAATTAAAATTATATATTTTTATTCAAAAGATATTTATTTAAAAAATGATAAATTTAATTATCCGATCAAAATACCTAAAAATATGTATAAAAAATTCAAACAACGTATATATAAATAAAAAAAAAACCGAGGAAGTGTTGTCGATTATGGACAATTTCAATTTTGGACAAAGTGAGACATTTGACAAAGTTAGGTTCGTAGTTGACCTGAAGACCAAAGAGCCATCAATATATCAACTTATATTGCAGCATTCAATTTATAACTTGATCAAGCCTTCACTGCTTTGACTGATGAAATTATTTAAAGACTATGTAATGTAAACTAACAAAATTCCCCATTCGATTCTGCTCTTGCAAGGTTTTCTTTCTATTTTTTTTTTTCACTGGGATTAATTGAGCAATCTTTAAACTTTAGAACAAGATCTTAGTATAACTAGTTAACGCATAAAATGGCATTTAACATAAACCTTATATCCAGAAACTACTGGTCAATTACAAGTACGCGGATCATATTTCCATCCTTAATAAATTGCTCTGTCTTAAGACTTCTATGCTGATCTTAAAATTCTACATTTCTGTTTTTCAATTTCTTCCCACTCTTGGCTGCTGGATATCAGTATGACAGCAATTTTGCAGTTTCACTTTCGATAATCACGAGTTCTGGATTCTCCACCTTGTTGTATAAACTTCAAGTTGGGTGCATCTTGGTAGAGTAAATCAACCGGTACAAAAATATGCATTATAGATAAACAAGGGACATAGTGCACATGATTTTTTTTGAAGTTTTTTGTTATTACTATTTTGAAGCACTCCATATAATATTGTATTAATCTAATAACTGTTATGATTTTGGCCAGTGAAGAATGTATACTATGTGATGAATATCACAGTTAGCAGTGCCATTTAAAATTGGACCTGATATAAGTTTTCTACGGTCTCAGCCCTGGTATGAAACAGAAAGCTGGACCTCTGATTTTGATGAATGTTTTACATTAGGAAAGAAATATAGTTTTTTTAGGGAAAGAAAAATAGTTATTTAATTACACTTGTTATCACTAGTTGCCTTGTTAAGTAGCCTCAAGACGACTAAAAATTAAAACGGTACTTGTAATATTTGCTCTTTCTTGTAACAAGTGATCTTTCTTTTACTTGAAAGTTGTCTCAACATTATCTTAACTGTTCCTATATTAAAGTAGGCAGACCATATAATTTTTCCAGTTATTAATGCAGTGCAACATCAAATAGCATTTTAGATGGAGCAATCGATTCAGAAGATGCTCAGCACAAGGACTTTGTTAGGCTGGTGAGTTTATATATTTAAGAACTGGTATTATATGAGTTCAAACACTGACATGTTACTGTAATAGGATCATGTGGAAGGTTATCATGAGTTGTCTGCAAAGACAAAAACATTTTTGTCAACAGCATATGCTAAGTGGGATGCAGATTTCTATGTCAAGATTGATGATGATGTTCACGTAAATTTGGGTATGTCTCCAAAATTTTGTCACTGTCATATCTGTTTGTCATCCGTAAACCTTAAACTCCCTCTGTTAGTCTGTTATATGCATGACCAAGTTTGACCAATTGAAAGGAATCTAAATTATTTTCAAAATCAAATATGATGACCCTCATTGATGTTGGATAGAATTTGTAATATTGTTTTATCAAGTTTAATCAATTAAAGTTGTATAATTATTGAATATTATCAGGAGTATTTACTTTGAGGGTGATAGGTGGAGTCGCCATTGGTCAAGTGTCATTGAGTATAAATCGAATATATTGCAAGTTTTGATACTGGTCGAGTGGTCAGCCGGTTGTATTTAGTTAACATAAAAGGAAAATACTGGTCATATTTTGATAATGACAGTATATTGCTTTTAATTTATTATTATTGTCTTTTCAGATTTTTCATGATAACCTTGCACATGAGATGATAAGGAGTCAGTGTTTCAACTCATAAAATACCAATGCCTGATCATACAAAAACAGTGTGAAACTCACCGGCCTAAGAGAGTCCTTGTGCCGAGCATCTGAATCAATTGCTCCATCTAAAATGCTATTTGATGTTGCACTGCATTATTAAGAGGGAAAATTATTAAGCCTGCTCACTATATATAGGAACAGTTAAGGTAATGTCGAGACAAAATTGAATTAAAAGAAAGAGCAGAACTTACAAGCACTGTTCTAACTGTTTTAATTCTTAACCATCTCAAGGTTACTTGTGAGGCAGGTAGTGATAAGAGATGCAAGTAAATATATTTCTTTACTAATGTAACACAATTTCAATTCATCAAAATTAAAGTTCCAGCTTTCTGTTCCATACTAAGGATGAGACTGTAGAAATCTTATATGAGGTCTATTCACTATCTGTGATAAATCAATACATTGTATTCTTTCACCGGCCAACATTTCATAACAACTATTAGATTAATACATTATAATATAGAGTTATTTGAAATGAAAACTTCTAACTTAGCTTATTTATTTACAAGATAAACTTCAAATATTTGTAAAACAGGAATGTACAATTCTAAGATCCACATAGAAGTCTTTAGTCAGAGCAATGTATTAAGGATGAAAATTCAATCCGCATATTTAAAATTGACCAGTAGCTGCTAAAAATAACACATAATATCACCAAAATAACAGTCCCGATTCTTGTGGTCCGATGGAAGGGCTGGGTATAAGGTTAATGTTATATGCCCTTTTCCACGTTAACTAGTTATGCTAAGATCTTGTTCTTAAGTTCAAGACTTGCTCAATCAATCCAGCCATAAAGAAAGAAAACCTTGCAGAGCTGAATAAAATGAGGATTCTTTGTTAGTTTACAACCTTTACATACTTCCATTAGCCAAAGTAGCGAAAGGCTTGATCAAATTTTAAAATGAAACGCTGCTATATGAAATACAAGCTCAGATACCTGTGGCCAATCATAAAACAGACAGAAATTCCCTTTTTCCTTCTCAAGTATTAATAGCTTTTCACCTAGTTAAAAAGACAAGGAATTATATAACAGTCCTAATCAAGTAAATATATGTCTAAAAGTACACAAGTACAACATAGGTAGAGAAGAAAAATACCTCGAGGCATCCAGGTCTGTCTAACAGATTCAGGCCTCTTTCTACTGCTGAAGGCAGTGTTTATCCCGATAATTATAAATGCTTATTGCTTTGTGGTGTTTCCGTCCAAACCAGACAGCTTGTTACTGCTCTTTCTTTTAAAAGAAGGAAGCTTCATTTGTAATTCACCAATTGAGTTGTCCAGTGATCTGAAAGGCCATCAACAATTTACATACTGTTTTAGCAGAAAACTAGTCATTTAAATTATTTATTTGTTGGCTCCTATTTTCCCAGCTATTTATCCCCTTGAATTAACTATTTTAACAATTGAATTTAATCATTGTTAAACATTGATTGTGGCTTCTTTTAGCTCAAAAGAGTACTTGATGAAACATAATAAATTGATTATAGTCAACATACTCACATTATCGCTTCATGGGTTTTCTGATATTGTCCCCAAAATCTTGTTATTCTGATACAATATCAACCACAACGAGATGGATGTTACAGAATAAGGGGATGAAGAAAATTACAAACTTGTAGAGATGACCTACTAGTGTAAAGAAAAATAATAAAAGAAAGAGGACCTTTGTTGTGCAATCATCGGGAAGAAGATGCAAGTCTTGATCGCGCTGCAGCAGCCACATGATTTGCCCTTTGGATTCAGGAGGAAACAATACTCTGCACAACATAATAATTTAAGGCTGCCGCGCTTTCAATTAGAACCATCATTTTAAAATCCCATTCATCACACTGAATACAGTAAATTTTACCAAAGGGACACAGGTCTAAATATGAAAGATAGGCGAGTTGTGTGTAACATCAGCTTTCAAGTCCAGGACTAGTTTAGTTCTGCTTGTGGGGAACAATCCCCTCCTACTCTGGTGTCTCAAAATCAAAATAAATGGGGAGAAATCATACATTGAACAACAAATCACTCCCTCAGAACCAAAAACAAAGGGTCTGGGGTTTAGGAACATAATTTAGTACTACCATAAAAAAATAAACAGTGTTGATAACTGTTTACACACCAAGTTTTTGTTAATAAAGAGCTAGGTTTTTGAACAAGTTTAGCAACTACAGACTAGAACTTTATATATTACTAAAGGCAATATTTTTCTTCTTCATCTTCTTTGTAAAAGAATAACATAAAAAACAGACTTTGTGTGTGGTGGAAGAAGGTAAGAAAAAAAGAAGTCCCCGAAACGGGGGATACAGAGTATGTACCTACGTAGGACTTAGGAGTCGAGGCTACCTTGAAGCGTTTGTTGTCTAATTGTTATTACATTTTTACTCTAATGCATCTACCTGCAGACACACATTTTAGAATTACTACACATAACTGAATAGCCCAAATTCACTATCAACTAATAAAATCTCTTTAACAAAATCATCGGTCAAAGTACAAATCATTTTCGCAGTACTGCAAATTACAAACCGGTCCAAGACAAACACTAGTTTCTATTTTGTAATGTAACCTAAATTATTGACCTTTCCAAATCATACGTATCACATAGTTTACATTCGGAACCATAGAATAACATGGAAAGGTAGGGGGAGGGGACTTTGTCTTGTAATTTTGTTTCTCCATTTCCATCTCTTATATATTCCTTGTTGTCCTCTTACCTTGCAATTTGTTCTGTGTTTAATCTAACATATTTCTTATTCCCTTCTGCCTTTGTTTCTCCTTTTCTGTCTGATCCCTTCTTCTTTTTGCCCCCCATCCTTCTTGCAATATATTCTGTGTCTTATATATTATTTCTTTCCTTCCCTTCTTACTTGGGTTCTCCGTTTCTGTCTCTTCCATTCTTCTTCTTTTTCCTCTTCCTTGCAATATGTTCTGCATCCTATCCAATTTTTCTTTTCTTTCCTTCTTCCTTGGTTCCTCCATTTTTGTCCCTTCCTTTCTCCTTTTTGTCCCTCTTCCTCGCGGTCGGTTCTGTGTGTTATTCAACATCTCTTTTCCTTCCTTTTTCCTTGCTTTCTCCATCTCTGTCTGTCCACCTTTCATGCATTATGTACTGTGTCGTATCCAGCATATCTGTTGTTTTCTTGTTACTTGGTGAAGATCTATACAAGTAGTTTGAGTTGAACAAGGCTCCATCTCCACAAATGGATCTAGAGTTTTTTCATCAAGCAAAACAAGATTTCCCACCAGAGAATCTATTGCCTCTGCCCATTGACCTTTTATCCCCGTGTCAGATGTGCATACCTCTAATGATGATATTCCAAGATCCCACAAGTACTGATAACCCAGGCCTTGATCATCTCTTAGCAAGTATTTACCATGTTCTGTGTATCCCAACGGAAAAATATGCTTTGGTGTTTCCAGTTCAAGTGTTACAGTCTTCTCCCATGTAGACGTCTTAGTAGCGGCACAATTTCTCAATACCCACTTTATCAAATGTCCTGGCATATATCGAATAAGGGCTATTGATTCTCCGCATGGTTCCACTTCCACAGAAAGTACTCTCAAGTCCCAACCAAACTCATATGGGAACTGGATATTCCTAATTCGCTTGTGATTTAAATCAAAACCTATGAGCTTAGATTTAGATTCATATTTTGAATAAGAAGCTTTACCAAAAAATGCAACACCGCCAACAAATTTATTAGATGAATAAGTAAACATCTGCCAATATGTACCACAATCACTATCACAATATGTAACTTTCCAAGCATTAGTGCTCAAGCTATAAACACCTACACGGTATTTACCACCACGAAAAGGAGCTATCCTTACGACTTTGTAATCATCATGAAAATACCCAAAGCACAAATCAGCATTAATTTCGGTTTCACCACGGGCAGGGCGGATCATAGAGATTTTTTTGGCTTTTCGGATAACGGGGTTCCATAAATATATGCTACTTGTGACATCCAAAGTGTAATCGGAGACACATAGCAACCCTTTAAAAATTCCATAAACCTTTACTCTGTGATCACGGAACCAGTCAGTCTGGTCTATACCAAATGAGTTGGGGTCGTAGCAGAATTTAACTCTATTAATATTATCAGTGGATTCATCTTCATCTCCTTTTGATAAATTCTTTAGAGTGTAGTAACCATGGTATGTGCCTAGTACGTAACTGTCGTGGTTGATACCATGATTTATTAACACACCTGAATCTCAAGATATACTTTAAAGGTAGTCTTCGAATAATATTAACCATCAAATCCTCCGGCAAATACGACCGTTGGCAACTTCTTAACTTCATATCCCTATTCTTCTTATTCTGTGTAACTTTGTAGATGCACAACTAAATATATAGACTATTTATAATCATCCTAGAGCCCTCTATTCTCTTATTCTGGTTCAGATTTGGAACCATTTCTTCTAATTCTATTATGCTTCTGATTTTTTGGTTCAGATCCGTAACCTCTATTACTAATTTGAAAAATTGTTAAAAATAACGCTTTTTAAATATAAAATAACAAAAATAACAATTGTCGGGGGAGGTGGCTAAAAATACCCGATTTAATACCCAGAATAAAAATGCGTACTTCTACTTACCCATCCTGATTATGCGTACCCTAGCCCAGCCTCATATATTCAGTTCTTCCCCCAAATTCTTTTTCAATTCATTTCACCGACTTAGACCATCACTCTTCTCTTCATAACAAGGCGATTTAAGGCGACAAGCTGTTGAACAATCATATCCTCATATGCATATACGTGCAGATTCATTTGTAAGTCATTCTTTAATTGTTTGAGTTTTTAAGTTGAAATTGCTTGTCAAGGAACACGACTCCATATATATTTGAATTAGATATACCTTTTTTCCATTTGTTGAGATAAAATCAGAGGCTACTGCCACAGTTTCCAGATGTGTATATAGTGTTCCTTAATTCTGATATTCTCTTACTTTTAGTCTTTTACTAATCGTAGCTAGCTAGCTGTTTATATCTTTCTTTGATATCCAAAGGATATTTAGTATATGTTTAATTGGTGATAGTTCTTGTGTACCTACAGTAGTTGATTATGTTAATCTTGCGTGTTAGTGAATGATTAGAACAATTTTCTGTAAAGGAAGTATGTATACAATCATATCCTCATATGCAGATAGGCGATTTTTCTGTTGAAGAATCATATGATAACTACATTTATCGATATTCTATTTGACAAATAGTTTAATTGTTTTTGCATCAGAATATGGACACGATCATGGATGATGTAAATGTTGATAGTTTTGAGTTGAAGCCTGGTCCGAAAGACACCTCTGTATTGCATTTACAAGCTGAACATAGGTCTACTCCTATATGGAATGTGGGTGGTGGGGATGTGTTGAGATCACGGAGCCGTAACCCCAGCAGTAGCAGATTCCCTTCGTTACATCCTCGGATGGTTCCATTACTCAGAGAAGTTGGCTTTGACGGAGTTGCAAGACTTACAGGCATCCAGATACATTGGAGTCTAATTACAGCACTAGTGGAACGTTGGAGATCTGAGACGCATACGTTCCACTTACCTGTCGGAGAGTGTAGTATTACTTTACAGGACGTTAGTATTATTCTTGGATTGCGTATTGATGGTCGTGCAGTCAGTGGCTCCACTGAATTCAAAGGTGGTTGGAGTAGCCTTATTGAGAGTATGTTTGGTGAAGCTCCTGCAAAACATGATATAGATGGTGGTAGATTAAAATTGAATTGGTTGACAAAATTACTTCCATCACTTTCAGATGATGCAAATGAGGATGAGCTCATCCGATATACACAATCTTATATGTTACAACTAATCGGTGGTATCCTTTTCACTGATCATCAAGGATCACAAGTTCATTGTATGTTTCTGCCTTTGATTCAGAATCTTGATCGTTCTCGGACATTAGCTTGGGGTGCTGGTGTGCTTGCGTACCTGTATAGAGAATTGTGCAAGGCCTGCAAAAAAGATACTGAAGAAATTGCAGGATGCGTGTTGTTGTTGCAGCTATGGGCATGGACGAGACTGCCCCACTATTGCTCCAGTTCCTCGTGGTCTATATGTGGAAAATCGAGAGATATGGGGTGATCTTCCCGGGCCATTTGGTTTGAGGTAATTATGTATTTTAAATGTTTAGGCCGTTATCATGATTTGTTTGATATGTTTTTGTGCTTCATTTGTTTTAGACAATAACAGATTAGTTCAATTTTCATATCCTTTCTTATGTAAAGGTTTTATTATTATGATAGTGCAAATCCACCAATATTACCCCAAATCCTCTATGGTGTATTTATGTGCTGTTATATGTTTACATAGGTGGTGCGTTCCCAAGTCATATGCTGATGCCAATTTTCGTGTTGTGTCTATTGATCGCATTTCACTTGATGTTCTTGGGCCGGATCACTTTCTATGGCTGCCATATGTTGATGTACTTGATCAATTATCTGAAATTTGTCGAGAAGGTAATGCGATCTGGTGTTACAAGGGTTCAATAATCTGTTTTCATATAGTAGAGCCACATGAACCTGATAGATGTGTGCGCCAATTCAATTTGGTCCAAGATATACCATCATCTCCAACCGTTTATTCTCCTTATCTACATAAGATGACTTTGAAAGGCAAGACTGAGATTGATTGGCGGGATAAACATAAGGATCATATTCTGCTTTGGAATAACCGCTTGCAATATGTCAACATAGTTGGTAATATAGGTGTTGGTATAAGTGATCGTTATGCAGAATGGTATGCTAACATCACTCGTCCATACCTTACACGTGTTGCTGCTTCTCAAGCATACGTGGTAATTAAAATTTAGTATCACTTGTGTTTTATGTATTTCTGTACTCACTGAATTTACCTAACGTATGCCATTTTCTTTTTTTATTTTAGTTCAATATACTTAATTGTATATCCTCTATAGCTGGTGGTGTGGTAAATGGAGATTACAGCACTATTGATGTTCTTGCTGCACATGGTAGACGGGTATTAGAGTCTCAATACAGTCGTGGGTTTCGTCAAGATTTTCCAGCCAATGACTCGTTTGTTGAGAAAGGTCCTGAAGAGGTCAAGCTGAAAAAAGTAGGTCATAAAGGAGGTCGTGGAGGAGTTAATGCTCCAAAGAGACGTAGAATGCAAAATGATGACGAGAGACGTGATAATATAAATGATGATAGTAGTGTTCATTTGGGCAACCCAACAGCAATCATAGTGCATGAGGTGGAAAATCATGAGGTACAGAATAGAGGTATTGATCCTTCACCTTCGTCATGGTATCCCAACTTTGACTTAATACCTGATTGGTCACAACAAAGAGCAAGTGAGAACGAAACTATTGCTCGTACTCCAAATAGAGATGAGCCAGTCCCTATGCATCCCACCTTCAGCTTATTGTTGAATGAAGACTTTCACCCACCAGCACATGAGGACCAAGAAAATGAAGAGCCCCTGTCTGTTGAGGATGAACAGCACATACATGTTGATCAACAGCAGCAGCAGCAAGCACTAGTCGAGGCACATGTTCCACAAGTTGAGCAACAACAGGCAATGTTTGTGGAGGAACAACAGCAGGCACTAGGTGAGGAACATTTGCCGGTAGTTGAGCAACAACAAGCAATACTTGTGGAGGAACAGCAGGCACTAGGTGAGGAACATTTGCCGGTAGTTGAGCAACAAGAAGCAATACCTGTGGAGGAACAGCTGCCCCCACCTGTTGAACCTGTTGAGCAAGAGAATTTGCATGTGGAGGGACATGTTATGAGGTTGCGTCCTCGAAAGAATAAAGGTCAAAAATGCGGGACAAGTGGTTACAAGCATTATGTAAGACTTCGGTGAGTTATTAGTCCATCCTTTTTAATTTCTATGTTATTTTCATTTATTAGTTCATCATTGTCACCCTTCATTATTTCTTTTTTTATTATTATTGTGATTTTTACAGGAAGCAATACCGCTAGTATGTTGCTGGTCTGTACTTACCTGAGTTACCTAGAGGTAAGTATCAATTTTTAAGTTGATCTTTGTGTTTAGTGGATTTAAAGTGGATATGTGATCACCTAACAACAACTATTAAATTACTTAAAGATGGACTGCGACTAATTCTGCAACCCAAAAAACTCCATATCAATGTCATGGAATGCCAAAAAATATTAAGGACACACCTTAATCAGTTCTAGCTAAAAAAATATATTCACTTTAAAGGGGCCTATCCCTCCATACCTATGTTGGTGTGAACGGAATAAGATACAAAGGGGAATGATGCCATGACAGCAGAACCCACGTTCTTGCTCGAGCAATACAATGTTTTTGACAGATATACACCGACTTGTTTGATCCTCCTTGTATAGTAGCCGTCATTTACTCTTTCCCTGGTTAATTTCAACCACTCGGAAAAATGTGTGTTTAAGCTTGAGGTTTCGTAATTGTTAGATAGCTGACTGTTGATATTTACTTACACATGTAGGTTGTAACAGATTTTTACGTAATAAGTTTTTTAAGACATCCTTAAGGTCGTGGTTTTTTTTTTACCCCTAATTCTGGTCCATTTGTATTGTGTACAAAGCTGCAATGATAGTTTGAATGTGCTTTGAATATACTGTATAGTGCTGTATTGTGACCAACCATGTCAGTTGGGGCCTGTAAATTGTAATACGTTTCTATATGAAATGCACAGTGTTTAGTGGATTTAAAGTGGATATGTGATCACCTAACAACAACTATTAAATTACTTAAAGATGGACTGCGACTAATTCTGCAACCCAAAAAACTCCATATCAATGTCATGGAATGCCAAAAAATATTAAGGACACACCTTAATCAGTTCTAGCTAAAAAAATATATTCAAGTTGAGATTTAATTTTCTATTTTCCTTGAACTAACTTTGTTTTTATTCACTCCTTCATTTTTATGTAGATTTTGGAAAAAAGATGGTGCTTCTGATGAGATTCTACATGGCTTTTGAAATGGTGATGCAGCGAAGAAATATCAAGGAAAATATGACAGTGCTTGGTCAAAACAATTAGTATATCTATGAAGCTTTGTATCTTTTAACTCTTAGTTGTCGTGTTTTGAATATGTAATGCAGTACATTTCTGAATGCTATCAGTTTCAAAAATTGTTAAATGAAGTTTTATTCTTATAGTATTTTTGGTGGAGCTGTTGGCTTTTTGTCTGGTTTGTTGGTTTGTTGGCTTTTTATTACTAGGTGCCTAGGTGAGAATTGTGTACCTTTGTGGTTCCTTTTCACATCCACATTAAGGTATCTGTACCAGAGGCAGAGGATGTTTCCATCTTTACTTTCCTTGATTTTACTTGATAGAAAGCTAAAATTGGCTGGTGGTGAAATGCCTAATCGTGACATTTTAATTTCTTCAGAATCTGAATCAATGAGGGCGTTTGGTATGCAGTTTAACTATTTCAGTAAAGTCCACACAACCCTTATATACAAGTTTTATCATCATATAATCCCTTGTAACATGCACCTCAATTTTCTTGCAGTAACATGGTTTTTATTCACGCTCTTTCATTTTTATTTAGATTTTGGATAAAAGAGAGTGCTCCTGATGGATTCTACATGGCTTTTGAAATGGTGATTCAGCGGAGAACAACAAAGATTGCCCATTGGATTGTTCTTGATAAGTAAGGCAGTATTAGTGGAAAAATATGACAATGCTTGTACAAAACAATTAGTATATGTATGAAGCTTTGTATTTAATGACTCTAGTTTTTGTGGTGTTTTCAAATACTATTTTAATGTAATGAAATAGCTTTTGATTTCTGATAAATAAAGAGACATGACACCCAGAATACATACTCCACTGGCTCAAAATCTCAGCATATGTATTTGCCACTGAGAAATGAGCCAGAAGCAAAAAATATATAAGGATTATTGTTCAAATTAATCAACTATTTGTGATGAACATAGACGGTAATTAACTCTGAAACAACCTATCTGAAATATTTACAATGCATCCAGCAAAAATAGCTAGCCCAAGTCATCCCCTCCAAAACGCTTTTAAAAACCAGGGAGGTGCCAATCAATAAAACTGAGGACAGAAACACACCCAAAAGCATCTGAATATTCATAAAAACCAGGAGCACACTCAATAATCAAAGAGCATAATAATAAGCCATTGCATTTTTATGATAGAAAACCTCCACATGAACCTCAAAACAATAGCACAACTGCACAAGCAACAGGTACAGATGAGCATAATCTGGCCCCTTGCAAGCAGCAAACATACAGATTTATATAAATTATCATAAACACAATTCACCACCGAATTAACTAGCCTGCAAACTCCCAGAAAAAAACATCTATCTTCTTCCCAGTCCTGAACTTGTTAACTCTGGCAACACAGAACCTGAACTACTAAAATCTGGCAAAAATGGACCCTGAGTACTGTAAACTATCTTACCAGCCCCTGCATATTAAAACTGACAAAACAGATCCTGAACTTGAAAATCTAACAAAATAGACCCTAAACTTTGAAAATCTGACAAAACATACGCATAACTTGACAAATTTTTGCAAACACAGTCCCTGATCTTGAAAAAAGTAGCTCATCAATATAGAAAACTAAAATTAATGATCCAAACAAGTGTAATTACTTCCCATCATATATGTAATTTCTAAACCATTAGTAGATTATGTCGAGATTACAAAAACCACCACTCATTATATTCAATAACAATACTTAAATTAAACAAAAACTAAGCCCAACAACATTCATAATAACAAGTTCAGCTTCCTTCCAATTTCATAAGCAAGATCCTTCCATTATAATCATCTCCCTATAAAGCCAAAAAAAAAAAGTGAGGATCCGTCTACTATAATCATCTTCTTATAAAGAAAAAAAATCAAAGCTTATTCAAAATAGAGAAAAATAAGAGAAAAGGCCCGCACTATCCCTTTGGGGTTCACTAATTAACCTTTGGGGTTTAATAGTTCCATTTTGGTTTTAGAAATATTCGGAACGACGATAAAACCGTATACGAACTTAGGGTTTAGGGTTTGGGGTTTAGGAAACAACCCTAAACCCTAAACCCTAACTTATCCTGATTTTTAAACGCATTAGCGTTTAAAAATTAGGCCGCCAGATTCAATTTTTTCATTAAAATTTTTAAATTTTATCTGTATTTTCTTAGGGGTTCAATAATTAACCTATGGGGTTTAACAGTTCCATTTTGGGTTTAGAAATATTCAGAACGACGAATAAACCGGGTACTAAATGAAGAAAAGTAAAGCATACCAATAGAAATACTCTACGGAACACATGAGGAAGCTCCACTCGAAGAAGTTGCTTTGCTTCTTTGTGATGGATGATAATCCATCTCATTCTTGTATCTTGTTGATTTTTTTCGGCCTGGTTTATTTGTGATATTCTCATCATCAGGGACCACTGTAGGAAATCCATCCAATAATGGCCATGCATCCTCATGTGGTAATGGCTAAAAAGGAGTTGCATATACCTTTCTTGCATTGTCTAGTTTATACCATTCACTGACTAAACTTGTGTGTTGAATATTTTGATTGGCACAACAAGCTAGAACATGAGAGCAAGGAATGTGATAGGTTTGCCATTTGTTACAAGTGCAAATGTGTTCCATTAGGCGAACAATATGATGGTTTCCTCCATTTTGACCACGCTTCATTGTTGTTACCTCAAACACCCACGTGTCACGATCAAATACCTTCACATGATGGCCACTTGCACGTCCCTTCCATCTATTAAGGATTTTTGTAGCATGCTTGGTGAATTCATTACCATCTTTAGATTGTTTCTCTATTTCCAATCTACGTTGGTCAAAATATTCAACCACCTTGTAGAATATGGATTTAACCAATGCAGTGATAGGGAGTTTTCTTGCCACCTTGATGGCATTATTCCAACTCTCAGCAAAATTAGTTGTCATGATACCAAACCGTTTGCCATCATCAAAAGCCAAAGCCCAATGCTTTAATGGTTTATCAGCAAACCAATCTTGGGCTCTAGGCTCGGCAGCTAACAACGCATTCCAATGCAAAGTAAACTTGGGACCTGTCAGCTGGCTACACAATGCAACAACCTTCTCCTTCATATGTCCCTTCTTAAACATTTTACCAAAGTTAGCAGCTAGGTGTCTAGCACAAAATCGATGATGGGCAAATGGTTCCCGCCATTCAAGGTCTGGACTGTTCATAGCAGATATGATCCCGGCATGTCTATCTGAAATCACACAAACATCTCTACGTCTTTGAACAACCTTCTTCCTTAACCGATCCATAAACCAACTCCAACTTGCTGCATTCTCTGACTCAACAACTGCAAATGCTAATGGAATAAGGTGGTTGAAGCCATCAACTGTTGTGGCAGTTATTAAGACCCCACCATACTTGTCATACAAATGTGTACCATCTATCAAGATAACTGGTATGCAATATTGAAATGCATCAATGCAAGGCTTTAATGCCCAAAACACTCGCTTGAATCTCACCACCTATCAAGAGTTTACAAATATAATAAGATAAATATGAGAAAGTAAGAATGAATGAATGAATGAATAGCAATCGGTGGTTTCAAGGACATGTAATATGTGTAGATGTATCAATAGTACCTCAGTTATAGGCTCTCCAAGGTCATGCTCCTTGAAGTGCCAATCAACAAATGTGCCATGGTTGAATGACTGTACCGCATTCATAAAGAAAGGAAGGTACTGATAAGACTCTTCAGAAGACTTGAATAATTGTTTTTCAGATTTCTGCCTTGCAAATCTTATCTTTCCTCTTGAAGGTTTATAACCAAAATGGCTAACAGTAGTAGCCACTAATACTTTCTCCGAGACATTAGGATCCGCTGCAATTTGGGCACTAATTACTTGCGCAATGTTAGAAGAGTTCAAATTGCAATGATCTTGTGAAATGTTTGGATTGAGACATGTATGTGGACCCCTAGCCTCCATAACCTCAAAAAAGTGATGCTTTCTCCTCTTTCTAGCTCTCAACATCCATGCACAACCTTCTGTTTTTCTCTTGCATGCCACTTCCCAACTCCCTGAATCAGACCTTAGCACTTTGATCTCTTGATGGTTTCTAATGTGAACATCCTTAATTACACGCACCATCTCTTCTTTCGATTCAAAAACCATTCCTTTTTCTAGCTCGGTAGGAACAAGAATATCTCTTGCTTTTTGCATAATAGGCTCGTTAAAGGAAGCTATCATTGATGATCCGTCAAAGGACCTATAGTACGGGATATCCTCATCTCTATATTCGTTGCTTCCCATTGAATTCCCATCACTATCCACCCGGTTCATATAAAAAGACCTACTTGAGCTTCCACTTGAATAATCTGCACTAGCACAAACACTTTCACTACTTTGTAATTTTTTCGAACTTCGAGTGCTGTCAACACTTTTTGAAATCTGAAAAGAACTCGAACTTTGCCCCAAACCAATCATTACCTTCTCCACATAAAGCTCAACATAATTTTTACGAAATGAATTATCCACAGCTTCAAACATAAATTCAACATCATCATCATCATACATAGGAGCAACTTCAAATCGATTTGTTGTGGGGTTTAAGAATCTCCGAAGTATATTCAGTTTAAACACACTCGGATCTGTCCAAAGTTTCGCATACAAAAGATCCAACAATTCTTGATATTTCAAATTAAACTTTAATTTCACCAATCTAGTCATCTTTTTATCATACTTAACCCCTTCTACATCATCACTAACAATGTTACCATCAAAGTATATCCAACCATAAATAAAACTTGATTCCGATGCCATTACACAGTAGCTACAATCAGTGTAAACGAAAGATTAAATTGGAATCAAGTAATGATGTAAATACCTGGAATAGAACAGAAACAACATTTCGAAACCGAGAGTGAATGAAAGAAACAAGATACAAAGGCTGCGTTTCTGTGGATCCCCAAAATACGCTCTATACTTATATGAGGATACCCAATATACTTATGCGTATTAAGTGTTACCCGAATGATAACAGCGTATCCTATATATTTCAACACTAAGATTGTTTCATAATACCCCAATAAGTAATGCGTATTCCAAAATACTAATTTTATTTCGGTTCATGTTACCCAAGATTTATTTGGGTATCCAATTTAAAATAGTAAAACTCAAATGTTACCCAATCTGTATTTGGGTATCCAATTTAACATTTATAAATTCACATGTAAGACCCAAACAAGAAATGCGTTTCAATTTAGATTTATAAAATTTCACATATTACCCAAGTTGTATTTGGGTATCCAATTCGAAATAATAAAATTCTCCATGTTACCCAAGCTTTATTTGGGTATCCAGTTTAAATTATAAAATTTCACATGTTACCCGAGCTTTATTTGGGTATCCAGTTTTATAATTTAAATTTACCATGTTACCCAAGCTTTATTTGGGTATCCAGTTTTACAATTTAAATTTACCATGTTACCCAAGCCGTATTTGGGTATCCAATTTAAAACAATAAAATTTCCCATGTTACCCAAGCTGTATTTGGGTATCCAGTTTAAATCATAAAATTTCCCATGTTACCCGAGCTTTATTTGGGTATCCAGTTTTACAATTTAAATTTACCATGTTACCCAAGCTGTATTTGGGTATCCAGTTTAAAACAATAAAATTTCCCATGTTACCCAATCTGTATTTGGGTATCCAGTTTAAATTATAAAATTTACCATGTTACCCAAGCTTTATTTGGGTATCCAGTTTTACAATTTAAATTTACCATGTTACCCAAGCCGTATTTGGGTATCCAAGCTGTTTTTGTTACCCAAGCTGTTTTTGGGTATCCAGTTTTACTTTTCATGTCACCCAAACAAGAAATGCGTATCACCAAGACCCAGTATAAAAATGCGTAACAAATCCGGTATTTTCAGCCAGCAGGTGCGCGCGTTGCTAAAAAACTAATAACATTCACAATGAAAATCTGCTAAAAAAGCGAGGAAAAGTTATATGGATAGAGAGTTTCATGACCTGAATTCTTAGTTTAAATACATAGAGCAACCTTTGAGAAATTCTCCAAATCCATGCATTTGCTGGAATAGGCATTACAATAATCAACTGTTCTGCTTCCTTGAGGTGGCCATATCTAGCCAATAAGTCCACCACAAGAATATAATGGTCCATTACATGTTTTATCTTGTACTTAGATTTCATCTGCTCAAACAATTGCATCCCCTCTTTCACTAATCCTATGCATCTGCACACAGAAAATGAGGCAACAAAAGCGACCTCATCTGGCAGAAACCCCATCACCTCCATTTCCTTGAACTTTTGTGCTGCTTCCTAGGCATGACTATGTAATTCAAGTGAAAGCATTATAACTATCCACGAGATCATGTGTTTGTCTTTCATTTCATCAAAGAACTCTATCGAATTAGTAAGGCTTCCACATGTTCCGTACATGTCTCAGTATGTTGCCCACATATGTGTCGTAACTCTCTGTTGTGGAATAAAAACTAGGTTATTAGATTGCGGCTAGGGTTTGCTGTATTTAATGCTAGGGTGCGTGAGCTTCGTGCTTTAATGGCTGCTTCTGCGTTCGAGACTTAAACGGTCCTCACAGAATGCCTACGTATCTCTGTATTAAGAGAATCAAGCCAATAAAACGTAGTTCTAGGTTGAGGGGTCTGACCCTTTATATAGGCTGAGAAGCCTCAGAATTATGGTAGGGTTAGGTGACTTGGTGGACAAGTCAACCTTGAGGAAGGATCTAGACTCCTTCCTTGTAGGAGTCCGTTTCCTTGTACGACTATGTGCCTTGGAGGCTACTCTTTGGAGAGATAATATCCTTATTTGACTTATATTTCCCAGCTGTTAATTAGCCATAAATATTAATTACGAAATTAATATTTAACTAGGGTTTATGGGCCATCTAGTGGGCCCCACATCTGGACCAAACTAGGTCTAATTAATGCAACATTAATGATATTTTTAGGGCTTATTTTTAGCCCATATCATTTGCCCCCCAACTTCTAGGGAAACTGATCAGGTTTTCCTCGAAGTTTTAACGGCCTTATCTGAGACTTGGGTCGGGGTTTATATTTATACACTAGTGTTTCACGAGTATTGTCTTGATGTAAAGCGTGGAGCGACCGACGCACTTACGACAATGTTAAACGATGCTAAACAGCAATAATCAGCGCTAAACGGTGCTAAACGGCACTAAACGGCGCCAAACGGTGCTCAAATGGCACTAGTTTGAAAATATTAGATTGTGCTTCGAGCATAAAATTATTTTTCCATGTTTCTGGAATTTTCGAGAGAGATTTTTTTTTTTTTTTTGGAATTGCAGGCAAAATTCGAGCTCAATTTCGAGCTCAAACTGCCTCCAGATCGCAGCCATTTCTCTTGTTTCCTAAGTCATTTTCGACCTGGAAATTTCGAGGAGAAATTAGTGTATTTTCGAGCTCAATTTCGAGCTCAAACGGGGGCCAGGTCGTGGCTGTTTTACAGGTTTTTCTAGTCATTTTCGACCTCATGCTGGCGACCTCAAACCAAGGGGAAACGACCTCAAAGTGGTTCCAGGTCGCACAGATTTTTCACACTTTCTAGTATAATTACGACCAAAATTCACCAATCTCATTGTAGTATAAATCCGACCTCAACACAACACATAGACGACCTCAAATTAGACCTAGGTCATGTGGGTTTTTCGTATTTCTCAGTTCAAATTCGACCTGAGATTTGCGATCTCAAGCCATGTCATAACGACCTCAAATTGAGTGGTAGGTCGTGGCCTCATTTTGTTTTTCATAAGTCAAAAACGATCTCATCTATGCGACCTAGAATCTGTTTTGTTCCGACCTCATCTTTCAAGGTCGCTCACGACCTCAGATGGACTTTTCCAGATCGCCTTATCGAGCTCGCACTTACACTAGAAAACGAGATCAATTGTTACGACCTCGTGCTACCTTTTGGTAACTCCAAGTTCTATTATGGACTTCAACGGGCCTTGTCTGGCCTTTAATTTTCATGGGCTGGACCTAGATTTTCAAATCGTTGGGCCTATAAACTTTTTAAGTTTTGATTGGGCTTTTCCTATGGGTCAAAATGACCTTATCTCAAAACCTTAATTAGGTTTATCAATCTTGGTTGGACCGTGACAGGCCTTAATTCCTTTTAATTACTTTAGCTGGACTTGGGCCTTAACAGGCTTGGTGTTATTGGGCCTTTTAGAGTCCAATTTGTGTTGATGGCCCACAAAGGTTTCCAATGGGCTACAACCGGTTGATATTCTCTCTAAACGGTTGAGATGCCCTAGATTTTCGCCTATATAAAGGCCAAGGCTTTCATTTTCACTTTCATCACAAAAGTTCCTAAAAACTCTCTCAAAAGTTCCAAAGTTCTTTAAGAAATTTCCTTTGAAGAATCTGAGTTTGATCTTCATTCTTTGAAGATTTGAAGGCATCCTTCAAGTTTTCTGGCGATTTCTCTTCAAATCTTTGAAGATTTGAAGCCTGCTCAAGGATTTCTGGCAATTTTCCAGAAATTTTCCAGTTGCTGTTGAAGATTTGAAGAATACTCAAGGTATTTTCCAGAATTTCTAATTTTATAGTTTGAAGATCACCCTTTTTCTGGGTTTGTTCTTCAATTCCTTTGAAGATTTAAAGATTGTTCTAACAATTTCTTCATCCTTTGCAGATTTCCTTTGAAGATCAAAACTTTCCTTTGAAGATTTACTGAGATGGCAGAAGATCGTGCATCACTTCGTTTCCATAAATTGCAAGGAGCCTCCAAAAGAGGTATCATCATTCGTTCTCCCCTCATGAGTTTACAGGATATGATTTTAAATCGTAAAGAAGATTTTCCATCCTTGTCACACCTTGATTCCTTTAATCATAGTAACATCTTTCATGACATAGAAAAGATCACTGATTATAACAGGATGTATAAAATAGAACCACCCTATAGACTTGTCCCAGCTGATCCTGGGGATCGATCTTGCCATTGGCGCCCCGATGCACTTTGTGTTTATAGGGGTGCCATTGTTGCAGGAGTTCGATTCCCCTTCCATGAGTTTATTCCTAGGCTCTTAGCAGATGTAGGAATTAACCCTTGCCAACTTCCCCCCAACTCTTGGAGGGTGATCAATTGTTTCATGGTCCTCTGCCTTAAGAACAAATTCCCTCTTTCTGTAGCTCTCTTTAGAAAGATTTTTCAATTTAAGAATTCTGCTGAATCTATTCCGGGTTGGGTTTACATTAGTCACCGTACTTCCACTCCTCCAATCTTTCACCCCTAATCTATTCCTGACTCCAACCCAAAATGGAAGAAGGAGTTCATGTATTTGACATGGGAAGGTGGAGATTGGGGCAATGTTTTTCGTAGTACCTTTGGTAAGGTCGTAGATGGCAGTGCCAGTGATATTGAGCTCAACGAGGAAAAGACCCAGGCCTACAAGGAGCTCATCAAAGATAATCATACTACTATGGCTTGGGATCTCCTAAATGAGTTCCAGCTTAAATCTTTGGGACTTTCCCGAGTGACCAAGAAGGGTAATTTCCTTTCTTTTTGTATTCCTTTAACTGAATATGATTGTCTCATACCCATTAGTTGTCTTTTGTTTTGTAATTGCAGCTGCAGCTTTTATCAACAAGACTAATGAGCCTGAAGATGGAGACACTGCTAGGTTGAAGAGGGCTCGTTCAGGGAAGGATCCTCGAGCCCCAACCGCCACGGATGCCTACTTGAGGCCCCATGTAGTCGATGTTGAAGAAGCAGATGGCTCTTCCAAGAGCGCTTGGCGCCCCAATTGGGGTATTAGGAAGAAGGACTCCATCGTTGGAGATTGCAGGCATGCCATGGATTGGTCCTATCATTCCATAACTCCCGGTGATTTCAAAGATTATGTATCCGGCTCCACTCTTGAAGGAGCCGAGAGTGCTGGAGCTCAGGCCTTTGCTGCTGTAAGCTCCTTACTTCCCTCTCTCTTATATACTTGTTTGTTATTTGAATCGTGGTTCTAACTTTATCTTTTGTAGGCTAATGCCAACTTCCAGGGGGCCGTATTCCAGGCTAAGACTTGGCGTTCAGCCTATGAGACTCATAAGGCAAAGTATGATGATTCTCAGGATGAACTGGCCTCTGTCAAAGCTACCTTAGCGAGGAGGGAGAAAGAGCTTCTAGAGTCTCAGGCTGAAAATGTCACTCTTAGGAAGGGCAAGGACGACCTGATTGATGACTACCTTGCCTCCCAGGAGTATGTGGGCTTCATGGAGAAGCATGACGAATCTCTATTCCCTTACCAGTTTACTCAGGGATGGGACGGAGCTCTTGCTGAGGTTACTAGGAGATTTCCTGGTACCCTTAATGTTTCAGAATTCCCTAGCCCTCATGCTCCAATGGCCTTGGCAGTGCAGGACACCCAGGAGGAGGACCAGGAGGATGATGAGAGGATCCTCGAGCCAGAGCCCTCTGCTCATCTTGGCGAAGATGAAGAGGATGAGCGTACTGAAGATGCTCAGTAGTTGCTCTTTTTATCTATCTATTTATGTACTATGCCTTCGGGCATGACTCTGTACTTTTGTTAACTTATCTTGATAAGTTAATCGTTTATGTATTCTGCCTTCGGGCATAACTTTTAATTCGTAATCCATTGTCCTTGATGTTTCTCAACTTATTCACGTTCGCATGTGTAGTCTAGCATTTTATATATATCAATAAGTAATGCTCATAACTTATGCGAAAATGTAGAATAGTCTTATTAGTATGAAGAAATGGGCACAGCCCTTACATAGGTAGCATAAACGGGCACAGCCCTTACATAGATACTCTACTTCCAATATCTCAAGTTTAAAAACTTGGAATGGTTTCATCGACCTTATTTCTACTTCTATTACAAAGGCAAAAAGCTAGGTCCTTTTCAGGAGAGCTTAAACATAGTAAACCTTGAGGTTCCATGCATGCCAAGTCCGGGGCACCTCAACCCCATCCAAGGTTTCCAGTTTGTAAGATCCACGTCCTAGCGTCTTCTTGACTCGATACGGCCCTTCCCAGTTCGGGGCTAGCTTTCCCTTCTGACCAACTCCAGAAGCCTCGATCTTCCTAAGAACCAAGTCACCTTGCTGAAAGAACCTCTCCTTAACCCTGTGGTTGTAATAGAAGGATGCTTTCTTTTGATGCTCCGCATTTCTGGCGTTTGCCTCGTCCCTAACTTCATCAATCAGATCTAGGGCGAGCCTCATGCCTTCTTCATTAGTCTCAGGTTCAAATGCCTCAATTCGAGGTGATGCATGCATGATTTCTAGTGGTACAACTGCCTCAGCTCCATAAGCTAGCAAAAACGGAGTTGCTCCTGTTGTCACCTTACAGGTGGTGCGATACGCCCAGAGTATAGGCAGCAACTCATCCACCCAAGTATTCCTCGAGCGTTCGACCCTTTTCTTTAATCCATCCAGGATGATTCGATTGGCCACCTCGGCCTGTCCATTTGCTTGCGGATGTGCCACCGAGGTAAAACGAAGCTCAATAACATTTTCCTCACAATACTTCTTGAATTCCTCATTGTTAAACTGTGTCCCATTATCCGTCACAAGGATTCGCGGGATTCCATACCTACAAATTATGTTCTCCCAAAAGAACTGGGAAACTTGCTTGGTGGTTATCTTGGCTAAAGGCTTAGCCTCAATCCACTTAGTGAAGTAATCAATGGCGACAATCAGAAACTTCATTTGTGCTGAAGCCATAGGGAAAGGACCAAGAATGTCCATCCCCCACATTGCAAACGGAATGGGAGAGCTGATTGAGGTTAACCTCTCAGGTGGCTGCCTTACAACAGGGGCGTGTTTTTGACATCTGTCACACTTCTTGACATAATTCTGGGCATCTGCCAACATCTCCGGCCAATAGAATCCCCAAATGTTGCCCACAGATCCCTTCATGAACTTCTTCCAATGCTTTCTTAGCCTCTTGGGACCTTAAACACTTCAAATATGGGATGACAAACGATTTCTTGTGCAAGATGACTTCGATCAGGGCATATCTCAATGCCCTCACTGACAATTTTCGTGCCTCCGAGGCATTGTCAGGGAGCCATCCGGTTTCCAAATGAGCTTTAATAGGATCTATCCAACAACTTCCAACGTCGATCGGTGCTACCAACTTGGAGTTGATGGTCGGGGCCTTCAAGACCTGGAAGTATACACTTCCAGCATAATTCTCTATCTCAGAAGAAGCGAACTTAGAGAGGGCATCAGCCTTAACGTTCTCTTCTCTTGGGATGTGCTCTAGATAGCACTCATCAAATTGAGTCATGACAGCTTTCACAACTCGTAAATATTTCGCCATAGTATCATCATTGGCCTCAAATTCACCATTCACTTGCGAGACTACCAGTCTTGAATCTCCACACACTTTGAGGTTCTTGACCCTCATGACTCTGGCCAAGCCTAATCCGGCTATCAGGGCTTCGTACTCAGCTTCATTATTGGTAGTTGGGAAGTCCAACTTCAGAGCGTACTCCACTATGAACCCGTCGGGACTTTGCAGGACCAAACCAGCGCCACTAGATTTTGTTTTTGATGCTCCATCAAAATAGAGCACCCAATATTCCTTCTGATCAGGTACAAGTTCTTCATCCTTACTCTCAACCCCAGGGGTGGTTACTATCTCCTGCCCCCCGACTTCTTGGTTGCCAATGGTACATTCAACCACGAAGTCAGCTAATGCCTGAGCCTTGCTGGCTGTTCGAGGCTTATATGCAATGTCAAATTCTCCGAGTTCGATTGCCCACTTAATTAGCCTTCCACTGGCCTTCGGGCTATGCAGGATACTTCTCAATTGCTGGTCCGTCAGGACTTCAATCTTGTGTGACTGAAAGTAAGGTCGTAGTTTCCTTGAAGCTGTTATCAATGCTAAAGCAAACTTCTCAATGGTAGAATAATTCAACTCAGCTCCATGCAACACCTTACTCACGTAGTAGATGGGTTTCTGAACCTTGTTCTCTTCTCGTATGAGGACGGCACTCAATGCTTGCTCAGATACCGCCAGGTATAGATAAAGAGTCTCTCCGACACTAGGCTTGGCCAACAGCGGGCTTCAGCCATGTATTTCTTCAATTGTTTAAAGGCCTCTTGGCTTTCGGGTGTCCATTCAAAATTCTTTACCTTCTTTAATGTTTGAAAGAAAGGTAAACACTTATCACCAGACTTGGAGATAAACCTCCCTAAGGCTGCCACTCGGCCTGTCAACTTCTGCACATCTCTTATAGAACGTGGTGGCTCCATGTCTAAAATCGCCTTGATCTTGTCAGGATTGGCCTCAATGCCTCTCTTTGAAACCATCAGCCCTAAAAACTTTCCAGATCCAACGCCAAAGGCACACTTGGCGGGATTCAACATCATCTTATGGTGCCTCAACACTTCAAATGCCTCTTCGAGGTGCTTAATATGATCAGCCTTGAGTAGGCTCTTGACTAACATGTCATCAACATACACCTCCATGGTTTTTCCAATCAGATGGGCAAATATCTTATTCACCAGCCGTTGGTAAGTAGCTCCTGCATTCTTTAGACCAAACGCCATAACAAGATAACAGAAGACACCAAAGTCAGTTATGAAAGATACCTTAGGGATGTCATCCTTGTGCATCTTAATCTGATTATAGCCGCTGAATCCATCCATGAAGCTTAACATCTCATGTCCAGCTGTGGCATCTATCAACATATCAATCCTTGGCAGGGGAAAACAATCTTTTGGACATGCATCATTCAGGTCAGTGAAGTCTATACACATCCTCCACTTCCCATTCGCTTTCTTGACCATCACAGGGTTTGCTAACCATTCGGGAAACTGAATCTCTTCAATAAAACCAGCTTCCAAGAGCTTATCCACTTCTTGCTTAATGGCCTCTTGCCTTTCCGGAGTAAAGTTTCTCTTCTTCTGCTTTATTGTCTTCCTCTTGGGATCCACATTTAACTTATGAGTTATAAGTTGGGGGTCAATCCCTGGCATATCAGCTGCTGTCCAAGCGAACACGTCGCTATTCTTTTGTAAGAATTCTATCAACTTGCCCTTCAGGGGTTCTTTCAGAGATGCTCCAACATAAGTAACTTTTTTAGGATCGTTCGGCTCTAGAGGTATGGGAATCAAATCCTCTGCTGGCTTCCCTCTATGCTCTTCATCATCGCGGACATCCATGTCTTCAATCGGAAGGACCTGCCCCCGACTCCATCGGCCATCAGCGCGGCTACATAGCAACTTCTTGCCATCTTCTGATCACCCTTCTGTTCTCCGACACCATTCCGTGTCGGAAACTTAATCTTCATATGATAGGAAGAGGCCACAGCCTTAAACGCATGAAGTCCAGTCCTTCCAAGGATTGCGTTGTATGTTGAGGCTGCCTTAATCACCAAGAAGTTCAGCATCTTAGTCGCCTCCTTAGGCTCCTGCCCAATAGTCACGGGTAACTGAATAGTCCCTTCAACGTTGGACTCCACTCCACTAAACCCGTATATAGGCATGTTTGTAGGGGTCAACTGAGAGTCGTTGTACCCCATCTTCACAAATGCATCATGAAACAAAATATCCACAGAAGCTCCATTGTCTATCAAGACTCGTTTTACTTCTGAGTTTCCAATCACAGGAGTTATGACCAGCGGGTCATCATGGGGGAACTTCACCTCTTCCAAGTCTGAATCATCAAAACCAATTACCATCTCAGTTTTAGCACGCTTCGGGGCCTCTCCTACAATGTGCATTACTTCTCTAGCATAAGCCTTTCGAGAATTCTTAGTTGTGCCAGCTGCTATCGGGCCTCCCCAGATCATGTTGATAACTGCCCTTCGGGGCTGTGGATTGCGGTCATGGTTGTCATCCCTCCTGTTATTATCCCTTTTGTCATTGTCCCTTCTCTGGTTCCCACGGTCATCACCCTTGGTGAACTGACTTAGTTTTCCTCTTCGTATCAAGAACTCAATCTCATCCTTGAGTTGCCTATAATCGTCGGTGTCATGTCCCACATCTTTATGGAACCTGCAGTACTGATCCTTGTTCCGCTTGGCTGGGTCTCCCCTAAGTGGCTTCGGCCATCGGAAGTCCTTTTCCTTTTCTATGTCCAACAGGATCTGACTTCATGGAGCATTAAGCCGGGCATACTCGGAAAACCTTGGACCCGAGCTCTTTTTTGGAGCAGATTCAGAGTCCCTACTAGTTCGGGGATATTTGTCCCTAGCGTCGTACTCTTGTTCTTGCTTCCGCTTGTTGTTCCCTCCATTGCCCAATGCGGCTTCCTTTTTCATGCTGTCCTCAGCTTTTATATACTTGTCTGCCCTCCATTGGAGCTCATCCATGCTTTCAGGGGGGTGTTTTGCCAACGACCTCTTAAAAAAGAGATCCGTGGTTCCGTGTTGCAAGGCTACCATAGCCACCTTATTTTCCAAATCAGTGATGTTCAGGGTCTCTTTAGTGAATCGGTTGACATAATCCCTCAGGTTCTCGTTCTTTCCCTGTACTACATACATAAGGGATGCAGAGCTTTTCTCATGGATTCTTCCGCTAATAAATTGACTGACAAAAGTGGTACTCAACTCCTTGAAAGAGCTAATCGAGTTTGGAGGTAAACGAATATACCAGCGTTGCGCCATGCCCGACAGGGTTTGGGGAAACGCCCTACACTTAAAGGCGTCGTTAGCAGGCTGCAGTAACAATGCGCTCGTAAACGTTCTCACATGAGTTGCGGGATCCCCCGTTCCATCATAAGCTTTGATTGTGGGCATCTTAAACTTTCGGGAGATATGTGCGTTCATCACCTCCTCAGTGAATGGAGGGGTTGGATCATCAAGATCTCCTTGTAGCATAAGGTCTTTGGGGTTACTCTTGGGGAGTTCCACCCTTGTAGTCCCTCTAGTTGGGGCTTCAGCCCTTCGGCGTCTCCTTGAAGACCTTTCCAAATCTATGAGATTAGGAGGGGGTCGAGTCTGATTAGATCTGGCTTGTTCTCTGGCCACGTCTTCCTTTAATCTTAAGATCTCGGCTTCATAAGCCTTAATCCTCTCAGTAGTTGTTGAAGGGAGTCCATCGTGAGTAGTTTGAGTTCTTCCTCGAGGTTCTTTACTTGCACGTCGCCTCCTTGGAGCTTCATCACGTTCGTAATCATCGTCAGAAGATGACTCATCCGTATAAGGACCAGAAAAATCGTGATAATCTCGATCTCGAATATACAGGGCATGACCACTTGATCCAGCTCCTTGGGTAGGAGGGTAGTTAGGCAGCCCGTACATCGGATTGGTGCTTATGGGGAGATCCGTAGTGTGGATCTGAACCCCTCGTGGAGGGTTGTTGGGATCTACAATCAAGGAAGAAATCCCCACCTGGAGGGGGTTAGTCCCTGGATTTGTGTGGACGATCGGCGGTAGCGTACTCTCAACATGGGAAGTTGTCCCTAGGGGTTGAGAAACCTGATACGGAACGATAGTTCCAGATGTTGGAGGTACTTGTTCAGTGAGGGGCGGAGCAGAGCTAAGAGGTAGAGCCTCGGTTGCGATTGGCTCTGTAATTGCTGGTGTCCTTCGTGTGTTAACCATGGTTGATGTTTTCTTCCCACAGACGGCGCCAAATGTTGTGGAATAAAAACTAGGTTATTAGATTGCGGCTAGGGTTTGCTGTATTTAATGCTAGGGTGCGTGAGCTTCGTGCTTTAATGGCTGCTTCTGCGTTCGAGACTTAAACGGTCCTCACAGAATGCCTACGTATCTCTGTATTAAGAGAATCAAGCCAATAAAACGTAGTTCTAGGTTGAGGGGTCTGACCCTTTATATAGGCTGAGAAGCCTCAGAATTATGGTAGGGTTAGGTGACTTGGTGGACAAGTCAACCTTGAGGAAGGATCTAGATTCCTTCCTTGTAGGAGTCCGTTTCCTTGTACGACTATGTGCCTTGGAGGCTACTCTTTGGAGAGATAATATCCTTATTTGACTTATATTTCCCAGCTGTTAATTAGCCATAAATATTAATTACGAAATTAATATTTAACTAGGGTTTATGGGCCATCTAGTGGGCCCCACATCTGGACCAAACTAGGTCTAATTAATGCAACATTAATGATATTTTTAAGGCTTATTTTTAGCCCATATCACTCTCAAAATCAGTTTTAATTATATGGCCATGAAGTGATCTACCTATCTAGGCTACGAATTCTAGTACAAACGCTTAAGAGGCTAATATATGTATACTTGTCCGGACGGACTTGATATCTGCATTTTACCAAAAAGCTCAAAAACCTCTTTGTAATCACCATTCCGTGAACAAGCTGTAATCAGTATGTTCCAAGATGCATTGTCGTCGAGCAAAGAATACAACTTTTGAGTCTGGTGATATTGACCAGTTTTGTTCAAAATTCAAGCAATGACATTTTTTTCAAATTTCCAGCTATGACATTAGACGGCACAACAGGGAACATCATGTTTGTCTTTGTCTCAGCAGCAAAAGTTAAGGCATCGTCTATGACACCATTTTCAGCATATGAGCTAACAAGTGAGCTCAACTAATCATTGTCATCATAACCCATTTTTATCAGCAATGAATGAAGCTGCTGCAACTCTATGATGAAAAACACTCCAAGGACAATAGAAAAAGAACTCTCATTGGGCCGGTAACCCATTCAAATCATTTGTATTATAGGAGGAATGGTATGACGTATGACCTCTCTATATATTGTGTGACAATAAACATTCAAAAACTAGAAAAAATCACAATGAAAATCTGCTAAAAAGTGGGAAACATTTATATGAACAAATAGTTTCATGACCTGAATTATTAGTTTAAATACAAAGAGCAAGGTCCTGTGCATGTCTCCATCTCTGGCAACCTCCGAGGAAAATTCGCCATATTCGTGCATTTGGGGAAAAAGGCATGCCAGTAATCAACAGTTCTGCTTCCTTGAGGTGGCCATGTCTAGTCAATAAGTCCACCACAAAAATATAATGGTCCATTTCAGGATTTATCTTTTACTTTGATTTCATCAGTCCAAACAATTCCATTCCCTTTTTCACTAATCCTATGTGTCTGCATGCTGAAAGCACGGCAACAAAAGCAACCTCAACAAGCAGAAACCCCATCATCTCCATTTCTCTGGACTTTTGTACTGCCTCATAGGCATGACCATGTAATTCAAGTGAAGACATTACAGCTATCCATGAGATCACTTGTTTGTTGTTCATTTGATCAAAGATTTTTATCGAACTATCAAGGCTTCCACATTTTGCGTACATGTCTATCAGTATGTTGCCCACATATGTGTCATAACTCTTAAAATCAATTTTAATGATGAGCCCGTGAAACGATCTACATAAATCTAGGTTATAAATTCTAGTACCGACGCTTAAGAGGTTATTATATAATATATACTTGTCCGGACGGACTTGATATATCTGCATTTGTCCAAAAAGCTCAAAAAACTCTTTGTAAACACCATTGTTTGAACACGCTGTAATTAATATGTCCAAGCTACATTGTCCTGTTCCCCGAGTAAAGAATACAACCTTTGAGTCTGGTGATATTGACCAGTTCTGTTAAAAATTCCAGCAATGATATTAGAGGGCACAACAGGAAGCATCATGTTTGTCTAAGCAGCAAAAGTCAAGGCATTGTCTAGGAGACCATTTTTGGCATGTAACAAGTGAGCTCAACACATACTCATTGTCATCATAAGTTCATAACCCATTTTTATCAGCAATGAATGAAGCTGCTGCAACTCTGTGTTGAAGGACACTCTAAGAACTCAGTGTAAAAATACTGAAGTTGAACAACTTGTGTTTGAATCTCCATGAAACCACATTTGTATCTTGTATTTCATCAAAACAACGATGGGCATCTCCCATTCCACCACAGTTGGCATAATAAAGAACCTAACGAGCTACCAACAAAAACATGAAAGTTAAATCTCTTCCTGATCAATAAAGCATGTATAGATTCTCCGCAATGTAGGATCTTTAGTACAGTCCATGAACTGCTGACATAATAAATTAATAGGCAAAATTATACCCTTATTCATAATTTAAAAGCATTCTAACGCTAACCTCGGTCTATCACTTCTTGCAAGTAATCATATGATTGTGTTCCAAGACACTATATCACGAACAGGCATGTCCTCTAACATCATCTCAGTCATATTTATAGTGGAACACTTCACATACATGCTAAGT
The DNA here is from genome assembly GCA_037693485.1 of Kitagawia praeruptora. NCBI lineage: Eukaryota > Viridiplantae > Streptophyta > Magnoliopsida > Apiales > Apiaceae > Kitagawia > Kitagawia praeruptora. The sequence continues at coordinate 128,223,777 of CM075351.1, forward strand.
AAAGCATTAACTGTTGGGTATATTATACTAAACACAACAATGAGACAGTGATATATATTAAACAAGAACAAGCAATTAACCAAATAACGAAACAAAACACGAAGGCATAAACAAGAGTATAATCAGTAACTGTAATTAACAAGAAAAGTAAGAATACTTATCTCTCACAGAAGATTTAGCAACTACTGATCAGAGAGAGAAGAACAGCTGAGTCACCAAGCCCTACGAGAAGACTTGGATGTTCTTGAAGAGATTATTGCCCCACTTACGCTGTGTTGGGTTGCTGCAATAACACTTCTAGGATAAAACAGCTCCGATCAATGTGTTCACAGTTACACCAGAGATCAACGACGACCAGCACCTCAGTTCGCCTAAGAATTATGTAAATAATCTGTTTGTGTCGAGAGAGAACAGAGAAGAAGAACGAACAAGGGTTTTCCTTAACGTCTCGTATATCTTTCTTAACGTTATATCTTCGATATATATATAATACCCAAAAATAAAACGTAAGAGATATGCCTTAAAAGGAAAGTAAATATTCTGATTTAATTTCATTAACTGCATCAGTATTTATTTTTCAGTTACAACTGCGTCAGGATCTGGCCATCAGCAGCATCAGGATTTGATGTCCGTCAGGATCAGGATTCTGATTTAATTTCATTAACTGCAACAGTATTTATTTTTCAGTTACAACTGCGTCAGGATCTGGCCATCAGCAGCATCAGGATTTGATGTCAGTCAGGATCAGGATTCAGTCCCCGTCAGGAACTGATATCCATCAGGATTTAGTCCATCAGTATCTGATGTCTGACTAAGTCCATCGGGATTTGTTCCAAGTACTGATCCAGTCCAGGATTTTATCCAATACTGATCCATCCATTTCCAGTACTGCTATAACAAATAAATCTGAAACCTGTTAAAATAAATCAATATTCCAGTTAATAAAATTCCTCGCCCAGGTCGCCTCGCGTACGCGAGACGCCGAGACATTCGCCCAAATCGCCCTTCGACCCGACCCGAGTCGAGTCGAGTCGAGTCGAGTCGTGGCGTGGCGTGGCGTGGCGTGGCGAGGCGGGCGGCGGCGGCGCGTGTGTGTGTGTGTGTGCGCGAGGCTCACACTACAACCATGCACACCCACATACCTTAGTAGTTATATACTACACTTGCACATGGAGCTATATAAAACCACCAACCTCTCATTACCAATTCTATGTGGGACTCAAGTTATTTCAACTAACTAACCCACATAACCCATTTCAAGCAAGCTACTTCAACTCAATTTATTTATGGATTCCACTAAGAAAATGTCTTAGATCCAAACATGAAAGTTTAAGTCCTTATTACAAGGAACAATCTTCACTTGTTAGTTTCAGGAAATTACATCAAGAACATATTATAAATATGCCTCAAACTTTCAATTTTCTAACAATCCCCCACGAATCCATATAGAAATGCAAATACATATTTATGCTCATCATGACTTGTTTTTCAGAGTAGGTACCCTTCCAGGTTTGAACCCTCCTAAGTCCTCTACTTCGATGGCTACCGGATTCAGATGGAATGTTTCACCTTGAATCTTTATCCGTTTGGTGTAACCACACTCCATAGACGACGACAAATCAAAGGCTATGGTGCCAATCTACGGCTTTGAGACGTTAATGGTCCTGTCTCGATCCTGTTCGTCGAATGCTTCAAGGAATAACCCATTCCTCTAATTGCGACCACACAATTAAATTCGCTTAGCTGGGCATCTCTAGAGATATACTGTTAGCATCTCGTCAAATGACTTGACCCCATTCAGAGTTCAAATAACTCTTGCTATTCTGGCAGTGACAGTACTTATAGGTTTACAGGGGATAGACTCCAGATACGTAAGTATCAATCTATGTAGTTTAAGGTACAAACCAATTCACCCTTACAACTTGTTATTACCACATTGAATACACTTTCGAGGGATCTCCTCTCATGTGTATTGGGTTCCCGCTGTAGATGAATCATTATGGGCTAATAGTCCCATCCCCAACCTAGACTTAAGGACTACAGCATGCTCAAGCCCCTTAGTCAAAGGATCAGCTAGGTTTTCTTGAGTTCCAATAAACTCAACAGCAATAATCCTTTCAGACATTAAACCCCTTATAGACTTTAGTCTAACTTGGATATGTCTCTTTGTTTTCACATTATACTTCTTGCTGTTTATCTTGTCAATAGTTGTACGGCTATCACAATGAACAGCAAAAGCAGGAAGTGGACGACTTACTACAGGTAACACTGACATAAGTCCATGTAACCATTCAGCCTCAGTCCCTGTGGCATCTAATGCACACAACTCAGCCTCAAAAGTAGACCGAGTTATAACAGTCTGTCTAGAAGACTTCCAGGATACTGCTCCACCCGCTAGGGTAAACAGATATCCAGTCACTGCATTAAAACCAGACTTCTTAGCTATCCAACTTGCATCACTATATCCCTCTAGCACTCCAGGAAACCTCCTGTAATGCAGACCAAGATATATGGTGCCTTTTAGATATCTAAGCACTCTATCAAGAGCATCCCAATGAGTCTTGTTTGGACAACTTGTATATCTTGCTAACTTAGACACTGAGTATGAAATATCTGGCCTAGTTCCATTAGCAAGATACTGCAAACTCCCGATAATCTGAGAATACCTTAACTGAGACACAGGTACTCCTGAACTATTCTTGACAAAGGCAATTTTAGGATCATACGGAGTACTTGCGATTCTACAATTTGAATAACCATACTTCTCAAGTATAGATTTCTCTATATAATGAGATTGTGACAAGGTTATTCCATCAGTTGACTGAGTCAACTTGATACCAAGAATCACACTAGCCTCTCCCATATCCTTCATTTCAAAATGCCTTTTCAAGAACCTTTTTTGTCTCGTTAATAATCTCAATATTGGTTCCAAACAACAAAATATCATCCACATACAGGCACACAATAATACATTCATTTCCTTTAACCATGTAATAGACACACTTGTCACTTTCATTAACTACAAATTCTGATTCTAAAACAGTTTCATCAAACTTTTTATGCCAGTCTCTAGGAGCTTCTTTTAAGCCATATATAGACTTGATTAACTTACATACTTTCCTCTCATTACCAGAAGCAACAAATCCCTCAGGCTGATCCATATAAATCTCTTCTTCAAGTTCACCATGAAGAAAAGCTGTCTTTACATCCATTTGATGGATGATAAGACCATGTACAGAAGCCAATGCTATAAGCATTCGGATTGTTGTCATTCTAGCAACTGGAGAGTATGTGTCAAAGTAATCAATGCCTTCCTTTTGCTTAAAGCCCTTAGCTACCAGCCTAGCCTTATACTTATCTATTGAGCCATCAGGATTCATCTTCCTTTTGAAGACCCATTTACATCCTATAGTAGAACACCCATGAGGTAGATCAACCAACTCCCATGTTCCATTAGAAACAATAGAGTCAATTTCACTTTTTACAGCACCTTTCCAGTACCTAGATTCTGAAGAATCCATGGCCTGTCTGAAGGTTAAAGGTTCATCCTCGATATTGTAAGTGATAAAATCACTTCCAAAATCCTTGACTACCTTAGCACGCTTACTCCTTCTAGGTTCCTCTACTTCATCAGGAGTAGAGCTACTACCAGGATCTGCCCCCACATTTATCATCCTTTCCACATGATCAGGAATGGACCTCGATGTGTGAGTGGGATCATCATCAGGAATCCCCTGAGGTATTCCAGTCTTCATAGGGAACACATTCTCAAAGAATGTTGCATCACGAAATTCAACTATGGAATTAGCCACTATTCCGTCTATGTCAGATTTTAATACTAAAAATCTCATAGCCGTAGTGGTTTCCCTATAGCCCAGAAAGATGCAATCAACAGTTTTCGGCCCTAGTTTCTTTCTCTTGTGTTCAGGGACAAGTACCTTTGCAAGGCACCCCCACACACGAAGATATTTTAAACTAGTCCTTTTCTCTGTCCATAATTCATAAGGTGTCTTGTCCATATGTTTCGGAGGAACTCTATTCAGAATATGGCAAGCCATATTCAAAGCTTCTCCCCACATGTACTTAGGCAACCCAGAATTAATCAACATACTATTGATCATATCCTTAAAAGTTCTGTTCTTTCGTTCTGCCACCCCATTAGACTCAGGTGTGTATGGTGGAGTTACCTCATGAACTATACCATTGCTCTTGCAAAATTCATTAAATGAGTTACTCGTATACTCGCCACCTCTATCTGATCTCAAACGTTTAAGTACTTTACCAGTTTGTGTTTCAGCTTCAGTTTTGAACATAATGAATTTATCTAGTGCTTCATCTTTATGTTTAAGCAAATAAACATAACAATATCTACTACAATCATCGATAAAAGTAATGAAATACCTATTATGTTCCTTGGTCAAAACACCACCAAATTCACATATGTCAGTGTGCACTAAATCTAACACATTCGAATCCCTAACTACATTATGAAAGGGTTTCCTAGTTTTTTTAGCAGACACACATACTTGACATTTAGATTTCTTATCAATGGCATGTTTTGGAATCAACTCTAAGTTCATCATATTCTTTAGAGCACCAAAATTCAAGTGACCAAGATGTGCGTGCCACAAATCAGATGATTCAACACAATTAACAGAAGGTGCAATATTATTATTAATAAAACTGCCCAAAACAGGCTCAACATTTATTAAAAATAATCCATCCGACAAGTAACCTTTGCCAAAAAATACACCAGTATTTGTAATAACTACTTTATTACATTTCAAAGAAACTTTAAAACCATTCTTCACTAAACAACTTCCACTTATTATATTTCTACGAATATCAGGAACATGGTGCACTCTAGTGAGGGATAGAACACGCCCAGAAGCGAACTTCAGGTCCACGTTTCCTATTCCAAGTACTTGAGCTACACTAGCATTCCCCATCGTCACAGTCATTCCATGAGTCTGTTGATAAGATACAAACAGAGTAATATCAGTACAAATATGTACATTAGCTCCAGTATCAATCAACCATTCATGAGACGAATAAGTGGAAAGAAGTACAGGGTTGTAGGTCACATACCCGTTGTCAGTTTCAGAAGCAACAGCTTCACCAACAACCATGTTAACCGTAGGCCCACCAGTGGTTCCAAGCACAGTGTTAGCTTGTGCTCCCACAACAGGTTTCTTAGCTTTCTTTTCAGGACAATCCTTGCTCCAATGACCAACCTGTCCACAAGACCAACATGGTTTGTTTGCCTTTGGTTTCTTAGCCTTGTTCTTGTCCTTAGACTTATTGTTTTCCTTCTTAGTGACAGTTTTTCTTTTCTGTCCTACATTCACTACATTCACCTTTGAACTCCCAGCATGTTCAACAGGCATCACATGTCCTTGCTTGGACTTGTGTTGCTCTTGCACAGAGATGTCCAACATCAGGTTTGTCCAAGTGATCTCTCCTTTCTGTCTTTTCAGGGAGAGTGCAAACTCTTCCCAAGACTTAGGGAGCTTTTCAATCACAGACATAACCTGAAACTTTTCAGGTAGGTCCATACCAGACTCCTTCAAAGCATGCACTAACATCTCAAACTCATGCACCTACTCAGTCATGGATTTAGTATCCACCAGTTTGAAATCAAGGAACCTAGCCACAGAATACTTTTTCAACCCTTGCGAGTCAGTATTATGTGTCTGGTCAAGCTTCTCCCATAAGAGCTTAGCAATGTAAGAGTCAGATGAATAAACATCGAACAGAGTGTTCGCTAAAGCTGTCAGAATTGCAGCCATAGCCACCCCATCCTTTTCCTCCCACATGGTATAAGCCTTAACAGTTTCGGCTTTCTCCTTAACCACAACTGGTTTCTCATACTGCACCACCGGCCATAGACCCTTTACCGTTAACCACAGTTTCATCTTTTTTTGCCAACGAGAAAAACCAACACCCCCACTGAATTTATCAGGCATTCCTGATAAATCAATAGGCTGTGGGAAACGGTACGTAGTCCAATCCATGGTGGGTACAATAACACCAGACCCAGAGCTAGTCTCAACAACAGGAGTTTCAGTTTCGTTAACCATCTTGTTAATTAACAATATATAACCCAAATAATCTCTTCAAGATTGTTGGGTATATTATACTAAACACAACAATGAGGCAGTGATATATATTAAATAAGAACATGTAATTAACCAAATAACGAAACAAAACACAAAGGCATAAACAAGAGTATAATCAGTAACTGTAATTAACAAGAAAAGTAAGAATACTTATCTCTCACAGAAGATTTAGCAACTACTGATCAGAGAGAGAAGAACAGCTGAGTCACCAAGCCCTACGAGAAGACTTGGATGTTCTTGAAGAGATTATTGCCCCACTTACGCTGTGTTGGGTTGCTGCAATAACACTTCAAGGATAAAATAGCTCCGATCAATGTGTTCACAGATACACCAGAGATCAACGATGACCAGCACCTCAGTTCGCCTAAGAATTATGTAAATAATCTGTTTGTGTCGAGAGAGAACAGAGAAGAAGAACGAACAAGGGTTTTCCTTAACGTCTCGTATATCTTTCTTAACATTATATCTTCGATATATATATAATACCCAAAAATAAAACGTAAGAGATATGCCTTAAAAGGAAAGTAAATATTCTGATTTAATTTCATTAACTGTATCAGTATTTATTTTTAAGTTACAACTGCGTCAGGATCTGGCCATCAGCAGCATCAGGATTTGATGTCCGTCAGGATCAGGATTCAGTCCCCGTCAGGAACTAATATCCATCAGGATTTAGTCCATCAGTATCTGATGTCTGACTAAGTCCATCAGGATTTGTTCCAAGTACTGATCCAGTCCAGGATTTTATCTAATACTGATCCATCCATTTCCAGTACTGCTATAACAAATAAATCTGAAACCTGTTAAAATAAATCAATATTCCAGGTAATAAAATTCCTCGCCCAGGTCGCCTCGCGTACGCCGAAACATTCGCCCAAATCGCCCTTCGACCCGACCCGAATCGAGTCGAGTCGTGGCGTGGCGTGGCGTGGCGAGGCGGGCGGCGGCAGCGCGCGTGTTTGTGTGTGTGCGCGAGGCTCACACTACAACCATGCACACCCACATGCCTTAGTAGTTATATACTACACTTGCACATGGAGCTATATAAAGCCACCAACCTCTTATTACCAATTCTATGTGGGACTCAAGTTATTTCAACTAACTAACCCACATAACCCATTTCAAGCAAGCTACTTCAACTCAATTTATTTATGGATTCCACTAAGAAAATGTCTTAGATCCAAACATGAAAGTTTAAGTCCTTATTACAAGGAACAACCTTCACTTGTTAGTTTCAGGAAATTACATCAAGAACATATTATAAATATGCCTCAAACTTTCAATTTTCTAACATTAACTACTAAAACCTCATTACACAACCCACATTTTATTGTTAAACCGTGTATTTGTTATCCAGATTTCAAGTTTTCTTCCCGTACAAATCTAAATAACACGCCCACATAAGAATACAAGGAAATAGAGACAATTCACTCATAACCTCATGATAATGCTCCTCGCTCCACTCTACCGCACTTTTCCCTCTTCCGGAGATGTTTGGACGGAGATGTGGTGTAGCTGTCGGAAGAGAGTCTGCAAAACAATGCTTGATCGGGGGTGGTGGCCGTCAAGCACCTCCGACGTGAGAGTAAGTAACTTGGTGGTGGAGAATACAAGAAACAATATCGGAAAGTGCAAGTACTAGTGACTGAGATTTAGAGAGAGAAATATGAGATGTGAGAGTTTGAGAGAGAATATGAGAATTTTCAGCCTCCCAAATGTGTGAGTTTACCTTGGTATTTATAGAGGGCTGAGCATCCGGTCGGTTCAGTCCAAAAAACCGGAGCGGTTTGGTTCGGTTTTTTGGGTTCGAACCGGCTTTGCCCGGTCCTAGTGTTACCTCCTCTTGTCCGGAAGGATGTGCTCGAGGAAGGATGTGCCTCTTGTCTGGAAGGATGTGCTGGGGAAGGATGTGCCTCTTGTCTAGAAGGATGTGCTGGGGGAAGGATGTGCCTCTTGTCTGGAAGGATGTGCTGGAGGAAGAGTGTGCCTCTTGTCTGGAAGGATGTACTCTGGTGTTACCTCCTCTTGTCTGGAAGGATGTACCCTAGTGTTACCTCCTCTTGTCTGGAAGGATGTATCCTAGTGTTACCTCCTCTTGTCTGGAAGGATGTACTCTGGTGTTACCTCTTCTTGTCTGGAAGGATGTACCCTGGTGTTACCTCCTCTTGTCTGGAAGGATGTACCCTGGTGTTACCTCCTCTTGTCTGGAAGGATGTACCCTAGTGTTACCTCCTCTTGTCTGGAAGGAAGAGCATTGCCTTGGCTTATTTTTCTTAGTCAATTTTGGGAATGATAGATTATCCGGTAGATGTTTTCGGGACATGGTTATATCAGGAGGGTAAAAGAGTTTTCTTCGGAAGGGTATTAACATTGCCCCCCACCCTTCAACTTACTTTAGTGAGTTGGAGGAGTAAATGCGTAGTGCTGATATGCTTTTTAATTTTTTATATTTGCAACGGCTCTTTGTAACGGCGTGGATAAAGTCCACTAGTGATGACCTTAGAATCTCCCATAGGTGCTGGAGGTGGAGGAAAAAGGTTTGGAAAAATAGGAAGAAATTTTGTGCTTGCGCGAAAGTTGACTTAATTTTTGATAAATTTAACAAGTGTGTGAAGGATGGACAAGGAATGTAGTGTCTCCTGAAAATTTACTAAGTTTGAATTTAGTGCCCCCCCAGGCATTGTTAGTGGGGCAGTGGCCACTGGCAATGGCCTTAAAAATGAAATCTGAAATTTTCATAAGTGTTTCTTTGAGAAGGAACGAAAATTGGAGGAGGGAAAAGGAATTTGGTGCCCCCCTGAGATTTTATCAAGTTTGAATTTGGTGTCTCCCTGAAATTTTACTACGTTTGAATTTTGGTGCCCCCCAGACATTGCTAGTGGATAGTGTCCGCTAGCAAAGGTCTCAAAACTGAAATCGAAAAATTTGTAAATGTTTATATTATAGTGAAGGAATTTTTGTGAGGAGGGAGTATTTTTTGTGGGAGAATGAAGTATTTTTTGAGAAGGAAGTATTTTTGAGAAGGAAGTATTTTCGAGAAGGAAGTAATTTTTTGGGAGGTGGAGGAAGTATTTGAGAAGGAAGTACTTTTTTGGGAGGAGGAGGAAGTATTCGAGAAGGAAGTATTTTTTGGGATGAGGAGGAAGTATTTGAGAATGAAGTATTTTTTGGGAGGAGGAGGAAGTGTTTTCGAGAGGAGGAGGAAGTATTTTTTGAGAGGAGGAGGAAGTGTTTGAGGAGGAAGTATTTTTTGAGAGGAGGAGGAAGTAATTTTTGGGAGGAGGAGGAAGTGTTTGAGGAGGAAGTATTTTTTGGGGGGAGGAGGAAGTAATTTTTGGGAGGAGGAGGAAGTGTTTGAGGAGGAAGTATTTTTTGAGAGGAGGAGGAAGTATTTTTTGGGAGGAGGAGAAAGTAATTTTTGGGAGGAGGAGGAAGTCATACTATATTACAAAAATGTTAAATAAGAAAAGGTGTTGGAGAGAATGATGAGAACCATCATGGGGTTTTACTTTCTAAGTAATTTTTTTTTGTGTAAGTGGAGATATATTTATGTCTGTGCATGAGTGTTATAAAGAAAAGATAACTGGTGGGCCAAGTAGGTGTTTTGCAGGATGTTTATATTTAAAGGTATAGTGGGGCCCGCTACTATTTATTGGTGGGTTTTGTTTAATATCCTGGGTGATGTACATGTCCGTGTAAAACTGAATAAACTTTTTCTACTAGCGTATTTGTTTTTGGCCAACGGTAAGTATCAAATACAGAAAACGAAGATGTTGCCTTCTTCACCAACTTTCTATATCTTCCATAAAAAACCATCAGTACTTGGGGAAGAATAGGTGCGTGAGAAGCAAACCAAACCAAAGGTGTGTATTTATAGGTTTATACGTGTGTGTATGTATCTTGAAACTGGGGTTACAGCAGAGTGAAAAGTTTGTATGTACAATTTCTGTGTCTAATATATGTACCCGTGAGATGAACTTGTGTAGAATATACAACCTTGTATAACTGTAGGTATGCATATATGTAAGAACTGAGACAGATTTGTAAGTGATATCAGATCTGGGTTTCCTCCTTTGCGTGGGTTTAAAGGCGAGAGATGGCTATGTTTGTATAAATATATGTATGTGTTATTTTGAAGTGGTGAAGGTGGGTCAATAGTGAGAAGGCGGGACTAGGTTTAGTGTGATGGGTAGACAAGTATATATTTTATATTTGTGTGTACTGGAATGGTTGAAGTTATTTTGTGAGGTGGTGACTTTTGTATGTTAGTGGTTGTATGACATTGTTGCATAACCAAGACTTGCTCCGCTGATAAGACGAAGAAGCAAAGACCTTTGGAAGAGCATGCTGGGAACTTGAACCATATCCGTGCTGCATCTGGGTTTGATGAAAGCAGCAGTCCAACAGCAAACATCGAAAACGACAGACAGCATACATAATAACTAAGTATGTTGCAACAAAAAAAAAACAAAACAAGCCGGGTGTTTTGTGTATAGAGGGAGTATATGTGGGTTTGTATGGATGGGTTTATATATATATGTGCGTGAACTGGTACAATTTATAGGTGTTAGGGTTTGATTGTAAAATACTTTCTGGGTGGTGTAAACTATACATTCTTGTATCGGATAAACTATTTTTGTAACGGGACATGGGTCACCTAGTGTGTGTTCTAAGAATATTTGAGTATTGTGTCATGAGATTAGGGTTTGTAAACCTGGTAGGAACCATATTTGTTGTGCAGGGTGTTTTTGAGTTTTGTTTTGAGGGAGAGTGAATTAATGTATGTGTGTGTATGTAAACATGCTAGGTGAAAAATGTGTATGTGTATAAGATTATACATGTAATCTTATACACATACAAGTAACATGTGTATGAGAGAGAAAGCGGTAGTGGGTATAATTTTTTATAGGGGGAGGCGGGATAAGTCTGGTAGTAGCAAGTAGGTTTATATATGTGTGTATGCGCTGTTTCTTTTTCAATGTTTGGGCTTTATTATGCTGGTACATGCATTCATGTATGTTGTAGTGTTGTAGTGTTGTTTTGACTTAAAACATTAAGTAGTGACTAGTGTAGTTTTGAACAAAGTATTGTGATTGTGGGTGTGTTGGGAGTAAGGGAGAACTGTTAAAATATAAGACCCTAGCTATGCTAAGGAATGAACACCAGAAATTGTTCTGTATTAATATTCTGTGTTGAATTACAAGAGTTCTATCAAGTCCTATATATAAAAGAACTAAGACACCAAAGTCTATATTATGGTTGTAATAGTCAAGGACGGTGCCTAACTAAGCTGACAATTTAGCACACAATATTTGACACGCCCCCTCACTCGAAATCCCATCTTCGGATGAAAGACCTTTCTTGGGATTGAAGAGTGGACAATAGTAGCCCTTGAGCTTAATCTGAGCATCCAACTTACCCATTTTTAGGCTTGACCGATCTTGAGTTTATTGAGTCTTTTGGGATACCGGGACTCGAACTTGCGACCACACGGTATATTTTAGGCCATGTCAAAAACATAAAAAGTGTTGCTTTTCAGCACAACGGTGGATGACCACCAATCAGTCCTTGAACTGATTATTTTGAAGGAACTGAGGCTCGACTTTGTGATCACTAAGTATTAATAAGATATAGCAGTGAACTGTGTGTATGTCTGTATACATACTACTACTTCCGCTGCTTTGTCGTCGTGGCAGTGAACTGTGTGTACATCTGTATATACACTACTTCTGCTGTTTCGTCGGAATAACGCCCCCTGAACTATTTAATTTGCAACATCGTAAAAAATTGGAGAGATACCGTAATATCAACAACCACTTGAATACTACACAATTAAATCTATAACCGGGCAAACTCTTAAAATCAAGGTGATACATTTTTTAAAAGATCCCGATTTTTTTAAAAAAAATATTAACATTACTTTCCCTTAAGAAAATAAATGTAAAATAAATTTTTTTTTATCGGATCTAAAATCATAAAATCACTTTTTCTAATCCTTAATTTTATTTTATTTTTTACTGCTACCCGTTGTGGTCGACAACAATTTTTTTCTTTAGCATCTTCCTTTTTTTTAGATGCTTTTGCCTTTTTTTTTCTTTGACCCTTTTTTTTTGTCTGCTCCTTTTTTTTCTTTAGCAATGATTTTGCTTTTTCTTCTTTTGCTTTTCTTTATCTTTTTTTTTCTTTCTTATCCCTTTTTTTTAACACCAACCAGTCTTATCTTTTGTTTTTCTTCTTCTTCCTCTCTTTCTATTCATCTGCTGTGCTTCCCTTTTTCTCTCCAAAAACACATGTATATACGCATATATACATACAATTATTTATCAGAAAAATAAAACTTCACAGAACTGAAAAGTGTTACCACGGTGGGAATCGGAAGAACGGGGCGAATAAGAATGTCTTCTGCAAGTTCGCCGGAAAATCAGTGTAGGATGTCCCACGCGCCGGCGCGTGGGCGAGTGAGACGAGTTCTGCAGACTTCTGGTGGCGCGTGTAGGCGCGTGTGAGCTCAGTTTGCTTCCGAACTTCTGTGTTTGTATCGTCTACAACTCTTCTTTACAGGTATGTAGGATTGGTTTGATTCTGATTTGGATAGGAAAAACAAATTCTGGGAAGTTTTTTTTTCTTTTGCAGTTTGATTTCTTCTGCAACTTTGACAGCTTGTGTTTTCCTTGAAAAACCACAAAGCTTCAACTGAAAATCTCCTCCTCTCTACTCCCGCTCTGATACCATGTTAAAATATAAGACCCTAGCTATGCTAAGGAATGAACACCAGAAATTGTTCTGTATTAATATTCTGTGTTGAATTACAAGAGTTCTATCAAGTCCTATATATAAAAGAACTAAGACACCAAAGTCTATATTATGGTTGTAATAGTCAAGGACGGTGCCTAACTAAGCTGACAATTTAGCACACAATATTTGACAAGAACCAAGAGTATAAACAAGTTATTATGTAATGAAAGCCAATGTAGATAGGGCTTGTAGAGTTTATTATAGGTGTGCGTATGCACGCAAGGTGATAGATGGTGTAGTGTAGAAGTGCAGGAAGAGTAGTTTAGGTGGTAGTGAAACGGGAAATGGGTACTCGTGATGTCTGATATGTTTGCAAAGTTTGTTGATAAGAGTAAGATCTTTTCGCAATGTTGCTTTGAAGTGTGTGGTTGTTGTGAGTGTCATGAAGTGGGAGGTAGCAGGTACAAGGTGGTAATGACACAATATTGTGACTTTATTATGTTGTGTCCAGTAAGTTTTTGTGTCGTTGTGTATATCTCATGTGAGTACATTTGTTTGTGTGAGTTTTGGCTTTTTGTTTGTGTCAATGTATGAGATCAGATGTCCAAGCTTTTCAATCGTGTAGTTGGTGAGAGAGAAGCCGGGACATGAGAGTGTTTTCGGAGGAGGCGGGAACGCGTAAAGGGTACACGCTCGAAGTGGGTATGTATATATAGGACATTAGGACGTAGAAAAATTAGGTGTACTTGTATATGTACTGTGTGTGGTTAGGGATTGTAAAAGAAAAACAATCTTAAGGAGGTTGCTGTCTGCTCTCTTTTCAGTGCTACTGATATTGCAGCCAGGAGCATGACTCTGGATTAACGCAAGATAGCTCTATAGCACGAGATATCGAGAATGAGAAACATACCTCTACAGATGTAGAATCTGAGAAGCAGAAAAAGAAAAAGGAATCTATCTTTGCTATTGATGTGGATATGCTTAGTATATCTGCGGAGGCTTGAGATGGTGTCGATGCCATGGTTCAGGTGTAGTCAATTTTTTCGGAGAATGCTCGCATAGGTGTACTTCTCGAAGGACTAATATTCAAATTGAATGATGCCAAGATCTTAAAAAGTAGTAGGATGCAGGTTTCTCGGGTCCTTAAATCCTCTAGTAATGCGTATAATACGAAATCTGAGGTGTCCACTACAGGGTTGGTTTGATGAACATTATCAGCTTATGAAGAACGAGGCTCGTGAATTAGCTGCGAGATTAAACTTTCTTAATGAGGTGATTTCTGGTGGAAGCCAATCTTCTGGTGCAGCTGAAATAATTAACTCTACTTCTGATGGTAAGATGTAGTTTAGAGGAGAGAAGATAGATTTGCAAAATGCTTCAACCATCCAGAAACTGCGAGAGGAGATTAACCAGCAATCATTCCACTCCTATTACCAAGCGTGTCAGCGTCTTGTAATCATCAGAAGCGTCAGATGCCTGTAAAGTAGGATTTTAAACTGGTTTGAAGCCCAGCACCTCACGAACTTCCCTTTTTTCCATTTCCGCAATAGATCTTGATTTAAGCTTGACAAAAGTTGAAGGTGGCGAGAATGGGATGATAGAACATTTACAGAAACTTGATCTTGCTATCTGTCATTTTCTCGACTGTATGGGAGTGATATTCTTTTGCATACTAAGTCTCTCGTTGTTCAGATAAGAAATTATACATATCCACTTCTTGCTGTAACTTCTGGTTGATGTGAAGGTCGAGTTATACTAGCTCAGCAGGCCACATGCTTCCAGTCCCAAATTACCCAAGATGTCTTCATTGGGAGATGGAGGAAAGTCAGAATGCTTCGTTCAGCTAGTGGCACAACTCCACTAATGAAAACTTATCTGGATTTGCCCTTGCATTTTGAAAGAGGAGAAATTTCTTTTGGTGTGGGTTTCGAACCTTCTTTTGCTGATATAATGTAACACCCCCAGATCCGGGTCCGGGATCTGGTCGTTACGGTCTCAATTTCCATCCATAAAACCAATATAAACTGAATAACAACCTTATGACCCAAACAATAATATAGAACACACACGTTATAGTCCCAGAGATGTAATCAGAGTAACCAAATTTATTAATCACACAGTTGAGTTCTTACAACCCAAAGAATTACAATATATACATTACTTACTCTTTGTCATCCATTTGTATATGTCATATAATAAATACATTTGATATTCAAATGCTAACAACTAGCCTTCCAATAGCTTACTCTTCAGCAATGGTAGCTACGATCTCAGCGGTGATTCCTCTGACGGCTGACACCTGCTCGCACCAAGTGCACCTTGTGCGGCCATCTGATCTCACTGTTGTGGTGATATAAATAATAAAGCAAGGGTGAGCAATATCCCACCAACAAGAATATAACTGAACAGTAATATATATGACAGTTCAAAGATATATTTTGAAACCATATGCCATGCATAACCGAAAATGGTGCCAAATCAATATAAAGGATGAAGTTACAGGGAACTCAACAGGTATATATTTCGTGGAAGCATATGCTATGCCAAAATAAGCAAGATAGCATCATTTTCATAAAATAGGAACTTGCAAGAAAGATATTGCAATTCCAGTTTGAAATACTTTTCAACTCTGCCAACTATGATGATGTTGCAGAAAATTTCCAACATTGAGTGATGAACTAATACTGGAGTTTGACGCGCCAGGAGACATAGCATATACACGATGATCAGTCGCATGTTATGCTCCCCACCTCTTGTTTACTACATGTAGAAGGAAGCACCGACGGATTTACTTGTCTACCGCCCTCTGGAACCCCCTCGGCCAACGGTTGGGCCATTTGCTGGACCGGCGCCACTGGGTCACTTACGCATCTCCTAGTTCATTTAACATCCATAACTTGAAACGTAAAGTTCGTCTCCCTTTCCCCAAGTATAATACTTGTTCATAAGACTCCACAAAGTAATCGTATCTAATTGGAAAGGAAAATTCACCAATATTTCCCAAGTAGCTGCTTGTTAATGGATACCAACTTGTTCCAACATTCTTACCCCTCGAATAATGAGTGGGTATACACAATTCCATGAATAATAGCAACCAAGTTGCGAACGAAATGAATAATTTATGACCGGGCAGTCACAAGATAAATAACATTCTTCAAGTCAGGTTCCCTTATATTCGAATCGAAGGAAGAATGGAATTACTGAGAACCTTCCTTGATAATAATAATAATAATAATAGGACTCTAAAATAATATATATAACATTCGAGGGTTGATGATACTATGTGAATGAAACCAAGTATCTTTGAAACGAGTTAGAAGAATTAAATAAATATTCCAAGAATATTTATTCAGTCACAGATATTGAAAAAGGGTTGCTCGGAATAATCTTTGAATAAATGTTCAGAATAATATTCATTGAACAAATAATGAATATTCAAATCAATAACAATGTTTATTGATGGAGTAACCGTCAGATGGACATTGGAGATGATATTTATTGAATCAATAGTGAATATTCAACTCAAGAAGGGTACATATTGATGGAATAATTATCGACTTAATATTTGGGACAATATTCATTGAATAAATAATGAATATTCAACTTAATTATATTTAGCGAAGAAATGATTATCGAATGAATATTTGAAATTATGTTCAATAATTGAATCGAATTTAAATAAAGGTTGAAGATAATATTCCTTATCTCAAGGGAATATTCAAAGTAATATTTATCGAAAAATGGAGTTCGAATCAATGTTCAACTGATATTTATAAAATAAATAGAGATTGAATGAATATTCGAATTAATATTCATTTAAATAAATAAGGCTCGAATGAATATTAAAATAATATTCATTAAATAAATAAACTTGAATGAATATTCAAAATAATATTTATCGACTAAATAAGAATGAATATTCTTTAAGCAAATAACTTAACTGAGGGTTCGAATAATATTCGAATATTTAATCGACTTTAGATGAATATTAAATATATAATATTCCTCGAATAAATAAACATCTGATGGATAATCCGAATAATATTTATCAAATAATCTCAAAGGAATATCTCAATAATATTCGCCAGATAATAAATGGGAAATATTTACTTAATTATTTTCATCTGAAAATAATATCTATATATATCAAGAATTATCGACTCCCGGTCTATAATCAAAGAATGAGATTCACTGCCTTCGATTAAGGGTCTAAATAATTTCCGGCTTATAACTGATATATATCTATCTAGCTTATAAGCCAACAATAAATCAGGGAACAAGTATCACAATATAACTTGAAAATAGGCATGCATGCTATGGCATATGTATAACAGAAATCATATATATATATATATATATATATATATATATATATATATATTCACAACAACAGCCTTTAAAAAGATTTGAAAACTTGCCTGAAAATCGAGTACGGGTAGGGGTAGTGGTAGCGTGTCCCGGGTCAGCCTGATGATCTATAAATAGCCAAGGCATTCGAGATTAATCACTTAACTCCTTTCAAAGGTTAAGTATAAACTTAACTCAAATCGAAACACGTTTTCAAGTCGTTTCGTTATACCCCTCTAATTCACTCTTATTATTGCTTTTATCATCCGACACTTGTTCGTTAATAAAGCATGTCATTACCCTTACATATGGTAAGCATTCGATTTGTAAAAGTTTTAAAGTCGAAAGATTATACCTCGAGATTTATCGATCGTTTGCTAAGTGGTTTACCGTAGTTATATCCAAGTATACTCTTTAGGGGTACTTTCGTACTTAACCTTGGTTCGAACATTTTTATAAAATCGAAAAACGATCTTTTTAATACGAGGTCTTCTCTCACACCACCCTTATGATCTCTAATATTTAATTACCAAGATTCGCCACTGCGATACTTATTTTACACGGTTCAATTTCAATTACGAATTCGCATTCTCGGTTTCGAACCACTTTTACGAATTTAATCATAACTCCTAAACCGTAAGTCATAATGTTTTGATTCTTTTTCCAAAATGATCTATGGCTCGAGATCTATAAGGTTGGGTTAATTATTCATCAAGATCAGAGGTTCAATCTTACTGTCAAAAACGGATTTTAAGTGCTAACGAAATTTCGTCATTATAACGGCTATATATCGAACGTTCCGAAAATCATGTCGTCAATACCAAGCCACATCGGGCATCAATACAAGTTATACACATATTATACATCTCCTACTGTCCAAGAACATCATCTTGACCAACATATCACAATCATGTTTAGATCCACTAACAAACTTCATAATCATGCTTATAATCATACTACTACATCACTTACACTAAATCCATCAAGAACTTAAAAAATCTCAAAGTAAGACCTAGGGTTTCAAGTGATGATTACCTTCCTTGGAGTGTCCTAGAGCCTCACTAAGACTTGATCTATCCTTGTGTGGCCTTAGAGTTGCTAGATCCACCATAAGAATTCAAGAAATCAAGATTAGTTCATAAAAGTTACTATTCATCCGCACTTTGATGATTTATTTGAAAATGGAAAAAGATGAATTTGAAGCTGAAATTTCTAGGAGATCATCACCATGATATGTAGTACTTACCATAAAAATTTGAAGAACAAGTGATGGTTGGAAGTTGGACTTCCAATTAGCTAAGAATGGGCAGATTTTTATGGAGAAAAGGAGAGAAAATGTTGTTTTGTTTTGTTGTTTTTGATGTGTAAAATGGTTAAATGCATGTATCTTTATGTATATACTTGGATGCATCTCTTTTTAATGTGTTGTTGGCAATCTATTGGTGCCACTTGTTGGCTTCTTATTGGACCATGTGTTGGCTCCATATTAAGCAAGTCCATTTTTGGTTAAATGCTAAAGAATCATCCTAGTTGTAGTTGACTTACAAGTATGCCACTTAGGTTCTTCTTTTTCCACCAATTGCACATGTATGCATCTTGATTCTTTGCTTGCTCTTTTGTCCGGTTATTGCTTAATTTGATTGATCGTTCGTAGGAATATCTCAAAGGTTTCTAGTTAGGGTTTTACCGGAAACCTTCTTAATAATTAGAATACCATTCTCCATCTTACTTAATACTTCTCGAATTTAAATTCCTTAAATACCTTTAATAAATCCTTAAGTATGGCAGTGTCTAGAGAATTCTCGGAGAAAATAAAAGTGCTATTTTTCTGAATCCGACAGCTTTTACATACACTTATTTTCCCCTCGGATCACTAATACGAACCCAGAAATTCATTCAGTGTACTTCTATATAGTGTCGTCTCATAATATTCTTATTTCCATCAAAAACACTATTCATCACTTATTCTCTTTTTAGTCCTAGTACTTAGAAAATATCTTTGTGCTTCCTCGAACGTTCCTTAACTAGGGGTGTCAAATTTTGACACGACCCGAAACCCGACCCGAACCCAACCCGGAAAAGTACGAATTTGGGTCGAGTATTTTGAGTTTCGGGTCGGGTTCGGGTTGGGTAAAAATTTACCCGAAATATTCGGGTCGGGTTCGGGTTGACCCAAAATACCCGAATTCGACCCGAAAATTTAATATATATAATAAATTATATAAATTTATCATATAATTATATATGTATGTGAAATATTTTCATATTATTCAAATAATTTAATTTTATATGTCATATAATAAATTACTAATACATATTTTAATATTTTATATATAAAAATTAATTAATATAAATAAAATTAATTATTTTTAATTATTTTCGGGTCAAAATGGGTCATTTTCGGGTTGATTGGGTACTAACAGGTCGGGTTCGGGTTGAACATTTTCAACCCATTTCGGGTTCGGGTCGGGTTCGGGTCAACCCAAAAATAGGACTGGGTACAGCAAACCCGACCCGAACCCGACCCATTACCCGAAATTGACACCCCTATCCTTAACTCTTTCATGGAACCTCCGTACTTGTAACCGATATCGATCTGGATGACACGAGGGTATCTATTTCTCTCTAGGGAATCTTATCTTAACATTCTAGGAGATAGATTATTCTAATCTAAGTTATCACCCAATAGCATCCTTCAGGACATATATCCTTGGAATCTATATCCTTTCATTATTCATTCCTTAAAACCAGTATTACACGGTAGTTGTAACCATTGTTCACTCTTACATCAATACATAATAAAAAGTTTTAATTTTGCCCAAAATCTGGGTTCTTATAGTCTTCCCTCCTTAAAAGGATTCGGTCCCGGAATCAGGTAGAAGACAATTGGGTACTTGTTGGTTATTTCACTTTCCAATTCTCTGGTCGGTCCTTACACATTCCAGTCTCTCTAAAGCACATCGTACTGGTGTTACAATACACCCTTTATACGTTCTACCAATTCATTACTACTTTCGCACAACACATTATCCGATATACGCTCTTGTCCGGTCTTATACTATTATCCTTATTGGTACGTGCAGTGACTTCGGTATCACTAACGCGCTACGAATTCCGGAGATAACCTCACTCGTAATTTTGCAATTCCTGACCGCTTTAATCTTCGCAATCTCGCTCAATATATAGAATTAGAAGAATTTATTGAGAGATCACTATGATCAATGAACATTTGTTATATTGCATAGCTAGTACAGAAGGGGGCCAGCCTTTAGTACTTGACAAGCAATTAAGCAATTAATGGCATTCCACTTAGACTCCTATCACACAGACAGAGAGTCACGTAGTATTACCTCCCCTCCTTAAAGGGTTGTTCTTCTCAATTTAGAAGAAGATAAGTAAGGGAGAAGAAAAGGAAAGAATTTCAAAGAACTATATAAGAAAATTTTCCTGATTGTCAAAAATATCATACTTAGAATTTACCTCTGAACTATAGAGGTTTATTAGAGAAGAAAATAATCGTATTCGTATAAAATACTACTTTTTCATAATCTCACATATCACATGTCCTTGCTACTCTGTCCATCATTCTGTGGACCTATATTCTTGTTCGATATTGGTATCACCTACTTTTGGAAAATCCTTCAACCTCTCAGGTTAAAATCATGGATGTCTCGCTTGACATTATTATTACTGGCATTTCACGCCACGACACTGGCCATTCATATTCATAATTCTAACACCATCAGATTGTCATTCCGATAGCTCATTAGGAAAACCCATTCATCAATCCATTCATAACATTCCTTGATTCACTTCCATAATTATTTCCCAATCTTTTCTTTATCAATCACATCCTTCGTATTATCTAACTCTTATTTACTTTTGTTGTTTATCTCCACCTTCATCTCAGGGTTGAGGCACTCGTCACCTTTATTCAATACGTGTTACACGTTGGGGCCAAATTTTCCTTTGTTCCACCATCTAGATTTCACTTTTTCATTCCATGAGTCTCTTTATTACTCAATCCATCTATTTCAAATTTCCTCGACTTTTCCAATCTTAACATGAGTTAATCTTTATGTCATTTATGCTTTAAATTTCAGCTTTCCATTATGACCGATATCTCCAATGTCAACCTCATACTTTTCTTACCTCATTTCTAGGGTTTCTCAGGAGTCCGCATATCTCTTCCTTTATTAATTCTCAATTCTATGATCATTTCTACCAGTCCCTTGGTTTCTATTTATACTATAATCACTCTATGAACTATCATGGCATTACCATTTATTTCAAGCATCATGTCATTCCCAAACTTAAACTGTCCGAAATAAACCTGGACGATTTCTTTAACTTGGATTCAATACAATCTATTTGTCTTTTATTCCGACATTTCCACAGTTGTTATCATCTAATTTCTCAGAAGAATCACCACTGCATTAATGTAGTCCATGGTTGAATCACCATCGGGTTCATTTACATAGGGCTTTAAAAGCTAGACATACGGGTTTCATGATTTGTCAAATCACCACTCTCTTAGGAAGACAAAATAATCAATATTCCTTACCCATAAGGAATACTTCCTGAACTTGATACAGATATCACATGAAGAAGATAGAATTGCAGAAGAGCTTCAAGCATTGCAGCTAGGATAGGTTGAGGAGATTATTAATCGTATATCTCTAGTTGAAGACTAGAGCTCAGCGTTTTACTTAATCACTTTCCAAATCTCGTTAATCCAGGGATACCTTTCAGCATCACGAATCTTTAACTTCATGTACTCTATCTTGTTTGCGCAGAAATATACCAACATAAACTTGCTTGTCATTCATCATCATGCCATTTAGCTTATCAGTATTTGTACCATCTCTGTTTCTGGTCATCTACTACCAATTCCTTGTTACTTAACCTCCCCCCTCTCTTTCCAAAGGAAAGGCGAGTCTCTTGGGGAATTTGGTCTGGCCTGTCGTAGAGCCTCCTAATGTCGGTAAGGTGCTACCGGCAACATCAGGAATCGAATCTTTACTTAAACTTTTCTTATAGTTTTAACTGGCACAATCATCAGACGGAATGTAATTTCCTCTACCACCTTATGACCATCAAGGTCCTTTACCATATCATTCTATCTCTTTAGTATGAGCATATATACTTACTCCCTTATACTTAAAGTGTCGGCCACCTCATTGGCCTTTCCTGAATATAATATTTCCTTGAAATCAATATTTTCTGGATCTATTCCAACTCAGGGTGGAAGCATCCTCCCTTGAACTCTGCTAGATGAGAGAAAATATATTCCAGTCTTTTTCCAAAAAAAAAAAAATCATTGCTTCCACCTTTCTGTGGGAACTTTATCACGGTTACTCCCAATCATATCTAGGATATTTCTTATCTCAGTCCTTTCTTATTTTAGAAAATCTCAACCTTATTGGTTCAATCCATACTTGCTCATGGTTTCATACTTGCTTTATCTGGCCTTATTGTTACTATGTCATACATTCCTTACCGAACTTTACTCCTTTCCTTATAGGGTTTCTTATGTCATTCTCACCATTCCTCCTGTATCTTCTGGGCACAGGGTATATCAAACATCATTAACCAATTCTATAACGATTCTGCCTTTGTACTTTTCGAGACTCCTTTCCATAAATCCTTATAGGTTATTGATACCTTGGTCGATTCAACTTATATCGTCTGATTTCACAATGTCTTTATTAGGGGTGAGGCTATCCTTTATGCATCCCCCAGGGTTCGTCTTAATCTCTGGACATTCTATCCTCAATTTTATTTGCAAGGAATACATACATCCTGTATGTGGAAATTCAATCATATATCCTTAATAAGGGTCTCTTTTCAATCATTCTCATCTTGATAATCTATAGGTAGCCTAATGCTAATCTCTTCTTTCAAACGAATGTCAGTCTATATAACCTTCCAAAAGACAACATATGTCTATCAGTCTTTCTTACAGAACTTGGTAATGGTAGCAATGATGCTCTGGAAGATATTGGTCGTGTTTAACGTGAATCTCTTAGTGTCTAATGCTCTTTTTGAGGACGCTAAGCTTCATATAACATTTATACATCATACTACGCCATCTTTGACAATCTTCGTAACTCTTTATTGGTCACTATCCTCAATCCCAATACTTCCATGGTATATATAAAATCCATCATCATGTTTCTCAATTCATTTTATATCAAAAGTCCTCGCGGTTGGCACTTGGTTAGAAGCACCCCGCTTTGTCCTTACCTTGCTGGTTCAGTCACTCGATAATCTTTAGTGACTTGGCCCCAACTGGCCATGCTAAAATATGTGAGTTTAGGGGTCGGCTAATAGCATTACTTTTCTAGCAATTGCTGGCATAGTGCCTTCTACTTTGATACCTTTTGATCTTTTCAAAACTTCACTCCATATAAGTCTCAATCGACTTCTCGGTGCCATCTCCGGTCACCTTCCCTTTTCTTTTATTCTTCTAGTTACTCTTATCAATTTCATGTGCCACAAAAGCTTAACATTTCTGGCATGACAACTTTTTCATTTAAGTCCATCCCGAACTTTCTTAGTCCGGCTTGTTCCTTGATTACATTTCCCTTTTTACCATCCAATCTTATCTTCATTAGTTTATTTCTAGAATCAATCGTAATAATCGGGATCTATCTACCAATCTGTATAGCGGCTACCTTACCCAATTCATAGGGTTTGCTTCAGTTTCCACTCTCCTCAGTGATGTATTCAGATAATCAGAAAGACAAGGTTTGCCAAATTTTGTCCAATTCCTTTCCAGGATTAGGGAAATTTTAGTCAATCTATCCACCCACTGGTTACATTAAGAAAATCAATTTTGATACCCAAAGAATATTTCTATGAACATCCGAGCTGGTCGAACCATTAACAGTTACAGTAGTGAAATGATTGACATAAAGCTGGGAGTTTAACCATTAGAAGGAAACCAAATATACATCTTCCCTAGAAGGGGAATCAAAAGTTTCAAACTAAACATGCCATACCTCCCCGATACATGTTTGTCCTAATAGTCGATACTACCGAATACCAGTCTACTTAATAACTAGTCTCGGAAGGAACACTACCATCGGGGTCAGTCGCTTCCCAGAATTTGCACTACCAAGGTCATCCGAATCTGGTGAACCGTGTTGTCCAATTGTGTTCGAAAATTATGTTGTCCTGTTGCACAAGCACAACACCTAAACCTGTACGAGGTGCATCCTAATATATTCCAAAATTTTCCTTCTTCCATTAGGTAACGCCAATGCTGGGTCGTCATCAGTTTTTATCTTTAACTCCAGGGATATTTTCCCCCATTTATCTTGTCCATTCAAACTTTTAGTCTTACCAATAAGTCGGGTTACGGGACTGCACTCTTTGTATAGTCCTGAGCAAATCTTTGGTAATACCTTGTAAATCTTATGAAATTTATCACCTTTGTCGGTGTGGTTGGCCAATCTCCATTTGAAACTGTCTTTAATTTGGTGGGGTCAATCAATCACTACTTCCTATTAATCATATGTCCTACTGTCTGGACTTTATTTTGCCAAAACTCTCACTTCGAGAACATGGCCTACACCTGTTCATTCAGGTTTCATCTAAAAGCATTCTTAATTTCATCTCAACCACTGCTTGCCTTACTCAATCCATTTATGATTCAGTGTCAAAATAAACTTAAGGTAACTACCATAATCCATTCAAGGAAAATAAGGAATTTACTATTCCTTTAAATCACATGCATCTAATGTTTCTGGTCCATCATTCCACTGAATTGAACTAGACTTTACTTGGTTCCTGACGATAGCCTTATTACTAGTTTATCACAGACTCATTGGTCTTCTCCTCTTGTAGGTTCTAAGATCCTTGTCTCGCTTACTACTTCCTTATATACTTTATTCAATCATGCCATCACCTTTCAATGTCTTTATTTTCTAAGTTGATCCATTCATAAAATGGACATTTCCTTGAACCCAACCACCTTATCAATCTAAGTTTGACTTTACAAATTATCACTTATGAAATCTGCCTTCTCATGGTGAATTATCATTACAATATTCACACTAATTCATTTATCACCTGATATGGCACTTGCTGCCTCTATCTTAACTGCTCCTGGAGACTCCGCTCCTTGTCCTCTATTGTTGTCTTTGATAATCATGTACCACTCTATCTCTTTCCTAATTAATCTAAAGGTCTCTAAGGATTTTAATCTATCCCTATATAGGATCTCAAGTAATTCCTCAAATCCATCCTACCTGCTGGTACTTCATCTAGCAGTCCAGCTATGAATCCAATATGCATCTTTAGTTCTCTTAATAATATCTCAGTTCTTTATGCTCACTTTTATGAGCACTATACCTTAACTCTTACAGTCTCTCTGGCTGTAGCCCTCATTTCCTGAAGTGTAAACTCCTTATACTTATCAATATTTCCTTCCTCTGCTGGGACCTCAACCGGGTCCTCAGTAGGGTGCTCTATCGAATCCACCATCCGATCTTCAACATCAAAACAAGCATCATTATGTTACTGCTCATAATCCCCAAGGTCTGTCGCCTTACTAGTCGATACAAGAACGAGCTAAGTTACTATCATGATACTTTAGGGTTCCCATAAGGGTTTTATATGTCAATACTACATTATGTAGTCTGACTATGAACTTGGCAAGAGTTCTTATTATCTTAATGAATTTATTGTTTTAACGTCACGTCATCTCTGGGATTTATAACGCTCTCTCTGATACCATTTCTGTAACACCCCCAGATCCGGGTCCGGGATCTGGTCGTTACGGTCTCAATTTCCATCCATAAAACCAATATAAACTGAATAACAACCTTATGACCCAAACAATAATATAGAACACACACTTTATAGTCCCAGAGATGTAATCAGAGTAACCAAATTTATTAATCACACAGTTGAGTTCTTACAACCCAAAGAATTACAATATATACATTACTTACTCTTTGCCATCCATTTGTATATGTCATATAATAAATACATTTGATATTCAAATGCTAACAACTAGCCTTCCAATAGCTTACTCTTCAGCAATGGTAGCTACGATCTCAGCGGTGATTCCTCTGACGGCTGACACCTGCTCGCACCAAGTGCACCTTGTGCGGCCATCTGATCTCACTGTTGTGGTGATATAAATAATAAAGCAAGGGTGAGCAATAGCCCACCAACAAGAATATAACTGAACAGTAATATATATGACAGTTCAAAGATATATTTTGAAACCATATGTCATGCATAACCGAAAATGGTGCCAAATCAATATAAAGGATGAAGTTACAGGGAACTCAACAGGTATATATTTCGTGGAAGCATATGCTATGCCAAAATAAGCAAGATAGCATCATTTTCATAAAATAGGAACTTGCAAGAAAGATATTGCAATTCCAGTTTGAAATACTTTTCAACTCTGCCAACTATGATGATGTTGCAGAAAATTTCCAACATTGAGTGATGAACTAATACTGGAGTTTGACGCGCCAGGAGACATAGCATATACACGATGATCAGTCGCATGTTATGCTCCCCACCTCTTGTTTACTACATGTAGAAGGAAGCACCGACGGATTTACTTGTCTACCGCCCTCTGGAACCCCCTCGGCCAACGGTTGGGCCATTTGCTGGACCAGCGCCACTGGGTCACTTACGCATCTCCTAGTTCATTTAACATCCATAACTTGAAACGTAAAGTTCGTCTCCCTTTCCCCAAGTATAATACTTGTTGATAAGACTCCACAAAGTAATCGTATCTAATTGGAAAGGAAAATTCACCAATATTTCCCAAGTAGCTGCTTGTTAATGGATACCAACTTGTTCCAACATTCTTACCCCTCGAATAATGAGTGGGTATACACAATTCCATGAATAATAGCAACCAAGTTGCGAACGAAATGAATAATTTATGACCGGGCAGTCACAAGATAAATAACATTCTTCAAGTCAGGTTCCCTTATATTCGAATCGAAGGAAGAATGGAATTACTGAGAACCTTCCTTGATAATAATAATAATAATAATAATAATAGGACTCTAAAATAATATATATAACATTCGAGGGTTGATGATACTATGTGAATGAAACCAAGTATCTTTGAAACGAGTTAGAAGAATTAAATAAATATTCCAAGAATATTTATTCAGTCACAGATATTGAAAAAGGGTTGCTCGGAATAATCTTTGAATAAATGTTCAGAATAATATTCATTGAACAAATAATGAATATTTAAATCAATAACAATGTTTATTGATGGAGTAACCGTCAGATGGACATTGGAGATGATATTTATTGAATCAATAGTGAATATTCAACTCAAGAAGGGTACATATTGATGGAATAATTATCGACTTAATATTTGGGACAATATTCATTGAATAAATAATGAATATTCAACTTAATAATATTTAGCGAAGAAATGATTATCGAATGAATATTTGAAATTATGTTCAATAATTGAATCGAATTTAAATAAAGGTCGAAGATAATATTCCTTATCTCAAGGGAATATTCAAAGTAATATTTATCGAAAAATGGAGTTCGAATCAATGTTCAACTGATATTTATAAAATAAATAGAGATTGAATGAATATTCGAATTAATATTCATTTAAATAAATAAGGCTCGAATGAATATTAAAATAATATTCATTAAATAAATAAACTTGAATGAATATTCAAAATAATATTTATCGACTAAATAAGAATGAATATTCTTTAAGCAAATAACTTAACTGAGGGTTCGAATAATATTCGAATATTTAATCGACTTTAGATGAATATTAAATATATAATATTCCTCGAATAAATAAACATCTGATGGATAATCCGAATAATATTTATCAAATAATCTCAAAGGAATATCTCAATAATATTCGCCAGATAATAAATGGGAAATATTTACTTAATTATTTTCCTCTGAAAATAATATCTATATATATCAAGAATTATCGACTCCCGGTCTATAATCAAAGAATGAGATTCACTGCCTTCGATTAAGGGTCTAAATAATTTCCGGCTTATAACTGATATATATCTATCTAGCTTATAAGCCAACAATAAATTAGGGAACAAGTATCACAATATAACTTGAAAATAGGCATGCATGCTATGGCATATGTATAACAGAAATCATATATATATATATATATATATATATTCACAACAACAGCCTTTAAAAAGGTTTGAAAACTTGCCTGGAAATCGAGTACGGGTAGGGGTAGTGGTAGCGTGTCCCGGGTCAGCCTGATGATCTATAAATAGCCAAGGCATTCGAGATTAATCACTTAACTCCTTTCAAAGGTTAAGTATAAACTTAACTCAAATTGAAACACGTTTTCAAGTCGTTTCGTTATACCCCTCTAATTCACTCTTATTATTGCTTTTATCATCCGACACTTGTTCGTTAATAAAGCATGTCATTACCCTTACATATGGTAAGCATTCGATTTGTAAAAGTTTTAAAGTCGAAAGATTATACCTCGAGATTTATCGATCGTTTTCTAAGTGGTTTACCGTAGTTATATCCAAGTATACTCTTTAGGGGTACTTTCGTACTTAACCTTGGTTCGAACATTTTTATAAAATCGAAAAACGATCTTTTTAATACGAGGTCTTCTCTCACACCACCCTTATGATCTCTAATATTTAATTACCAAGATTCGCCACTGCGATACTTATTTTACACGGTTCAATTTCAATTACGAATTCGCATTCTCGGTTTCGAACCACTTTTACGAATTTAATCATAACTCCTAAACCGTAAGTCATAATGTTTTGATTCTTTTTCCAAAATGATCTATGGCTCGAGATCTATAAGGTTGGGTTAATTATTCATCAAGATCAGAGGTTCAATCTTACTGTCAAAAACGGATTTTAAGTGCTAACGAAATTTCATCATTATAACGGCTATATATCGAACGTTCCGAAAATCATGTCGTCAATACCAAGCCACATCGGGCATCAATACAAGTTATAAACATATTATACATCTCCTACTGTCCAAGAACATCATCTTGACCAACATATCACAATCATGTTTAGATCCACTAACAAACTTCATAATCATGCTTATAATCATACTACTACATCACTTACACTAAATCCATCAAGAACTTAAAAAATCTCAAAGTAAGACCTAGGGTTTCAAGTGATGATTACCTTCCTTGGAGTGTCCTAGAGCCTCACTAAGACTTGATCTATCCTTGTGTGGCCTTAGAGTTGCTAGATCCACCATAAGAATTCAAGAAATCAAGATTAGTTCATAAAAGTTACTATTCATCCGCACTTTGATGATTTATTTGAAAATGGAAAAAGATGAATTTGAAGCTGAAATTTCTAGGAGATCATCACCATGATATGTAGTACTTACCATAAAAATTTGAAGAACAAGTGATGGTTGGAAGTTGGACTTCCAATTAGCTAAGAATGGGCAGATTTTTATGGAGAAATGGAGAGAAAATGTTGTTTTGTTTTGTTGTTTTTGATGTGTAAAATGGTTAAATGCATGTATCTTTATGTATATACTTGGATGCATCTCTTTTTAATGTGTTGTTGGCAATCTATTGGTGCCACTTGTTGGCTTCTTATTGGACCATGTGTTGGCTCCATATTAAGCAAGTCCATTTTTGGTTAAATGCTAAAGAATCATCCTAGTTGTAGTTGACTTACAAGTATGCCACTTAGGTTCTTCTTTTTCCACCAATTGCACATGTATGCATCTTGATTCTTTGCTTGCTCTTTTGTCCGGTTATTGCTTAATTTGATTGATCGTTCGTAGGAATATCTCAAAGGTTTCTAGTTAGGGTTTTACCGGAAACCTTCTTAATAATTAGAATACCATTCTCCATCTTACTTAATACTTCTCGAATTTAAATTCCTTAAATACCTTTAATAAATCCTTAAGTCTGGCAGTGTCTAGAGAATTCTCGGAGAAAATAAAAGTGCTATTTTTCTGAATCCGACAGCTTTTACATACACTTATTTTCCCCTCGGATCACTAATACGAACCCAGAAATTCATTCAGGGTACTTCTATATAGTGTCGTCTCATAATATTCTTATTTCCATCAAAAACATTATTCATCACTTATTCTCTTTTTAGTCCTAGTACTTAAAAAATATCTTTGTGCTTCCTCGAACGTTCCTTAACTCTTTCATGGAACCTCCGTACTTGTAACCGATATCGATCTGGATGACACGAGGGTATCTATTTCTCTCTAGGGAATCTTATCTTAACATTCTAGGAGATAGATTATTCTAATCTAAGTTATCACCCAATAGCATCCTTCAGGACATATATCCTTGGAATCTATATCCTTTCATTATTCATTCCTTAAAACCAGTATTACACGGTAGTTGTAACCATTGTTCACTCTTACATCAATACATAATAAAAAGTTTTAATTTTGCCCAAAATCTGGGTTCTTACATATAAACTATGCCTTCACAGTTGCTCTTTTCTTTATAAAGGGACTCATATTTGTAGTTAAGTTTATTTTTGGAGGCAAGAAGAGAAGGCATGTATCGTAGGCTCGTAGCCGGTTGGCGCGGTTCAGGAGCATGATTAGTGACTTGAGATGTAATAGAAGTACTTGCTTTTTGTCTGCTTAAATTTTGTGAGAATATAATACATGAAAGTTTTCAGAAAAAATATTTTGTATGCTCGAATGAATCTTATTCGATAATATATTGTTTTTAATCGTTTGTGAGATGCTACTTATGTCTGAGATAATGTAACTTGTGTCTGAAGTGGTACGTTTTACCCGCCTTGTATTTGTATAAAACTCATGAGATAATATAATTTGTACAATTGTGTCTAAGATAATGTTACTTGTGACTTAGTTTGCTTTCTTTGTGTCTGAATGAATCTAATGAGGTAAAGCAAAACCTTTAATTTTGTCTGAGATGATATTACTTTGTGTCTGAGGCAGCTTTGTTTGCCTTGTATCAGAGAGAATATTACTTGTGTCTGAGATGATGTTGCTTGTTTCTGAGAGAAAATTTCTTTTTGTCCGAGGTGATGTTATCTGCCTTGTGTCTGAGTAAATCTCATGAGATAATATGATGCATCGAATTGTGTCTGAGATAGTATTACTTTGTGTCTGAGGTGTTGCAAGATAACTTTATGTCAGTTCATATGTTGCTTGAGATTGAGAGATAGATCTTTATGAAACAACCTTACTCACCCACCAACGTGGTTAAAAGGGTGAGACATGAAGTTAGAGAATATTTGAGAGTAATTTTTTTTTTTTTGAGATGACCCTTCCTCACCCATCAAGGAGGCGATAAGGTTGAGAGAAGGAATTATGTTTTTGTTTTGAGATGACCCTTCCTCACCCATCAAGGAGGTGACAAGGGTGAGAAAAGGAGTTAGAAAATTCTGGGAGTAATTTGTTTTCTTTGTTTTGAGATGATCCTTCCTCACCCGCCAAGGAAAGACAAAGGTGAGGAAAGGAATTGGAAAATTTTGAAGGTAGCAAATATATTTTCTTTGAGATGATTCTTCCTCCCTTGTGCCAATCCTTTGGGGGATGGGTTCACTGCGATAGGAGGTAGTGAGGTACCATGGATGATCTCTTGTTGTTCTTCAATTTGGTGGATTGTTTGGATCACCCGTGGTTCGGGCTTGTAACCTCGTGTTCTTTGATGGTCTCATCTGAAACAACTTGTTACTAATAACTTTTTGTTACTTCTTGCAATCTGGAAAGGATGGAGGGTCTTTCAAAGAGAAAGTCCCCTCCTTCTAGCGCCAAATGATAATGCTCCTTGCTCCACTCTACCGCACTTTTCCCTCTTCCGGAGATGTTTGGACGGAGATGTGGTGTAGCTGTCGGAAGAGAGTCTACAAAACAATGCTTGACCGGGGGTGGTGGCCGTCAAGCACCTCCGGCGTGAGAGTAAGTAACTTGGTGGTGGAGAATACAAGAAACAATATCGGAAAGTGCAAGTACTAGTGACTGAGATTTAGAGAGAGAAATATGAGATGTGAGAGTTTGAGAGAGAATATGAGAATTTTCAGCCTCCCAAATGTGTGAGTTTACCTTGGTATTTATAGAGGGCTGAGCATCCGGTCGGTTCAGTCCAAAAAACCGGAGCGGTTTGGTTCGGTTTTTTGGGTTCGAACCGGCTTTGCCCGGTCCTAATGTTACCTCCTCTTGTCCGGAAGGATGTGCTCGAGGAAGGATGTGCCTCTTGTCTGGAAGGATGTGCTGGGGGAAGGATGTGCCTCTTGTCTGGAAGGATGTGCTGGGGGAAGGATGTGCCTCTTGTCTGGAAGGATGTGCTGGAGGAAGAGTGTGCCTCTTGTCTAGAAGGATGTACTCTGGTGTTACCTCCTCTTGTCTGGAAGGATGTACCCTAGTGTTACCTCCTCTTGTCTGGAAGGATGTATCCTAGTGTTACCTCCTCTTGTCTGAAAGGATGTACTCTGGTGTTACCTCTTCTTGTCTGGAAGGATGTACCCTGGTGTTACCTCCTCTTGTCTGGAAGGATGTACCCTGGTGTTACCTCCTCTTGTCTGGAAGGATGTACCCTAGTGTTACCTCCTCTTGTCTGGAAGGAAGAGCATTGCCTTGGCTTATTTTTTATAGTCAATTTTGGAAATGATAGATTATCCGGTAGATGTTTTCGGGACATGGTTATATCAGGAGGGTAAAAGAGTTTTCTTCGGAAGGGTATTAACACCTCACGAAACATATACAGACACTCATCCCCAAACCCATAATGGCCAAACAACAATATCTCTGAATTCCAAGTCACTAAACTCTTATTCGTCATGTCTTCAAACACCCAAATAACTTCATTTAAATATCCATTCCTTCCAAAACATCCCAACAACGCGGTCCCGGCAAACGCATCAACATAAAGCAACCCACTCTTTACAATCAACCCATACAAGTACATTCCTCACCAAACTTCCTAACAATCACACGACAAAAGCCCGCCAAACCTCAACTGCGAACACGATTCCACATCTCCTCTGCTCATTAAAAGCATCACAAGCATCCTCCACTAACCCATTACCGCTATAACATCAAATAAAGTATTAAATGAAACAGTGTTTCTTTCAGGCATTTCATCAAACACAATCCGTGCATTACAAAACCACGTAAGTTCACAAAGTCCTTCGGTCTCAGCACTAGATAAGTTGCCTCCATCGAACGTGAAATACCTTGAAGTAGACTTTCTATACAATCTGAATTTTTTTTTGTTGGATTAGCTCTTTAGGTTTTTTTACTGATATTTGAAAAAAAAATTGGGAATATTTTTTTTGTTCAGTAACATATTTTTCCGTTTTTTATATTATCCTCATTAAATTTATACTAAACTAATCAAATTAAATTTGAGAAACTAGTTTAGTTGGTAGAGATTATTGAACTCTAAATAAAAAAATTTAAAAATGAGTAAAAAATTTCATTTTAAATTTTAAAATATGTAAAATCTTATAATTTTTAAAAATATTTTGATGTAACATCATACATCTTATTCATTATAATTTAAAAATAGGTAAGATATATTTGGCCAAAATGATGAGTATTGATCTTATCAGTTTATCATTGATAATTTATTAGTTTGAGACTTTTGTGGTAAGTAATATTAAATTTTATTCGAAAACAAATACACATATTTTACTTAATTTTGAATGTTTTTAATTACAAAATTTTAAGTGGCTTGCAAAATTAAAATTTTATGAAAAAAGTCAAAAACTCTAAATTCTTATAATTAACAATAGGAAAAATGAATCTAAATCAGAACTAGAAATTAGTAATAGAGGTTACGGATCTGAACCAAAAAATCAGAAGCATAATAGAATTAGAAGAAATGGTTCCAAATCTGAACCAGAATAAGAGAATAGAGGGCTCTAGGATGATTATAAATAGTCTATATATTTAGTTGTGCATCTACAAAGTTACACAGAATAAGAAGAATAGGGATATGAAGTTAAGAAGTTGCCAACGGTCGTATTTGCCGGAGGATTTGATGGTTAATATTATTCGAAGACTACCTTTAAAGTATATCTTGAGATTCAGGTGTGTTAATAAATCATGGTATCAACCACGACAGTTACGTACTAGGCACATACCATGGTTACTACACTCTAAAGAATTTATCAAAAGGAGATGAAGATGAATCCACTGATAATATTAATAAAGTTAAATTCTGCTACGACCCCAACTCATTTGGTATAGACCAGACTGACTGGTTCCGTGATCACAGAGTAAAGGTTTATGGAATTTTTAAAGGGTTGCTATGTGTCTCCGATTACACTTTGGATGTCACAAGTAGCATATATTTATGGAACCCCGTTATCCGAAAAGCCAAAAAAATCTCTATGATCCGCCCTGCCCGTGGTGAAACCGAAATTAATGCTGATTTGTGCTTTGGGTATTTTCATGATGATTACAAAGTCGTAAGGATAGCTCCTTTTCGTGGTGGTAAATACCGTGTAGGTGTTTATAGCTTGAGCACTAATGCTTGGAAAGTTACATATTGTGATAGTGATTGTGGTACATATTGGCAGATGTTTACTTATTCATCTAATAAATTTGTTGGCGGTGTTGCATTTTTTGGTAAAGCTTCTTATTCAAAATATGAATCTAAATCTAAGCTCATAGGTTTTGATTTAAATCACAAGCGAATTAGGAATATCCAGTTCCCATATGAGTTTGGTTGGGACTTGAGAGTACTTTCTGTGGAAGTGGAACCATGCGGAGAATCAATAGCCCTTATTCGATATATGCCAGGACATTTGATAAAGTGGGTATTGAGAAATTGTGCCGCTACTAAGACGTCTACATGGGAGAAGACTGTAACACTTGAACTGGAAACACCAAAGCATATTTTTCCGTTGGGATACACAGAACATGGTAAATACTTGCTAAGAGATGATCAAGGCCTGGGTTATCAGTACTTGTGGGATCTTGGAATATCATCATTAGAGGTATGCACATCTGACACGGGGATAAAAGGTCAATGGGCAGAGGCAATAGATTCTCTGGTGGGAAATCTTGTTTTGCTTGATGAAAAAACTCTAGATCCATTTGTGGAGATGGAGCCTTGTTCAACTCAAACTACTTGTATAGATCTTCACCAAGTAACAAGAAAACAACAGATATGCTGGATACGACACAGTACATAATGCATGAAAGGTGGACAGATAGAGATGGAGAAAGAAAGGAAAAAGGAAGGAAAAGAGATGTTGAATAACACACAGAACCGACCGCGAGGAAGAGGGACAAAAAGGAGAAAGGAAGGGACAAAAATGGAGGAACCAAGGAAGAAGGAAAGAAAAGAAAAATTGGATAGGATGCAGAACATATTGCAAGGAAGAGGAAAAAGAAGAAGAAGAATGGAAGAGACAGAAACGGAGAACCCAAGTAAGAAGGGAAGGAAAGAAATAATATATAAGACACAGAATATATTGCAAGAAGGATGGGGGGCAAAAAGAAGAAGGGATCAGACAGAAAAGGAGAAACAAAGGCAGAAGGGAATAAGAAATATGTTAGATTAAACACAGAACAAATTGCAAGGTAAGAGGACAACAAGGAATATATAAGAGATGGAAATGGAGAAACAAAATTACAAGACAAAGTCCCCTCCCCCTACCTTTCCATGTTATTCTATGGTTCCGAATGTAAACTATGTGATACGTATGATTTGGAAAGGTCAATAATTTAGGTTACATTACAAAATAGAAACTAGTGGTTTGTAATTTGCAGTACTGCGAAAATGATTTGTACTTTGACCGATGATTTTGTTAAAGAGATTTTATTAGTTGATAGTGAATTTGGGCTATTCAGTTATGTGTAGTAATTCTAAAATGTGTGTCTGCAGGTAGATGCATTAGAGTAAAAATGTAATAACAATTAGACAACAAACGCTTCAAGGTAGCCTCGACTCCTAAGTCTTACGTAGGTACATACTCTGTATCCCCCGTTTCGGGGACTTCTTTTTTTCTTACCTTCTTCCACCACACACAAAGTCTGTTTTTTATGTTATTCTTTTACAAAGAAGATGAAGAAGCAAAATATTGCCTTAAGTAATATATAAAGTTCTAGTCTGTAGTTGCTAAACTTGTTCAAAAACCTAGCTCTTTATTAACAAAAACTTGGTGTGTAAACAGTTATCAACACTGTTTATCTTTTTATGGTAGTACTAAATTATGTTCCTAAACCCCAGACCCTTTGTTTTTGGTTCTGAGAGAGTGATTTGTTGTTCAATGTATGATTTCTCCCCATTTATTTTGATTTTGAGACACCAGAGTAGGAGGGGATTGTTCCCCACAAGCAGAACTAAACTAGTCCTGGACTTGAAAGCTGATGTTACACACAACTCGCCTATCTTTCATATTTAGACCTGTGTCCCTTTGGTAAAATTTACTGTATTTAGTGTGATGAATGGGATTTTAAATGATGGTTCTAATTGAAAGCGCGGCAGCCTTAAATTATTATGTTGTGCAGAGTATTGTTTCTGTTAGTATTGGTGCCCTAGAGGCAATGAATACATAATATTTATGTTTGAGTGATTTTATATATTTGATATATATATGTTTATTATTGCCTTTATTTACTGCGAAATAAATAAAGTATAATAAATGTCCTTAGAATCTTGATACAAATTGTATAGTTGCAAGTATGTGACTTGAATATGAGATTATATAATGATTGTATCATATTCTTAAATGTCCCTAGCCGAGTATTATTATTAATTAGGACAATAGTAATACACTGAGGCTAGTATGATAATTGACTGATGACCACATCTCATTGGTCATAAGTATGAAGATACTAAAAGCAATGCATAGGTAACTGTACGAGTACAGGGTACTGGACAGACCCACCGTAAGATACATCATGGTAAATAATAAATGTGTCATATGTAATCTGACAGTGATAATGGTGTAATGATCCTTAGACCTGAAGTCATTATAATTCTACATGAGAATTAATATATTTTGAATTCGTCAAAAGTTATCTTTAGCCGGATAATGATAAAGGTGAATATCGGATATATTATGAATCATGTGAGAAATATGAACGATCTAGATGGGATTTAAATCTCCTGATAAAGGAGTGATATTATCGGCCTCTTGTTTGAGTGAGACTATGAAATGCATGGCCATGCTCAAATGTTGATTTGATTAAATAGTCTACTCATCGATCAAGAAAATGAAGATTAAATTATGAAGAGGATGACACATAACATGCCTCGAGTTTAATCTATAATATCATGATTTAAAGGGATTATATTACATGGAACATTAGTCATAAAAGGTTGATTGAATCGTTGATTTAATTATTGTTTTATTGGGTAGCAATACTGTGTTACTAGACGCCGCTTATTATTTATAATTTTATTAAAGAATAAAATTATTGCCAATGAAATAATAACCTACAGGGTCACACACAAAGAATGTTTAAAAGGGAAATTAATTTATTTCATGAATTTAAATTAATAATAATTTGAATTATGATTTTAAATTAATAATAAATAATAATTCGAATTTTATGAAATTAATTAAGTGAGACTTAATTAGTTAAAGATAAAATTTGAAAATGCATTTTCTTGACTTATTTGATTAATTAAGTATGACTTAATTAATTTCTTTAAATAAATAAGATTTGTTTAAATAAAAATGGCCTAATTGTTTAAGGCTCCATTTTACTTTATTTCTCTTTATAAGCCAAGAGTTGGCTAGTCATTTAAGACAACCAAACTGAAATTTTCAGTTGAGAAGCTAGAGAGAAAATTAAGCTAAGTCAAGAACACATTCCGTTTTATTTATTTTGGCTAGTACCAATTTCCGTGGCGAAATCGTTCGACGAATCAAGCAAGCATTCAAGTGTGGATACCGGTGGAGGAGTTACACTTCTAGCTCTCAAGATCAACAAGTTTTTGCTCTCAAGATCAACAAGCTAGGATCTCCATTTGTCATCCATTGGAAAGCTTAATAAGGTACTATCTTGTTCTTGAGTATTTATACCATGATCATCAATTTTATACATGGATCCGGGCTTTGGAATTCGTTTTTAATTGTTATTTACGTATAATCCGCTGCGTTTTCATGCCCGAATTCCAACAATGGTATCAGAGCTTCATGTATAAAAGGATGATTTGGTTTTGAGTTCTTGAAAATGAATCATTCATGAATTTTTGAATTATGCCATGCTTCATTTTAAACATACAAAAGATCATTTATAAATTGTTATAATTGTTTGTATGATGTTATAAATTGTTGTAACATGTTTTGGATGATGTACTATATACAAGATATGTTAAATACATCATTAGGATACATTTAGAACTGATCAGAACAGCTGAAAACAAGTCTGCATAGTTTCTGGGAGTTTCTGCAATTTCTGGGAAAAACTGGTATAAACGGCTGTAACATGGAATGCGCATCAGAGGTATAAGACAGGTATTGCGCATGCAAAGCATGCGCATCAGAGTTGTGGCAGACAGTTTTCAGAGGACGTGAGCTGTTCTGTTGTTGATTAGTTTTATTATAATTCTAACCTTTTATTTTTCTTTTCTTTTGCTTTTTGCTTTTACTTTAGAAAAGAAAACTTATTGGTTTTAATCATTAGATTCCTAATGTTTTTAATGATTAAAGTTTTAATAATTGAATATTTAAATTATGAATTTATATATTATTATTAATTCAAAATTTTATTAATTAATTTAATTTCGAATTTTGGAATATATTTAAATTATGAATTTGAAAATTATTATTAATTCGAATTTTATTTTAATTAATGCTTTTAATAATTGAATATTTAAATTTCGAATTTAATATTATTATTAAATGTGATTTTGATTAATTTTAATTTTAAATTCGATTTTAATAATTAAAATTGATTTTTTTTAATTCCCTTTTAAATAATTAGGTATTTAAATTGAGGAGTTAAATATTAATCGATGTGTTCATGATTAATGTGATGTATGTAATTGTTATATGTGCATGGTGCATTGGTTATGGCCTAAAGACCCGTAGAATAAATGTTGTAATTTTATTTATGGTCTGTAATAATTAAATACGACTTGCATGTCGTTATTCTTGTAATTATTTATCTCGAATGCAACTCGAGTTCTTTTGTAATGTATTTCAAAAGGAGCTTGGAGGCAATCAATGGAGGCTTGGGAAGCAATGAAGAATTTTGTAATAATTAGTTATTACAACCATAGATTGACCTTGATCTTTTCATAAGCTCGAAAAGATCGCATAGGATCGGGCCATAACCATCGCACGTTTAATTTTACCGTATCTGCACTTTACATATGATGCATGGATATATTAGATATATGTATGGATGCATGGATGTATGGATATTTTAGAATGTATGTATTAGATACGACACATATGCCATGTTTAAACAAGATAAAATCTGTAACGATTTAAGATTTAAACAGACGATCAAGATCGTTAAATTTTTCTAAAAATCCCTTAAGAAATATTAAGTTAAACAGATGCTTTCCAATAAATAACACTCATTAAATCCTATATCATTGAGGAGTGGATTTGCCAAAGCAAGGGCTTCTCTTTTATCGTGGTGAGATGTGATTAAGTAAACAAGCTTACTTGAATTGTTATTATTGGGTCCAACTTAAATAAGTCGTCATAATAGGATTATGAACTTATAAGCATAGAGTTTAGTGAAATCTATTAGATAGATCGGAGCAATATGTTGTTCACTAAGCTATCCAAGAGTTATATACGATATAATTGACATAACGGTCTACCTAAATAATCATATTTAAGAGGAAAGCCAAAGCTGACTTAAAATATGATGAAATATGGATCTTGGCTCACTAGGAAATGTTTTATGGGAACCATTTTCCGAATTGATAGTAAGAGCTATTAATTTGATAAAAATAGTGGGAGGTATATTACGAATATGCTATAAATCAACTTGAACATAATTGGTTTTACGAAACATGCAAACTAACTCATTTTATGTGCTTTTACAAAATTGTAGATAAAAAAATGGCAAACAACACAAATCACTTTTCGATACGATCAGTCCTAGAAAAGGAAAAGCTGACAGGGACAAACTTCCTAGATTGGTTTAGGAACTTGAGGATTGTCCTCAGGCAGGAGCGAAAGCTGTATGCCATTGAAGTTCCTCACCCAAATCCTCCTCCTACTGGATCCACACGTGCCGAGCAAAATGCTTATCAGAAGCATTTGGATGACTCAACTGATGTGTCATGCCTAATGCTTGCATGCATGGCTCCGGAGATTCAAAAGCAACATGAATTGATGAATGCTTATGAAATAATTGAGCACCTCAAAAGCATGTTTGAGGGACAAGCTCGACAGGAAAGATATGATACGAGCAAGGCATTGTATGCTTGTAAACAGGGAGAGCGAGACCCGGTTGGACCACACGTTCTTAAGATGATTGGGTACATTGAACAACTAAGTACCTTGGGCTTCCCGATTGGTCCGGAGGCTCAAATAGATTTGATCTTACAATCACTTAACAAGAACTTTTCTCAATTCGTTATGAACTACAACATGAATGAGATAGATAAGACACCCACTGAATTGTTGGGCATGTTAAGAACTGCTGAAACCAACATTCAGAAGGAATCCCCTGCTCCCATGCTGATGGTGAACAAAGGGGGAGCCAAAGGGAAAAGAAAGTGGAAAGGCAATAAGAAGAGGATTGCATCCAAATCTGTTGCCAATCCTAATTCTGCTCCCAAGATGGCTATTAAGCCTAAAGGAGGTGTCGAAAAGGGTGATTGTCACCACTGTGGCAAATCGGGACACTGGAGGAGAAACTGTCATGCTTATTTGGAAGAGCTGAAGAAGAAGAAGGCTGCTGGCCAGACTTCTGCTTCAGGTATTTATGTTATAGAAGTCAATTTGTCTACTTCTACATCTTGGGTATTGGATACCGGATGTGGTTCTCACATTTGTATAAATGTGTAGGAACTGCAAAGGAGTAGGGCACTGGCTAAGGGAGAGGTAGACCTACGAGTTGGCAACGGAGCAAAGGTTGCTGCTTTGGCTGTAGGGACTTACCATTTATCATTGCCCACTGGGCTTGTGTTAGAACTTGAAAACTGTTTGTATGTGCCTTCTATTTGTAGAAACATTATTTCTGTTTCTTGTTTGGACAAGAAAGGTTTTTCATTTACCTTTAAAGACAATGGTTGCTCTTTTGGTTTGAATGACATTACCTATGGTGTTGCACAGTTATTTAACGGTTTGTATGTTCTTAGTTTAGATACTCCTATCTTGAACGTAAATAACAAACGACTTAAAACAAATGACTCAAATCAAACATACCTTTGGCACTGTCGTCTAGGCCATATAAACGAGAAACGCATTTCCAAATTACATCAAGATGGTTTCTTGGATCAGTTTGATTTTGAATCATATGATGAATGCGAGGCTTGTTTACTAGGCAAGATGACTAAAGCTCCTTTTACCGGAAAGGGTCAGAGGGCCACCGTACGACTAGAACTAATACATAGCGATGTATGTGGTCCTATGAGATCGATGGCAAGGGGTGGCTATTTCTACTTCATTACGTTTACTGATGATTTCAGTAGATACGGATATGTGTATCTTTTGAAGAACAAATCCGAAGCATTTGAAAAGTTCAAAGAGTATAAGGCAGAAGTAGAAAAGCAAACTGGCGAAAGCATAAAAACTCTAAGATCTGATCGAGGAGGTGAATACTTAAGCCATGAGTTTAAGAACTATTTGAGGGAGTGTGGTATTGTATCACAACTCACTCCTCCCGGAACACCACAATGGAATGGAGTTTCTGAAAGGAGGAATCGTACCTTGTTGGACATGGTGCGATCAATGATGAGTCAAGCAGATCTTCCAATTAGTTTCTGGGGTTATGCCCTGGAAACGGCTGCATATACACTAAACCGTGTTCCTACTAAAACGGTTCAACAAACTCCATATGAGATATGGACAGAAAAACGTCAAAGCATGTCCTTTATGAAAGTATGGGGATGTGAAGCGTTTGTGAAACGCTTAATGTCAGACAAGCTTGGACCAAAATCTGAAAAATGTATTTTTGTGGGATACCCAAATGAAACAAAGGGTTATTCTTTCTATAATCCTTCAGAGAACAAAGTAATTGTTGCTCGAACTGCTGTATTTTTAGAAAGAGAGCTAGTCTCTAGAAAAGACAGTGGGAGGAAAATAGATCTCGATGAAGATCGAGAACCACTTGATAACATTGAACCTGAGATGGAGCATGAGCAAGATATATAAGATAACACTGCTCAAGAAACACACGTCGTTCGTAGATCTAGTAGGACTCGCTATGATTCAAGAAGAAATTATGGATTTCTCCTAATTGAAAATGGCGATGTGATGCTCATCGATCAAGATGAGCCTCTCACCTATCAAGATGCTATGAACTCACCAGACTCTAAGAGATGGCAAGAAGCCATGAATTCTGAAATGGATTCCATGTATGAAAACCAAGTATGGACTTTGGTTGATCCACCTGAAGGGGTAAAACCTATCGAGTGCAAATGGATTTTCAAGAAGAAAATCGACATGGAAGGTAATATACAGACCTATAAAGCTCGACTGGTTGCAAAAGGTTTCAAACAAATTCATGGTATTGACTATGATGAAACCTTCTCACCAGTAGCAATGATAAAATCCATCAGAATTATGCTTGCAATAGCGGCTTACTATGATTACGAAATATGGCAGATGGATGTCAAAACAGCCTTCCTTAACGGAAGCCTTGAAGAGGATGTGTACATGACACAACCTGAAGGTTTTAGAAATCCAAAGGATGCTGAAAAAGTATGTAAGCTGCGTAGATCCATTTATGGATTGAAGCAGTCCTCTCGGAGATGGAACATTCGGTTTGATGAAATAGTCAAAGGTTTTGGCTTTATTCAGAACATGGATGAACCATGTGTTTACAAAAAGTTTAGTGGGAGCCATGTGGCATTCCTAGTATTATATGTCGATGATATATTAATAATAGGGAATGACATTCCTTTTCTACAGACTGTAAAGACTTGGTTAGGACAAAGT
The DNA here is from genome assembly GCA_037693485.1 of Kitagawia praeruptora. Lineage (NCBI taxonomy): Eukaryota > Viridiplantae > Streptophyta > Magnoliopsida > Apiales > Apiaceae > Kitagawia > Kitagawia praeruptora. The sequence goes on from CM075351.1 coordinate 128,267,017, forward strand.
TTCTCTATGAAAGACTTGGGCGAGGCTACCTATATATTAGGGATCAGGATCTATAGAGATAGATCAAGAAGATTAATAGGCTTAAGCCAGAGTACATATATTGACAAAATTTTGCATCGTTTTGGAATGCAAGATGCAAAAAGGGGATATGTCCCTGTATCTCATGGGATAACGATCTCAAAAGAGAATGGTCCTAAATCATTGGATGATAAAGACCGCATGAGTAAGATACCATATGCTTCAGCAATTGGATCTATCATGTATGCAATGATATGTACTCATCCGGATGTCTCGTATGCTTTGAGCATGACGAGCAGATACCAGTCTAATCCAGGTGAAGGTCACTGGACGGCGGTCAAGAATATTCTTAAGTACTTGAAAAGGACTAAAGATTCATTCTTGGTGTATGGAGGAGAAGAGAAGCTAACGGTAAAGGGTTACACGGATGCTAGTTTTCAGACTGACAGAGATGACTCTGTGTCTCAGTCTGGATTTGTGTTTTGCCTAAATGGAGGTGCTGTAAGCTGGAAAAGTTCGAAGCAAGAGACAGTAGCTGATTCTACAATGGAATCCGAGTATATTGCTGCATGTGAGGCAGCCAAGGAAGCTGTATGGTTACGGAAGTTCATTACAGAGCTTGGTGTCGTTCCATCGATCGCAGATCCCATAGATCTTTACTGCGATAATAATGGAGCTATAGCTCAAGCCAAGGAGCCGAGAGCTGTATGTAAAGTGCATACTGATGATAATATTGCAGACCCGTTGACTAAGGCTCTGTCGCAGCAGAAGCATGAATGTCACACTAGTAGCATGGGTATTCGATACATGGGTGATTGGCTCTAGTGCAAGTGGGAGATTGTTAGTATTGGTGCCCTAGAGGCAATGAATACATAATATTTATGTTTGAGTGATTTTATATATTTGATATATATATGTTTATTATTGGCTTTATTTACTGCGAAATAAATAAAGTATAATAAATGTCCTTAGAATCTTGATACAAATTGTATAGTTGCAAGTATGTGACTTGAACATGAGATTATATAATGATTGTATCATATTCTTAAATGTCCCTAGCCGAGTATTATTATTAATTAGGACAATAGTAATACACTGAGGCTAGTATGATAATTGACTGATGACCACATCTCATTGGTCATAAGTATGAAGATACTAAAAGCAATGCATAGGTAACTGTACGAGTACAGGGTACTGGACAGACCCACCGTGAGATACATCATGGTAAATAATAAATGTGTCATATGTAATCTCACAGTGATAATGGTGTAATGATCCTTAGACCTGAAGTCGTTATAATTCTACATGAGAATTAATATATTTTGAATTCGTCAAAAGTTATCTTTAGCCGGATAATGATAAAGGTGAATATCGGATATATTATGAATCATGTGAGAAATATGAACGATCTAGATGGGATTTAAATCTCCTGATAAAGGAGTGATATTATCGGCCTCTTGTTTGAGTGAGACTATGAAATGCATGGCCATGCTCAAATGTTGATTTGATTAAATAGTCTACTCATCGATCAAGAAAATGAAGATTAAATTATGAAGAGGATGACACATAACATGCCTCGAGTTTAATCTATAATATCATGATTTAAAGGGATTATATTACATGGAATGGAACATTAGTCATAAAAGGTTGATTGAATCGTTGATTTAATTATTGTTTTATTGGGTAGCAATAATGTGTTACTAGACGCCGCTTATTGTTTATAATTTTATTAAAGAATAAAATTATTGCCAATGAAATAATAACCTACAGGGTCACACACAAAGAATGTTTAAAAGGGAAATTAATTTATTTCATGAATTTAAATTAATAATAATTTGAATTATGATTTTAAATTAATAATAAATAATAATTCGAATTTTATGAAATTAATTAAGTGAGACTTAATTAGTTAAAGATAAAATTTGAAAATGTATTTTCTTGACTTATTTGATTAATTAAGTATGACTTAATTAATTTATTTAAATAAATAAGATTTGTTTAAATAAAAATGGCCTAATTGTTTAAGGCTCCATTTTACTTTATTTCTCTTTATAAGCCAAGAGTTGGCTAGTCATTTAAGACAGCGCCGAGAAATGGACCAAAATATCACATCCTGGCATAAGATGGCCCAAAACATCACACTTAAAAATACTGGCCTTTCCTATCACAGCAAAACGAATGTGAATGTTGCGTTTCCTTTATTTTTTTTTTAAGGGAAAAAAATGGTGAGAAGCATCAGTAATTAGTGCAGCAACGCAAGAAACTATTGCGTTTTTAACCAAACTACGCAATCAAATATTGCGTTTTTATACCACGCCAGAAAAATATACGTTCTTAATATCACGATTTTTTTTATTTTTTCGATTAGAATTTTAAATTTTAATCGGTATTTCCTTTGTGGTTAAATAGTTTCCATTTGAAAACTATTACAATCCGTATTTTAAATTTAAAATTTTAAATGTTATCTGTATTTCCTTGGGATTACAACAGTTAACCTTTGGGATTCAATAATTCCATTTTGGGTTTAGAAATATTCAGAACAACGAATGAACCGTATACGAACTTAGGGTTTAGGGTTCCCAAAACCCTAGATCCAAAACCCTAACTTATCCTGATTTTTAAAAAATCAGGGCTGACCTTCGATTTTTTAAAAATCAGGACGCCGGATTCAATTTTTTTATTTAAATTTTTAAATGTTATCTATATTTCCTTGGAATTTCAACAGTTAACCTTTGGGGTTCAGTAATTCCATTTTGGGTTTAGAAATATTCAGAACGACAAATGAAGGGTATACGAACTTAGGATTTATTATTTTTAAAATAAACAAAATTGTGAGTAACGCATCAACACAATGCGTTTCATATCACGCAAGGAAACAATGCGTTTTTCTTTTTTATTTTTAAAAGAAAATAAATTGTTAGCATCATCCATGATTATCACCTTCCAGGTAAAGGGAAGCAACGCAAAAAAAATATGCGTTAGTCAGTAAACGTGAAAAAAATATGCGTGTCCTTGTGATACAAAGGGCCATTTCCAGGAATTGTGATATTTTGGGCATTTTTACTTAAAATTGTGAGAGAAAGGGCCAAAACCCGTCATTTAAGACAACCAAACTGAAATTTTCAGTTGAGAAGCTAGAGAGAAAATTAAGCTAAGTCAAGAACACATTCCGTTTTATTTATTTTGGCTAGTACCAATTTCCGTGGCGAAATCGTTCGACGAATCAAGCAAGCATTCAAGTGTGGATACCGGTGGAGGAGTTACACTTCTAGCTCTCAAGATCAACAAGTTTTTGCTCTCAAGATCAACAAGCTAGGATCTCCATTTGTCATCCATTGGAAAGCTTAATAAGGTACTATCTTGTTCTTGAGTATTTATACCATGATCATCAATTTTATACATGGATCCGGGCTTTGGAATTCGTTTTTAATTGTTATTTACGTATAATCCGCTGCGTTTTCAAGCCCGAATTCCAACAGTTTCCTCCTGAATCCAAAGGGCAAATCATGTGGCTGCTGCAGCGCGATCAAGACTTGCATCTTCTTCCCGACGATTGCACAACAAAGGTCCTCTTTCTTTTATTATTTTTCTTTACACTAGTAGGTCATCTCTACAAGTTTGTAATTTTCTTCATCCCCTTATTCTGTAACATCCATCTCGTTGTGGTTGATATTGTATCAGAATAACAAGATTTTGGGGACAATATCAGAAAACCCATGAAGCGATAATGTGAGTATGTTGACTATAATCAATTTATTATGTTTCATCAAGTACTCTTTTGAGCTAAAAGAAGCCACAATCAATGTTTAACAATGATTAAATTCAATTGTTAAAATAGTTAATTCAAGGGGATAGATAGCTGGGAAAATAGGAGCCAACAAATAAATAATTTAAATGACTAGTTTTCTGCTAAAACAGTATGTAAATTGTTGATGGCCTTTCAGATCACTGGACAACTCAATTGGTGAATTACAAATGAAGCTTCCTTCTTTTAAAAGAAAGAGCAGTAACAAGCTGTCTGGTTTGGACGGAAACACCACAAAGCAATAAGCATTTATAATTATCGGGATAAACACTGCCTTCAGCAGTAGAAAGAGGCCTGAATCTGTTAGACAGACCTGGATGCCTCGAGGTATTTTTCTTCTCTACCTATGTTGTACTTGTGTAATTTAAGACATATATTTACTTGATTAGGACTGTTATATAATTCCTTGTCTTTTTAACTAGGTGAAAAGCTATTAATACTTGAGAAGGAAAAAGGGAATTTCTGTCTGTTTTATGATTGGCCACAGGTATCTGAGCTTGTATTTCATATAGCAGCGTTTCATTTTAAAATTTGATCAAGCCTTTGGCTACTTTGGCTAATGGAAGTATGTAAAGGTTGTAAACTAACAAAGAATCCTCATTTTATTCAGCTCTGCAAGGTTTTCTTTCTTTATGGCTGGATTGATTGAGCAAGTCTTGAACTTAAGAACAAGATCTTAGCATAACTAGTTAACGTGGAAAAGGGCATATAACATTAACCTTATACCCAGCCCTTCCATCGGACCACAAGAATCGGGACTGTTATTTTGGTGATACTATGTGTTATTTTTAGCAGCTACTGGTCAATTTTAAATATGCGGATTGAATTTTCATCCTTAATACATTGCTCTGACTAAAGACTTCTATGTGGATCTTAGAATTGTACATTCCTGTTTTACAAATATTTGAAGTTTATCTTGTAAATAAATAAGCTAAGTTAGAAGTTTTCATTTCAAATAACTCTATATTATAATGTATTAATCTAATAGTTGTTATGAAATGTTGGCCGGTGAAAGAATACAATGTATTGATTTATCACAGATAGTGAATAGACCTCTTATAAGATTTCTACAGTCTCATCCTTAGTATGGAACAGAAAGCTGGAACTTTAATTTTGATGAATTGAAATTGTGTTACATTAGTAAAGAAATATATTTACTTGCATCTCTTATCACTACCTGCCTCACAAGTAACCTTGAGATGGTTAAGAATTAAAACAGTTAGAACAGTGCTTGTAAGTTCTGCTCTTTCTTTTAATTCAATTTTGTCTCGACATTACCTTAACTGTTCCTATATATAGTGAGCAGGCTTAATAATTTTCCCTCTTAATAATGCAGTGCAACATCAAATAGCATTTTAGATGGAGCAATTGATTCAGATGCTCGGCACAAGGACTCTCTTAGGCCGGTGAGTTTCACACTGTTTTTGTATGATCAGGCATTGGTATTTTATAAGTTGAAACACTGACTCCTTATCATCTCATGTGCAAGGTTATCATGAAAAATCTGAAAAGACAATAATAATAATAAATTAAAAGCAATATACTGTCATTATCAAAATATGACCAGTATTTTCCTTTTATGTTAACTAAATACAACCGGCTGACCACTCGACCAGTATCAAAACTTGCAATATATTCGATTTATACTCAATGACACTTGACCAATGGCGACTCCACCTATCACCCTCAAAGTAAATACTCCTGATAATATTCAATAATTTTACAACTTTATTTGATTAAACTTGATAAAACAATATTACAAATTCTATCCAACATCAATGAGGGTCATCATATTTGATTTTGAAAATAATTTAGATTCCTTTCAATTGGTCAAACTTGGTCATGCATATAACAGACTAACAGAGGGAGTTTAAGGTTTACGGATGACAAACAGATATGACAGTGACAAAATTTTGGAGACATACCCAAATTTACGTGAACATCATCATCAATCTTGACATAGAAATCTGCATCCCACTTAGCAAAAATGTTTTTGTCTTTGCAGACAACTCATGATAACCTTCCACATGATCCTATTACAGTAACATGTCAGTGTTTGAACTCATATAATGCCAGTTCTTAAATATATAAACTCACCAGCCTAACAAAGTCCTTGTGCTGAGCATCTTCTGAATCGATTGCTCCATCTAAAATGCTATTTGATGTTGCACTGCATTAATAACTGGAAAAATTATATGGTCTGCCTACTTTAATATAGGAACAGTTAAGATAATGTTGAGACAACTTTCAAGTAAAAGAAAGATCACTTGTTACAAGAAAGAGCAAATATTACAAGTACCGTTTTAATTTTTAGTCGTCTTGAGGCTACTTAACAAGGCAACTAGTGATAACAAGTGTAATTAAATAACTATTTTTCTTTCCCTAAAAAAACTATATTTCTTTCCTAATGTAAAACATTCATCAAAATCAGAGGTCCAGCTTTCTGTTTCATACCAGGGCTGAGACCGTAGAAAACTTATATCAGGTCCAATTTTAAATGGCACTGCTAACTGTGATATTCATCACATAGTATACATTCTTCACTGGCCAAAATCATAACAGTTATTAGATTAATACAATATTATATGGAGTGCTTCAAAATAGTAATAACAAAAAACTTCAAAAAAAATCATGTGCACTATGTCCCTTGTTTATCTATAATGCATATTTTTGTACCGGTTGATTTACTCTACCAAGATGCACCCAACTTGAAGTTTATACAAGAAGGTGGAGAACTCGTGATTATCGAAAGTGAAACTGCAAAATTGCTGTCATACTGATATCCAGCAGCCAAGAGTGGGAAGAAATTGAAAAACAGAAATGTAGAATTTTAAGATCAGCATAGAAGTCTTAAGACAGAGCAATTTATTAAGGATGGAAATATGATCCGCGTACTTGTAATTGACCAGTAGTTTCTGGATATAAGGTTTATGTTAAATGCCATTTTATGCGTTAACTAGTTATACTAAGATCTTGTTCTAAAGTTTAAAGATTGCTCAATTAATCCCAGTGAAAAAAAAAATAGAAAGAAAACCTTGCAAGAGCAGAATCGAATGGGGAATTTTGTTAGTTTACATTACATAGTCTTTAAATAATTTCATCAGTCAAAGCAGTGAAGGCTTGATCAAGTTATAAATTGAATGCTGCAATATAAGTTGATATATTGATGGCTCTTTGGTCTTCAGGTCAACTACGAACCTAACTTTGTCAAATGTCTCACTTTGTCCAAAATTGAAATTGTCCATAATCGACAACACTTCCTCGGTTTTTTTTTTTATTTATATATACGTTGTTTGAATTTTTGATACATATTTTTAGGTATTTTGATCGGATAATTAAATTTATCATTTTTTAAATAAATATCTTTTGAATAAAAATATATAATTTTAATTTTAATTCACAAACAAAATTATTTAAAAATAATAATTTTAATTATCCAGTCAAATCATCTAAACATACGCGCACAAAAACAAATGATTAATAAAAAAAATGTAGTGAGCCTTAACAGTGTGGTATATTTTCCTCCCGAAATGATTTTTATCTAGACTGATTAGTATTTTTACCTCTGTTTGCAAAAAGTATCAGATAGTTGATGGTCACCTGACCATTTGCTAGATCGCTCCAAAAAAAATTATATGTATGCATGTTATTGATTTATTGGTGATTGCCTATGAGCAACTCCAACAGTTTTTCTATTTGAGTTCTTAAATCAAAAAATAGGGAAATTAACCAAAAACCATGCTCCAACAACTCCCCTAAATCACTAGCCACCACTAGCCATTCCCTAATTTTAAGGAATGTCTAGCCATTCCTAACTTTATTTTTATGAATAAAAAAATCATTTCCCTCCTTTTTACACATCTTTCTCTCTCTTTCTTAAGAAGTTAGATTTAAATTTATTATTATAATAATAGTAGAGAATGAATTTAAGGATAGTTGTTGGAGTTGATGTACAAAATAAGGTTCCTAAATCACTAAGGATCATTATTTTATTATATATTTAGGAATTATTTAAGGAGCTGTTGGACTTGCACTAAGGGCTATTTCGACAAAAAAAATTAATAAAATATTATCGCAAAGTAAAATATATAATAATAATATATTCGTTGCAATGTATTTTATGGTAATTTGAATGTATTTTAAATTTAATATAATTTTTTTGATTTATTTTTCATTTTTACTAATTTATTTTCCCGCATTTTTATTTTGGGACGAAATTTACAAACAAATTTATTGTAAATTACAAAACGAAGAACATGTTTGTATTAAAGTAAATATTAATTCTTATCAATTTTATTCAAATATGCATGGTTGTAAAAATCGGGAATCGGAAGTAATCGGTTGAGTTACCGATTAGGGATTAATCGATTAATCGGTTAATACGTGATTAATCGGATATAATATAATAAAATAATAATATTTATTATATTAATATAATTTACTATTAAACATATCATTTAAGTAGAATTAATAATGATTAATCGGATTTTAAAAATTGAATCGTTAACACTGTTAATTAGTTGGGGATTAATCGGTAAAATCGGGAATTTTTAGAACCATGCAAATATGTAATAATTCATTAGTATTACAAAATATAATTATAAATATTAGGTTAATGTATAATTAACTTTAAGAATAATTATAAATGTAAAATTATAATTAAATAATCGAACTTAATCAGTCGAGCTACCGATTTATGATTAATCGACAAATCGGGAATTAATCGGAATTACAAATCAAAGTATTAATCGGATGTATTTTATATTAATTTTTTATAATATAATAATAATATATATAAATATAAGGGTTATTTACATAAATACATAAGATTTTAACAATTACTTCCAATTTTACTACCATCCAACTATCTTTTCACTTCTATAAAATCATTTTTTCAAAAATACTACCTCATTATAATTTTATGTTTTCAATATTTCAAAAATACTACCTTACCTCATTTGCAACTTCCAGTTTTCAAATTTCTGATTTCAAGTTCTGGGGTTCAGATGTCATTTTCGACCACTTTTTTGGAATCTATATATATATATATATATATATATATATATATATATATATATATAAACTTAGCTTACTCAGTTATAATACCACTCAAAGTGGTGTCTGAGGAGGGTAGCTGTACGCAGACCATGCCCCTATACAATAGGGAGGCTGTTTCCGAAGGACCCCCGGCCAAATACAAATACAAATACAAATACAAAGAAAGGAAACTAATACAAACTAAACTCACACACACCCAGGGATCGAACCCTTGACCTCCTACAAAGGAGACAAGGGTTCAACCCACTGCACCAACATGTTGTTGGCATATATATATATATATATATATATATATATATATATATATATATATATATATATATATAGGTCGAGGTTATGGGAGTAACAATATGTTGCCCCGTGTAGAATCAACTGTTCCTCTAATAGGAGATTGGACAGTTTTTCATAATCTAGGGAGAAATTTGCAGCAATTACCTGCACCTCCAATAAAGGAAGATATACCTTCCTCTTCTAATAGTAAGAAAACATCTTATAAAGATGCAGCAGTCAATGATGATCCACAGGAAAAAGAATATTTCGAAAATCCTGTTACAGAAACTATTATGTTTCTGGAAGAAGAAGATGTTCAAATGCACCAAGATGGTTGGTCATTAAGAACTAGGTACCTTGAATCCAGAGGATACCCAGGGCTTCAAAATCAAGCCAGACAGAATTTAGAAATTCTGTTAACAATTACCGAATCGGTAACTATCACTCATACTTTTCAAAATAGTAATCCTGAAAGTTTTATGAACTTCAGCAAATGCCATATCAATAAGATATTGCTACCTAGAGAATGGGGATTAAGTCCTAATACGGAGAAAGCTATCAGAATAGCTGGAGATAAATACATCTATTTCAATTACTGGGATTATATCCAAGCTTTTACTAAAGCTTTTTATTATCAAAACCCAAAGAACAAGCATTCTTGGTTCTTTTCGATAAATCCCGAAGTGTGTAATAAACACATTCCAAATTGGTTCTATGAATGGTGGTCAAAATTTGGACCCTCTCTGGAAATTTTGCCAGAAGATATTTATAATCTATATGCTTCTTGGAGTGACCATAGTTCTTTGGTCTCAAAATATACCAAATTGATTTATGGACAATGTCCTTATTGTTCTTTACCAAATTTCAAATCCCTTGGATTTGGAGGTGGACGGTATCAATTGCAGAGGATAAAAAATTAAAAATCCCAATTCTCCAGAGAAATTTCTTCTTAAAATGGTGGACCAATATGTCCAAAGAAGATATTAAAATTATAGTTTCCAATATTCAGATTGATATTTCAACTGAAAAGGGAAAAGCTTCTACAGCCCAAAATGTTCAGCCCTCTTTGGCGAATTTAAGAGAGTATTTTCATCACAAATACCCCACAGAAAATAGAACAACAAATTATGGCTCGGGTTTTAGCATTTATGAAAGAACAATTTTTTAGTTCTTTCCCTTCTCAACCTTCTAGAGAAGAGGATCAGTCTATGAAGACTTCTTCATCGCAGGGATCAATGGATACCAAACAGGCTGAAGCAGCAGTGTTAAAAACAGTATTTAAAGTAAGAAGTGGCTCAGCACATGAGCATAAGAGAGAATAGAAGAAAGAAAAGTCAGCACATGAGCATAAGAGAGAATAGAAGAAAGAAAAGATATTATTCCCGTGTACTGAATACAATATACAAAGCTCTCTTATATAGAGAGACGAGGGGAGAACTCTATGATTAAAGTTCTGACTAGACACACATAATTAAAACAGACAAACAACCTTTAATAAAGGTGAATTATTGAAGCCGGGTACTCTCTTTGGGCCCCATCGACACTTTAATAATTCATACAGCTTTAAACTAAAATACAAAGAAACTTTAATAAAGCAAATATAATTGCAATCTCCACTGAATTAAAGCGGATTCCATTTGTCTTCTAAAGCAACCATTATTGCCGGGAATCTTCAAAAGCAAACATTATTGCTTAAATCTGTCAAGCTGTGAAATTATTGTACCAAAGAAGTCTTTGCTTTAATAATCTCTGCTTTTGAATTTTATACTAAAGGTAATTATGGAGAAGACGAACCATCTCGAAATCTTCTTGAATTTGTTATGAAGTCCTATTTCTTCTTTCTTTCCAAGAGAGCTGTTCTTGGTGCTGAAAATAGGCATCAATTTGATCCTGAATGAGCTGAATTTTCCGATTTCTCCTCTTTAGCTTTTTAAAAGCTGGACCTAACATAAACATAATTACTTTTGAGGTCTTTTCCCTTTGCCAGAATTATTTGGCTGTTGGTCCTGCTGGACTGCAGATTGAACTAAGGCATCCCAGTAATCTTCTAGGGATGGATCTTCTTGAACAGATTCTTTCTCTTGAACAGATTCTTCAGCTTGAGATTCTCCTGCTAGACAATTATAAGGATTAGAATCCATTGATCCCTGCGATGAAGAAGTCTTCATAGACTGATCCTCTTCTCTAGAAGGTTGAGAAGGGAAAGAACTAAAAAATTGTTCTTTCATAAATGCTAAAACCCTAGCCATAATTTGCTATTCTGATTCTGTGGGGTATTTGTGATGAAAATACTCTCTTACACCAAAGAGGGCTGAGCATTTTGGGCTGTAGAAGCTTTTCCCTTTTCAGTTGAAATATCAATCTGAATATTGGAAACTATAATTTTAATATCTTCTTTGGACATATTGGTCCACCATTTTAAGAAGAAATTTCTCTGGAGAATTGGGATTTTTAATTTTTTATCCTCTGCAATTGATACCGTCTACCTCCAAATCCAAGGGATTTGAAATTTGGTAAAGAACAATAAAGGACATTGTCCATAAATCAATTTGGTATATTTTGAGACCAAAGAACTATGGTCACTCCAAGAAGCATATAGATTATAAATATCTTCTGGCAAAATTTCCAGAGAGGGTCCAAATTTTGACCACCATTCATAGAACCAATTTGGAATGTGTTTATTACACACTTCGGGATTTATCGAAAAGAACCAAGAATGCTTGTTCTTTGGGTTTTGATAATAAAAAGCTTTAGTAAAAGCTTGGATATAATCCCAGTAATTGAAATAGATGTATTTATCTCCAGCTATTCTGATAGCTTTCTCCGTATTAGGACTTAATCCCCATTCTCTAGGTAGCAATATCTTATTGATATGGCATTTGCTGAAGTTCATAAAACTTTCAGGATTACTATTTTGAAAAGTATGAGTGATAGTTACCGATTCGGTAATTGTTAACAGAATTTCTAAATTCTGTCTGGCTTGATTTTGAAGCCCTGGGTATCCTCTGGATTCAAGGTACCTAGTTCTTAATGACCAACCATCTTGGTGCATTTGAACATCTTCTTCTTCCAGAAACATAATAGTTTCTGTAACAGGATTTTCGAAATATTCTTTTTCCTGTGGATCATCATTGACTGCTGCATCTTTATAAGATGTTTTCTTACTATTAGAAGAGGAAGGTATATCTTCCTTTTTTGGAGGTGCAGGTAATTGCTGCAGATTTCTCCCTCGATTATGAAAAACTATCCAATCTCCTATTAGAGGAACAGTTGATTCTACACGGGGCAACATATTGTTACTCCCATAACCTCGACCACGGCCATATCCGCCGCGACCTCTTCCCCTTGAAGGGGTTGCCATTAATCTCCCTGTAAAAATTCACGGGTTAAATAATCAGCGAGAGAATTATTTTCTCCTTTGATATATTGGATATCGAATTCAAAGGCTGAAAGCTGGGCTTGCCATCCTGCAAAAATTTGTTTTGCTACAAGATTTTTAACATCCTTTTCAATAATTGATTTTACTGAACTACAATCAATTCTTAATACAAATTTTTGATTTAATAAATCACCTTGAAATTTTGAAACACATTTAATTATAGAAAGCATTTCTTTCTTTACAGTCGAGTATTTTGACTGAGTTGGATTCCATTTTCCTGAGGTAAATCTTACAAGAACTTCTTTAGAAGTTTCAGGATTAACCTGCTTTAGAATACCACCATATCCTATATCGGAGGCATCTGTTTCAACAATTTTGAAATACTTGGGATTTGCTAAAGATAAACAAGGTAAGCATTTTACCTTAGCTTTAATTTTTTGAACAGCCTGAGAATGATTCTCAGTCCAAGGTTCAGGTTTTTTCTTAATCCTAGAGTACAATATTGCTGTATCTTTGGCTAGGTCTTGATAATAGTCTGAAATATAATTCAGACTTCCTAAAAATCTTTGCAACTGTTTTTTATCAGTTATTTCATTAGGAAATTTAGAAGTAAATTCAATACTTCTATCTATAGGAATAATTTTTCCTTGATTTATCATATGACCCAAAAATATAACTTGAGTTTGAAATAATTTCATTTTTGGGGCAGATATTACTAAACCATTATTTTTTATTAAACTCTTAAATATTTTTAAGTGTTTAATATGTTGATATATTGTTTTAGAAAATACTAAAACATCATCAATATAAACTATTATAAATTCAGAATAAGGATTGAATATATCATTCATAATATTCTGAAACTCAGAAGGAGCATTCTTCTGACCAAATGGAAGAACATTCCATTCATAATGTCCAAAGGGAACTGTAAAAGCTGTTTTATATCTATCAGATTCTTTAATCTGAATTTGCCAATATCCTGACTTCATATCAAATTTAGAAAAGATTAAAGCATCGTTTAATCTATCTAACAAATCTTTTTTATTAGGAATATGATATCTAATCCATTTTAAAACTTTATTAAGAGGTTTATAATTGATAACTAATCTTGGCACACCACTTTCTTTTTCAGCAGCATTATTAACATAAAATGCTGTACAACTCCAAGGAGATTTAGACTTACGAATTAAGCCTTTTTCTAAAAGGGAATTAATCTCCTTTTTACATAATTCTAAATATTCTTTATTCATTTGAGCTGGTCTAGCTTTTGTAGGGATTTGGTTTTCATTAAAACCATTTATATAAGGAAGAGAAATAACATGTTTCTTTCTATCCCAAAATGCATTAGGAAGGTCATTACAAACTTCATCAATGAATTGATTTTCTATGATTTTTATCTGATTTTTAATATCAGGTTTCTTGAGCTGTTCATTAATGCTCAAAACTTTTATTTCTTCTTTAAGAAAACATAATTGGTTTTCTTTACTAAAAAGGCGATCATTAACCTCATTAATCATACGAGTTTGCGGTTCTGAAATAAATTCAAATTTTATTTTCTTTCCTTCTATTATAGTAGAAATCCCACTTTGATCCACATTGTGGAGAGGCATAATATTATGAAGGAAAGGGTTTCCTAAAATTATTCTATGATTCATATTCTTTATTAGAATAAAAGAGGTAGGAAGACATATATCTTTATTACAAATGTAAGTATTAGGTAGCTTATAGCTAACTTGGAGTTTATCTCCAGCAGCATGGGATATAGATTGAGTAGTTTTCTCAAAATATTTGGTAGGAATTAATCCTTCTTGAATACAATTCAAGTCAGCACCGCTATCAACAAGGGCTATTTCATCTTTGAGAATAAATTCTCGACTTACCACTAGGGTAACTTTAATATACCATCTTTGAGATGTCACTTGCTCTAATAGAGCTAAATATTCGGTCTCTTTAGTATTACTAGAAGAGGGAATATCTTTTGATTCACTATGTATTACAGGCTTACTTTCTAATAAAGTAATCCTTTGAGTTAATAGAGTATTATTTTCTTTTATCTGATTAATTTCAGATTTTAATAAATTAACTTCTTTTCTTAAATCATTTAAAGAAACAGGAGTTTCTTTAGTAGTAGATTTTTGAAATCTTTCTAGTACCTCACTTAATTGATAAGGAGCGTCTATGATTATGGGAGCTTCTTTTTCCTTATTATTTTTAATAAGGGCTTCTAGCATTTGCTTCTTAAGCTCAAAATCGGTAATTGAATCTATAATTTTTAAGGCTCTATCTTGATCAGCCGTTAAGACATTTAACCCATTCATGTCTACTATGGATTTATAATAATTTAGCTCATTACACTGACAATCATTGTTATCAGAATCTTGTGAATCAGAATCACTTGAGCTCTCATGAATTAAAGCTAAATCTTCATCATTAGAAGATTCTCTTTCTTCTTCAGAACTATGAAGTAAAACCTTTTCTAATTGAGAGCGTAATTGCTCATCCTCTATCTCATTAAGAGCTTTTTTAGTCCAACATTGGTTGGCATAATGACCAACTTTGCCACATTTATGACAAGTTATATCGATCCTTTTGGCTTTTCTTTTTCCCTTATTAGGGACAAAAGGTTTTCTCTCTAATTTATTATAAGATTTTCTTTTATAATTCTTTTTATAAGAATTTTTGTTAAAAGGATATTTTGATTTATAAGGATTATTCTTATAAGATTTATTCCTTTTATAAGCAATCTTTTGCTTTTTCTTATCTGGATATCTAGGAAATTTTCCTATATCAAAGGCGAATTGATCACAAAATTCACCTAATTGGTGCTTCTCTGAAAGCTTTTGCTTTTTTAACTGATTTCTTAACTTTATGTCATTACATAAAGCTAATCCTTCATTAATACAATGACTAACAATTTCTCCATATGTTAGAGAATTATAGTTAATATTTATCCCATCATTCTTATTTCTTAAAGATTGCCTAACTCTTTCGGCAAAAAGATGGGGTAATCCATCTACAAATTTAGACTTCCAATGTATGGAATTAGAGTCACTCAATTGATAAACCCTAGATAAAAATGTATCTTTATACCATCTAAAATGGGTCAAGGAAGGACATCTAAGATTTTGGAGAAGTGTACATAACTTCTCTGACACAGGGGTATTAGCTCCTACAAAATGTTGTAGAATTGCAATACACAGTGTATAAACTGCGTCTTCATCTCCTGTAGTAACAACTCCATTTTCTATTTTAAGAATCTTCTTATGATTAAGAATTTCTAATCTTTGTTCTAAGGTAAGATAATGTTCCCACCATCCTCTGATTTGTCCTACAAATCCAGCGGATATAAATGATGCTATAGCACTATCAGTGCTTCCATTCTGTTTACAAACAGTGGAATACATCATTATTCTATGTATAACATCGAAAATTTGTTTTTCATTTAAACTATCTATATTCCATTCATAGATAGCTTTTCCTGAATACGAGGTTTGAATATATTCTGGTTCTTCAAATAGAAGATCCTGAGGAGAAGGTCTTTGATAATAGAATTTTTCCAAAGGTTTTGGAGCATAAATAGGATTTATCTCTGCATTATTAATCTTTTGTTTAGCAAACATAGTTGCTAAGTCATTAATTTCTTCTATTTCTTCAGCAGATTCTGAATTTTCAGATTGCTGAGAAGAATCGTCTTTAGACAAGACTGCTAAATTTAAATTTAAATTGTCAAACTTGTGTTGAAGAAGTTGCAGGAATTCTTCACCACTAGTTTCTGTTCTAAACCCCTTAATATGAATTGGAGGTTGAATCATAGGAATATCATCTCTATTGGTTGATGATTCTGGATTTTGTTTTTCTATTAATTTTTTAATAGAACTTAATTCGTTTTCTATAAATTGTTTAAGAGATATTATCTCTTTTTCTAAAGTTATACATTGGTCACCTAAACAGACAAGAAAGGTGTTGGTATAGTTTTGTGACTTAATAATCGTATTTAAATCTTTTACAGTAGCTTGAGTATTTTCAAGCTTTTGAATACTTGTATAAGTTGTAGCTTCTGTATTATTGTTTAAGCAAATTGTTTGCTCTGGAGGAAATGGAGAATTAACAGTTTCTCCCTTTGGAGTTTTCCAAGGTCTTTGTAACACTAAAATCTCTTTTTTAATATTATCAAGATAGGTTTTTATAAACCAATTCACAAAAGGTATATAATCTTCTGTTTTAGCTATATAATCATAAAATTCATCTTTGAATCTATCTAGGTCTTTAGAAGAGTATTTTTTAAAATACTAGTGCCTAAATTGGGCATGATTTTCTTGTTGAAATTCCTTATTAAGGATTTCTCTCATTCTACTTCCTGGGGATAAATCAATCATTTAAATGGAAGCTCATTTCTGATTGAGTAGGAGATTCTCTACTCTTTTCATAAATTCCTTCTGGAATTTGATTTTGACTAATTCTTATTGAGTTTACAGATTCTATCTCTTCTCTTATTTGAGAAGTAGATGCTCTAGATGGATCTAGAACACTAGGGGCTGTGATATAATCACTAGCATAGGAATACCTAGCAGATATAGTCCTAGGTAATCTAATAGATCTTTGAGGAGTAAATCTAATTTCTACATCCCCTTCTGTTGTCTGAATTATCTGATCAATATCTTTATTGACCTGTGGTTCTGGTTCTAATTCTTGAGGAAGAGACCACGTTTCTGGGAAATTAATCTCTTTCCATTTTATCAACCTATTAGTTGCTACATTCGAGGTTAACAAATTGGTTTGAACTAAGGTTGTAGTTCCTTGAAATGTAAATTGTCTGGCCTTAGGATTTAATGTATTTAAGACCTTATAATAAATTCTATAGCATATGGCTATTACCTCACTTCCTGGTTTAAAATTATAACCATCAGATAAAGATAGTGTCAAATTAGGAGCTACATCAAAGTAGACTGGTCCATGACATAGACTGGTTTCTATTAAAGCAGCTAGAGATTGTTTAAAATCTCTACATCTACCATCCCTATCATGGGCCATAATACTCGAATTTAAACCCATCAAAGTTAAGGGTTTGAAGGCTATTTGAATTAATCCAATATGGATAAAATTATAACCTTTATGAGGGAGTAAATCTTTTTTACTCAATAATCTAATAGTTTGATTATTATCAGAAATTCTAATGGTTTGTTCCATCGTTTTGATGACCTGACGAGATTTAAAATCAAACATACCAATAGTATAAATTTGACTAAAGGGAACAGAGGGTATAACCCACTTATTTAGCTTATCCAAATTTTTTGGATATTCTACTCATTCAGCATTTTTAATCAAATCATTTTGATTATCATTATCATCTATCTCATGCATACTCATGGAGTAATGAAGCTAAGACTGTTGTGGTTGGTTGGATCTTCAAAGGGGTATTAAGTATGTTTATTTTTACAAAAAAGTAAATTTGACATAAAAGTACAATATTTTTGTTATCTTTGTAAACGACTTACTCGTTTAACTATCAACCAGAGGGATAGACGGATAAAATCCACAAAAACGAAGATATGAAATATTTCAGCAAAACATTCTTTTATAAAATCATCAGAAAACCTCCCATTTTTTCACTCGGGATAAAAGATGATATTTTAAGAAGGCACTAAAATATTTCGATTTTTTGCCTCTTTTTTTTTACATACTTAAGTAACCTTAAACATCCAACCTTCCACAACAGGGATTTAGCTACTAAAACGCATTTAAAGAAAGGAGGTTGCAAAGGTTGCAAAAGAGGTTGCAAAGGCACATGGCTGGCGCCGCCCTGAGGTTGCAAAGGTTGCAACTGAAAACTGGATTTTTTTTCAGTTTTCGAAAATATGCATTTTTTAGCATTTTTGACTACTTTTTTGGAATCTAAATATATATATATATATATATTTAGATTCCAAAAAAGTGGTCGAAAATGACATCTGAACCCCAGAACTTGAAATCAGAAATTTGAAAACTAGAAGTTGAAAATGAGGTTGCAAAGGTTGCAACTGAGGAAGGTAGTATTTTTGGAATATTGAAAACAAGGTCGGTATTTTTAGAATTTTAGAAAGGTTGGTAGTATATATTTAAAAATTTAATAGTTGACATGGGTAGTTTTAAACTTATCCCATTTTTTAATGTTGTTAGATACTTTTTAATTAATATTTTGTTGCTCTACTTTTTTTAATTTTGTTAAAAATCACTTGTAGTAACTTTAATAACTAAAATGATAATTTTTATTAAAAAAAAATTTCAAAAAAATTTTATCTTATGATTTTGATCTTTCCTTACCTATTTGAAAAATTGAATATCCTCAAAGTTTATTATGATGATGAAAAATGAAAATATTGAGAGTATTTACATAAATTTAAAGTTGATTCAATTATTTTTGGGATCTTAATAGAATATAATTAAATTAAAATATTTAGGAAGGAAAATTGGAATGCAGCCATATCATATCATTATGCCTTAATTATCAAAAATCTAGTTTAATTACAAGGTTTTTCTACATAAAATAAATATAAATATTTTAATTCTAACATATCTCCAACGATATTTAAAACTAATTTTGACGAACTTAATTATTTTAAAATTAAGACTGTTGTGGAATAAAAACTAGGTCACGAATTAGTATTTAATGCTAGGATTCAGGAGCTTCGTGCTTTAGTGGCTGTTTCTGTGTTCGAGACTGATCGGTCCTCATAGAGTGCCTACGTATCTCGTACTGAGAATCAAGCCAAGATGTAGTTCTGCGAATGAGGGGTCAGGCCCTTTATATAGGCTGAGAAGCCCTAGAATCGTAGTAGAATTAGGTGATTTGGTGGGCAAGCCACCGCCTAGAAGAAGGTTCTAGTCTCCTTCCATATTAGAATCAGTTTCCATGTTGAAATAGATATCTTGGAGGCTAAGTCAGGCAAGAGTAATATCCTTGTTTGACTCTTATTTGTTGAGCTGTTTATTACCCCTAATATTAATTACGAAATTAATATTATAAATAGGATTTGGGCCCATCTGGTGGGCCCCACGTTTGGACCATTCTAGTTCTAATTAATGCCACATTAAATGTGTCTTTAGGGCTTACTTTTAGCCCATATCATTTGCCCCCCAACTTCTAGGAAAACTTATCAGGTTTTCCTCGAAGTTATAACGGCCTTATTCGAGACTAGGGTCGGGGTTCATTGCTCGCACGCGAGTATTTCAACAATACCATCTTAATGTAAAGTGTGGAGTGACACTAATCGGTGTTAGACGGCACTAAACAGTGCTAATCAGCCTTGAACAACGTTTAAACAATGTTAAACGATGTTAAAGGGCATAAAACGGTACTAATCGGCGCTAATCGACACTAATCGGTGCTAATCGGCACTAAACGGTGCTTATCGAAAGGAGACCCGGGACAGTTACAGCCACCTCCGGTTAGCTGGTCGGCGGACAGGAGGTCCTGGTCGGCTGCCCGGTGCTCCTGGTCGGCTGCCAGGTGCTTCTGGTCGGCTGACAAGTGCACTTGGTCGGCCAGACCCCTCAATGGCACCTGGTCGGCTGCCAGGAGGTCCTGGTCGGCTGCCAGGTGCTCCTGGTCGGCCAGACTCCTTCAGTGGCACCTGGTCGGCTGCCAGGAGGTCCTGGTTGCCTGCCAAGTGCTCCTGGTCGGCCGGTTGGCTGATGGGAGCTCCATGTTGACTCCAACGGTACTAAACGATGCTTAAACGACGTTTTAATCTATGTTAAACGACGTTAAATGGCATAAGACGGCACTACACGATGCTAAACGATACTAAATGGTGCTAAGTTTTATGAGTGTTCGAAGGACGATGTTCGCTCTGGGAAGTAAGAAACCTTCAATAGAACCGTCATTTGGGCTAACCATTTGACAAGAGGTGCCAGGAGGTCGGCTGACAGGAGCTCCTGGTCTCCTACCAGGTGCTCCTGGTCGGCTGAGGCTGCCAGGAGGTCGGATGGAGCCCTCCCCGGGCAGCTGGTCGACTGAAAGGAGCTCCTGGTCTCCTGCCAGGTGCTCCTGGTCGGCTGAGGCTGCTAGGAGGTCGGCTGGAGCCCTCCCCGGGCAGCTGGTCGGCTGACAGGAGCTCCTAGTCTCTTGCCAGGTGCTCCTGGTCGGCTGAGGCTGCCAGGAGGTCGGCTAGACCCCTTCCCGGGCAGCTGGTCGGCTGCCGGGAGGTTCTAGTCTTTCCTCGGGCGCCTTGTCGTGCCTCTCGGAGCTTTTTCGTAGTGTCTGGAGTCTCGTTCTTGAATCATGACCTTGATTTTTGGCTGTTGAATACCTTCTTTCAAAGCATAATTAATCTCTTCGTTAGCAAAGCTAATCTCTAGTAACATATCTTCATTAAGCGTAGTTAGCTCCTTAAGCTCAGATGAGTGCTTTGACACAGCTTGTTGCCATATTCTTGCTTAAATCTTTCTTTTCTTTTCCAGAATTGTATGAATTGTTACAGTTCTTTCCAAACATAACAGATGAATTCTATCTTTTTTCTGTATAAATGATAGGAAGCACTTATTCATTCACTTCACTTCTTCTCACTTCACTTCACTTATTCATTTAGAAGTGACCTGCAAACGCGAACCGAGCTGTGTTTTAACCCGGTATAGGAAGTCACCCATCTTCTATAAAAGAGTGGGAGGAGCCTTCATTTTCATTCACTTCACTTCTTCTCACTTCTAAAATTCTCTTTAAAAGCTCTCAAGCTCTAAGGCTTTCAAGTTCTAGTTTCAAGTTTCAAGTTCGAGATCAAGATGGCAGATGGCAATCATGCACCGGCTCCCTCGTTCTCTATGTCTGAGGCGATGTCCAAGAGGACCATGGCGAAAACTCTTCGAGGTAAAACTAGACTGCAACCTCCTTCATATATTGATCGTCGATTTCATTCTTTATTATACTTGTTGAATACTATGAGGGATACATTCCCTAACAGTTCTGAATTAAACTCGTACCATAGTCCGTGTAAGCTAAACATGCATGATGACAAACAAATTAAAGAGAGGTATGGCTTCCCGGATGCGGTCAAGGTCCGCCTTCCTGGCTTAGCTGATAGAACCTGTAATTGGCATCCCGAGAAGCTATGTGTTGTCAAAGGTGCCCTTGAAGCAGGTTTGAGATTTCCAGTTGATCCATTCATCATCAGGCTTCTAGCGGAGATTCAGATTCATCCTTGCCAGCTATATCCTAATGCGTGGCGTGCTATTATCATTTTCATACTAAGGTGCCGGGATCTAAATATTGATCCGACCACCACAATGTTCAGAAGCATATTCTCAATAAAGAATTCTTCTGAGACTAAGAAAGGATGGATCAGTATCCAGCACAGAACCAATGTTCCTCATATTGTGAATGCCTTCTCCTTCCCAGATTCCCATCACTTTTGGGAAAGGGAGCTCGTGATTCTGAAATGGAGTGGTGGCGACTGGGGCCATTTCTTTGTGTCCAAGTTCGGGAAAGTGCAAGACAGTATGCACTTCGTGTGTGATCTCAACGACCAAGAGCTACTTGACCGAGATAGATTACTTGCAGATGATGGTCGAACTCACTATAAAGTTTTCTTGAACAAGAACATGCTTGTGGAAGCTGGCCTTAGCTTACTTTCTATTGAGGGTAATTTTTTTATTGCACATTATGAACTCTGTTTGTTCTTATCCCGATATCTTTTCTGTTTCAATTTCAGTTGCTGAGGAAATAGACAGCCGTCCCGAAAACCAGCTGACGGTTACTAGAAGGATGATCAAGAAAGCCCAGGCGGCTGTTGCACCTCCTGGCCAGAAAATTCCACAGTTCTTGTCGGGATGTTCTTCGAAAAGATCCCGGAATGCCGACGGGCAAGTTAGATCCCCCTTCATCCGTAGTTGGGGTATTTGTTAACAAGTCTCCATTTTGGGATGCCCAGAATCGGCCCTGGATTGGTCTAAGTTTAGCATCACTCCTCCTGATATGCTGACAGTGACTGTCAGGGATAAAATCGACGAAGCGGAGACTCTAGGAACTCAAGCCCTATATCAGGTTTCACATTCTCATTCTTAGATGTAATATCTCCATATGACTTATCATTGTAAATAGCTCACTAATTCTTTGTTCCAGGCCAACGTCTACTTTCAGGCTAGCACTCGCCAAGGCCGAGCATATCGAGATGAGAACGTGGCCTTAAAGAAAGAAAAGGAGACATTTGACGAGAAGTGCCAGGACTTAGAGTCCAGGGCCATCCGTGCTGAAGCTGATGCACATTCTCTCCAGAGGCAATATGACTCCTTGTACAGGAAGAAGGCGGCTGACTACAAGTTGGTGGTGAAAGCTTATCAGGAGTCTGAAGACTTCTTTCAGCTTATAGACAAGCATGATGACGAAGTACGCCCGGGTATCATGTCTGTTGGCTAGAACAAAGCCGTCAATGCCGTGAGCAAGAGGCATTCGTCCGTAGTTGATCCAAGGAATTTCCCAAGCCCTTATGGCCATGTTGCTTCAGGCTCGGGAGTCAACATAGTGGCTCAAGCATCGGGTTCTGGCTCCAGGGGAAGTCATCGTCGTTCTGGCTCTGGCTCAAGGGGGGGCACTCAAGCTGTTCAGCGTGATTCATCTTCCTCAAGTTCTCAAGGGAAGCAGCCGAACTTTCGGGGAAAACAACCCATGCCCAAAAGGCAAGTGGCAAAGGTCCGGCAGCCAATCCCGGGGAAGAAAAGGCTTTGCAAAGATACTGCCAAAGAGTCTTCTACTTCTTCTTCATCCGAGTCCGAGGAAATACGGCCAAGGGTGATGGCTGAAGAGGAGAATGATGACGATGATGATGAGGAAGATGGCTCTGGTGAGGACGGCTCCGGTGACGGTGAAGATGAAGTGAAAGCCGTGGAGGAAACTACAGAGGAGTAGTTTCATAGCCTTGCACGACTTTGTTAACCACTTGTGGCTCTATCTTTTTATCTTCCAATTAAGGTCCTTCAGGACTTAACTTAATTTGGGTCTGTAATAACTTTTTAACTTAGCCCTTCGGGGCACCTCTATCTATGCATTTGTTTTCGTTTATTCGTGTGCTCTTTTATTTCCAGTACTCGGTCATCTTAGACTTACACTTATCTTGTGCTTGGTACATAATTAGAATCACAGAATCATAGAATAAGAAACAACTTGCCACTACGCCATAAACAGCCTACGGTAACACCACTACTGTGTTACCTTAGACCCTAAAAAATGTTACCAAAGGCCAAAAAAAGGCTAAGGTAACACCTTAGCTGGGATAGTTTTGTTTTATGTAACCTTTGGGGGCTAAGGTAACACCTCGAGACACATAAGCTAACATAGGCAAATTCGTTACCATAGACCTATAAGGTAACAGACTAAGCAATTCTATAGCAACACCAAATCTATGTTACCTCAGATGTTATAATTTTGCAAAATTATTAAATAATTATGTGGGTCCCACATGTGGGCCCCACATTGTACGATTTTGCAAAAAAAATCAATTTTTTTAAATTTACAATTGCCAATGTTTTATTATATGAAAAATATTTAACCCAATATCAAAATCCAAGGCTTTGATAACAATGAAGGTGAAAAAAATCATGAAGGTAGAAGAAAATAATTACATAGCCAATTCCACAGCATTTAGATTCAAGCACTTTGTACAATCAAATAGTATCAACATTAACCATCTAAAAGAACTGGTACACAATACCACCAGATACACAATCTAATTGCAAAATTCAGGTCAAAAAAAGTAAGTCATAGATTGGTAGGATTTTCACGGACAGTAGGGTCTCTTGTATCTAATGGAGGTGGTGCATCTTCATTTGGAATCACAAAGCTTTCTTGCACGGGCCAAGTGAAAATCCAGACACATCAATGAGAAAATCCACTTCAGTAGAGCTTTTTAATGATGAATGCACTCAGAAGGCCAGCCTGAATTTCCAAAATAATTTACCTGAAGCATATGAAACTAACATTCAGGTATGGATAGAGACACTAGGAGATATGGATAGAGACAAAAACTCACGAAAACTCCCAGAAAAGTGCTTGAGATAAATAGATATATAAAATTGCCGATCAACTGCAAAGCCGTAACAGCTCTGTGCCAGTACTGTGCTTGATCTTTCTTAGAAATAACCTTGTGAACAGTCAAAAAGTTTAGTTACTTCACCACAGATATAATACAACACCAAGAACTAAATAAGTTTAAAATTTACCTCCTGAAGAAAATCAGCTACTCCTTTCCTTAAAGGGCACCTAAAGCCACATCCCTCCAGGAATTCTAGAATATGAACACGTGGTCCATGATACACAATTTTTCCTTCTGCCATTAATATAATGTCATCAAACATATCGAAGGCTTCTGGTGCTGGCTGAAGAAGTGATACAATTAGAGTTGCTTCTGTAATGTGAGCTAGATGTTGAAGACATGAAACAATCTGATATGTAGTAGAGTTGTCTAAGCCATTTGATATTTCGTCCATAAAGAGAGCTTTTGTGGGGGGCCAACGATCATTTCCCCTACAGATTATCACTTGTATTATTTCTCATTGGGAAATCATAAACTCTGATATATAGACTTGATTCATGAAGTTGAAAGGCATTGTATACAGTAATGTAGTTCCATTTGCTAATGGTGAAAACAGGCAGTCAAACAACCTGTAGTTAATCTTTTCTTTTGACCGCCAGATATGCCTCTTCTCATGGAATCTCCAACAAGTATGTCCGCACATATATCGAGGCCAAGAATCTACAGATCCATATGAATACAAGGTATATCATTAATGGCACTGGTAAGTGAGACTCACACATAAAGACAGGATCAACTGAGGATTACTTTCAGAATGTAGTCAGTCTGAAGGGATGCGCTTCGTCCTTCGACAGATAAAGCCTGAAAAGTTAGCAGAGTAGAAGTATGTGTTGAAACAAAATTTCAAATTGAAAATAACAATGAAAATAATCTAAAAGAGTGCCCTTAAAATATAGAATGTAATATCAATTTTAAACTCAAATCAAATTGGTCGCTATTTCCCCTCAGTTATTGTGCCTGTGAAGCATGTTGGGTTTGGTTTCCTAACATGCTAAAATGTGGATTGGGTTTTTCCACTGTCAGCTACTTAAAAAAGAAATCAAACTTCAGAATGCTGTAAACCAGATTATTTATTATTTGGTAGCAAAACAAAAATTCTTTAACTGCGAAATATGTGCTAGAGCGTAGAAGTCTCACTCCAAGCGGCTTATAAAAAGATTATCAACAAAACCTACACCATCTGATCAGAAAACCTATAATCTATAATTTTGGTGATGAATGAATAGCTATGTTTGAAAGTAAGATATCAACAGCAGAATTTTAAGAAAGACAGCTCTCTCCTGGAGCACATTAACTCCATGTCGAGAACAAGACTGCATATAAACTCCTGAAAAGTCTATTAAAAATCAGCCATCGTACTACCTTCATGAAGGTATCTACATCTTGATCTGGAAGCACTCCTACATCTTTCTCCCTCCTGCTGACCTCAATCATTAACTCTGGGCCAGACAGAAAATGAAGTACTGAAAATGTGATATATTGGTAAGTAGTAGCTCATTTACTGTGCAATTACAGCAAGCTTACCTGCTCGACTTCCAATACCCTGACAGCAGGCTGAAAAATCAATTGTTTCCCTTACAGTCATCTCGGGGATATGCAGATCATATTGGTTTACATAAGCAGAAGTTTTCTGAGGCACAAACTCTTCAAGTTTATGGCCATTATAAGATATCTCCCCACTACACTGTCAACAGAAAGGTAGATAGGTGTATTAAGCAAAATTGGATTTTAATAGAAAAGATGTGCATACAGTGAGAATAATTGCTCCATGAACGTACATCATTTCGTATTTTGTCAGAATTTCAATTGTATACAAATTGAAATACATTTTTTAGATTCAATATTTTCTTTTCTAATGATATCAATGAAATGACAAGCATGTACACTGTGCAGGTAATAGCAATTCGTTATAGCACTAGATCCCTTTGAGAATGTTAAGGAAACAACTGACTATAATGAGGGCAGTAGAATATTATCACTTTTCAAATTCAAAGAATGTATAATAACCTCATACTAGAGGAACGTTATCCCAGGGACAGATTCTAGAATAAGTTACGTGAAAGCTACCCACAAGCTAATTAAATCAGCTGAAAATAGTATCCATCAAGGAGCTAGAAAGTTTTTACCACCAAATTACTATAATGTTACCAAATACCAACAAAATAGAATAGAATTCCATATACCAAAACAAAATCATTTTTTCCACCAGAATAGAATTCCATCTATACCTACAAGCCAGTGAACTTCATATCAGCCAGAAAAGCTATAATATGATTGAAACCTCTGGTAAGCGATGCTATTTCCCCTCCTTTGCTAAGATATAGAACCAACAAACAAGAGGTCGAGGGAAGGAAACTGAAAGGCAGAGTGTATTAACTTGTAACACTATAACTAATGTAACTCAATTAAAAGAAAAGATACTTAACCAGAAGACAATCAAGAACAAGAAGTCACAAGAAATCAACACTAAATGAAGACAAGGTAATTGATACAATTGAACATGTTAACTATGATCAAGCCAAGAAGAAATCATTGAGAGAAGTTCAAGTCAAAGTTGTTCATGCCTCAGTGATTTGAGAATTCGAGATTCAAGATCATAACTATCAGTATCAACAAGAGCAATTTATTTCAAGTGAACAAGAAGGAAAGCAAATATTGGAAAGCCAAGTTACTAAGTGAATATGGTAATTTATTCAAGAAGCAGAAACACTATCAAGACTAGTCACTTATGAACCAGACCAGTGCATCAAGTGTCAGGACATTGATAGCAAGTTTATGTCAGTAATAAAGATCCATGTTCAAGAGCTTGCTGAAGAATAAAGAAGATATGAAGATATCACAAGCTCAAGATGTGCATTGAAGTTTCAAGTTGAAGACCAGAATATTTTCTAAGTACTAAATGTTCTGGATGGCCAAGTAGAATATTTCTAAGTAGAAGTTCGACTTAGAAATTTCGAGATGGCTAAGTAGAAATTCTCAAGTAGAAGTTCTACTTAGAGTGCAGCTTCAACATGACACATGGCATCTTCTGATTGGCAGATTTCCAAGCTTTCAAGATAAGGCAAGATTTATGTGGACATCATTGGGCCACGTACATCTTAGTCTTTGAAGACTACAGGACATAGATTACATGTAGTATAAATAGAAGCACTTGTGTAATGTTTTTAGTTAGTGAGCAATATTGAGAAAACACAAGAAAAAGAGAGAGAGTATATTCACAGAGCTTAGAATCATTCACTTCTCTCTGAACTTCTGTTATACTTTGTAATGAATGTTGTAGCAACCTTTTCAAGTTATATATAAAGAAATATATTCCTTGAATCTGCGTGTTCATTTATTGCATCGTATTTATTGCTTCTCATATTCGAAAAGTTGTATTCACCCCCCCCCTCTACAACACATTTGGACCTAACAATTGGTATCAGAGCGGATGTTTAACATACAAAACATAGATCCTTGTGTTTGGTAGAAGAATCGTGAGTTTTCATTTTCTAGATCTACTTTTCATTTTTTCGAAAAGTGTGCTTTAGTTCGTTTCTAGTGAAAACTCATCCGGAAAAATTATTTAAATACTCCAGGTGTGATTATTTAGCTTGGGTGTATTTTAATTAATTTTTGTGAATTAATCTGGGTTAATTGATATTTGGTGTTCTTGAGTGTTCATCATCTGTTCTTATCAAAGAAGACAACCCAACAACTTTTTGATCTCCTTTTTCAAACAAATAAGATAGTCAAAAAGGTGTTTTTGTACTTTTGATTTGAAAATTATTCCTTGGCCGAAAGTGTTCAAGACATACTCAGTGCATAGCAAGTGGGTTAGTTGCTTTCGGTGTGTAAAGTATCAAAAGTCAAAAAGGTGATATTGTTTATTCAATATTAAAGTAATCTGCAGAAAAATTTATTCTAAGGACAAAAGTTCTACATAGAATTTCTACTTGAGATTTTCTACATAGAATTTCGACTTGGACAATTTCTACTTGGTGAATTTCGACTTGAGCAAAATTTCGACTTAGAGAAATTTCGACTTGGCAGAAGTTCTACATAGATATTCTACATAGCTTAGTCTTGGGTACTTAGAAACTTTTAGTGACCAGATTTGAAATGGCTCCTAAAAATTCTTTCAAGATCCCAATGTTCAACCGAGATCACTATGAAGAATGGGTTTTCAGAATGAGACTCTACTTAGAGACTATTAACCCTGAGTATCTGGAAGTCCTTGAAAAGGGTAAATTTGTTCCAATGAAAGCTATTCCTGAGCGTACGGAAGGAGAGGAGGTTATACCTGCTCGGTCTGAGCCTAAAAAGGCAGCGGACTTTACGGATGCTGACAAGGAGCAAATAGCTTATGATACTTCCGTAAGACAAACCTTGATGGAATCTCTTGATCATGAAATGTTCAACATAGTCAAAGGTTTGAATACAGCAAAGAAGATTTGGGACAAGATAGAAGTTGTCATGGAAGGATCTGCAGAGGTTAGAAGCAACAAGACACTTATACTCAAGATGGAGTATGACACCTTCAGAATAAGAAAAGGAGAAGGCATAACAGACGTCTATCTACGATTCAGTCAGTTGGTATTAGATTTGAATCTGAGAGGTGTTACTCTCCCCATGGTTGAGACCAATACGAGATATCTGAGGAACCAGCCAAAGAGCATTGAACATAGAGTCTACGCAATCAGAGAAACCAGAGATTTGCATACAACTTCTCTGGAAGAATATTATGGAATTCTGAAGACCTATGAGCTGGAAACACTTCAAGATCAAGCATGGGACAATGATTCAAAAGGAAAAGAAACTGCATCAGGATTAGTTGCTGATGAGGAAGAGTCTAAGAAGGCAATGGTTGCAGCAAAGCCTAAATCATCACCCGCACCACATCAAGTTGATAATGATGACGAGTGTGCATCTAACAGTGATGATGACTACTTCACCCAAGAAGAGCTGGACAACATGGACGATAGTGTCGTGGCATACATGGCAAGGAAGTTCAGCAACATGAGATTCAGAAAGAGCAACCGACCACAGAGAAATTCTTCATCTTACTATCGGGCTGCTAAGGGTGGTGGTAGTTCGTCAGGCTACAAAAGCAAAGGCAAGAGTACCAGCTACAAATCTCCGTTGGATTTCAAAATGAAGTTCAATTGCTATAATTGTGGTGAACCTGGACATTTTGCCTCGGACTGCAAAAAGCCTAAACAGACTTATCCAAAAGAGACATTTGAAGCCCTCAAAAGCAAGTATGAATCGCTGGTAAAAGAAAAACATGGCAAAAGAGCTTTAGTAGTAACAGAAGGAAGAGCTTGGGATGATTCAGATGAGGAAGATGTTACTCATGTAGCAAACTTTGCGCTCATGGCTGAGACATCAGAGGAACCAGAGGTACCAGTTCTAACCCTTAAAGTAGAAATGTCCATTGATGATTATAAGGAACAGAACGGGGCTCTTAGCGAAGAGATCTACATGTTGTGCAAAATCCTAGACACTTCTCAAAAGGAACAGAAAACACTTGTCGCCAAAAGCAGAATGCTTGAGGCAAAAGTGGAAGAGTTAGAGGCTGCTTGCACTGTAGATACTTCCCTAAGAGATTTTATTAAATCTTTGGAACACAAGCTCGTCCTTAAGGCAGAAATAGAATCATGTTTAAGGAACAAACTAGCTGAGTTAGAAACTAAATGTGAAGCTTACAAACTAGCTGCTAGTAAAGTGTATGTAGATAATGACGTATTTAAGAAGATAACTGGAGTAGGTGTAGGACTTGATTATTCTAACCTTTCTAAGAAAGAAGGGAAGAGACCTATCGACTCTAGTTCCAGTGACCTTAAAAATGAAATTCCTAGCATTTTTAAATCTTCTGTCAAACCCATCTACAAACACCTTGTTCCTAGAATAGAAGAAGAAGAGACTGAATTGATAGCTAGATATGAGATTGAGATGGAAGATCGCCAGAACGCACAACCCATAACTCCTATCAAACAAGTTAAAATCAATTTTCCTAGAGATGAATCTAGACTAGGATTAGGAGCTAAGGCTGTTAAACAACAAGGGAAGAAAGGCATAAAAGAGGTTAAGGCTGAACGAATAAAGAAAGCATGTTATCACTGCAAATCTACTGAACATCTTTCTTATGCATGTAAAGCTAACATAAATGTTCCTGCTGCACATGCCATGCCTGTCACACACACAATGAATAATCTGCATCCGAATCATGCACAGTGTGGTCAACCTAATTGTATGCCATGCACTTTTAATGTCATGCAAACTTTTGTGAATTTAATGAATGCATCTAGCCAGTCATGCTTAAATACTGCTGCTAGTTCAAACATCAAGAAAAAGCATGTGAGAGCTAAGACTGTCAGTCCTCCTAAAGTTAGGAGTGACAAACCTTCTCCTAGGACTGATAAACATGTCAAGTCTGAGAAAGGAAAGGAGGAAGTCGAAAGCTCTAGTAATGTTAAGAAAAGTGCATCTCCTGTTGTTAAATTTGTTGATTCTAAATCTTATCGAAAAGCCGGGCCCAATCAAAGTTGGGTTCCGAAGAAAGTCTAATCAATCTGTCATTGCAGGGCATTAAGTAAAATAGAAATAAAGTCATATGGGTGCTAGACAGTGGAGCATCGAGGCATATGACTGGAAACAAGTCCCTGCTTACAGAGTTGGTTATGAAGGCTGGCCCTTATGTTACCTTTGGAGATGACAGCATAGGTGTGACAAAGGGATATGGCAAATTGAAAACTGGCAATGTCATCATTGAAGATATTTCCTATGTTGAGGGATTAAAGCACAATTTGTTGAGTATCAGTCAATTCTGTGACAAAGGTTACGAAATTGTCTTCAACAAGAAAGGTGTATCAATCACTCACATCAAGGAAGGCTCACTGGCTTTGAGAGGAGTTCGAAAGGCAGATCTTTTTGTTGCAGACATGGATTCAGCAAATCAGAATGAAGTCACCTGTTTCTACAGCAAAGCTTCGGATGATGAAAGCTGGTTATGGCACAAAAAGCTATCTCACTTAAACTTCAAAACGATGAATGCTCTCGCGAGGCGAGAATTGGTGAGAGATCTACCTCAAATGGAGTTCGCTCCGAAAGGACTCTGTGAAGCCTGTGAAATGGGAAAGTCGAAACGAGCATCGCATAAAAGCAAAGAAATTTCTAGTATCACTGAGCCTCTGCAACTTCTTCATATGGATTTGTTCGGCCCAGTGAATGTCCTATCTTTGTCTAGGAAAAGATATGCATTGGTAATCGTGGATGACTTCTCCAAGTATACATGGGTATTGTTCGCAATGACGAAAGATGAAGTACCTTTCCTAATCATTGATCACATCACTCAAATTGAGAATGTTTCAACACTTACTGTGAAGACGATTAGATCAGACAATGGCACTGAATTCAAAAACGCAGTGCTAAATGACTTCTGTGTATCTAAGGGAATACGTCGTCAGTACTCAGCCCCGAGAACTCCACAACAAAATGGAGTAGTTGAAAGGAAGAATAGAACATTGGTTGAAGCAGCAAGAACTTTGTTGTGTGATTCGAAACTTCCTCTGTATTTCTGGGCAGAAGCAGTGAGTACCGTGTGTTACACTCAAAATCGATCCTTGATCATAAAAGATAAAGAAAAGACACCATGTGAGCTAATGAACGGAAGAAGACCAACAATCAAATACTTTCATGTCTTCGGAGCAAAATGCTATGTACTTATAGATGATGAAAATCTAGGCAAGTTTGCAGCAAAAGCTCGTGAAGGAATCTTTGTTGGTTACTCCACAGATGTGGTAGCAGCTTATAGGGTGTTCTTAGTAAATGATCGAAAAGTGACTGAAAGCTACAACGTCAGATTCGACGATACCAAACTCTCATCAATTTCAAGAGATTCTAGTGAACCCGAGTCCCTAAAATTTCAGAATCTGGACTTAGAAGATCTTGAAGATGAACCTGAGTTGGTTGTCCCATTAAATGTTCCAAGTGTACGTGAAGAACCTGAGTCTAGTGAACAAGCTAATTCTACAAGATCAGGAGAGACTTCTTCAGTACGAACCGGCAACAACTCAGGGGGAGTAAATAGCAGCTCAAGAACTACTGTTCAAGGCTCGAGTCGAGTTGACTCTAGTTCTGTAGGAGCTGGTACTAACTCAGGGGGAGTTAGTGAAAGTAATCAAAGTAGTCGGCACCACAACTCAGAAAGTCATGCTGAATCATCAAGACAATTTCCAAGAGAACGGGTATGGAATAGAGACCACCCGTTTGAATTAATTATTGGTGATCCAGATGCTGGTGTGTCTACTAGAAGAAATGCAAGAGCTGACCTGGCCAATATTTGCTTATATTCTGGGTTCTTATCCAAGCTTGAACCTAAAGAAATAGAAGAAGCTCTTGGTGATGCTGATTGGGTGATTGCAATGCAAGAGGAACTCAATCAGTTTGAAAGGCCGAAAGTTTGGAAACTGGTACCCCGACCAAAGAACAAATCAGTAATTGGAGCTAGGTGGGTATTCAGAAATAAAATGGATGAAAACGGACTTGTAACACGAAACAAGGCTCGTTTGGTTGCAAAAGGTTATTCTCAGCGAGAAGGAATTGATTATGATGAGACCTATGCACCGGTTGCAAGACTTGAGGCAGTCAGGATGTTCTTGGCATTTGCAGCACATAAGAACTTCAAGGTTTTTCAGATGGATGTGAAAAGTGCCTTCCTGAACGGAGAGTTAGAAGAAGAGGTGTATCTGGAACAGCCGTCTGGCTTCATTGATCCAGAACTTGTAGATTTTGTGTATCTTCTCTTCAAATCTGTCTATGGCCTCAGGCAATCCCCAAGATGTTGGTATGAAACCCTATCCGTATTCTTAATTGAAAGTGGTTTTACTAGGGGAGTAATTGACAAAACATTGTTCTATAAGAATGTGAAGAATGATTTAATACTTGTTCAAGTCTATGTGGACGATATTATCTTCGGGTCATCTAATGAGCGCTTGTGCGAGAAATTTGCTAAGCTAATGCAAGAGAAATACGAGATGAGCATGATGGGAGAGCTGTCCTTCTTCCTTGGATTACAGATCAGTCAGAGAAAAGATGGTATCTTTATCTGTCAATCCAAGTACGTCAGAGATTTACTCAAGAAGTACAATCTAGAAGATGCATCAGCAGCTAAGACTCCCATGGCAACAGCCACGAAGCTTGATGAAGACAAATCAGGTAAATCAGTTGACATCACAAGCTATCGAGGTATGATTGGCTCACTTCTCTATTTAACTGCAAGTAGACCCGATATAATGTTCGCGACTTGTTTATGTGCAAGATTCCAAGCGGATCCTAGAGAATCACATCTCATAGCCGTCAAAAGAATGTTTAGGTATCTCAAGGGCACACCAAATCTA
Source organism: Kitagawia praeruptora (assembly GCA_037693485.1). Lineage (NCBI taxonomy): Eukaryota > Viridiplantae > Streptophyta > Magnoliopsida > Apiales > Apiaceae > Kitagawia > Kitagawia praeruptora. The sequence goes on from CM075351.1 coordinate 128,300,986, forward strand.
GGGATTTGGTACCCAAGAGATACAGGTTTTAATCTAATTGGCTATACGGATTCAGACTATGCAGGTTGCAGGATTGATAGGAAAAGCACATCTGGTGCTTGTCAATTCCTTAGCAGAAGATTGGTGTCCTGGCAAAGTAAAAAGCAACATACAGTATCTACTTCTACTGCTGAAGCTGAGTACATTGCTGCTGGAAGCTGTGTAGCTCAAATACTGTGGATGAGGAACCAATTGAAGGATTATGGCATGGAGCACAAGAAAATTCCAATTATGTGTGACAACACAAGTGCCATTGCCATAACCAACAATCCTGTAGATCACTCAAGAACCAAGCACATCGACATCAGGTATCACTTCATAAGAGAACATGTCGAGGAGGGGACTGTGGAACTACATTTTGTGCCCACAATGCAACAAATTGCAGATATATTCACCAAACCTCTTGATGAAATAACATTCAATAGGTTGGTTGGTGAATTGGGAATGCTTAACACAAGTTAGTAAAGCCTTCTATCTGTAAAATCCCTGTTTATATTTGTATATGCAAGCTACTTGATCATTATATGCTTAGACTTTAAAATGCCTAATTAATGATTGTTATAGGTTGCATATAGTGTGATTTTGCATGAATTCAGTGTGTTTTAAGTGTCTTTTATAGCACAAATCTTTGAATTTATGCTTGTTAAATTGCATGATCATAGGGGGAGTTAAATTCATAATATTCTAAATATTGCATGATTTTTAGATGAATTTACCTATGTTTTTCATGTAATTAGAGGCCTTAGAATTATCAAGGAATGTTTTAATTATGTCATATATTAAAAATCCTTGAATTGATATTTATATTAATTTGACAAAATTTAATTGTTGAGTTTCTTGAAAAATTGTCAAATTATTCTAAGTATCTTCAAAATTTCGAGTTAGTTTCTATCTCGAAACTCATCTAGAAATTCGACTTGGATTTCGATTTGAGCTTCCAGAGTGAAGTTTTGAAAATTCTAAGTCTGGGAAGAATTTCGAGTTAGTGTCTATCTCGAACTTCATCTCGAAATTCGACTTAGGATTCGATTTCGAGTTACCAGTGCCTAGTTATCTTCAAAATATTCGAGATAAAGTCTATCTCGAACTCCATCTCGAAATTGAGACGAGGTTTCCATTTTTGGGGATATTTTGAAAAGAATTGAGAATAACTTCGAGTTAATCTCTATCTCGAAGTTCAACTCGAAGTTCGACTTAGAGTTCGACTTAGAGAACTTAGAGTTTGACTTAGAGTTTGAGATGGAATTCTCAATTAGTTAAGGGGATTTTTCGAGTTAACTCCTAACTCGAACTTTATCTCGAATTTCGACTTAGAATTTCGAGATAGATTTCCTTGTTGGTTGTTGCTGTAAAATGGCTAAGTGCTAAATGTTCGAGTTGACACCTATCTCGAACTTCATCTCGAAGTTCGACTTGATGTTCGAGATAGAGTGTTCCCTGTACGTACTTAGTGTTTTTCACTCTTTTTAACAGGGGCATTTCTGTCATTTCACATTCATGTCTATATATACATCTCTAACTCGATCTATTTTTTCACTTTTACCTAATTGAGTTTTACAGCCGCCCCATATACATACAGGCGATTTCGACTTACAACCATTGTTCGTGATTTTTTTTGTGATAAAACTCATACATACCACGAATTAATGCCCGATTTTAGACTCCTCTTACCTGTGTGTCATCATTAATCTCTGTGATTGTGTCTTGTATAACTGTTCATCTTCATCGATATATACACACACGTATATACACACAAAATTTCACAGATCTGTTCATACACGATTTCACACACACGCATTTCACTGTTAGTGGAGATTTAATTATTGGTTTGAAATTTGCCTTCCATTGACTGTTAATTGGATCCCGTAGTTTAATTTCTCAAAAAGGGACTTTTGTTGTTCTTGATAAATTAAAAGGGATATAACGGTTAATTCTCTAATTAATTGTTTTTCAAAGAATTAATATTAAAATTCACACCTTTTAAAAGAAAAACTTTTAATTAAAATGGCTCACCAATTTTCACTTGCCAAAAACAATTTTTATAACATTTCTACGGAAATTGGTGATCAACTCCCGCGCTTTAAGTCTTGGATACGATTTCTCAATTTGTATTCCAAAGCTAGCGATGCTTTTACTGCTAAACCTACACTAGTACATGATGCTTTACAGCAATTATGGACTAGTGCGGTTTCTTTTGGGAGCAAATCAACCCCCTTTGGTTTCAGGTTTACCTTAGCGGGTCAGGAATATGAGGTGAATGAACAAATTGTCAACAGGGTTCTGGGATTCCCGATAAAAGATGCTTATGATCCAGAACCTACAGCTGCAGAACGCCTCAGTTTCTTTGAAGAAATAGGATGTTATCCTCCGTCTGGCCGGATCACTGGAAACATCCAAAAACAATTCTTTCATGTGGAATGGAATTACTTTTTCGAGGCCATCACAAGATGTTTTCGGGCACGAGAAAGCGATTTCCATCAAATTTCCATTCCCATGCAAAATCTTGGAATTGCCCTAGCAAGAGAACTGGATATAAATTATGGACGCATAGTTCTCTCGGAAATAGTTGGTGTAATGGGATCTCTTGCAAGCAGGGACCTCAACACAAAAGATGTTGTCTGCTGGTTTCCTCGGTTCCTACAGATGCTGATTAATGATTTAATACCGAAGGATGCTCTTGCAGTTAGACAGAGTTTTGCCAGAAGTCCAACATCTGCATCACTAGGGATGGGCACTAAGTCACTTTCGACAATTGATAATCAGAATAAACATCATGGAAAACCGATGTCTATTCCTGATACCTTACAACAGTGGCTTACATATGATGAGGGAGTTACCACTTTGGTGGAATTATCGCAAGTTTCATCACATGCTCAGAATCGGTCTGCTCATGCTGAGGCATTTGAAGAGATTCCTGATGAGCAAAGCGGTGACGAACAAGGTAATGAATCAGGTAATCTCTCTCTACATTCTACTCATTCCTCTTCCTATGTTTCTGATTCCCAGACCCAAGAGACTGCTAGCCCGCAGGATCTATCCCAGGGTGAGAGCTATATTTCTAATTCCTTACCACCCCCGTCACCGGAATCCAGACAGCCAGCACATGTAGATGTAGGAAATGATGAGGAGAGTGAACCCGAAGAGCAGCCTCTTATTCGAAAGAAAGCCAAAATTTCTCATGCTGCTACTTCTAAACCTCAGTCAAACCCTAGCGTGTCACACGCAACCACTCCACCTCACGAGAGTGGTTCACCCCTTGAACAATCTGCACATAGGGATTTTGATGATGATTATGTACCTCTTGAAGATACTGTTGCTTCAAGAGGACATGAAGCTTTAAAAGCTTCAGCCGTACCTTCACCGGTACGTACTGATGCTACAAAGAGGATCGGTTCTGATGTCGTACAAGAACACTTTGTAGCCTCTCAGCCTGAGATTCCAACTCAGGAACAAACAGAAATTGATCCCATAACTGCAAATTATATTGCTTATCCAGTTTTTGCAGGTACTGCTTCATATTTTGGATCAATTATTGAAGACATACACGAGCGTGAGACAGGGAGTGTGTGTGAGAGGTTAGGGAGAGAGGGACCTTCATTTTTAAGGCCCGAAACCGAGCGCCAAATACCAACAGAACCAGTATTAGAGCGAGGTCACCTAAACCAAACACCGTCCCTTAATACTGAAAATCTTGATACTCGTATGTCTTCTATGGAAAATCAAATGAAGCAGTTTGGGCAGTCAATGGGGCAGTTAGGGATGAACATTGGAAATAATCAAAGGGCTCTTGACGACTACGCAGCACGAATGGCAAGTCAAGCTACAGCTTTTAATGTTTTGACCAATCAGGTAAATGACTTGGGCCATGCTGCTGGTGTCTTGGGAAACACCCTGAATGAGAGGATGGGAGCAATGGAGCTTACAATGGATACTCTGGCTGTGGAGATCAGTAGAGTGATGTTTGCAATCAGAAGTTTTGTGCCCCCGGAGTGTTTCGAGTCGCAACAACCTCCCCCCGATGCTGGTACAGGTGGTGCTAGTGGAGCAGGACCTTATGGTTCCGGTTTTGAAGATTCTTACGCAGCTGGTGGATCTGGAGACCAAGGTGGAGTTCAGGATAACTCACCTAAGGGGGAGAGTATAAAGGAGACGAGACAGCAGGGAGTTCAAATCGAAGAAATTCCAGAACAAGCTGATCTTGTAAAAGAAATGGAAATTGAGCCGTCTATTGATGAAGAGGCTCTGAGAAGGAAAAAGGGTAAGGCCATAGCGATTGAGCAAGATGAGCCATTCGTTGACCTGAGTCATCAAGAAAAAGTACAGGTGGTACTTGACTCAGATTCCGATATGGAAGACGCACCTTTAAAACATGCTATAAAGAGATCATTGAAAGATCAAGGTGGAGGTGCTGGGATGTCTGTCGGAAGGCCTGAAGAAATTACTATTGATAAGGAAACCCTGGAGTCTCAACAGTTAGCCTTAGATCAAGCTGAGTTCTTTAAAATGAAGGCAATGCAAGATCGTGCTGTGTTTCAGGAAAAGAAAGCGGAGCTACAAGGGAAGCAGTATGATTATGAGCTTGCAAGGCTAGCTGATCCTCAAATTGATCTGGACAATAGAAGGTTAGGGCAGAAGTGGGATGACGCAAGGAAGATATTGATGGGACCATGTACGAAAGGAGCTCATAACAAGGAGGCAGATGATCTGTTCTACAACCTAAATTTGCAGAATCCAATGGCTGCTGACTACATGAGTGCTTTAAAGAGATTAATTTCTAAAGTCAGGGTTGGATACAATGCAACGCAAAAGGAGTGGCAGGTTATTTTGTCTTTGACAGAAGGAGTCCCAATGTCTTTCCTGTATGTGGATGACCAATTCATGACGAGAAGATCTGCATCAGAGTTGTTCTTGCTAGGAACAAAAATTCAATACTCTCATTCTGAGAATCTAAGCATTCTGTATAGGGATCAGTTAATGCAGCTAGCAGAGGACAAGGGTCCAGAATTCTCAGCATATCCAAATGTTGTCCGGATGGTGGTTGACAGTAAATTGAAGAGGGTGAGCTTGGAGGAAAAGGACTTAATGGAACTTTCAGTGGAATCTCTTAAAGCCGTCTGTAGACAAATGATGGGTAAGGGATTCGCTTCTGAGCTTAAAGATAAATCAGTGAAGATCATTGAAAGTGCCATATTCAAGAAGAACATTGAGGTGTGGAAGTGTGATGTCATTGCTCCAAACCCTCTTGATAATGTGAAGATTGAACCAGAGCTAATAGAAAAGAAATGGAATATTCTTCAAGCAATGAAGAATGTAAATGAAGCTCTGAATCTTCCTACTGGAGAACTGGAACAAGGAGAGATAAGGGAGTCAGTTGGTGTTCCAGGAAGAGACAGTGTATACTGGATACATTCTTTTGCTGATGATACAGCTGATGCCTTATTATTCATAGATGCAGACCAGAATCAAACACTCTTGCATATGAGTAGACAATGGCTGCAGCAGACTCAAGATGCTGCATTTCTTGAGAAAGTGTTATATGTGTTCAAATGGGAAGATGTGGAAGTTAAGTATGTGAAAGAAAAGTAGAGACTCGTGAGTTACCTGTCTGATGTAGTAATGGAAAAGAAGCGAATGGAGCAAGATGCGGCTAGTGTCCACAATACTAACCGTGTCAAAGGCTATCCCAAAATGATCTATTATCAGTTTAAAGATGATAAAACTCATAGGAAACCTCGGCTTATAATGAAGAAATTTGAGGACATTCCAGAGATCAGAACTACTCAGGAGGTGGACAAACTCAGAAGGCTTTTCAAACATCCTTACCCAGAACCCAGGAACCCTCTAGAAATGGAAGCAGTAAGTTTGTTGAATGCTAGGTGGACGCAGCTTCATGATCCAGTATATAAGAAACAAAAGCAGCAGGAGGAGAAGCGCAGAAGGCAGAAAGAAGAGAAAGATCAAGCTGCTGAAGCTAGGAAGAGGAAACGGAATTAGGGTTAAAGGTCAGAGTGGTGTGAACTTGAAGTTGGAAAACCTTCATGTCTTTCGGTTGCTTTAACTCACTTGAGGAAAATTCACCTTAGAGTGAATCCAATAAGGTGATATAAGTTTGACTAAAAGATATGAAATAATCCAGGTGATAGGAATCATTCAAATGATCTTTAATTCGAGGTTCGAATTCTGTTTCTAGTTTAAGTTCTTTGTATTGTTTTCAAGTATTTTTCAATTATATATTTTTCAAGACTGTAATGTTAATTATCTTTTCTCGTCTCATTGTTTAGTTGAGTTATCCTTCATTAATTTGAATGTCATTGTTAGACAATCAAATTGGGGGAGATTGAAAGGCAGAGTGTATTAACTTGTAACACTATAACTAATGTAACTCAATTAAAAGAAAAGATACTTAACCAGAAGACAATCAAGAACAAGAAGTCACAAGAAATCAACACTAAATGAAGACAAGGTAATTGATACAATTGAACATGTTAACTATGATCAAGCCAAGAAGAAATCATTGAGAGAAGTTCAAGTCAAAGTTGTTCATGCCTCAGTGATTTGAGAATTCGAGATTCAAGATCATAACTATCAGTATCAACAAGACCAATTGATTTCAAGTGAACAAGAAGGAAAGCAAATATTGGAAAGCCAAGTTACTAAGTGAATATGGTAATTTATTCAAGAAGCAGAAACACTATCAAGACTAGTCACTTATGAACCAGACCAGTGCATCAAGTGTCAGGACATTGATAGCAAGTTTATGTCAGTAATAAAGATCCATGTTCAAGAGCTTGCTGAAGAATAAAGAAGATATGAAGATATCACAAGCTCAAGATGTGCATTGAAGTTTCAAGTTGAAGACCAGAATATTTTCTAAGTACTAAATGTTCTGGATGGCCAAGTAGAATATTTCTAAGTAGAAGTTCGACTTAGAAATTTCGAGATGGCTAAGTAGAAATTCTCAAGTAGAAGTTCTACTTAGAGTGCAGCTTCAACATGACACATGGCATCTTCTGATTGGCAGATTTCCAAGCTTTCAAGATAAGGCAAGATTTATGTGGACATCATTGGGCCACGTACATCTTAGTCTTTGAAGACTACAGGACATAGATTACATGTAGTATAAATAGAAGCACTTGTGTAATGTTTTTAGTTAGTGAGCAATATTGAGAAAACACAAGAAAAAGAGAGAGAGTATATTCACAGAGCTTAGAATCATTCACTTCTCTCTGAACTTCTGTTATACTTTGTAATGAATGTTGTAGCAACCTTTTCAAGTTATATATAAAGAAATATATTCCTTGAATCTGCGTGTTCATTTATTGCATCGTATTTATTGCTTCTCATATTCGAAAAGTTGTATTCACCCCCCCCCCCTCTACAACACATTTGGACCTAACAGAAACACATAATTCTATAATAGTATTGGTACCTGACCGTCGACATTGATGGCACTAGTTGCGTCTTTGCTTGATGCGAAACTTACAAAGCCATAACCTCTGGACCTGGTAGTGTTGCGATCTATGACAACCCTAGCTACAAAACAATAGCATTTGTATTACGGTATATTATAAATATATGTACAGAACATATACTAAAAGGTTTAAAATAAATGCAGTATATTATCCATTATGGTTGCCAAAGCATATTCAAGTAGTTCTTATATGTTTAACTGAAAAACAATAGAAGGCTTCAAATTTTGTATCAAATCACTTAATCCTTATGCTTGAAAAAAATGACATGGATACATGATCAGCATTCTGCAGTTGTTGATGTACTCATTTAAGCACCAAGTTCACGAACATTGATTTAAGAACAACAGTACAACCACTAACTGAAGGACCAAGTTCAAGCATTCATATATTTATCATTAAATCTTTATTATTAACACTTTACCAATCAAAAATAATGTTATATAGAAGGAAAAATGAACATATACAATAGAGGATACCTCCCCAAATTGCGAAAATGAGTCCCTCAAACTTGCGTCATGAATGCCATATGAAGGACCTGTCAAAAAAATATGAAGTAAATAACAGGATTCTGCGAGCCGTGATCAACATTAGAAGGAACATAAAGTAAATCAAGCACCTCCAATAAAGAGTTTAGAAGATGACATGCTTCTCATAGCCTGTTTAAGTGATAAGGTAGAAACAGATGACTCTGAGTTGATGGGCTTGCTTGCATGCTTAAGCACAAGGCCAATTCTACCGATAAAGGACATATTTTTAACCTGGAATGGGAAATGTTATCAGCTTTCAATTTCCAATAAAAGATTTTAAACAAATATAAAAAATGTAAATCTCTGTATGGTATATGTCCACTCCGCTTTCTACCGCTGGGTTAAGAGATTGATAAGAAAAAAAAAATAAATGGCATTGAACTATTCTGTAACTAAATTTGACTTTGTTTAGTATAATAAAAAGCAGGTGAATTAATTTATATTTTTGACAAAGTAACAATACTCCATTAGAAAGTATGATTCACCAAGTCTCTTTGACAAAGTACCTTAGCTTCCTAATGACGGTTGTTAGAGTCATTAAGCTTCGATTAATGTGACTTCCTTCCTTTAATCTAGTACCATCTGCATTTGTTTGAGATGCACGCTCACTACCAGCAAGATCCACCAGACTCTGCATTACATTACAGTTCTTTAATCTTAATTATACTTCCACCACAAATAAATTACTCAAACAGATAAAACCAAAGCATTTTCGATTGCACTATTACATAACGAAACATAAATTATCAAAACTAAAAGAAAAAATAGGAAAAAAATCTCACCATCGGTGAGATTCTCTCCATTCAACATATCCACTGCTACATATTCATGATCAATCCCTGTTTACAATGAAACCAATAGCTATACGGAGCACCAAGTACATAAACAAAAAAACAAGCAAATATAAAAAATTAAGGTTTAAGTATGTAAGTATCTGTAAAAAATTACTAGACAATTAATGAAATATACCTCTCCTGTTTTGCAGAGTTTCTTGTACGGAACGAACATTTCTTCGAATTTCACTTTCATTTCATAAAGATACATTGTGACCACATTAGCATCTAGCTCTTTCACCGGGATAGGATGTCCTGCTATTTAATCATGACAATGCAAAGTGAATTAATGTAGGCTAAGAACAAAATCATCAATTCGATTAAGTAATAAAAAAAATAAAAATGAATGTATACCAAGTAGATTATATCTATCTTACTCTGTCATATCTCTGTTCTTTGTCTACATTAAACAACAAGTTCCCTCCTAATTTTCCAACACCAAGTAGCACCTAGGCCTCTGTATTAGTCCACACTTCATTTATACATAAAATTAACAACAGAAATGATACAAAGCACAAATCGAAGAGATAGAGAGAGTGGGGAGAGAGACAGAGAGAGATACATACAAATCGAAGCATGTAACACGAACTAAGCTAAATATATATACAAATCAAAACATACAAAGAGAGATTTGTACCTCAAATTGATATCAAACACTCTGAAACACCAAGGTTACTTCGATTAAACGGAGGTCGAACCCTAATTAAACCCTAATTGAACCAAGTTTCGATTAATCCTTCAGAGAGAGAGAGAGTGAACGACGGAGTGAGAAGTGAGAAGTGAGAAAAGAGAGAATGCGAGACTGAGTATATTTTCCCCCAATTTTCCCCAATTTCCCTGTCCTTCAATTTCTGAATTTTCGTTTGCCGCTCGGTACTATTTGTTTGCCGCTCCTCAATTCTCAGTACTGTATCTCAATAATTTCAATGTATACTTTTTTTTAAAATTTTTTAATTATTTATTTTAATATATTAAATATTAAATTATAATTATTGAATCGATTATTTCAATTATTTTGTTCTTACAATCTATTCAAAAATATATTATCAATATTAGTTTTTACAAGTTGTTACTTTCTCTAATAATTTATCAATTATTTTAATTAAATTTTATTCATTTTTTAATATTTCTTTAATTATTTCAAAACTTTTTTTATACAAAATTATGAAAGCTATTTATAAAATATAAATAATACAACTATTAGAATATTAGTGTATAATAATTACTTCAATGTATTATTAAAATTACTTATTTTTCAAGTAAAATAATTATTAAATTATTAATTTTAAATGAAATTCAAAATTTGCTTATAAATAATCTAAGGTAACACATCTCATGGTGTTCGTGTTGCTTATAATAATAAATTTAATGACTTGATTAAAATTATTTAATTTTAAAATTTAATAATTATTAAATCGTTAATTATAAACAAAATTCAAAAATATGTTAATTATACTCTAAGGTAACACAGCCCATGGTGTTACTAAGTTTAACACCTTCCACAGCTATGGTAACACACCTTTAAGGATATGGTAACACCAAAACTAGAGTGTTGTGGTAGGTCCAAAATTTCATAGCTATGGTAACACCCGAGAAGGTAACACCCCCCTCTAAGTGTTGTATAAAGCCATCTATGAGTGCTTTGACACAGCTTGTTGCCATATTCTTGCTTAAATCTTTCTTTTCTTTTCCAGAATTGTATGAATTGTTACAGTTCTTTCCAAACATAACAGATGAATTCTATCTTTTTTGTGTATAAACGATAGGAAGCACTTATTCATTCACTTCACTTCTTCTCACTTCACTTCACTTATTCATTTAGAAGTGACCTGCAAACGCGAACCGAGCTGTGTTTTAACCCGGTATAGGAAGTCACCCATCTTCTATAAAAGAGTGGGAGGAGCCTTCATTTTCATTCACTTCACTTCTTCTCACTTCTAAAATTCTCTTTAAAAGCTCTCAAGCTCTAAGGCTTTCAAGTTCTAGTTTCAAGTTTCAAGTTCGAGATCAAGATGGCAGATGGCAATCGTGCACCGGCTCCCTCGTTCTCTATGTCCGAGGCGATGTCCAAGAGGACCATGGCGAAAACTCTTCGAGGTAAAACTAGACTGCAACCTCCTTCATATATTGATCGTCGATTTCATTCTTTATTATACTTGTTGAATACTATGAGGGATACATTCCCTAACAGTTCTGAATTAAACTCATACCATAGTCCGTGTAAGCTAAACATGCATGATGTCAAACAAATTAAAGAGAGGTATGGCTTCCCGGATGCGGTCAAGGTCCGCCTTCCTGGCTTAGCTGATAGAACCTGTAATTGGCATCCCGAGAAGCTATGTGTTGTCAAAGGTGCCCTTGAAGCAGGTTTGAGATTTCCAGTTGATCCATTCATCATCAGGCTTCTAGTGGAGATTCAGATTCATCCTTGCCAGCTATATCCTAATGCGTGGCGTGCTATTATCATTTTCATACTAAGGTGCCGGGATCTAAATATTGATCCTACCACCACAATGTTCAGAAGCATATTCGCAATAAAGAATTCTTCTGAGACTAAGAAAGGATGGATCAGTATCCAGCACAGAACCAATGTTCCTCATATTGTGAAAGCCTTCTCCTTCCCAGATTCCCATCACTTTTGGGAAAGGGTGTTCGTGATTCTGAAATGGAGTGGTGGCGACTGGGGCAATTTCTTTGTGTCCAAGTTCGGGGAAGTGCAAGACAGTATGCACTTCATGTGTGATCTCAACGACCAAGAGCTACTTGACCGAGATAGATTACTTGCAGATGATGGTCGAACTCACTATAAAGTTTTCTTGAACAAGAAGAGGCTTGTGGAAGCTGGCCTTAGCTTACTTTCTATTGAGGGTAATTTTTTTATTGCACATTATGAACTCTGTTTGTTCTTATCCCGATATCTTTTCTGTTTCAATTTCAGTTGCTGAGGAAATAGACAGCCATCCCGAAAACCAGCTGACGGTTACTAGAAGGATGATCAAGAAAGCCCAGGCGGCTGCTGCACCTCCTGGCCAAAAAATTCCACAGTTCTTGTCGGGATGTTCTTCGAAAAGATCCCGGAATGCCGACGGGCAAGTTAGATCCCCCTTCATCCGTAGTTGGGGTATTTGTTAACAAAACTCCGTTTTGGGATGCCCAGAATCGGCCCTGGATTGGTCTAAGTTTAGCATCACTCTTCCTGATATGTTGACAGTGACTGCCGGGGATAAAATCGACGAAGCGGAGACTCTAGGAGCTCAAGCCCTATATCAGGTTTCACATTCTCATTCTTAGACGTAATATCTCCATATGACTTATCATTGTAAATAGCTCACTAATTCTTTGTTCCAGGCCAACGCCTACTTTCAGGCTAGCACTCGCCAAGGCCGAGCATATCGAGATGAGAACGTGGCCTTAAAGAAAGAAAAGGAGACATTTGACGAGAAGTGCCAGGACTTAGAGTCCAGGGCCATCCGTGCTGAAGCTGATGCACATTCTCTCTAGAGGCAATATGACTCCTTGTACAGGAAGAAGGCGGCTGACTACAAGTTGGTGGTGAAAGCTTATCAGGAGTCTGAAGACTTCTTTCAGCTTATAGACAAGAATGATGACGAAGTACGCCTGGGTATCATGTCTGTTGGCTGGAACAAAGCCGTCAATGCCGTGAGCAAGAGGCATTCGTCCGTAGTTGATCCAAGGAATTTCCCAAGCCCTTATGGCCATGTTGCTTCAGGCTCGGGAGTCAACATAGTGGCTCAAGCATCGGGTTCTGGCTCTAGGGGAAGTCATCGTCGTTCTGGCTCTGGCTCAAGGGGGGCACCCAAGCTGTTCAGCGTGATTCATCTTCCTCAAGTTCTCAAGGGAAGCAGCCGAACTTTCGGGGAAAACAACCCATGCCCGAAAGGCAAGTGGCAAAGGTCCGGCAGCCAATCCCGGGGAAGAAAAGGCTTTGCAAAGATACTGCCAAAGAGTCTTTTACTTCTTCTTCATCCGAGTCCGAGGAAATACGGCCAAGGGTGATGGATGAAGAGGAGAATGATGACGATGATGATGAGGAAGATGGCTCTGGTGAGGACGGCTCCGGTGACGGTGAAGATGAAGTGGAAGCTGTGGAGGAATCTGCAGAGGAGTAGTTTCATGGCCTTGCACGGCTTTGTTAACCACTTGTGGCTCTATCTTTTTATCTTCCAATCATGGTCCTTCGGGACTTAACTTAATTTGGGTCTGTAATAACTTGTTAACTTAGCCCTTCGGGGCACCTCTATCTATGCATTTGTTTTCGTTTATTCGTGTGCTCATTTATTTCCGGTACTCGGTCATCTTAGACTTACACTTATCTTGTGCTTGGTACATAATTAGAATCACAGAATCATAGAATAAGAAACAACTTGCATTAATAGTTCGAAAAATGGGCTCGGCCCTTACATACGCAATACTACTGTCCTACTCGGGGCAATAAGCCCTGGAAGGGTTTCATTGAACCTTATTTCTACTTCTCCTAACAGATAGATAAACAGCTAAGTCCTTGCTAGGACAGCTTAAACATAATAAATCTTGAGGTTCAAGGCATGCCAAGTACGGGGCACCTCATTCCCGTCCAAGGTCTCCAACTTATAGGATCCTCGTCCTAGTGTCTTCTTGACCCGATACGGCCCTTCCCAGTTAGGGGCTAGTTTTCCCTTTTGACCAACTCCAGAAGCCTCTATCTTCCTAAGAACCAAATCACCTTGTTAGAAGAACCTTTCCTTAACCCTATGGTTGTAGTAAAAGGATGCCTTCTTCTGATGCTCCACATTCTTGGCGTTTGCCTCGTCCCTGACTTCATCAGTTAGATCAAGGGCGAGCCTCGTGCCTTCTTCATTGGCCTCGGGTTCAAATGCCTCAACCCGAGGTGATGCATGCATAATCTCTAAGGGTACAACTGCTTTGGCTCCATAAGCCAATAAGAACGGGGTTGCTCCAGTTGTCACCTTACAAGTGGTGCGATATGCCCAGAGTATAGGCAGTAACTCATCCACCCAAGTACTCCTTGAGCGTTCAACTCTCTTCTTCAGTCCATCAAGGATAATTTGATTAGCCACCTTTGCCTGTCCATTAGCTTGCGGATGTGCTACTGAAGTAAAACGAAGCTCAATAGCATTTTCCTCACAGTATTTCTTAAACTCTTCATTATTGAACTGTGTCCCATTATCTGTCACAAGGATTCGGGGAATTCCATACCTGCAAATGACGTTCTCCCAAAAGAAATGGGCAACTTGCTTGGTGGTTATCTTGGCTAGAGGTTTAGCCTCAATCCACTTGGTGAATTAGCCGATGGCCACAATCAAAAACTTTCGTTGTGCTGATGCTACAGGGAAAGGACCAAGTATGTCCATCCCCCACATTGCGAATGGGATGGGAGAGTTAACCGAAGTCAACATCTCAGGCAGTTGCCTTACGATTGGAGCGTGCTTTTGACATCTGTCACACTTCTTAACATAATTCTATGCATCGGACAACATTTCTGGCCAATAGAATCATAATCAAGTGATCTTGTGAGCTAAGGCTCTGCCCCCCAAGTGTTGCCCGCAGATCCCTTCATGAACTTCTTCCAATGCTTCCCTAGCCTCTTGGGGCCTCAAACACTTCAAATATGGGTGACAAACGATCTCTTGTAAAGGATGCCTTCGATCAAGGCGTATCTCAATGCTCTCACTGACAGCTTTCGTGCCTCCAAGGCGTTGTCAGGTAGCCATCCGATTTCTAGGTGAGCTTTGATAGGATCCATCCAACAGCTTCCTATATCAATCGGTACCACCAATTTTGAGTTGACGGTCGGGGCCTTCAAGACCTGGAAGTAAACACTCCCTGCATAATTCTCTATCTCAGAAGAAGCGAACTTAGACAGGGCATCGGCCTTAACGTTTTCTTCTCTCGGAATATGCTCCACATAGCATTCATCGAACTGAGTCATAACAGCCTTTACAACTCTCAAATACCTTGCCATAGTTTAATCCTTGGCCTCAAATTCGCCATTCACCTGCGAGACTACCAGTATTTAATCTCCACAAACTTTGAGGTTCTTGACCCTCATGATTCTGGCCAAGCCCAATCCGGCTATCAATGCCTCATACTCAGCTTCATTGTTGGTAGTAGGAAAATCCAACTTCAAAGCATACTCAACTGTGAACCCATCGGGGCTTTGCAAAACCAAACCTGCGCCACTAGATTTTGTTTTTGATGCTCCATCAAAATAGAGCACCCAATACTCCTTTAGCTCAGGTACAAGTTCTTCATTTTTATTATCACTTCTAGGGGTGGTTACTATCTCCTGCCCCCCGACTTCTTGGTTGCCAATGGTACATTCAACCACGAAGTCAGCCAATGCCTGAGCCTTGATGGTTGTCCGAGGCTTGTATGTGACGTCGAATTCTCCAAGCTCGATTGCCCACTTGATTAGCCTTCTACTGGCTTTAGGGTTGTGCAAAATATTTCTCAACTGCTGGTCCATCAGGACTTCAATCTTGTGCGACTGAAAGTACGGTCGTAGCTTCCTTGAAGCTGTTATCAATGCCAGAGCAAACTTCTCAATGGGAGAGTAATTTAACTCATCCCCGTGCAACACCTTGCTCACATAGTAGATAGGCTTCTGAACCTTGCTCTCTTCTCGAATAAGAACAATATTTAATGCTTGTTCGGATACCGCGAGATATAGATAAAGAGTCTCCCCAGGACTTGGTTTGGCCAATAACGGGGCTTCAGCCATGTACTTCTTCAGCTGTTCAAAGGCCTCTTGGCTCTCAGGAGTCCACTCAAAATTTTTCACCTTCTTCAATGCTTGAAAGAAAGGCAAGCACTTGTCACCAGACTTGGAGATGAATCTCCCTAGAGCTGCAACTCGGCCAGTTAGCTTCTATACATCTCGTATAGAGTGGGGTGGTTCCATGTCCATAATTGCTTTGATCTTGTCGGGGTTGGCCTCTATGCCTCTTTTTGAAACCATCAGACCCAAAAGCTTTCCTGATCCAATGCCGAAAGCACACTTGGCTGGATTCAACATCATTTTGTGGTGTCTCAACACTTCAAATGCCTCTCTGAGGTGCTTAATGTGGTCTGCCTTGGAAAGGCTCTTGACTAACATGTCATCAACATAGACCTCCATGGTTTTTCCAATCAGATGGGCGAATATCTTATTCACCAGTCGTTGGTAAGTAGCGCCTGCATTCTTTAGACCAAAAGCCATAAGAAGATAGCAGAAAACACCAAAGTCAGTTATGAAAGATACCTTTGGATGTCATCCTTGTGCATCTTAATCTGATTGTAGCCGCTGAACCTATCCATGAAGCTCAACATCTCATGTCCAACTGTGGCATCTATCAACATGTCTATCCTTGGGAGGGGAAAACAATCCTTTGGACATGCATCATTCAAATCAGTGAAATCTATACACATCCTCCACTTTCCATTCGCCTTCTTGACCATCACCGGGTTAGCTAACCATTCGGGGAACTGAATCTCTTCAATAAACCCAGCCTCTAGGAGCTTGTCAACTTCTTTCTTGATGGCCTCTTGCCTTTCAGGAGCAAAATTCCTCTTCTTTTGTTTTATTGCTTTCCGTTCAGGATCAATATTCAACCTGTGAGTTATGAGTTGGGGATCAATTCCTGGCATATCATGTTGGAAAATGTGGGTTTAGCCCCACATTGACTAGTCATTTTGAGCATAGTTTTGAGTGGTCGTATATTGCGTGTGCATAATGGGTGATGCTTGGATTATGTTCTCCTCCGAGAGAGCTTTCCGAGGAATGTTTAATTACTCAAAATGGTTAAGGGATGAATGAGATATGATAGCTCAAAGATGGTCCCTTAAGAGTGGAAATTTTTGTTTAGATATTGGAAGTCCCACATTGAAATGGAAAAGGTGTTTCCATGACTTTATATAGTACAACACTTGAGTAGTGTTCACTTGTGTTGGCTAAGTGTTGCTCCATCTCCTACGCGGGCGCGCAGGGGGGTGCGAATTGTGGGCTTTCGAGGGGAAAACCGAGGCTTCGTAAGCCTTCGGGCTTTCCGCGTGTGCGACCTGCGGACACGAATGCAGCAGAAAATTGGGCCGGCTAAACCCGGACTAGTTTTGCTATTTTTTATTATTTCCACTGGGCTTAAAATAAATAAATCAAAAACTTTTTTGATTAATACGATCAAAATCTGTTTTGATTAATTCGAATAAATCAGAATCGGTTTGATTGATTTGATTAAATCCGAGATATGATTTAATTGCAGATATTGAGTAGTGCACAAGTCTTATCTCTAACCTTATCGTTACAGCCTATTTTAATTAACGCGTTAATTATTTTAGGCAGTTGTGTAGCGAGCAAGGTTTGTCAAACCTATAAATACCCCCCCTTAGGGTCTAGGTTTATTCATCTCATTCGCAGCCTAAACACATCCAATACCTCTCTCTCCCTGGTGATAGTTTTCTTGCTCGTTTTTGCTCGCCGAAGGTGCCGTTCTCTGCAATGCCATCGTTCTCTCGTTTTATCCTGGGAGGCTATCGTTTTCACACACACGGTGAGAGACGAAATAGCTTTAAGGAGACAGCTCTTCCGCTGGACTCGAGATACTCTTATATCCTTCTGTTCTGTTACTTATTTTTTTATTCACTGTTATACACCGATTTGTTATTCGCACATATATTATTATTTCTCACAGATTGTTTAACAATCTTAAAGCTATTTATATTTCTGTGACTACTACATCTGTCTTTGTTTGTTTCTGTGAATAACAGATTAATGGCTGATAACACCGTGAACAACACAAATACTGTGGTTGATCCCAATGCACGGATTGTAACATCCGATGGGGATCACCAACCGTCGCCAAACTCTAACGCACAGATTATAACATCTGATGTGAGTGCGATGCCGGTTGGACATGTGCCTATGGGACATGTGCCTTTGGGACATACTGTCATTGGACAGTTTAGTGTTCCGCTTGGATCGACGGTAGTACCACCTGCTAGGGTAGCTACCGCACATATGGCACCTGTTATGCCTACGGTTCCTACTGTTCCTGCTGCACATGCTGAGAAACCGGAGAAGTTCAATGGTACGAACTTCAAACGTTGGTAGCAGAAGATGCTGTTCTACCTGACCATGATGCATATGGATCGTTATCTCAAAGAGGATCCACCGTTGCTCACTGCTGAGAGTAACATACAAACAGTTTATGCTGTTGATGCTTGGAAGCACGCCGACTATATCTGTCGGAATTATGTGCTTAATTGTTTGGCTGACACGTTGTATAACGTGTACAGTAATAAGCCTACTGCTAAGGTCTTTTGGGAGTCACTTGACCATAAGTACAAAACCGAGGACGCTGGGGCTAAGAAGTGGATTGTTGGCCGCTTTCTTGATTATAAGATGGCGGATTCTAAGACTGTGGTCAGTCAGGTGCAAGAGCTACAGGTGATCATTCATGATATTCATGCTGAAGGGATGATCATAAGTGAGTCTTTCCAAGTTGCTGCTGTGATTGAGAAGCTACCACCTGGATGGAAAGATTTCAAGAACTACCTTAAGCACAAGCGTAAGGAGATGTCTATGGAGGATCTGATCGTTAGACTTCGCATTGAAGAAGACAACCGGGGATCCGAAAAGAAGATGAATGTTGCCACTGAAAAGGCAAACATGGTGGAACATAAGACCAAGAAGAACAATTCTGGCAAAGGGACGAAGCTAGCACCCAAGGGAGGAATTTCGAAGACGAAGTTTCAAGGGAAGTGCTACAACTGCGACAAAGTAGGTCATAGGTCTTCTAATTGCAGGAAGCCCAAGAAGCCCAACAAGAAAAAGGAAGCAAACATGGTCGATGATATCTCAAAGGAGATAGGTGACATAGACCTATGTGCTATGGTCTCTGAGGTGAACCTAGTTGGCTTCAACTCAAAAGAATGGTGGATTGATACAGGAGCTACAAGGCATGTTTGTTCAGACAAGGCGATTTTCTCGAGCCTCAAAGCTTCCGATGCTGGTGATAAGCTTTACATGGGGAATTCAGCAACTTCAACCATTGAAGGGGAAGGCACGGTGATTCTGAAGATGACCTCTGGGAAGAATTTGACTTTGAAAAATGTACTTTATGTGCCTGATATTCGCAAGAACCTTGTGTCTGGTTCCTTGTTGAATAAGCATGGCTTTCGCATTGTTTTAGAGTCGGATAAGGTTATTTTGTCTAAGAGTGGTATGTTTGTAGGCAAGGGTTATGTAACTGATGGGCTCTTTAAGCTCAATGTGATGTCTGTTAAAGATGATAATGAAATAAAGAACTCTTCTGCTTACTTGCTTGAGTCTCCTAATTTATGGCATGCTAGATTAGGACATGTGAATTATGATACTTTACGACGATTAAGTATGAAAGAATACATACCAAAATTGAATATTGATTCAAAACATAAGTCTGAAACTTGTGTTGAGGCAAAATTAACGAGATCATCATTTAAACGTGTGGAAAGAAACACCAAAGTGCTGGACCTAATACATAGTGATATATGTGATTTGAAATTCGCTCCAACTAGAGGAGGAAACAAGTATTTTATTACATTCATAGATGATTGTACAAAATACTGTTATATATATTTGCTTAAAAGCAAAGACGAAGCTATAGATAAATTTAAAATCTATAAGGAAGAAGTTGAGACACAACAAAATGAGAAAATCAAGACAATACGTAGTGATCGTGGGGGTGAATATGTTGAACCTTTTGGGGAATTCTGTTCACAACATGGTATAATCCATGAGGTTACTGCGCCATACTCCCCTCAGTCAAATGGAGTGGCTGAGAGGAAGAATCGCACTCTCAAAGAAATGATGAATGCGATGTTGTTAAGCTCTGGACTTCCGCAATCGATGTGGGAGGAAGCCATCTTGAGTGCAAATCATCTTTTGAATATGATGATTCGCAAGAACAAGGATGCAAGTCCTTATGAAATGTGGAAGGAAAAGAAACCAAGTTACCAAAATCTGAAAGTGTGGGGGTGCCTTGCAAACGTACTAATTCCTGCACCTAAGAAGGTGAAGATTGGTCCAAAAATTGTGGATTGTATCTTCATCGGATATCCACCACATAGTACTGCATATCGGTTTCTTGTATATGACTCGAAGATTCCTGAAATTCAAAGGAACACGATTATGGAGTCTATGAATGCCTCATTCTTTGAGACAGTATTTCCTTGTAATCCTGGTGTTGACCGCCCGACTACGTCTAAACGAACTCATGAGTCTATTGATGACAATAATTAGAGTGATGAAAGTGAAGACAAAAATGTGGGGGTAGTAAGAAGGAGCAAAAGACAAAGAAAGGAGAAATCCTTTGGATCAGAATTTCTAACTTATTTGCTTGAAGAAGGTGATCCGAAAACCTATAAGGAAGCGGTAACATCACCTGATGGTCCTATGTGGAAGGAGGCCATCAAAAGTGAAGTTGATTCTATTCTACAGAATCATACTTGGGAGTTAGTGGATTTGCCAGCCGGATGCAAATCACTAGAAAGCAAGTGGGTGTTCAAGAAGAAGTTGAAACCCGATGGTACTATTGATAAGTACAAGGCTAGACTTGTAATCAAGGGATACAAGCAACAAAAGGGCCTTGACTATTTTGATACATATTCTCCAGTATCGAGAATAACGTCCATAAGGATGATGTTTGCTATCGCTGCAATGCGAAAATTAACAGTGCATCAAATGGATGTGAAAACAGCTTTTCTAAATGGAGATATAGATGAGGAAATCTATATGAAACAACCTGAAGGGTTTGTTGTTCCTGGACAAGAAAGGAAAGTTTGTAGATTGGTAAAGTCACTGTATGGCTTGAAGCAAGCGCCTATGAAGTGGCATGAACAATTTGATGAGGTCGTGTTGGCCAGTGGCTTCAAGATCAATGAGTGTGATAGTTGTACCTACTACAAGGATGACGAGAGTGGATATGTTATGATGACATTGTATGTAGATGATCTACTTATTGCTGGTAGCAATGATAGAGTGATCAAATCTACAAAGGATATGTTAAAATCAAGATTTGACATGAAAGACATGGGACTAGCTAATGTAATTCTAGGAATTCAAATTTCTAGGACATCTGAGGGTCTCGCACTGAGTCAACCACATTATGTTGACAAGATCCTTGAGAAGTTTCTGAAGGATGAT
This sequence comes from Kitagawia praeruptora, assembly GCA_037693485.1. NCBI lineage: Eukaryota > Viridiplantae > Streptophyta > Magnoliopsida > Apiales > Apiaceae > Kitagawia > Kitagawia praeruptora. Next base: position 128,322,035 of record CM075351.1, read on the forward strand.
TTTGAGAAAGCTAGGACACCTGTGGATATGACTTTGCATCTATCCAAGAACAAAGGTGTAGGAGTCTCCCAATTGGAATACTCAAGGATTATTGGTAGTCTGATGTACCTGATGAGTTGTACTAGACCAGACATTGCGTACTCAATTAGTAAGTTGAGTAGGTTTACGAGTAATCCGGGAGCTGATCACTGGAAAGCGATCATACGAGTACTAAGGTACTTGAGGGGAACTCGAGACTATGGTTTGCATTATGGCAGTTATCCAGCAGTACTAGAAGGCTATACTGATGCAAACTGGATATCTAGCAAAAAGGCACTGAAGTCTACGAGTGGATATGTGTTTACACTAGCTGGAGTAGCAGTGTCGTGGAAATCCTCCAAACAAACTGTGATAACTCAGTCCATAATGGAAGCTGAGTTTGTGGCATTAGATAAATGCGCACAAGAGGCTGAATATTTACGCCAATTTCTGGAGGATATTCCGAGATGGTCGAAGCCTGTGACTGCAATAGGACTGCACTGTGATAGTCAGTCTGCTATTGGCAGGGCACAGAGCACAATGTATAATGGAAAGTCCCGTCACATTCGACGAGGACATAGTTCCATTAGACAGTTAATGTCAACCGGAATTATCACTATTGACTTTATACCATCTAAGGATAATATCGCGGATCCGCTAACCAAAGGGTTATCTAGAGAACTGGTTGACAAATCATCGAGAGGGATGGGCCTTAAGCCTATTGCTTAACGGCGTCATGGTGGACACCCAACCTTGCTGACTGGAGGTCCCAAGAACTTGGTTCAAATGGGCAAACTAAATCATGATGACCAAATCACTGTGGGGGTAACCCCTGGCCTGTTCCTATGATAAGAAACAGTGAGACCTGTATGGTACGAGGGTAAGCTTTACGCTTTTAATGATCTTTGGCGAATACATGGAGTTCAATAGCATTGAATGCATGGAATTCGGTTGAGTAAACGCGGGTTACTCTTTAAGATAAAGATCACCTATGTGGGAGAGAAGTGGGGCCGCTTGATAGGAGAATTGCGAGGCACAATTCTTTAGAAACTCATGCAGAACCAGGACGATGTTCCATGGCCAAAATGGACATAATCATGAGAGCTGAACGAGTCAGAAAGGGTATAGTGATAAGTATATCATCGTTTACACAAACGGTCGAACAGTTCAAAGACAAGCACGTCTACTGTCTACCAGTAAAGTCGGTATGCTTACTCAAGCGAAGGTTCAAGGAGCATTCTCTACCTATCGTATGCTATATCTGATCGAAGAATTCTATCACCAAACCAAACTCCGTGTCTGTCTGTCTGGTTTGTGCTACTACATTATCATTCCCATCCATGTGGGGGATTGTTGGAAAATGTGGGTTTTAGCCCCACATTGACTAGTCATTTTGAGCCTAGTTTCGAGTAGTCGTATATTGCGTGTGCGTAATGGGTGATGCTTGGATTATGTTCTCCTCCGAGAGAGCTTTCCGAGGCATGTTTAATTACTCAAAATGGTTAAGGGATGAATGAGATATGATAGCTCAAAGATGGTCCCTTAAGAGTGGAAATTTTTGTTTAGATATTGGAAGTCCCACATTGAAATGGAAAAGGTGTTTCCATGACTTTATATAGTACAACACTTGAGTAGTGTTCACTTGTGTTGGCTAAGTGTTGCTCCATCTCCTACGCGGGCGCGCAGGGGGGGTGCGAATTGTGGGCTTTCGAGGGGAAAACCGAGGCTTCGTAAGCCTTCGGGCTTTCCGCGTGTGCGACCTGCGGACACGAATGCAGCAGAAAATTGGGCCGGCTAAACCCGGACTAGTTTTGCTATTTTTTATTATTTCCACTGGGCTTAAAATAAATAAATCAAAAACTTTTTTGATTAATACGATCAAAATCTGTTTTGATTAATTCGAATAAATCAGAATCGGTTTGATTGATTTGATTAAATCCGAGATATGATTTAATTGCAGATATTGAGTAGTGCACAAGTCTTATCTCTAACCTTATCGTTACAGCCTATTTTAATTAACGCGTTAATTATTTTAGGCAGTTGTGTAGCGAGCAAGGTTTGTCAAACCTATAAATACCCCCCTTAGGGTCTATGTTTATTCATCTCATTCGCAGCCTAAACACATCCAATACCTCTCTCTCCCTGGTGATAGTTTTCTTGCTCGTTTTTGCTCGCCGAAGGTGCCGTTCTCTGCAACGCCATCGTTCTCTCATTTTATCCTGGGAGGCTATCGTTTTCACACACACGGTGAGAGGCGAAATAGCTTTAAGGAGACAGCTCTTCCGCTGGACTCGAGATACTCTTATATCCTTCTGTTCTGTTACTTATTTGTTTATTCACTGTTATACACCGATTTGTTATTCGCACATATATTATTATTTCTCACAGATTGTTTAACATATCAGCTGCAGTCCAAGCAAACACATCATTGTTTTCTTGCAAGAAGGCCGTCAACTTGCCTTTCAAGGGTTCCTTCAGTGAAGCTCCTATATAAGTAACTTTCTCAGGGTCGCCCAACTCTAGAGGTATGGGGACCAAATCCTCTGCTGGCTTCGTTCGGTGTTCATCATCACCACGGACATCCATGTCTTCGAAAATTCAACATCTGAGTAGCCTCCTTAGGTTCCTGCCCGATTGTCATGGGCAACTGAATAGTCCCTTCAACTTTGGACTCAACTTCATTAAACCCGTAGATGGGCATGTTGGTCGAGGTCAACTGAGAGTCAGTATATCCCATTCTCACGAATGCATCATGAAACAAAATATCAACAAAAGCTCCATTGTCTATCAAGACTCGCTTCACCTCTGAGTTTCCAATTACAGGAGTTATGACCAATGGGTCGTCATGGGGGAACTTCACCCCTTCAAGGTCAGATTCATCAAAACCAATTGCGATTTCAGTCCTGGCACGTTTCGGGGCCTCTCCCATGATGTGCATCACCTCTCTGGCATATGCCTTTCGAGAGTTTCGAGTTGTGCCGGCCGTTGTCGGGCCTCCCCAGATCATGTTGATAACTGGCCCTCAGGGCTGTGTGTTACGATCACGATCATTATCCCTTCTATCATTGTCTCTCTTGTCATAATCCCTTCTTTGGGTTCCACGATCTTCACCCTTAGTTAATTTATTCAGTTTTCCTTTGCGAATCAGGAACTCAATCTCGCCCTTCAACTGTCTGCAATCATCTGTATCATGTCCCACATCTCGGTGGAACCTACAGTATTGATCCTTGTTCCTTTTGGCGAGATCACCCCTGAATGGCTTCGGCCATCGAAAATCCTTATCCTTCTCAATCTCTAACAAGATTTGGCTCCTGGGTGCGTTCAATCTTGCATAGTCAGAAAACCTTGGTCCCAAATTCTTCTTTGGCGGTGACTCAAAGTCTTTGCTAGTACGGGGATACTTGTCCCTAGCATCATACTCCTGGTCTTGCTTTCGCTTCTTGGAGTCATTGTTACCCTTGCCATTACCTCTCGCAGCTTCTTTCTCCATGCTATCCTCAGCCATGATATACTTGTCAGCCCTTCGCTGGATCTCGGCCAAGTTTTCAGGAGGATGCTTTGCCAATGATCTTTTAAAGAATTCATCAGTGGTTCCATATTCCAGGGCTACCATGGCCACCTTGTTTTCCAAATCAGTGATGTTCAACGTCTCCTTAGTGAACCTCTTAAGGTAGTCTCTCGAGTTTTCATTTTTCCCTTGCACCACGTACATGAGAGATGCGGAGCTTTTCTCATGAACTCTTCCACTGATAAACTGACTAATGAAAGCAGCACTCAACTCCTTAAAGGAGCCAATTGAATTAGCAGGCAAACGACTATACCATCTCTGAGCCATGCCCGACAGGGTTTGGGGGAACGCCCTACACTTTAAGGCGTCACTTGCAGGCTACAGCAGCAGTGCGTTTGAGAACATCCTAACATGGTTTGTGGGATCACCCGTTCCATCATAAGCCTTAATTGTCGGCATCTTAAATTTCTTTGAGATGTGGGCATTCATCACCTCCTCAGTAAATGGGGGTGTGGGATCATCAGGATCCCTAAGTGGCATCAGATCCTTGGGGTTGCTCTTGTGGGTTTCCACCCTTGTTGTTCTTCCTGTTGGGGCGTCAGCCCTTCTCTGTCTTCTTGAAGACCTCTCTAAGTCTATAATGGGAATCGGTCTTGAGGTTGGAGGAGGTTGAGTTTGATTCAACCTAGCTTGTTCTCTCGCAATATCATCCTTTAACCTTAAGATCTCGGCCTCATGAGCCTTGATTCTCTCAGCAGCTATCAAAGGGGGTCCATCATGGATAGTTTGTGCTCTCCTTCTAGGTTTTCTACTAGCACGTCGCCTCCTCGGGGCTTTATCACGATCGTCATCATCAGACGATGAATCATCAGTATAGGGACCGGAGTAGTCAAGATACTCTCGATCTCGGATCTGCAAGGCATGACCACTTGGTCCAATACCTTGAGTAATTGGAGGGTAATTAGGCAGACCATACATCGGGTTGGTATTCATGGGGAGATCTGTAGTATGGATCTGTACCCCCGGTGGTAACGGGCGATTGGGATCAACCAGAGGAGAAACCAGCATCTGGAGAGAGCTGGTTTCTTGACTTGGATGGATGACCATAGACAACGTTCTCTCAGCATGGGGATTCGTCCCTGGGGGTTGAGAAGCTTGAGTTTGAGTGATCGCCCCTGTTGTTGGGGGTACCTGCTCAGTGGCAGGCGGAGCAGAGCTTAGAGGCAAGGCCTCAGTAGAGGTTGTTGTTGTTCTTCGTGTGTTCACCATGGTTGATGTTGTTGTCCCACAGACGGCGCCAAATGTTGTGGAATAAAAACTAGGTCACGAATTAGTATTTAATGCTAGGATTCAGGAGCTTCGTGCTTTAATGGCTATTTCCGTGTTCGAGACTGATCGGTCCTCACAGAGTGCCTACGTATCTTGTACTGAGAATCAAGCCAAAACGTAGTTCTGAGAATGAGGGGTCAGACCCTTTATATATGCTGAGAAGCCCTAGAATCGTAGTAGAATTAGGTGACTTGGTGGGCAAACCACCGCCTAGAAGAAGGTTCTAGTCTCCTTCCATATTAGAATCAGTTTCCATGTTGAAATAGATATCTTGGAGGCTAAGTCAGGCAAGAGTAATATCCTTGTTTGACTCTTATTTGCTGAGCTGTTTATTACCCATAATATTAATTACGAAATTAATATTATTAATAGGGTTTGGGCCCATCTGGTGGGCCCCACGTTTGGACCATTCTAGTTCTAATTAATGCCACATTAAATGTGTCTTTAGGGCTTAATTTTAGCCCATATCAAAGATATTAGAATAAGTATAAATATATTTATAAAAGAATAAAATAACTAATACTAAAGCTACTCATGGATAACGGGATAAGAAAATAACAAACATATTTCATATATGTAATGTTTAATTTTGGAAAGGCTAAATATTCCAAAAAAAATTTCAATATTTTTTCTAAATATTTATGTGTCAGGACTATGATTACTGCATGCATATATATGAATCATAAATTAAAATGTGCCATGTGTCATTGCCACTGTTCTAAAATTCCCCGATTCAACCGATTAATCTTCTGGAAGGTAGCCAACCGATTCGATTTTTGAAATCCGATTAATCCTGTTAATTTATTTAAAATGATATGTTTAATTGTAAATTAGACTAATAAATTAAATATTATTATAATATCCGATTAATGCTCCGATTAATCCGTCCGATTAATCCACGCCTATCCGATTAGGCGCTAGGCGGTACCCCAACCGCCCTGGACCGCCTAGCGATTTCTGGAACACTGATCATTGCACATCATTCTGTAAAAATTTTGGAAACAAATTTGGGATATCTAATAGTAATCTTTAATTTTCCACAGATTTTAAAGTATTATGATTATTTAGTAAAATAATAATTGTAACCTTCTTGTAAATAAAAAAGTCTAATTAGAATTATAATTAAAATTAAAATTATATTTTTCTTATTAGAAAATAAATTTAACTGAATCTACGTCCCCAAAAAGTCAAGTACAGTAGCACTAATATTTTGAGTTAAATCTATATAATCAAGAAAGTTATTAATTTGTGTATTTTATTGCTTCATTAATAATAGTTATTACTATTCATTGATTTTGATTATCTGGTATAAGGCATTGCCAATTTTCAATTTTTAGAAACAGTCTTTTTTTTTCTTAGATTGAGGTTTAATCTTATCATTTTTATTGTATTTAAACTAGTACTTTTGCCCGCGCTCTGCGAGCGGGCGTCGATTCATCTGGTTTGTAATAAAATTTGAATGATAGAATAATATAAATATTTTATTTGTAATTAACAAAACCTATGATTCAGGTCGAACGCATGTATTTTTAAAATTAAAGGGAAATTAGTTTAAAAATCCAAAACATACCTCAATTCATAAACAACAGACAACAAATTAACCAACATTGTCTTCCTATCTCATTACAAAATATCTATTTTGTAATCATGATTGAATGTGTATTCAGATGGAACAATGAGTGTAAACATGACCATGTTATATTACATAAACGTAAATGTGGTTTAAAAAGAACATAAGCAGACATATTGCCTCATAAATTATTCTATGATACACAATATTACATTTATAAAACGTAAATCTTCAATTGCAAGATATGATATACTCTCCATACTGAGCACATGTATCACTGTAAAACATAATTAATTTAATAATGATTTGCAGCACTAATAATGATCATGTCTAAAGCAAGAACATTCTTATTGATTGATTCAAATACTTCGCCAAAGTAAAAAGTTTAAAATTCTGAAAACATGCTGAAAATCAAAGCAGGGCATCATTTCACCCAAAATAAACAAAAGTTCGAAACAAACAATTTTATTAAGCAAGTGGAAATTGAAAATTATGCTGCATGAAGAAGTCATCTCTTGAAACTGCAATCCTTTTCAGTCCTGTACATTTACATTAAACATGTATGATTTAAGTCATGTATCTGTATAACATGTTTATGTTTAAGAACGTTAAAAAACTGTTTAACAACATGATTTACCTTTTCCAATTTAATTTGCTTGAGTGGAATAGGTAATGGTTTATTTTCTTTCTCAACTGAATTGTCATCAACAGCATCCAGGTCTGTTATAGAAATGACAGTTTCGTCATTCAATCTCTTCAGCCGATTTGATGTAGATTTCTCAGTATCTGGAGTCTTTGTTTCAGAATTCTGAACGGAATATGTTGATGAGTACTGTGTACAAAGTGATTCAAAATGTTTGTGAGTAAAAAAATGAAATGAAATGCTTGCAGCATTGACAAATAAGTATGATCTGATAAGAATGTGTAGGTTGTTTTTCATATACCTGGGAAATCTTAGAACCAAGACTGAAATCACTATCATCTTGTTTATTGTGTTCAACGATTTCAAAACCCTTGTAGATATCAACAACTGTGTAGGTGTAAGAATTCTTCTTGACATTTTCCTCATTCATACGAATTGTTAACGTATATTCATTGCCTACAAAAGCCTTTAGGCTACTTGGAAACTCTACATCTTTCCCTTCCTGGTGCATCAAATCAAATCAGGATTTCAAATATATAGAAGTATTTGTGAAACAGTAACAAATGTGTACGTAAATTTTAATGTAAAATGAATATGTGTTTGCAGTGATCATACCCTATCTTGCTCTGCCAGAACATCGAACACAGTTTTACCAATTATATTTTCAACCTCGCGATCATATAAGATAAATGTAGCTACACCAGTAGAATCTCCAGCAATCAAACATATCCTAAACCTTTTTTACAGAACCAAGCATATATATACATGAATAATCTAACATACTAATAATAAAACTCCACATTTTTTCATACATTTGTGTAACAGAGACCTGTTTGATTACCTCTTTTCAGGGAAAGGAATATTTCTTTTACATTCCTCACATCTAAATTTTCCTTCAATCATATAAATTTCCTTTTGACAACTGCTGCAAGCATCATAGTTCCAGTCTTTCGTTTCTTTCACTGAGCTAACAGTCACTTCGCACATAACTAATTTCTACATTCAGTTATAAAATAATAAATTTCAGCCAATGCATACACATAAAAGAGACAAACATAATCAGCCATAAGAGATCGCAAACAATACCTGAATGTAAGACTCATCAAGTGCTCTCAGTTGAGCAATGGTGAAGATACTTGCTTTTTCTGGTTCTGCGAAAATATTTGGTTGATCCAGGTTGAATTCTGGTAGAATGGACCTAAGAGTTGAATGAATTGATGATTAAAAGTTGATATATTTTAAATGTACTATGTTGAATTGTCTGCAATCGTATAAATATACCTTCTTTTCATTTCTGTTACACTACGATGATTGTAGTTTATGAAGAACCTTGTAGCTCCAACATTGGACACGTATGGCTCTCCTATAAACACTAATAACTTAGAGTCTAATTTTTGTAATCACAAATAATAATGCATACTACTTTATCAGAATTATTAGACGGTAATAAGATAGAATTGTAACATCAATTCATAGTACAAAGTAGAGTAAACTGAAATACCCTTGAACTCATTAACTCTGCAGCTAGCCACAATAACAACTATTGGGATATCAGTAATTTTCAGTAGTTCTGATAAGAAGGATTCTCCCAAGTTGTCCCAGAAACATGCTTTGATAGATGCACTATAAAATAAAATGTAAAGGCAACCGAATAAGTAATTACTCGCACAATAATTCAGTTGTAATTTAAAGCTTGACAGTAATATGTGTCATAGATAATACCTTCCATCAGTAAGAGTAAACCTGATGCAACGCTGGTCCACCTCCTTTTGATGTATTCTGTTCTAAGAATATCCTGATCTTTTAGCACACCAATGATATCTACGAAAAATAATAAAATTACCAAGTTGGTATATGCTTAAAAGATACAGGAAGAATACAAAATTATAACCATATTTATTCTACCATACCAATCAGATAGTTATTGTCAGATTGCTTGCTCATATCGCGGATATCACCAATGTCAAAAAAATCAAACTCCATGTTACGTATCAACCTGTCCATCCTCTCGGAATCTTGAAATACCATAACTTTGGTATAATTGGATAGCCAAATTTGTTTGTCATATCTTGTGCATCGAAGAGTTTCTTTGCGATAGGTTTTGACTGAGAAGTTCCTTATAGAATATATCTTGCCTTCTTCAAACGTTTTTTCAAAGGTATCAATATAGCTTGGCCATATAAAAGCATGCATTCTGACATGCTGTTATTATAGAGATAAACGAATGGAACATCAGAGAATATAAAAACATTTTGCATAAAAAATGCAAATAATTCAAGGTTTTGTATAATTACCTTATCATCCAGCAAAAGCATGTTACGGCCTTTGAACTCTTTATCTCCTTTTGAACTATAGCTATCCCAAATACGAATGACCCTCACCTTAATTGTCCAGTCATACTTACTGTCGTTTAGTGAATCCAAGCTATCAAACTTGACATTGCTCATAATGCTTAACTGCAAAATTAAGATGTACAATAAAAAAAACATAAAACAGAGTAAAACTTGATAAGTTTTCGATATAACTCACGATGATGTAAAGCAGCGAAGTTTGTGTGTAATTAGGTCTAGGTTTATTAGGCATTTATATACGAACTTGGTATGTTTAGTGTGAGGCAAATACGCAGGAAGTTTTGCCACTAATGTTAATCGTTCCATATCAATACTAATCTCTTAAATTAAGCCTACATTTGTGGAATGGTTATTGATATGAATTTTCTACATTATTATGCATATCCAATATATAATTATATTATCTTTCACATTACATAAAATTAGATAATGAGCTAAAGTTGTTCAATCAGTCTAACAATGATGATCGTGCAAGTTTTGTTGATTTTAACAAACAAATTTTAAAGGATAGGATTATCAATCTATTAAATTTAATTTAATTAAAATAAATAAAATTTTGAACAATCTCTTAAATTAAGCCTATATTTGTGGAATGGTTATTAATATGAATTTTCTACATTATTATGCATATCCAATATATAATTATATTATCTTTCATATTACATAAAATTAGAAAATGAGCTATAGTTGTTCAATCAGACTAACAACGATTGTGCAAGTTTTGTTGATCTTAACAAACAAATTATAAAGGATAGGATTATCAATCTATTGAATTTAATTTAATTGAAATAAATAAAATTTTGAACAATGTTTAAGGAAAGTTTTAACAAACTTGATTAAGAAAGATTATGTTCATTCATATCTATAACAATCTTTTAACAACCTATAATATAATGTAAATCCATATTATTTAGTATAATGTGTTATATATCGTTAACATTTTACATTCTTATATAAAATTAAAAATTTAATTTAGGAAATATTTTTTTTTACTTCAACCAAATATCGATGTCTCAAGACATGTATCATTTTAACATGTTTACAATAATTTTGTATACACCTAGAAATTTGTAAGAAAAATATTATTATTTTTGTAAATAAAAAATCAAACTGTCACAACGTTTCCTTAAACTGTAAATTATTTTACAGGGAATTTTGTGATTTCATTTATGTGAACGAAAGTTATACTCTAAATAAATAATTATTTTTTAAAAAAAATCTGTCATGAATTTTTTTAAATACTGTTTTATATTTTCCGTATTAAATTTGTAGAATATGTGAAGCAATGTTAAATATGTTCAAATGTTCTTAAAATTAATATTTTTAAATTTAAGAGAAATGCATTAATAATAAGCATAAACATAAAACAATATTTATAGAAGTCGAAATTTTGAAGATTTAATTACATGTCTTATTACATGAATTAAGACATAAATTTATTTGAAAAAAAACATATTATTCTCCAAGATGCTCTTGACTTTATTTCTTAAACAATATACTCGTAGAATCACATCATTGATGATTTGGTGGCTCCTCATAACCATCTGTATCAAGCCTGTCACATATAGGAAAGAATCAATATTGGAATTGATATGATATGTATCTTGTATTTTAAAACTAATTAAATGGAAACATTATTATACCTATGGCGCAAGTTGAAAACAGCTTGTTCATTTGGGTTAATATAAACCTTTGATGGTGCAACATTAGTAATAGTGATTCTACCTGCAAATGTAAATGTTAAGGAAAATCTATTTATAAAAAGACCTAATAAATATATGTATTAAAAATACGATTATACTTCTCATCGATGAATCACATAAAGAACTAATCCATGGAAATCTGGACCTTGACAGCCGCTAGAATTACTACTACTGGTCGTTCAATAACCTCTTCAAAAATTGGATTCAGTTCCTCTGTAATCTCTCCCCATAAGTGAACGTGTAAAGATTGGCTTCGAAGACATATAAGGACACATGAGTATTAATAACAATGAACATTCACATAACAATATAAACAGAATAATCTTAGATTTTTATACCTTCCATCACCAAGCCTAAATCTAATCAATGGACTTAGTCCTCGTGTTGTGTACTTCATCTGAACAGGTTGGATGTTTTCAACAACTCCAATTGCATCGGGTTCATATGCAAAAAATATGATTAAAAACTTACAATTGCTTGAAGTTACAATACATATAACAGATAAGGTTAGCTAAATCACCTATTGCATAGGTACGATCTTTATGGTAATCTTCAGCATTCTCAATGATTTGGCTCACTTGGATTAATTCAAATTTTTCTTCCGGTATGGAACGATCTTCAGGAACAACCATATGAACTCTGCTTTTATTTGTAAGAATGATACACATGGATGAATGAACTGCTCTGTATTGGCCAAATGCATGTCTAACACTAAACTCGGATATTTCGTAAACATTTCCAACCATGATATTATTGGCAAAAGCATTCCAAATATCAAGTCTCACTAATGCTTGCAAATGGTATTTCTGTAATGTGTAAATATCATTTCATAAAGTCAGAAGCATATATATTACTTTATAATTTATAGAGATTGAAATCTGCATAATCTTACTTGGGTATCGAGAAGAATAAGATTCATTCCAAGTACTTGTCCCTCTAAATTCCTTGTTGGCCATATTCGTGTTACTCGGACCTTAATCCTCTGATGGTCGTTGAAAATGTTGAGCGATTCAAGATGATCAAACATGTCTCCATCTGTAAAAGAAAGAAAGATGGACATAAGGATGGAAGCATAGTATAATTAGTAGTGATTAGAATATGAGTTGCAGCATGATGAAATAAGTTTTAGAATTAACCCATGGGACAACTACTTCAAGATGCAAAGGAAGAAGCAAGCAATTAGTTTTTTAGTTCTGATCTTTATATTTAAACAAAGATTAATACTTATCACCTAGGAAGATTTGTTGCTGAAAAAAAGGAATCAGATATATTATTGTTGTTACATGCTGTTACAATACGATAATGATTGATTGGATTTTGAAGCTTTGGCAATGTACCTATAAATCTATGTATAATATCAAAACCAAATCTTCCTTTAAACATTTTTTTTATTTCGTGCAATAAATAAAACGACAGCATTATGACTATCAATATATGACTATGACTATAACTGAGATAGTGGATGGATTGGAGTTTGTTCTTCAATTCCAAACATTCATATGTCATTGAACAGCTTGAACAAAGAAAGATTTAGTATAACTTTACCCTGGAAATGGTTGAATTTCAGGAAAATAAGAATAGACTTGCTAATTTTGTTGCAACATATTGAACTCATAACAGTATCAAACTTGTTGTTTTTATGAGGGCATTTGACAGGGAAACTAAATTAAAAATATTTAATTTATTCTACAATTCACTTACTAAAGAATGAATAAAAGGTGAAAATGGAAAATTTAACATAAAAGTAACAATTTGAAAAATAATATAAAATCAAAGACGTGGCAGTTATAAAACCAACCAAAGCCTCTATTGGTTTATATTTTAAAAGATGACCATAAATCATGTATATGCCAAGATCAAAGGATTTCACAATTATTTAGTGTAGAACATGGTATAGAACGTGGCAGTTAAAAAACCAACACATCACTTTGCCAGTTAATCAAATGTCTATAAATTGAAATGGATATACACATCATTCTTGCATATGATTTGCTCTATACTTATTATCTAAACAAATGAGTTCAAGATCAGTAAAGAGGAGAAGGTGCACAAATATCAAGTCATTGCTGGTAAATGACTTGAATAACATCAACCTAACTTCTGCAGATCTAAACGAAGATATTCGTTCAGCAAATGAAGATTTCGGTCTATTTTTCAAGAGCATGGAGGATAGACAGATAGAACTATTTGCTCGAACCATTGGAATCGAAGAAAAATACATGTAAATACCTATGTGTGAATTTTATTGTGATGCTTTTGTTTTATAAATTATAACACTGTGCATATGATTTTAAAATGTAGGAATATTACAGAGGTGGTGACAGGAAACGAACATGCATCCGCTGGTCAATCTTCAAATCAAGATGTTCAAGTTCACAGTTCCTATATAGGAAGAGAACGCAGGTTTGTAGATGATACTCAGACATCTCTTGTTGGGCATGTGAAGCATTTTAGAGAGCTTTTGGAAGAGATGTTAAGAGGATTCAAGACATTTGAAGCACAATGGACACAAAAACTAAATGATTGGTTAACCAAAGCTGGTGAATTGGAGGAACAGAGGGCAAAAATGAGCGCTGGACTTGTGGATTTCTCACGTAATATATAGTTATCTGAAGCTTCTTGACCTATCACTTTGCATTGCTACTAATAAGGATTTATATATTGTCTGAACCTTATTGTTTAGTTATTTAGTTAAATCTCAGGAATATGTTCCTGTAATATTGTTTATTTGTGTTCTATGTTTGACACACGTCAACTGTTCATTTCACCATTTGCGTATTGTTACCATTTGAACTATTGTTGCCATTTGTTTCTGGTAATGAACTTTGTTGATTCCAATTGGCTTAATACGTACTTTGGTTCCTGTTTTGTTTTTTATTAGGAAACTTTTTGAATTTGTCAGTTTGATGACCATCTTTTACTTCATTTTGTCGAATATTTCTTGAATTTCCTTATTATTTCATGTTAGTTATATCGCACTGTATCACTATTTTTGAGATCAAATGTTAGAGATAATGGTTGTTCTTCATATGATGCAAACCAGATTGTGTAAGGTCATGCAGTGTCTTGTTTTGTCCTAGTGTAAAACGTATTGGATGTCTTCTTTATTGTTATGTACATATGTAAAGCAAACATTAATCAGTGTTTACAAAAAACATAGTCAATGCATCATGCATCCATAAAATAGGGAATTTAAAAATTCATCATAACAACAAATATTAAACGTACATAGAAACAAACTGGTTAATCACTAACAGATGACAGTAAAATTTTGAACAACAGGATCTGAACTTTGCAATAAGCACAATCAGTATTCCACATGTGTGCCATTGTCAAGCATCTTCCATGTACTTGACTCTTATGGCAAATGCTACTTTCAACCGTTTTATCACAGAGTGCGTTCCACAATTCATCTTCAAGAGGATGACCTTTGAGTTGATACATTGGTTTTATATTTCTTGCATTTGGGCAAAACTTGTAAATGGGCAGAAGATGATCAATCTCGAACAGATAACAGTACATTTCCTCAAGAAACTTAATAAGTTCTATTATCCTAGATCTCAAATGTGTCCGATTAAGCATTTCATACATCTCTTGAACACTCTGATCTCTATGAAAAGTTCTATTTATTGCTTTAAAAAAGATAAAGCAAAAAGAAGAAGGAAAATGATTACCTGATAGAGAGGATAATACATCAAGATGATATGGAACATCCTGATTCAAGAATAAGCACCGAATGGAATTGTAGTACTTAGCTTGATCAACATTATGCCTAACAGCAAATCTGATAAAGCCATGGAACTGGTCCCGTGTAACCTCCATAGGATGATTATGAAACTGGTACAAAGAATCCCAGTCCAGTCTTTCAAGAACATCTCTGATTTTTGGAGTATTTTGCTTAATAAGCCATGCCATAAGACACATGACAAACATGTTGAAGTCTCCAACATCTATTATGATGAATGAAAACAGCAAGGCAACAACATTTGTATCAAGATTCTGCAGCATTTTGTTTACAGGTGATTCAGATTGATCGTCTAATTTTTTGATAAAAAGGTGAAAACTGAAATAGCAATAAGGAAGATAAACTCTGTATTGGAGAATGGGAGAAGATGGAGTAAATGTGTGTGTTCCTTGTATTTATTCTTGCATGCAAACCGAGTAAGGAGTAAGGCGTGACTGTTGATATTCTTACACCTTTTCTATCCTTTCAATTTCATGTAATAATGTAGTCTATACTTTTAGATGACGTATGTAGATCTTTAACTTACAAATCTAAACTTAATCATGACTTGGTTAATCCAAAACATGCACAATAAATTAGATTTAGTAAATGGTGTGCAATAAAAATTTTTAAATTCTTAAAACTATAATAAATTTAAATGAATAATAATAAATAAATAATAATTGCTATTTTGATTATACATTTTAAAGAGGCATAGATATAAAAAAAGCATATTATAATAACTAAACCATTAGAAGTAATTTTTTTTCTGTGAAAGTAAACAGCAAATATGATTTTCTTAATTCCGTCTGTAAGAAAAATATCTTCGATGCAATAACGAAAAGGAGCTTCATATTTGGTAATAATACTTTTTGTCGTCTCCATTAAGACAAAACATATTATATTATTATAGAATTAAATTTAATAATTTTTAAAAAAATTGCAATCAAATTCACATATTAACGAAATCCTCATCACACGGGTTCTAAGGTTGCGATCATAAATAATGATTAATTTTATAAAGAATATGATTTAAACAATATTCCTTAGCTTTATATGTAATATTTTTTCCATCATTGTTAAATATTATATGAAAAAAATTATTATTTTTGTTATTTCTAATTTTTGGATTTACAATAAAGTAAAGCATAACAAATTAATTTTAAAATGAGAAATTAAAATTTAAATGAAAACTATAAACTAATCTAAGCCTTAGATCAATCTATTATAATCTCCCATTAGAAGCACCATACACAAATTCAATGCAATAAGAAAGAGGAGCTTCATACTGAACAATAATATATGCTTTCGTCTTCATAAGTACATTAACAATTTTATCAAAACATTATTGCGCGGACAATTATAATACTACATATTAAAAAAACACATTATATCGATAAAAAAATAGTTTTAAAATTGTAAAGAAGAATAAAACAACTTACAATTAGATTTATCATATTATAATAACTAAAACATTAATATTAATTTTTTTTACGTGAAAGTAAACAATAAATATGAATTTTTTAATTCCGTCTATAGGAAAAATATCTTCAATGAAATAACAAAGAGGAGCTTCATATTTGGCAATAATACTTGTTGTCTTCTACATCAACACATATATTGGTAAACCCTATAAGGAATCATATTTATTGCTTTACCCTATAATATTATTCAAGCATAAATGCTAATTTGTATTACCTTTGATCATAAGATAAAAACTTACATATTGTTTTTGAACACAGGAAGGAATGTTCACAACACAGGAACATTATATTCAAAATCTTGGTACCAAATATTTTTGTTCATCTGAATTATAGCGTAATATGTAGTAGTTGTTCTCTGATTTAAGTTTTTTTGTAAAACAGGAGATAAAAAAAATATTGTCAAGTTTTCTTTCTGCCAACAATGAGGAAAAAACTTTTGGATCATTTGTAAGTGACTTTACCAATGTAAACACATATATTCACAAATTCAATTCGCATATGCAAATCAGAATCAATATTTTCTATATATCAATATTTTAACATTTTTGCAGAGGATACCTAAATCGTTCCATGAAACCTTTGGAAATCATCTTCCTTCAGACTTAATTTTACATTGAAATTCTTTGGTATGGGAAGGAAAATATGATGCAAGAACCAAAAGAATATATGACATGAAAAGATTCATGAAATTCTATGGCGTTAAAATTTACAATCTACTTCAATTTGACTATTACGGAGAATCCGTGTTTGTTATTAAGATATTTAAGGACACAGCAATCGAGTGCACTTATCCAAAAGAAAATGTGGAAGTATTCTTTCAGAATACAGAGTCACAGAGTTGGAAAAAAGATCAATACATCCTTGATTCTTCTTCTTTGGAATATGAGAAAGTATGTGCACTATGGCTATTTAATGCATATCACAATTGTGCTGAATATGTTCAGATTCAAATTAAGAATTTGGATATTGATCTTGAAATGAATAATATGGTAAACAAATTTTTCCTCTAAAGCAATCTATATTCTATATGAATAGGAATGTACTCTATTCTTATAATCTGTATACCTTTGATATTTTATAAAACAGGGTATAGATTGTGGTTTGGAGAAACTTTATAATAATTGGGAAGATGGGAATAAAGTCGTCTTGAGATTCATTGATAGAGGCTGGGAGATTTGCATAGAGAAGAAACATGGAAAATGCACTTTTGGAAATGGATGGAGGTGTTTTGCGCAGGAAACAGGGTTACAGACTGGTGATACTTTGGTTTTTTTTAAAACATCTGCTCTGGAAGAAAACACAATCAATGTGTGTATATTTAAACCTGAGGAAACTAATTTTGATCATGAGAAAGGTATTACATTGAGCTAACATATTTTAAATCGAATCTATCAAGTTTTTAAGTTTTTGTCATTAATTTGGGTATGAACATCTTAACAGAAAATGAAGGCTGGAATAGGTCCTTTTTTAAAGTAATTTCTGAGCCTTACTTGCAAGAAGGAATGCTGGTATGGAACATTGTAACTTCCTATATTCACAATTTCACAAATGTAGTGTAAAGTGATATAAAATACATATACATGAAAAAAAATATAAATAATTAAAAATTATAAGTGTTCCTCAGGTTGTTCCCAGATGTGTTAAAAGGAATTACGGGAAGTTATTGAGTTGTATAGACCAAGTCGTAGTTGGCGGTTCGAAGATATTTTTCTTCTACAGTATTATTGGAGGTTATATGGCTAATGTAGGGAAGATTTTTGAGCTATTTCACATAAGATCAAGAGAAACTATCATATTTACAATGTCCAATAATAGCTTGTATGGACGTGTTTACCAAGAAGATGGTAAAGAGATTGATTACTCTGTTCGTCGTTATCAGTTTTCGAATAATGCAAGTAGTTATTGGATATGGGCTATTGATTGGAGTCTCGCAAAAGGTAAATGTATTTCACTAAAGTTGTTAGCATCCATGATATTTTTTGTATGTTTGTTGATTTTTTGGTATGATGAAGATTGAATACAAATGTGATAAGTTAAGCAGAGGCGCAGAAAAATATTTAGATGAAGCTTTATGTCTGAGCTTTGGAGAATGGGAAAGGGTGCAGTTAATTCAATCTTGTTCTCAGTTCGTCGCGTGCATGCATATATGAATCGACTGTTCAGCTACTATGTTTTTAATTAGTTTTTTGTTTTAAATCTAGATTAAAATTGGATACGTGAATCTAATAAAAGATTCTGAAAATATTTTTAACTTTTAAAATTGAACAAAATCATTACATGAGATGTCAGCATTATGTAAGAAATATCGAGAGATACACCGGAATCATTGTGATTTAAATTGGTTATAGTGTACATAGTCTATAGTCTATAGTGTATATCTCGTAACTTGTAAACTTAAACAAAATAATTACATTAGAAGTCAGCATTAGGCAAAAATGCATATCTTGCAAGTTTATAATGAGCTAGTGATTTATATATGAAACAAAATATGAAAAAAGTTATGATAAAATTTTAAATGTTAATAAATAATATAGTCTAAGTCACGAATACTATACTCATACGTATTTTTGTAAATAATTGTCAATACACCAATTAAAGTTGGTAAGCAAAGAAAGAATGAAAAATGTAAATCTTTGTACCTCCTTAATACTAAATAAGCAAATATTTTTTTTTTCTAAGATTACATGAGATGTCACCATTATGTAACAAATATCTCATAGGGAACAAATCTCCAAAGATATACGGAAATTATTGTAATTTAAATTGTTTATAGTGTACATATATATTACTTTGTGATGAGAAAAATGGATAGCTTGCATGTATATAATGAGCTAATGAATTATATATTTATAAAAAATATGAAAATATTGACCAAAAATTACAAAGATTTAATTAGAAAATTAATAGAATTTTTTTTTAGAGAAACATCAAAAGGTTTAATATTCCCTTCATCTGAAATAAATGTAGCCTTCACGTTATGGAAGTATTTGACAATATATCAAAAGTAACTTCTACGTATAATTTTTTAAAATTTACTTTTAAAATGTTAAAACATTTGTATAACGTAAAACCGACACTTATTTTGGGACGGAGAGAGTAAAGAAATATTAAGATTTAAAAAATTTAATAAAGTAAAACATAATAATTTAATGTTTTTCCTGCTATATTTAATTTAAAAAAAATTAATATTTTTGTTATGTATAATTGTTGGATTTACAATAAAGTAAAGCATAATAATTTAATTTTAAAATGAGAAATTAAAATTGTAACTGAAGAATGTAAACTAATCTAAGGCTTAGATCATTCTAATATAATCTCCCATTAGAAGCACCGTACACAAATTCAATGCAATAACCAAGAGGAGTTTCATATTGAACAATAATTTATGTTTTCGTCTTCATTAGTACATTAACACTTTTATTTTTACATTATTAAATGTACAATTATAATACTACATATTGAAAAAACACATTATATCGATAAAAAAATAGATTTAAAAAACATAACCACTATGTAATTTCATTGCTATACACAACTAAGAAGTGAATAGAAAAGACCAAATCAATTTTTTGCATGATGGGTTCTCCGTTGCAATACAGAAGTAGTGGTAATCTTAAAAATATGATAGTATCTTTAGGAATTGAGGTAAACAATTTATTATGATTATATTATTTTCCGAATAGTGATGAGCATACTATCTTTTTGTCAATACTATTTAGAAGAAGTGTAAATAGGATGACAGATAATGGATTAATAAAAAAATTATTAATTAATAAAAAAATTATTTTTTATTTAAATAATAAAAATAGACTTTGACTTTTACAGATAATGGATGACAGTTATTTTATACACTACGACACTTAAAGCTATTAATTAGGATAGTACTAAAGCAGACAATATATACATACGTAAATATAATAAACCAATTTGATAGGAGTCATTATAGGTATTGAAACTACAATCTTCTCTTGGATGATACTCGAATCAATATTGGAGCTCTCGACACTACCCGAATGAATACAATGCTTCAACTAACTAAATCATCAGCAATAAAGGTATGCATATATGTAGTTGATTGTTGATGCATAGATGTATATATATATATCGCTCAAATTTGATGATATATGATAAGTTCATATAATGCCTTATACTGGAATGTTCTTGATTCTGTTAATATGCATATATAGATGTACTCTTTTTTATTATCTGATTGCTAATTACTATAGTGTATGTAAGATAGGTGAATTAACAAAAAAAAAATTTAATGACCTAACAAATATGCATCTGTTACTGTAGTCATCATGTGTATCCTGATTACTTTATGTGTGCTAATGTTCAATTGTAGTTAACAGCATTCTAGACATATTGGCTTTACACTGTATAAGCTTATATATTTTACAACACTTAACATTAAAATTTCCTGTGTTTTGGTGAAATATAGGACAAATCCAAAACAAAATCTTGTAAAGATGAGTATGCAGGTATCTAATTTTGTCTCTTTCATAGTATGTTATGCATATTGATGTTGTTTTAATCATAAACACGTATTGTAACAGGGAGCAGACGGGTGATCTCAAGTTTTCTCTCGGCTAATAATAATATAAACTCTTTTGGGTCATTTGTAAGTTGAGGTTTTTGGGAAGATTTTGTACTTATAAATTTATACATTATGCAAACTGTTGTGTCTCATTAGTAAGTATGAATTCTGTTGGTATAAAATTTTAAGATCATAATGTTGCTTTGATATTATGTACTAATTACTTTCTGCTTTCTATTATAGAGGATTCCTAAATCATTTTTTAATGATTTTGGGAAACAATTGTCATCAAAAGTGAAGATAAATTGCATGAATTTTACATGGAAAGCTAATATCGACGAAGAGAAAGAAAAACTAATTGGATTAGCAAAGTTTATGCATTTCCATGAAATTAAATTGTACAATCTTGTACAGTTTGATTATTATGGAGATAATTTGTTTGTTACTAAGATTTTCAAGGAATCAACTATTGAGTTAAAGTATCTAAAATGTAATCCAAAGGACTTTCTTACTGTAGTAAATCTATCTGATTTTAAAAATGAGGAGTATGAAATTGACGGCTGGTCATTGGCATACGACAAAGCACGCGCGCTATGGAATTTCAGTGCATGTCAGAATTATGTTCAATATTTTGAGTTAATGATCCAGAATGTTGATTTTGATAAACAGGTTAGGTTTGTTTTTTGGATGATTAGACAATATAAAAGTTGTATTTTTATGAGTTGTGGCCATATATTATTAAAGTATTATTCCAAATATATTTGACTAACTTGTTTTTATTATTGAAAACAGATTTTAAGTCCAGATATGGAAGACTTGTACAAACAGTGGAAGGTTGGTACAAATATATATCTCAACCTTGTTGAAAAGGCATGGGAAATAAGTATTCAATGGATGGATGGAAGATGTTTTTTTGTTAAAGGATGGCATGAATTTGCTAAGGAAACAGAGGTCGAACCTGGTGATATTGTCGTGCTCTATAAGGATCCATCATATGCATCAAATAGTTTCAATGTCTGCATTTTTAAAGGAAAAGATAAATTATTTGATGAAAGTGCAGGTAGTAGAAAACATTTTACTCTAAATAGATAGCATTGGAATTGGTTTAACTTCATAGTTCTAATTATATTATAATGTGTTTCTTCAGATTTAGGAACTGCAGATTGGAATACATCTTTTTTCAAAGTTGTATCAGAGATCTTAATAAATGATGGCTTGTTGGTATGTATTTTTTGGATTACTTATTATCATTTGATAGCATAATGAATTTTCCATGTGTGTATCCACTTCTATATGTGGATTTCTATTTGTTCAAATTGTAAAGACAAAAATTAAAATTTTGTAACAATGTTATGTTAATCAGGTTGTTCGTTTAATGATTAAAGATTATTATGGTCAGAAATTGAGTAATATTCCCTGAATGTTACTTATTAACATTTTATAGTATTTTGATTTTTCCATTTGTGTATCCACTTCTATATGTGGAATTCTAAGCAGTCACAGTTTGCGAAGACAGAAATCTTTCATATATTAACAATGTTATGTTAATCAGGTTGTTCCAAAAAGGATAAAAGATTATTATGGTGTGAAATTGAGTAATATTCGAAGGTTTAAAATTGCTGGTGAAGCTTGCTTCATATTTTATAATTGTAAGGGTGGTTATATTTCAAACCTTGACCAAATGCTAAAGCGCTTCAAGTTGAAGGGAAGAGAGACCATTATCCTTACTATTGATAACAGCTCTGTGATAAATGGAAGGATTTATGATATTGACGGGAAAGAGATAGATTATGCAAGTCGTTGTAAGGGAATTTCAAGCACAGTCAACACTGAATGGTTTTGGAATGTTAACTGGAACTCAGACACAGGTAGAGTTAAATTTAAGGAACAATTTATCCATTGACAACATCCACATTTGTAATGATTGGATTTTCTTTATAGAATCTGAAGAAGAAAGCAACAGTGATGCTGAACAAATGCAACAGTTGGATGTTGCGGAAAGTTCCAAAAAGGTTTGAGTTTATATATATATAATTGTTTGATTTTATTGGATGCACTTCAATCTGTTTGTTTTACTATTTTTTACAAAATTTTGTAGATGCTCGTAAATAGCTCAATCTTTCCTGATTTTATCATAGTTTTGAAGCCTGAACACTTGGAAAAAGGCAAGATGGTAAGAAATTTACGCTTTACATATGGATTAGATTGAAAATTGTGCGATATCTACTACTAAAATTTAATTTACTCTTTAAATTTTTGGAATAGAAAATTCCCGAAGAAGTCAGTTTGGAACATGGAGATAACATTCTGCTGAATGTTACAATCCAATTGCCATCGGGCCGTGAATTACACGTTGGTTTTAATAGGATTGAGCAATGTTTCTATAACATTTGTACATTTCTTAGAGAAATAACAAAGTATTCTGGTTCGATACTTGTGTTCTGTTATAAGGGTGAAGGAAAGTTCTTGGTTCATATATTAAATGATGATTATTCAGAAATAGAGTACACTCCAATAAGAAACATTACAAAAGAGCGACCATTGCGCCAAGGTACGTTATTTTACACTTAGAAACCAATAATAATCTGGTTATAAGATTAAGATTCTTCTAATTACTTTTTGACAAAAAAATGCAGAAAACCACAGTGGTGTTGGATTCAAATTTTTTGTTTCTGTTATTGGTAGTGTTTATGAATCTGGAGAGTTGGTAAGTTTTTAATGTCATATAATACTATTATATGACAATATTTTGTGCCAAATGAAAATCAAAAAGTGCGTAATGTTTGAGTATTTAACCATGTTTTATATTTTTGTTTAGATCATTCCAGAATCATTTTATAAGCGCTTTGGAGAGTTCATTCCTAATGCAATTTCATTGACATTGAAGAATGGTGATACATTCCATGGAAGTTACTTGGCAAATGAGAAAATGATGTCTGGCCTGCTAGTTTTAATTCAATTAAAACATCTTGAGAGAAAAGATTTGGTTTTGTTTACCTATTGTGGAGCTGGAAAATTTGATATTGTCATATTTAATAAGAAAAAGATTGAGAGAATTTTGATTGAAGATGGAGCAAGTGCAGGTAGTAATTTCTACTTATATACATTTGGCTATTAATTGTTGCTGTCTAATATAAATTGTATGCAAATAGTTGGACTGATTTTTAATGCAATTTATAAAAACAGGTATGGATTTAGACCAAGAGATGCACGATAATGCAGAAACATCTAACTTTGGTTTATTTGTGCAAGACCAACCTCAAGATCCTGTTAATGAAGAAGAGAATTTGGTAATTGGAAACCCAATTAATGCCATGAATAATACATTCACTTCATGCATGGCACCATCAAATGTGGATTTTACATCTCATGGAGTGGTATGAATAGTATTAAAACCTAAATGTGGTGTTAATATGTCCTTTTTGATTATTGACAGTTTGTAATCGTGATATAATTTAATTTGTTTCAGCACATACCAAGACACATCAGACCACAAAACAGAGATTGGCTAGCTGGTGAAGAGGTTTCCCTTAGAACTCCTACTGGAAACTGGCAGGTTGGCATAGTAGTCAACAACAATGGTTTGCCAAGGTTTTCAGCAGGATGGAACAAATTTACTCGTGACAATAAATTACGAAAATACCAGAAATTGGTTTTCACATTTGAGGAGGGAGATGATGGGATAATCTTTGACATCCGAAATGGATGAATATATCTAGTATTATGAATTAACGATTATGACATATTTAATGTTGCAGCTGTCTTTTTGGAATGTATGATGAAGTACTTTGATTTTGTTACTTTTGACATTGCTACTGTAATGTGGATATTTTTTATTTGGTATTGGTATATTCTTTTTGCAAAGGCTAAGTTGTAAGTATGGCATCCACTTTAATATCTTCTATATTGTCTATATTAACATTCTTCTAAATTACTCGTATTCTGTTTAGCTATAATTAACTAAGATTACTGTGTTATATTTTTGATATTCCGGTAAACTTTTTCCCAACATGTATTATTCTATTATTCCAAATGAAATGATATTTGTGACAAAGATTGGAAAATCATTTAATGGCTATGTTTCATTAACTGACAGAAGAATTGTAAGTCTTTTAGATAGCATGAACCATGATTACCAAATTTCATAACACCAGTAGATAGAAAATGGCAAGCAGAAGAACATGTAAAGCTCGCAAATCTTAGGCATTCTTTGTCTTCTTTGTCTTTTTTTAAAAATTAGACCACTGTACATGATTCATTAGTTATATTAAGTTATGATAAAACCTAGAATACTAAATACTAAATTTTTAAAAGACTTTTAACATTTATTTAATAGGAATGTTACTTAAAAGATGTGCCATTAACTGTCATAATTTGGATAACAAATCATAAAAAATTTCTTCATAAACAATGTTACTCGTACTACTACATGTAGCTCCTTCTGGATTTTCTATAAAGAAAGTAAGACCTTCTGGAGAAGTTACACGACTCACAGCAACATACAATTGTCCGTGACAAAAAACTGGTTCTGGCAAATAGATTCCAACACGATCAAGAGACTGTCCTTGTGCCTTATTGATTGTCATGGCAAAACATACCTGAAGAGGGAATTGCAATCGAACTAAATCAAACGGAAGATTTGTATTAGATGGACAAAGCTCAATCCGTGGAATGAGATGTTTTGCTCCAGCATGACTTCCACCAATGAGTTCACATATCACGGTATGTTTCATACACTTTCTGACAATCATCCTGGTTCCATTACAAAGTCCAACAGTCTGATTAAGATTCCTCAACAGCATTACAACAACACCCTCTTTCAAAATTAATTTGTGAGGAGGCATTCCAGGAACCTTGATAGAATTAAGATACTCAACCGGGAATGCAGAAGTTAATTTCTCATGACAACCAACAGGGCATTGAACTGAATCAGCAGAATTATATGTAAATGACTCACCATTTATTCTTTGGAGTATAAGATCGTTAACATGATCAACAATTTTATTTGTTGGTGTCAATATAGCTCGCTCACGTAAATAGCTGACTTCAGTGAATCTATGTTGCAACTGAGGAAATATAGCATCAATGAGCTGGTTTAGGTCAGATGTATCAGATTGTATGCAATATTGGCCGGATATACAGATATATTTCGAAATTTCATCCACACAACTACTATCCAAATGTGGTATTTTTCCATCACCAATATCAAGAACCCACTTACTAAAATCTTTAATCCGTCGTATATCATCCTCTGAATTACCTCGACGTAATCTCATGTTATCTTTAAGAACAAATAAATGACATTGAGACCATAAATGAGACCTTGAAATGGAGGCAGATACTATATCCGCTCGAGAACCTTTACTGATAACTGGCAAGATTTGTCTAAAATCCCCACCAAGTAATACAGTAATTCCACCAAAAAGTTTGTCATATCTTTCAGCACTAACAGATTTCATTATATCACGAAGAGTGCGATCCAAACATTCAAATGCAAGTTTGTTCTGCATTGGCGCCTCATCCCAGATAATAAGACTTGTTTTTTTGATAAGCTCTGCTATGTCTGAATTATCCGGAATGGAACATGATGATTCGTCATCCAATTTCAAAGGTATTTTAAATCTTGAATGTGCTGTTCGACCTCCAGGTAATAGAGTAGCTGCAATTCCAGAAGATGCAACTGGGAGAACAATTTTATTTTCAGATCTGAGTTTAGTGATGATAGTGTTCCAAAGATAAGTCTTTCCACAACCTCCACTACCGTAGACAAAAAAGAATCATCCATTATTCTTCTCAACTTTTCCAAAGGACAGCGTCATACACCTTTTTCTGTTCAAAATTTAAATTTTGAACCAAGCGTTGGTGCTGTTCCGACATTTCTTTTTTACAATAACTTGTCTCTTCTAAGACCAGTTTATTCTTGCAGTTGTCGAGGTATTTAGCTGGAGGCATTGGCAAAGTTGGATAATTCTTTAGGGATCTACCAATAGAATTTAATAAATGCTCAATCTCTGCAAAATGTAGAAAAATAATTCAACACATATATTAATGTTTTTACACTCATTGATAAAAAATTATATATAGATGGATTAATTTTTACCTCCAAGGGTGTAATATTCCAATTCCTGATCACTTAAGGATAGCTTATCTTTCCCTGTCAATTTCCGTCGTTTCATTAATATATCATCAGACATTGGCCTCCAGTGAGATGTCCATAGTCTTAGTATGTCGCTGACCTGACAGTTAACAATGATATGAACAAAGAGGGATCGTAGCTGGCAAGGCATAGCAGTATCAACATTTTCTCGTATTGCATCATGCCATTCATTATCATCATTAAGTAATCCCATTGCTGCACATGTCTCCTGGAATGTATCGTATGTATTACCTTCAAAAGACCGCAAATCTCTAAAGCATCTAGGTCCTTTAACTCGACATAATAGCATACGCAAGTACCACAACTCTCCAGAAGAATAATGGGAAGAATTCAACCTACCAACCTTCTGACCTTTTTTTCTATACTTCCATGCAGACTGCCCTGCATCCCAAATAAAATGTTCTGGAATTTCTTGATAGGTGTATTGTCTTGCTTGAGGATTTTCTTGACAAAGCTGAAAAAAAGCTTCTAACTTGCTCTTTTTAAAAGATGCTCTTCTACAAACATTTGCTAGATTATCATTATTGTTGAAAGTAACGTACTTTTCATCTGGCAAATGAAATGATAACCTTTCAACATATATACTACGATGATGTATATCAAAACCAAATATCCTATGAGCAGCTTCAGCTCCACAAACATATCTGCAATGATGAAAAACCTCTTTAAGATTTGACAAATAAATTGCATAAATGTTTTTAAAAGATTACAATTAGGAATGATCCTAACCTGCCGTCCAAATACATTTTAATTTCATTCCTAGATTTGTTATTTTCTGTAGTAGAATTGCTTGAACCCTGGACCATAACAGTAGCACGATCGGGACCTTTCAAACAATACTTGAACAGGTATTTAATACAGCGACCATGATTGCAAACTTCAAGATTTATGTGACATTGATACTGAACTATCAAATCCCTATTGTAAGGAACTACCCATTGGTTATCCAAAACAGCATTTCTGACATCTACAGTGTTGTTTGTTTTCTTCCTTCTATAAGCAGGGAATCCATATTGATCAAACGTTGTAGTTGCACAATACCTATAAAGAAACATGAGTTAAAATGTATCTTAATTGCTGTAGTCAAAAAGAAAATGATAAGGCATATTGCAACAAAATAGTTGAGCGTTATTTAAGCTTACTGTTTCGGAAAACCTCTTGTACATTTATTATCTTTCATACATGGTGAATAACTGTGTTGAATACCGCAAGGACCATGCATCATATATTGTTTCACAGCAGCATATCCATTAGGATCAGATACGTCATCAGGTATTTCAGCAGATACAAAGCTGTCAATATCTTTATTCAATTTAGATTTTGCAGTAGGGTCCAACCAAATTAACATATGAGCATGAGGCAAACCTCTCTTCTGGTATTCCACAACATACATCACTACAGTTTTATATTGAAAATTATTAGTGAGCAGTGTAAATACTAATTCATTCTTATACATGATTATCACATTAATATGTAAAAAATCAAATAATACCTGAGAGGCACTTTCCAAACCTATTTTTATTCTTTATATCATCATACAACTGGTCTAATTTCAGCTTGAACACACGAGCAATTATATCTGGACAGTCCTCCTGTTTGCAATGAGGAAGCAATGACATCATCTGGAGAATCTCATCCCAGTAGGGATTGCATGTCATAGTTAAGAAGAGGTCTGGATATCCAATTTTCCGACAGACGGTAAGGGAATCTTGGAAGTTTTGCTGCATATATCGAGCAGAGCCGACAAAGCTAGATGGTAATATGTATCCTTGTCCTACATTTTCTGCTTCAACATTATCACTGCTATAAACTATATCACACAGGTTTCGGTACAATTCTGCTCTCAGTTTCTTCTGATTTTTCCGAATATACCATAACCTAGATTGTTCAACAGCAGAAAATGCATCCACTATAAACTGATGATATAGTCTACCACCAAGTCTAATAGTATGACCTGGTAGAAGCA
The DNA here is from genome assembly GCA_037693485.1 of Kitagawia praeruptora. Taxonomy (NCBI): domain Eukaryota; kingdom Viridiplantae; phylum Streptophyta; class Magnoliopsida; order Apiales; family Apiaceae; genus Kitagawia; species Kitagawia praeruptora. The sequence continues at coordinate 128,351,025 of CM075351.1, forward strand.
AAAATATTAATGAGTAGAAAGAATTATTGAAATCAATGATAATACATAATATTGTAATGAATGAGAAAATACCTTGGTCCAATCTAACCATAAAAGTATGAGAATAATACTCTCTCATGGTAACATTCTCTCTTTTCTTTTTGCGATCATCTTCACTAACACAATATTTCAGACCCTTTCTAAAACCGTCTTCACCATGCGGAAATAGTATCGGATACTGGAGTGCCATCATCAATGGATGCAGAGTAGTAATGCGTTTTAAACCATCAGTCTTACTTGAAACAACAATATCTCGGTCTTCACATTTTGGATCATCATCACCAACCATTATTACAGCAATTTCATCAGAAGGCAGAATGTGATTTTCACGACCACTGGTAGACCTTGAGATTTTCATTACTATCTTCAAATCAATAACATTATCATTCTTAAAACGATCTCTGGCCATTCTAAATTTTTGAACCAAGTGATTATTTTCTTCCAGCATTTTGATCAAACCTTCAACAATTTCAGGTTCTATCTTGCTAGAATGTTGTACATTTATTGATTTCAGTCGATTCTCAACCTCATTCTCTGTATCATAAATATACAATTGACTAAATTTTGGCGGCTCACCATTATTTGGTAACAGGCTTCCCATTTTATGATGATTAATACCACTCATTCGGAAAACTTTAGGTCCTCTACCTTTATTTACTCCATGATCTATTTTACCACCAATGGAAGAGAAATTGAACATGGCGTTGTATGACCTAATATTATGCCTGAAATTTGGAGATTTCTTCTTGTCCATGTATAAATCAAGCAGATATTTAGGAGTAGGTTTTACCTTAGGAAGCCTAATCTGACCTTTACCACAGCACAAAGAAAACACAGGTGGTTTATTCTTATTTCCTTTATTCACGCGCTCCCTTTCCCACATTTGAGCATTGCAATGAGAGCATTTTGATGTTGGACCTCCAAGGCTACGGTATTCAGAACAAATAGGTAAATGTCTATTTCCAACATTAAGCGCAAAACCTGGATCTCTATTGCTGAATGATTCCTTATTAGATGAAGTTGTCGCACCATTGGAAGAATGCTGCTGAGTTTGTCGTGCATTATTATGGACATCATCTTTCCACTCATTTTCCGAATGGCTATCATTTTAAGAATCACAAGAAAATATATCATCAGAATGACCGTCACTACTGAACTCATCACCATCAGACTCACTATTTGTATTATCATAAAGATTATTTTCTGCAATAAGAAATTTTAAGTTAACTAATAATAATTGTATTAGACATAGATTCAATAATACACTTTTAGTACATACCAAAATAAGATGAAACTGGTGGATTTGGAATGAACTCAGAGAATTGTCTGGATGTTGTAGCATTCTCTCTATTTTTAGAGTTTTCATTTGGAATATCTGGCTCCGAATCAGATCCAATATCAGAATCCAGACGGAACAAATAATGAAAATCATCATCAAAATCGCTATCAACATTTGGGTTAGTAAGAGGAATTCCATCTGCATATGAAAAAACTGAATCAAATCTAACATTCAAATAATGGATATCACCATAGTTGACATTCTGGACGGAAAGATGCATATTTACCATAATTTTCAAAATCTTCTTGTGCTGAATAATATGAATGAGCTCGGTCGCGAGAAAACAATTCCATCCTATCTTTGGAATGATGATGAGTTACACTCGGATGTGGTTTATTTGTACCTGAATTATTGCGTATAAAATTATTTCCTAGCATATATTGTATGACAGGTAGTAATTGATGCAAAATTGAAATTTTAATTGATTAATGATTTTCCATACCTTGTAAATCCATATTCAAGTTAAAATCATTTGCATTTCTATCAACAGAAATTTCTTTACCTGGTCTTCTTGAAAATTGCGGAAATTCTGATTCCTGTTTATCACCTATTATACATTGAAAGAAGTTACATTTTTTGAGTATAAGAAACATGTGGTTAAGATATAAATGGCATAATTATGATAACACAAAAGAAATGTTGTTTAAAACTTAAAACTTACACTTAGTAGGATTTATATCAGTAAGTACACTCAAATTATTTTGGCTTGAGGCAAAATTAAATCCTTGGGTGGGATAAACCTGTGTTCTGTTATTGTGAATAGATGATATCCGTTTAACAGGTTCATTGACTGATTTTGTTTGTCTGGATACATCTGTAATAACATTTTAAAGAATTTACATAGATTAGACAATATATATTCAAGAATTATTCTCTAAAAGATACAGAATTAGGATTAAAAAAAATGAACGTACATTCTTTGTTCGTTATATCTGATAGAGGACTTCGATTAATATGGCTTGAGGAAATATGTCCTTTTACTGCAGAATCAATGCTAATATTCTTTGATACATAGGTACCTGCACTTGATTGTAAAACAAATTTAAATTTATACTCCGTAATAGATAAAAATTCAAGAGAAAGAATGCATGTGCTAGATGAATATATATATATATATATATATATACATATAAATATAAACCTGCAGAAGGTTCCGGAGGACTATTTTGAGCATTATATATATTGCTGTAGGTTGAAGTTGGAATGAGCTTTATTGGCCTTCCTCGCTTTTTGGGAGTTGAACCTTCTGTGTTAATACTAACAGGAGCCAATGGTGTAAACGTTGGAGTGAGCTTTATTGGCCTTCCTCGCTTTTTGCGAGTAGGACCTTCTGTATTAATACTAACAGGATCCAATGGTGTACATGTCTTAGATCTTCCACATTTGTTCACATAAGCATGATTTATATGCTTTGTATGATCATTCGGGAATGTATTATATGAGCTATTAAAATGACTTTCAGAACCTATAGACAAATCACAATTATGGTAAGATAATATCTTAAAACAATACAATTACCATCAATGTAAATAGAATTAATAAGTGTACAACATTACTTAACTTTGAGATGTATTAGCAGACGTCGGATTATTCTTAACCTTCAACAAAGGAGTACACTGTTCACGCACCTGAATATGATCACTTCGAAAAGGAGACAATGGTGTTTCTGTACAGAAACATATCTTACTAACCGAAGTAATGAAAATTTTCACAATATATAAACAAATCACAATTATGGTGATATAATATCTTAAAACAGGACAATAAGCATCAATGTCAATAACATTATTCAGTTTACAACATTACTTAACTTTGAGATGTATTAGCATGAATGGGATGAAGATTTTCTTTATTTCCGTTGTTTCCAGGATTCTTCTTAACCTTGAACAAAGGAGTACAATGTTCACGCAGCCGAATACGATCACTTCGAGAAGGAGACAATGGTGTTTCTGTACAGAATCCTGATATATTACTAACAAAAGTAATTCAAAAATCATAGAATAACGATACATTTGCAAAAATCGTAATCTAAACATACCGTCAGTAGTATTTTCACAAAAGAAACTCATTGCTTTATTTCGATTGCTGAGGATAGAAACTTTTGTTGATGAATCAACAATGCTGCGTCTACCTGTTTTCCTCCTTTTGAAATCAAGATTCGACGAAACTCTGTACTCATCGTCTGGATTCGTATCATCAGATGCAGATTTCAATTTCTTTGATTGATCGTCCATTGAAAATTTAGGATAACAATTTCATTTTCAAATTCGTATTTCTGTTTTCTGCAGATGTATGATCGTCCAGGATTAAATTTGAAAAGCAAGATAGGTTTTAGGGTTAGCCTGTATAGCGGACAATCAGGTATGATTGATTTCTGACATGTATTACTGACGTGGAGTTAAAGTGATTTTACATTTATATCCTTTTCAAAGTTAATTTAAGAAGGTGGGAAGAAGGACATAACAGGAAGATTGTGGCTAAAAGTATTCAGGATTTATAATTAACATAGATATGTCATTGATTTTATTAAATATTTGTCAAAAATAGTTTTTCTTATCCACTGTCATTAGAATAGTTTTTAATGACAGTAAATAAGTAGAGCAACAAAATGACGACAGTAGATAACACTTAAATGCACTTATTAGAATTCATTAGAATTATAATGACAATGCATAATTATACAAATGTAGATAACTAATGGTATTTAGTTATATTTTCAGTTACCTTATATAGTTACTCTCTCCGTCTCAAAATACATGTCCTTTTTGAAAAATGAATTTGTCCTTTTATTTTTTCAATACAAATTTAAGGTGATTTTCCAAAACTATCCCTACATTTATTGTATCTAAAATTTGATTTTTTTCTAAACTTAACACTATTCTCATTTTCATTTTCCAATGTATTGATTAAGGGTATTAGTTGGAAAATATTATCCAACTAAATTTTACCTTAATATGTGTATTTTTTAGAAAAGGGACATGTAAAATGGGACGGAGAAAGTATATATTAGTGGTGTGATGACTTTTTGACTTTTAAAGTTGTACCATGTTTGGGTGGCAATATTTGTTGGTTTAGATTGTGGAATTGTGTCTTTGATGTCTTATCTATTCCATAATTTATTTTTAAATTTAATTATTCAGTTATTTTATTAATATTTAATTTGTGCTAATATTGGTAATTTTTATAGTTTGCAAATTTATTAGCTAAATTTTGTTTATTATTAAATTATGTAATAACATTCTTTTATTTTAGGAATTTTGTTGAGTGTAAGTTATATAGATCCATTTTTATTATTTAATTAAAACTAGTTATTACTTTTAATTTTAGGGATAAGTTTAAAACTACCCATGTCAACTATTAAATTTTTAAATATATACTACCAACCTTTCTAAAATTCTAAAAAAACCGACCTTGTTTTCAAATTTCCAAAAATACTACCTTCCTCAGTTGCAACTTTTGCAACCTCATTTGCAACTTCCAGTTTTCAAATTTCTGATTTCAAGTTCTGGGGTTCATCTATCATTTTCGACCACTTTTTTGGAATATATATATATATAGAGAAAAGTTCTATGGATCGAGTACTGTTTTAATTGGAGTACTTGGAGTACATATATGTTCTGCATTCAAAATATATTAAAATTTATTATTTTGCAAATCTTGTTATATGAATATCATATGATAATCTTGAAAATCATATATCATCTTGAAATCCTTTATGTTTTGCAATCATAACATATATGTTTTGCAACCCAAATGTGTTTCGCAGAACAATTCGTTTTGCAATATTTTGTTAGCAAAATATACAAAATTTTCAAGATTTTCAATGAAGTAATGATATTCATGTAATAAGCTTTGCAAAATAATAAAGTTTACAAAATTTTGAATGCAGAACGTATATGTATTCTGAGTACTCCAAGTAAAACAGTACTCCATAGAACCTTCCTATATATATATATATATATATATAGGCTAGCGTTCAAATAGAAACCAATCTTAGAATAGAAACTAGAAACCTACACTAAATAAATTATATTTCATTTATTTTAATGGCCCTGCTAGGGGCACCTTCACAAAAAACTTATAAAATTTTTGGCTCTATTCAACAAAAATATATATAAAAAAAAAAGTTACTGTTCACGTGCCACGTTATCACGTGAACAGTAACTTTTTTTTTTAATTTTTTAATTTTTTTTTTAAATTTTTGTTGAATAGAGCCAATAATTTTAAACGTTTTTGTATTGGGGTACCCCTAATTTGGTCATTAGATTATCTTGAAATATTTAATTTAGGTTTAGTTTCTAGTTTCTATTCTAAGTTAGTTTCTATTAGAACAAGACCCTATGTATAGTTGAAAATGACATATGAACCCCAGAACTTGAAATCAGAAATTCGTAGTATCTCAGTTACAAATGAGGTTGCAAGGCCCCGCCAGGGGCACTCATAATTGGTGAATTTAGGTTGCAAGGCCCCGCTAGGGGCACTCATAATTGGTGGATTTCTGATTTGCAACTTTCAGTTTTCAGTTGCAAAAGTTGCAACTGAGGTTGCAAATGTTGCAACTGAGGTTGCAAACCGCAGTTGCAACTGAGGTTGCAAAAGTTGCAACTGTGGTTGCAAACCCTAGTTGCAACCTCAGTTGTAAAAGTTGCAACTGAGGTTGGAAAAGAGGTTGCAACTGAAATTGCAAAAGTTGTAATGAGGTTGCAAAAGTTGCAACTGTTGCAACTGAGGTAGCAAAAGTTGCAACTGTTGCAACTGAGGTTTAAACTGAGGTTGCAAAAGTTGCAACTGAGGTTGAAAGTTGCAATTCAGAAATCCACCAATTATGAGTGCCCCTGGCGGGGCCTTGCAACCCAAATTCACCAATTATGAGTGTCCCTAGCGGGGCCTTGCAACCTCATTTGCAACTTCCAATTTTCAAATTTCTGATTTCAAGTTCTGGGGTTTAGATGTCATTTTCGACCACTTTTTTGGAATATATATATATTTTTGAAAACTGGAAGTTGCAAATGAGGTTGCAAAAGTTGCAATTGAGGAAGGTAGTATTTTTGGAATATTGAAAACATAAAATTATATTGAAGTAGTATTTTTGAAAAAATGATTTTATAGAAGTGAAAAGATAGTTGGATGATAGTAAAATTGGAAGTAATTGTTAAAATTTTATGTATTTATGTAAATATCCCTTAATTTTATTATATTTTAGTTTAAGTTGAAAATTATTGGCTTTTAATATTTTTCACTTCTGATTTATATTTATTTTAATGTGCATTATGTTGGATGTTAAGGATTCTAGCATAAAATTCGTCCAAGAGTCGTTTGTCTTAATTTATATTTCTAGATGTTTTTTTTATTTTTTAAAATTTTAATGTCTAAGTGTCCGGAGGTAATATGTGTTTAAATTTTTTTGAATGAAATAAATATTTATCCTGAAAATTGTATTACCGTACAATTCATTACGTATGTGTAAGTCATTTGTGGGAAAAAAAAGGGAAATGTTATTTCCAGATCTATTTTTTTATTTCCAGAGCAATATTTGTAGCATATGCCTCCTACATTCACAAAGTGTTGCATACAAATAGCTCTGGAAATAAAAAAACGGCTCTGGAAATAACATTTCCCAAAAAAAAAAGGAAGAAAGTTATTAATTTAATAATTTTTGTTTAAACCATTTTCTTCCATTTCCCAATCTAAAACCCCCACAAAATTCACAAAGGCTGTCGGAAGACGGAAGTAGATGAATTGAGTATCCAACAGTCTCAAACATATCATACTTAATAGATTCACTGTATCTATAGATACGTACATACACATCTGTTGTGTGTATAGAGTGAGAACACAAAAGGGGTAGTAATGGAGGTGGAACTAGAGCCTAGAGTGAAGAGTTTGGGGTATAAAGTAAAGGGTATGTCGAGAGAATCTGCATCTCAAAAGGGTATTCATGTTCTTGAGAATGATCTTCGTACTCACTGGTCTACTGCTACTAATACTAAGGAGTGGATTCTTCTTCAACTCGATGTATGTCTTGCCCCCCTTCAATCTTATTGTTTGTGTTTGTGTGTGTGTGTGTGTGTTTGTGTTTTTTTATGGAGTATGGAGTTGATGAGCTACAACTTTGTATCTGGGTTGTGTTTGATTTTGTGTAGTTGTGGCGCTGGTTAGAATTTTGGGGTTTTATTAAGTATTTGAATTTTTTAATGTTGGTGTTTGTTATGATCTCAGCTGAGTAAAAATTGTTTTTTTTAGTTTTTATGTTTGGTTTGGGTTTCGGAAAGTTTGATTTGAGTGAATTGACTAGGTTATTGGGTTTGTTATTTTGTAAGAGGAGGATATGTCAGAAACAAATAGGGGATACTTTTGGGATTTTTGGTTACCAGGTAATGTTGGAGTCTAAATCATTTGATAAATGGAAATGGAATTATGTTATTATCTGTTGTTTGGATACATGGAAATGAATTTTCGTTTGGAACATCTTGTATGATGTGGAAATATTACTAGACAAACTAAACCTCGTTGTGGCCTTGATAATATCTATTCAAAGAATATTTATGCTGCATTATAACTTCTACACCTATTAAAAGTTAAGTTGTATTGCCTCAATATAAAACTTTGGTCAAAGTTAATATAGATTGTAAGGGACGTCATTTCATTTAGACTCTAAAGATTTCGTCTTTGTTGTGTTTTTGATGTATTTATTACTGTATTATCGTAATTTGTAATAGTAATATCTATGATAGATGTAAATAAATTAAATTAATAAATTACAGATATCACATTCATTTATTAATGTTGTTTATCCACATATCAAGTTGCTCTTGTTTATTAATGTTATAGGTATATTTGATGTTAAATTATATAATAGTGATATGGAGCAATCTTTTATGTGATATCTCTTGAGGTAACCATGAAGGTTTTGTTTTAAAATCTTTGTTTGGAATTCGTGACTGTAGTTGTTTTCATTTGCAATTTGGCGACTACAAATCGATTTGTGTAATATTTTTATAATGTAATGATAAAATACCTTGACTCTCATTTCCTAGATATTAGTTACCTCTTCTGAATGGTGGCTTGATTGCAGGAACCTTGTTTATTATCCCATATAAGGATCTACAATAAGTCTGTTTTGGAATGGGAGATCTCAGTTGGCTTGCGTTACAAGGTTGGAACTTAATGACAATCTTACTGTTCGCACTTCGCAATTTTTGTGATTAGAATTTACTGTAAAGTACTGTAACAAGTATTATTGTTCGTAATTCTAACAATTCATTACATTGTTGATTGTACATATGCATTTAGTTTGTATTTCTAGGATGCACATCATCTACTGATTGTATGAATGATTGAAGTGATTGTAAGGGTGCGACACATAAGTGATTTGTCTCTCTTGAACAGAAAAGGACCCTAACTGGTATCAAATTTGATTAAAGATGGGCAATGAAAGTCATTTTTTCTTAAAAAAAATTGTTAGCTTTAGCACATAACGTAAGTAAGAACGACCGGATAAGTGACATGTCATCTTCTACGGAGATATTTTGTATGGATTTTGGAACCTAACTGCCTACTCATCAAATCAGTTTAATACATATATATGCATATGTTTATCTTTCTATTTATGCAAAAAATGACTTATTGGTATAATTAATGCTAGTTCTATTGTTTAACATGGAACAGGACATTGTTACAAACAATTTAGTGATCAATCTTTTTAAGTAAATTATAACCAAATTAGGTGTGACTAGAGCGGGCAATCGGATCGTGTCGTGTACTTTCGTGTCGTGTACTTTCGTGTTTCGTGTACTTGAAGGTAAAACCCGTATCCACCCGAAACAGGATTCGTGTACTTGAATATGAAACCCGTATCCACCCGAAATGAATTCGTGTACTTTCGTGTCGTGTTTCGTGTATATATTATATAAAATTAAAAATAAAATTTAGTTAAAATTTATTAGTAAATATTATATTCATATGAAATATACATTAAATATTTTACATTTCCATATATAAATATAAATACAACTCTATAAAAACTTGTAAATATGTATATTTTTGTGTAAAATATATATCCTTATAAAAAAATATTAATATATACATAAAATCTATAAGTAGTAAATTATTAACATCTTTATTTCGTGTACTTTCGTGTACCCAAAATGAAAACCCATATCCGACACTAAATCTATCGTGTAATTTCGTGTTCGTGTACTTTCGTGTTTCGTGTACTAAAAATAAAACCCATATCCGTATTTTTTCGTGTTGTGTTCACGTGTCGTGTACCAAATTGCCAGGTCTAGGTGTGACTAGCAGTAAAGGTATATAATTTCCCGTATATTCTGGACAGGTATTCGATTTTTTGTAAGAGATATATTTTTTCATAAACTGATATTGAATAACTTAATGTGGAAGTCGCTGTGTAGCATTGATAGTTGCTTACATGTTGATAGCTGAATGTTACATAATTTGACTAGCAGTTCTCATTGTTTTTTTTATTGACTTAACTGTCTTCAATAGCCAGAGTCATTTGTTAAAGTCCGTCCACGTTGTGAAGCTCCACGTCGTGACATGATGTATCCAATGAACTACACTCCATGTCGCTATGTGAGGATATCCTGTCTTAGAGGAAATCCTATAGCTATATTCTTCATTCAGGTTTGCTCTTAGTGTCTTTCTGCATCATTTGTATATATGGAGTTCAATATTTGTTCGGTAAGATCTGAAAGTACAGTGTCATATGTGCAATGTATGTAATTACTTGAGATCAGTGCAATACTAGTCTTTTTCTGGTTCATTTAAACTTATTTGCTCAGTGCTAACATTTACAGACAAGAAATTTGGTAATGACTAGTCCACTAAATCGATAAGATGATTAAGTTCCGAAAGTTCACCAGGAGAGCCATAACTGTTCTCTTCATTGCTTTCAGTAGTTAGTCAAAAACTGGTTAGTTCTAGTTAAGGAATTAAGAGAACTTGAATTGCAAGTCCAGGAATTGAAGAGGATTTTTTTGGGGTTGGGTAATTGGGATCCTTAACAGGAAAGCTTGTGCTCTTTTCTTTCACCCTCAACTGACTGATTTCAAAGAGGTCCAGTCAGAAATGCTTAAAAACCAAAGTGAAGACACCGGATATCATGGATTGTTGCATTTCAGTTGTTGGCCAATAAATTTTCAACTATTACTTAATGTTTCATCCCACTACTTGCAGTTGATTGGCGTTTCGGTTACTGGTCTTGAACCGGAGTTTCAGCCAGTTGCTACTTACTTATTACCTCATATAATTTTACACAAACAAGATGCTCGTGATATGCATCTACAGGTGAGATATAATATCTCAATTCCTGTACGCACATACATTTATAATGTAATTTCTGTATGTATTGTACTCTCACATAAGTGCCTGTACCTTTGCCTTTTGACACCTGTGACATTGTAGTTACTACAAGACATGGCAAATCGGTTGACAATGTTCCTTCCACAACTTGAGGTTAATTCCTTCATCTCCAATTGATATTCAAGAGTTTCCTTGGGCATCATCTTCTGCTTTCATTTTGATCCTTCTATTCATCCGTCTTATTGTTGTCATAATAATAATTTATTTTAATGAATTTCAGGCTGAGCTTAACAGCTTTTCAGATGCTCCAGAGCCTAACATACGTTTTCTTGCTATGCTTGCTGGTCCCTTTTATCCGATTCTTTACATTGTAAATGAGAGGTTCGTAAAAGATGTTAATATTCATATACATTTCTGCAATGAACTCAAAATATTTACTGTTCAAAATTCGAGGGCCAGTATATATAATAGAATAACCCTTAGATTTTGGACAATACATTCATGAACGTGTAAGCTGGTCTTGATCAGGATGTGTATTTTTTAGTTGTAACATGGCTGTACAGAAGATTCTTATCATATGCAAAACAAGCCATCTAGTTTTCTACTTTCCTGCGTATTGATGTCTTGGAGAACTTTCACATTTAAAGTCCTCACTATCAAGGCATATGTTCAGATTTGTATTCCTCCTGTCTTTGAGGTAAAACACCAGAAGTGAAACTTTTATTGTATACAACTACCCAATACAAAGTATTAAGGACCACATTAAAAGGTTTTTACAGGGGATAAACATTTATAGAAAGCTTAGAACACACAAACATAAGTCCCTTTTTGTTTTTTTGTTACCCATTTTCATCATCACTCTTTACATTTTTTGGCAAAACTTCACCATTTTTAGGTGCAAAACCATTCAGATTTTAAGTGGGGCCCTTATATATGTTTCTTATATTAAAGGTATCTATTAAGGTTGGCAGACGGAAACACTGCATCAGCTATCAGTAGGTTAACATCTTAACATGCCAGAAGATCCTAGATGCAGCAAGGTTTAGTTGAGCCAAGTCATTAAAGCTGGTCAAAACAGTGATTTGGAACTTACAAGTCCTCTAGTTTTAAGTTTTGGAAGTGGTCCGGAGTCCAGACTAGCATAGGACAATGAAATCCTCTTATTCGCTCCATCTATGTTTTTCTATTAAGCCACCAGAACTATGATGTCAAATTGTCAATGCATAAGCGTTATATGCCTAAGATTTAAGTTCAGGTAAGGCGATTGTGAATCACTAGCTATGTTTCCCCTTTACCATCCGATTTCAGGCAGCTATGATAGAACTGTGGGATTCAGCTTGCCTGTGCGAACTTAGAGTGGTTTGTATGTTTGTAAAATATGGGATGTAGCAATGGTCCAATCCTTGCGAGTTTTTGTAGAAGGCTACTGGTCACAATCTATCGGCATCTTAACTTTTTAAGTGTCAACTCAACCTAATGCACTACAACAACATAATCTGTCCCATCCCCATTAATTGTTGTTGAGAATAGCCATTCTTTCCTCAAGGTACTTCTTAATTTTACTCTAATTTCTGTCTGATCATTGTTGGCATAGCTTAGCGATATCTATTAAATTAAATATTTATAGCTTCATGAGTCACAGGTTAGATCCTTCGTCTAGGCCATGCGTAGGCCTTAAAAAGAAGTTTTTACTTGCAGAAGTCTAAATTTTAGAGAGTACGCTAACGTGCAAAAGTCTTAAAAAAAACATTTGCTACTATGAACTATTTACATACACAATGAGGTCAAGAGACTCTTTACAATTAAAAGAAAAGGATAGCGAGGCAGCTGGTTTTTACCTATCACATGTACCTGATGTCATTCCTTCTTTTTATTATATGTATCTTATAGCATTTACACACTGAAAGAAAGGATTTTTTTTTTCCGGTATATTATTTTGTTTCTGCACAACTAAGAATATTTTGTTATAAAACTATCAAAAATTGCAGAGAGACTGCTAGATTAGCAGGTAGCAGTACCGACTCTGAAGCTGCTAAGAGCAGTCAGTCATCCTCAGCTTTACTTGTTTCCTCTAATTTTGAGGTAACTCTTAATCCTTGTCCTGTATTTGCAATCATACTTCTTATAATTATTTTGTATTTAGATTAATATTTAGTTCCTTAGTACAATTAAAGAGAGATTTCAAAGTCTCTCATAGTGTTGTGTTTGTTTATGATCAGACTATTTTTCGGTGATATGTTACAGATAGATATTTTCATGAATTCACATGTTAATTAAGCTTTTGCGAGTAATCATACCTTTTCTTCTGAATGATCAGCCAAGGAGATCTCGCACTGCATCGCCTGTAATATTGCCCACATCCAGCTCAATAGTTTTTCGTCCAGATGCAATAGTTTTGTTGCTAAGGAAGGCTTACAAAGATCCCAATCTTGGAACAGTTTGCAGAATGGTACTGTTATTGTCTATACGTGCACTAAGTGCACTTTGAATACATCATACTAAGCTAAAAAGCGTAATGGCAGAAACAAGAAACTATCTGACCGGACTTCTGCTTTCTTTTTTTTCTCAGGCATCTAGAATACTGCTAAAGTTGGTTGATCCCCGATCAGCTCAAAAAGCATCTATTCCCTCTGATACCACAGCTTCTGTTTCTGACGAGTCTCTTATAGTCGAGCAAACTGACCCTGTTTCTTTAGTTGATTATTCAATTTTATTTGGTGAAGAATTCCAGATTTTGGGCGATCATTGGGACTCTAGCTATCTTAATTTTTTGGATAATAGGGCCGTTGAAGGAGTTTTACATGTTCTTTACGCTTGTGCGTCCCAGGTAGGCCATTAAATTAATTACTGTTTTCCCTCAGGAGCCAAGTGATGTTACGATGTCTTGGCTTTTGTCAAGTCTTGTTCATGATTGTCTTTTTGATCTTATCTATGTTACAGACTCTGTTATGCAGTAAGCTTGCAAATGGCACTTCTGACTTTTGGGCGGTACTGCCACTTGTACAAGCATTACTTCCAGGTTAATGTGCAAGATTTCATTCTCAAGAAATTTTTCGAAAGTCAACGGATAAACTATACTAAACATACACAGTGCCAATGAGGATTATTTTTTTCGGTGGGGGTAGGGGAAAATGTCTCCCCTGCCCCAAATTAATACCAATCTGGGTCAAACAGTATCTGAAATAGGGTTTTTTTTCTTCAAGATAAGCACCTGTGAGAAATACTCACAACCAAAACCCCTTCAACACTTGTACTTTTAGTTTTAGTAAGATTAACTGTTGCTTCAAGAGAAACAATACCCACTCATGCAGAACTTCAATTTTTACACTAAATTGTTTCTCGAACCTGAAGAAAGTGCTCTCCAATTTTCATTGGCTCTTTAATTTTTCAAGTTGCATGACTAAGAAGCATTTGACAGTTTCTCTTGTTGTGTTGTAGCACTTCGTCCTAATGTCAGTAGTCCTGATCAGATTGATGATGATTTTACTCAATGGAAACAGCCGTATGTGCTATATGCCCTGTCGCAGGTTGTTCCCCATTTGCAGTTAAAGTTTAAGTAATTTTTCTTGTTTCTTAGAACAGATTGTCTAAGCTTTGCTGTTTTATTTCAGATTGTGGCAATATCATCATCAGCATCATTTCATCCATTGCTTCGTGGATGTGCAGGTTACTTGTCATCGTTTTCTCCATCACATGTTGGTCACGCTTTCTTCCTTTTCTACCACTTCTCTAAGGCACTAAGTACTTGCTTAATCTATAAGGAGAATCTGCTTTCTGACTGACTGAATTTTTTTTCATTCTGTTTGACAAACTCTCCAGCATAATGATTTCTATTAATCCCAGATAAACTGCTAGAAGAGAGCTTAAGTTTGTCTCCCTTGTTATCAACAATGTAAAATCATTGGTTGTAAATTTAATTAAACTGCCAAAGAAGAAAGAATTTGAATTCAAATCCGGAGAAAAAGCACCCAGTAACAGACCTGTAACCTCGTCCTACATTTTAATTAGCCATGTTCTCATCCTGAGAAGATATTTAAAGGTTTTATAACAGACCTGTATCCTCATCCTGAGAAGAAAATTAAAAGCTTTTTCAGCTTGATATCATCTATGTATCTATGTACTAAGAATAAAAGGTACTGAAATGCCTATAATTCCTTAATAAATGCCACTGTATTTGCATACGTAAAAGAACTTTGTCAACATACTGTCTAATGTCTATGTATTCGCTCCACAGCTATGAGCGTCAATTATCAAGCATAGTACTTTTTGCATTCCTATCAGTTTCAGATCTTTGTGGCCTTGTTATGGCCATACTAGTTACACTATTGTTTCACAGTTCATATTTGTCAATCGAATTGCTCAATGATAGTTGATTTCTACTTGTCAATTTTAGGGTAAATATAAAACGTTTTCATGTAATCGTAATTGCACAAGTCAGACGTCATTTGATTGTCCGCACTTGACTGAAATTGTATCATGTCATGATTAGTCTGAAAAGATATCAGGTATAAATTAAGGGTGAAATAATACGAGAACATGTATGCCTCTCCATGGGATTTAGTAACATCACATTTAAGTAATATTACCTTCTTCACAGGCTAGGGCTGCAAGCGTTCTCATAGATCTGTGCTCTGGTGTGCTCGCACCTTGGTTAGGTCAAGTGACTGCAAAGGTTAGACAATATATTGTGTACTATGCTTAAATACTCTTCTGTTTTCTGTACATGCTTTCCTAATTTTGTGCCTACTTGATATAGGTAGACCTGACTGTGGAGCTCTTGGAGGATCTTTTGGGTGTAATCCAAGTATGTTAAGTTTTTAGTAAACTTTTAAATTCCTTGGTATCATGGTTTATTCTTAAGAAAATGTTAATATATTTTGATAAATAAAATGTGTATGGTTATTTATGTGCACTGTAGTGGGTGGGACTGTCCAACAATGTTGCACTTTGGCATCACCTGCCAAATGGATAGGATCTACAAAAGAATTTCTGTTAAGTGTGCAGTCGCATGATACATAGTTTTAAAAATCTAATTCGCATTCAATGCCTCTAAAGTTATATACTGCGCATTTTTTAGTTTTCCCTCATTTTCGACTATGGAGCAAATTATATATATATATATATATATATATATATATATCTGTAATCATGTCATAAACTACTCCACCCTTCTTGTTCTTTTCTGCCTGCCTTCTACTTGATGCTTGTTTTTTGTTTGACTGGCCATGCTCTTTATGCCAATTTAAAAAAAAAAAAATCTGATATGCAAGTGTACAAAATCAAGTTGTTGCAAGACCAAAATGATGAATAATTTAACATAATAATAAGAAAGCGATGCTGTGTAAGGAATTAAAAGATTAATTGATAGTTATTACATGTTATTTAGGAACAAATTTGACTAATTAATCATAAGGGTCACGCTCTATGGAGAACTACACTAAACTGAGAACCTGAGAACTCTAATAAGTTTAGTAGCTGAACTTCAGAATTCATGTGTTTGACTTCAAAATTCAGATGCATAACTTTTAAGTTCAGCAGCAGAAAGTTTGTTGAAAAAAGTAAGTTTAGTCGTAGAACTTTGTAGAAAAAGCAAGTTCGTTTGTAAAATTTTTAATTTCATGTGCATAACTTTGAAGTTCAGCAGCAGAAAATTATATTTTTAGTACGAAGCAAAATAAATTTTGCAGTAGACCTTAATGGTACGTAAGTTCAGTTGTAGAATCTTGTAGAAGAAGCAAGTTCATTTGTAGAAATTTAATTTTATGTGCATAACTTAACTTTGAAATTCAGTAGCAGAACACTATAATTTTAGTACGAAATAAAATAGATTTGCAGTAGAACTCAATGGTAAGTAAGTTCGGTTGTAGAATTTTGTGGATAAAGCAAGTTCAGTTGTAGAAATTTTTATTTCATATGCATAACTTTTAAATTCAGTTGCAGAACACTATATTTTTATTACAAAACAAAATAGGTTCTGCAGTAGGATCCAATGGTTCTCCGGTTCTCTTTTAGGTAGTGGTTCATATATAGTTGTATTAGATACGTATATTATTAAAATTATTCTAGATTGTAGTAGTAGAATAATAAAAAGGATTTGTTACCTATAATTAAATATGGTAGTAGGTCAATAGTTGGAAATAAAGATCTATTGTAAAAGTTTAACGTGGCTTCCAGGTAACAGGATTTTAATATGAACTGTTATAATCCTCATTATTTGAGAACTGATGCATATTATGAATTGATAATTCTTGGATAAATATGAGGACTGTGTGTATCTCTACACATTTCTTGTGGAGATAGGTTTTATCCTTGTTTAAACATTTTTTCCTTACCTTGTGGCCGAACTTCCTGGTACTTTTTGATTTACCTATTTTCTTTCTACCCAATTTTCACTCTTTGAAGTTAATTAGAAAATTAACACTCAACTGATGCGAAATGCGAAGCACATTCTGCAGCAAGAAGTGATTTTGCCAAGTCTATTATTTTACATGTCCATAGATCCCGTAATGCTCAAGTTTGAGATTTTCCTACTTAATGGACTATTTACAAGAAGCGATTTTGCCAAGTCTATTATTTTACATGTCCATAGATCCCGTAATGCTCAAGTTTCAGATTTTTCTACTTAATGGACTATTTTATGATATCAGATATATGCTTAAACAGTATTATTCACATGTTAGACAACCATATATCGATAATGATATATATGAAGATTTGAAGATATATTGTGAAGAACTATATGTGGTGTATGAGAAATCCAAGATGCATCAAGCGGAGTTATTCATTGATTTATGTGCCAAGACTCTTGAAGTGAATTTGGATGTACAAGTTGAATTCGATGATGAAGAGTTTGTCTCTTTTCAAATTGATGGTCTTAATCATTTAATGTGCAAATAGGTACAAATTGCTAAGTGGAGATAGATGTCAGTAATTAAAAGTCTCCCTTGAAGATGTCAAAGAAACTTTTCACACAGTCCCCGTTGACCTCGTTATTCCTGAATGGTTATTGTTAAATATTGTTAAATTAGTGATGTAATTGATTACATATGCAAGTTAGGTAGACTATTCAACTTTGGTAGGTTGGTAGGTTGCCTAATTTATGATGTAATCCATGATGTAAATGGCTAGAGATGCAGCCTATAAATGGAGGTGTTCTCCTCTATTGTAAAACACAACACAATAACAGAAAACGCAGCAGAAGTAGTATAATAAAATACACAGTTCACTGCACCATCTCTCTCTCGTCTATCTATCTCTTTTCTCTCTATATTCAGTCATATATATGTATAAATCTGACATGGTATCAGAGCATGTTCAGTTCCTAAGGGAATAATACTGCCCACACAAACACAGATTCTGCCAAAAACTGCTATAAACATCACCCATTCTGCCCAAAAATTCTGCCCAGAAAACACACCAGATTCAGCCCAGATTCTGTCAAATTCTGCCCAGAAAAGACACAACAATATACAAGTTTTTCAAGGGAAATTTGCTAATTCTGTTTTCAGCAGAGGGGAGTAATTTTCTGCCATTTTCTGGCCAGTTTTTTTTTATGCAGATTCTGTTTCCAGCAGAATTTTCTGCCCAGTTTTTTTATTTCTGCAAATTCTGTTTTTCAGCAAATCTTCTTGTAGTGTTGTTGTCTTGAATAATGGCGGAAGTTGTAAATGAGTCGGCTGCAAGGAACAATACCGGTCAAGGGAGTGTTAAATTTGGTTTCCACGGTACTCCATATGTTAACCCCAAATTTGACGGAAAGAATTTCTTGGAATGGTCGGAATCTTGCACACTCGCACTTAAATCCCATCGATTGATGAAATATATCAATGGGAAGGCCAAGAAGCCCTTGGCAACTGCTACAAGTTTTGATGATTGGGATAGCGAGAATGCCATGGTCAAGTCATGGTTGTTTAACTCTATGGAGTTACGTATTCGCAAAAGTTATCTGTTTCTTGATACTGCGGAAGCTGTTTGGAATTCCATCAACCGAACATACTCATATTCGGGTAATATGGCCAAACATTTCGAGGTAAAGCAGAAAATATGGTCTCTAACTCAAGGGGGCAGAACATTGACCGAATATTATTCGGAACTCACATCTCTATGGCAGGAGTCAGACCACTACACTGTGTTCGAGTGTAAACAGGCTGAAGACCAAGAGAAGTACCAAAAATTGGTACAAGAAGAACGAGTGATGAAGTTTCTTGCTGGCCACTACACTGTGTTCGAGTGTAAACAGGCTGAAGACCAAGAGAAGTACCAAAAATTGGTACAAGAAGAACGAGTGATGAAGTTTCTTGCTGGACTGACAATGGAGTATGATTCAATCAAGAATCAACTCATTGGTCAGATTCCCTTTCCTACAGTTGAAGAAGCACATGGCCGTGTGCAGCTCGAAGAGAGTCGGAGAGAAAGCATGGCTCCGACTAATACTGTGCCTGATCGATCTGCACTTTTTACGGGAAGTGTTCAAAATCAAGGCAAATCAGAACAGGTGACTGGGGCTTCAAAGGGTGAAAAAGATGTTCTCCGGTGTGACTATTGTAATAAGTTATACCATTCTCGTGAAGAATGCTATATCTTACACCCACACTTACGAGATCATGGTCGAGGAGGACGAAGCCGAGGTAGTTCATCCGGTAGGAGCTCAGGAAGAGGCACCCAATATAGTGCTCATCATACGACGTCTGAAAACCATGCTGATTCTGCTACTTCAGCAACGGGAGCAATAAGTGCAACAGAACTCAATGCTCTCCGTCAGCTATTGTCTCGAATGGAGACTGATTTACCAGTGACTTCATCTGCCAATTCTGCCCTTGCAGAATCAGGCAACAAACAAAATGCTTGGCAATGGTAAAGGGGTTGAAACCCCTTAATAAAGTGGCTATCTACTATAGCACTTGCATCAGCACCTTCTGTATTTTTGACGGCCTAAAATATACTGTGTGGTCGAAAATTCGATAACCGGTATCCCAAAAGACTCAATAAACTCAAGATCGGTCGATCCTAAAAATGGGTATAGTTGGACGCTCAGATTAAGCTCAAGGGGCTACTAGTGTCCACTCTTCAATCCCAAGATAGGTCTTTCATCCGAAGATGGGATTTCGAGTGAGGGGGCGTGTTAAATATTGTTAAATTAGTGATGTAATTGATTACATATGCAAGTTAGGTAGACTATTCAACTTTGGTAGGTTGGTAGGTTGCCTAATTTATGATGT
The DNA here is from genome assembly GCA_037693485.1 of Kitagawia praeruptora. Lineage (NCBI taxonomy): Eukaryota > Viridiplantae > Streptophyta > Magnoliopsida > Apiales > Apiaceae > Kitagawia > Kitagawia praeruptora. The sequence continues at coordinate 128,370,942 of CM075351.1, forward strand.
AATCCATGATGTAAATGGCTAGAGATGCAGCCTATAAATGGAGGTGTTCTCCTCTATTGTAAAACACAACACAATAACAGAAAACGCAGCAGAAGTAGTATAATAAAATACACAGTTCACTGCACCATCTCTCTCTTGTCTATCTATCTCTTTTCTCTCTATATTCAGTCATATATATGTATAAATCTGACAGTTATATAAAGTTAAATTTGCCAGTGGTATATCTCAATAGCTTCCAAAAATTCATGTCCAACTAGCGTGGATTCCTATTCGAGGTTTATGGACTCTCGTTATACACTGTTGGTCGAGTTTTTTCGCAAAGAAGAGGAGAATGATGCAGAGTATGAACTTAGAAGATTAATTAATTGTTATTTTAAGTAATCATATAGGAATAAATTAAATTGTAATTCCTTAAATAGGATAATAACATTTTTAGGATTATGTTAGATATTGGTAGTAATAATACAAGGATTTGCTTCCTTTGATCAGTTACAGTAGTAGATTAATAGTGAAAAATAGATACTGTTAAGGATTAGTTTTCTTTTTTCTTTTTTTTTTTTATTTGTTTTATTAGAAACTTACTTGGCTTCCAGTTAATAGGATAACTATATAAACATTTGTAATCTTCATTATTTAAGAGAGGATGATGAATTGATGATTAAGATAAATGTGAGGATGTATTTGTGTTACTACCGATTCTCCAGGAAGATATTTTTTATCCTTGTTTCAAGCCTTTTTTCTTAACCTTGTCCTACATTAAGAAGGAACAGATTAAATCAACATATTTGCATTTAAACATATAGTAATTATTAAGGATTTAAGAAAGTTACAAAATGGGGAGACAAAAGTGAGACACAAATAACTGAAGAGAAGGGAAGGGTTGAACACACTACTAACCATCCAATGTGTAGGAAAACTTTCTTCCACTTGGCTAGCAGCGATTTAAATGATGCTCAATCTTTGTGAAATTACATTGACAGAGTGGATTTCACAAGTCATGTTAAATGCTCATTTGCTTAACATGGTTGCGTTCTAATGCTTATAAATGGTAAATCTTGCTGTACTATTGATTATCGCTTGATCATGGAAGTGAAGGTGCCATCTTTACTACATCATTTTGGCTTTTAATTGAAATTACTATGTTGTTTACTTTATTTTTTTTCCATTAGGATGCCCGTCATTCGTTGGCTCGTGCTCGTGCTGCCCTTAAATACATTATAGTGGCTCTATCTGGGCACATGGACGATATTATGGCAAGATATAAGGTATTACATCCTGTATTTGTCCGCTTGTCTTAATTACTTCCAAGTTGTTTGCTAGCAAGTCTGTGCTTCAAGTTGAAGTAATCAGACAAACCTTCATGGAATGTTCCAATAGATTATAATGTAATTGCTGGGTTTACTTGTTTAATGAAATTTCATGTATAAAAACTTTTATCCATAGTGCCTACTGCCTAGTTATCAACTAGTTTATAGATGTCCAGTTGATTGACAACAAGAATCCAGATAAATGTTTCATACATATGTTATGTCATTGCCGGTTAAAATTAAGTGTCATTTACATAATCAGTGTGACGTATATACCCTCAACATATTCTGTTTGTGATACAATTTTTTATATGTAGAGCCAGTGTATGAGGAAAAGGTCTATCGTTTCGTAATAAATCAATGAACCATCTCAACTCAGGAGTCATTTGTCATTGACCGCATCTCCATTAATCTCATGCCATATTATAGATATTTTTTTGTGTGAAAAGGAATTCCCTTTTTTACTTTGCGCAATTGCAATTTCGCAATTATAAGCTTATACATATTTCTCAAAACTTATTTAAGCACACCTTGTAAACCTACTTGATATACCATCTCCAGCACTCATCTGTCTCTTTCATTTCAGGAGGTTAAGCATCGGATTCTCTTCCTTGTGGAGATGTTGGAACCTTATCTTGATCCAGCTATAAGCCCTCTTAAAAGTTCAATAGCCTTCGGAAATGTAGCTCCGATGTTCCTTGAGAAGCAGGAAAACTCTTGCACAATCGCAATCAATGTTATTCGCACAGGAGTAAAAAAGTTTTCTGTTCTTCCTTCCCTGGAATCTGAATGGAGGCGTGGATCAGTTGCTCCTAGGTTGTATAACTTGCATTATAATCTCGTGGATATTCATTTTTCTGATTTGGTTGGCATGGACTAATTTGAAACAAAAGTAATATACTAATATGTACTATTGACATACGTGTAGATCTTTGATCCTTCTTTTGATATTTTGGATAGTGATTATGTTTCTTAGAGTTACGTGTAGAGCCTTCATCCTTCTTTTGATATTTTGGATAGTAATTATGTTTCTTGTCCTGAGTGGTGCACCACCTGACTAGAATACTGACCGTAAGCACAAGCAGGGTCTTAAGATAAATTCCTATTTGTAAAATAATTAAATTATGGCCATGATAGATCATAGAAGTCTTGTGGTGATTGCTGACTCCCCACAAAGCATAACTAGGTATAGATTTACAGCATATAGTTACTGTCAGTCTGAATCTAACGACAGAAAGTATGTAGAGAGTCCAATTTTGTCCTGCCTACTATGAATTATGATTTGAATTTAGTAATTTACCATTATAAATTTCTATTCCCGCTTTAATAGTGCAGTTCTTACATACCTATGAAACAGAAAGTAGGCATCTTGAACATAGTCCAACATAAGTTGATATAACTGATCATACAGCTTTATATACTGTATCTGTAAAGAATTGTTGTATATCTTGCAGCGTTCTTCTATCTATATTGGATCCACACATGCAGTTACCTTCTGATATCGATCTTTGCAAGTTTAATGTTAATGAGAATTTGGAACAAGTCTCCACTGGACCACCTCTTTCTTCTGTTCATTATCATGATGGAGTTTCTACAAAGCTTAATAGCCAGGTTGATACTGATTCAAAAGCAGATGTTTCTGATGCTACAAAGACGGACATTATTGAAGATGTAAGCCTTGTTTTTGCCCCTCCGGTACTTTGGAGCATGGTTTTGACAACTGTCTGTAGCAGCCCTGATAAGTTCACAGATACAAGTGGTTGCCTCATTGACACTAAGGAGAAAAATGCAATGACTCAGTTTCAGAAAAATGTAGGAGTGGATAGGGGTTATGCTATTAGGTATACTGATTTTCATGCAGATTATCTTCAGCTTGTGACCTATCGTGACTCAGAGTTGTGGGCTACTGAGTTTAAGCGTTTGGCTTTGGATTTGAACTCTCAAAATGAGAATTCACCTGAGAGTCATCTGGCTGCTATTGATTCTTTACTTTTAGCAGCAGAATGTTATTTAAATCCCTTCTTTTTGAATTCTTTCAAACAATCTGCAATGCTAAGCCACAAGACAGATGTTAGCAAGATTAGTAAAACATATGATTTAGCAGACCTTAGAAGGGTCCTGGAAGAGAGCCATAGTAAATTGGACACTGTTTCTCATCTAGAAAGAAGAAGGGACACAGTTGTTCTTCAAATTTTACTTGAGGCCGCACAATTAGACCTAAAGTTTAAGAGGACATCTTCAGATGGGGAACATACTTCATCTGGCGCTAAAGGAAATGCAGAAGTCATAAATCTGTCACAACATGATGATTTATATGTAGATGCCATCACCTTAGTTCGACAGAATCAAGAATTGTTGTTCAACTTTCTCATAAAGCGGCTACTTACAGATAAGAATTCCATGCATGAAGTGCTAATGCAGAGTCTTGTATTCTTGTTGCACTCGGCAACTAAGCTGTATTGTACACCTGAAAATGTCATTGATATTATATTAGAATCTGCTGAGTTCTTGAATGGGCTGCTGGTGTCTTTTTATTATCAGTTTAAAGAAGGCACTCTGCAGTTAGATCCGGTCAAAGTGCATGAGGTACAACGTCGCTGGGTGCTACTTCAAACGCTGGTGGCTGCTTCAAGTGGTAATGAAGGACTAGATAAGTCCGTGGGTATCACCAGCTCCCTCCGTTTTATGAACTTAATCCCTCCTTCTGCCTGGATACAGAAAATACCTACATTCTCTTCCTCTTCCTTTCCTCTGGTCCGCTTCCTTGGTTGGATGGCAGTATCTCGTAACGCCAAAGTCTATCAAAAGGAGAAGCTGTTTCTTGCTTCAGATCTGTCGCAGCTGATGTACTTATTATCTATTTTTTCAGATGAACTTGCAGTATTGGATAGAATTGTTAATCAGAAAAATGAGGAAGCGAGTATTAGTGAAATTAAACATCTGCCAACTGACAAAGATATCAAACTTCCTGATCAAATGGCTGTGGATCAATCTTTTCGAGCCATCTACCCTGATATCAGTTATTTCTTTCCTGATATGAAGAAAGATTTTGAATCCTTTGGACAGATCATATTCGAGGCAGTTAGATTGCAGTTGAGATCTTTGTCTTCAAGTGTTGTTCCAGATCTATTGTGTTGGTTTTCTGATCTATGTGCATGGCCATTTATCCAGAGAGACGATGATAGGCTATCATCTCCCCGAAATTCTGGTCAGTATAAAGGGTTTGTGGGGAAAAATGCAAAAGCCGTCATCCTATACATACTCGAGTCCATTGTGGTGGAGCACATGGAAGCAATGGTTCCTGAAGTACCTAGAGTTGTTCAAGTACTTGTATCTTTGTGTCAGGCCTCATACTGTGATGTGTCATTTCTCGAGTCTATATTGCTCTTGTTGAATCCAGTAATTGCATATTCTTTGCATAAGGTGTCTGATGAAGAAAAACTATTGATCGATGAAACCTGTCTTAATTTTGAATCTTTGTGCTTCGACGAGCTTTTCCATAATATTAAACCCAATTCCGAGAAACAGGAGATCTCTGAAAAAAGTAATTACAGCAGGTCACTAACTATATTTATATTGGCTTCTGTTTTCCCCGAATTAACATTCAAGCGTAAAAGGGAAATTTTACAGTCCCTTCTCTTCTGGGCTGCATTTACAGACTTTGAGCCGACAACGGCATTTCATGACTACATGTGCGCGTTTCAGAATATAATGGAGAGTTGTAAACTTTTGCTGTCTGAAACTTTACGAGTATGGGGCATCATTCCGCTTAGGGTGCAACTGCATTCTGATACTATCACTTCTGCACCTTGTGGTACTTCAGAATCTTATTCATGGTTTCTAGATGATGGTCGTAACAAGAATAGTCCAACTGCAGTGGATGTAAAACTGGACTGTACCATTGAAGTTGCTAGTATAGTGAATCAAAGGGTCTATCATTTATCGGTTGAGGAAGCTCTATGTTTTTCTGAAGACGTGGAGAGTCTCATTTCTAAGCTGAATCCAACTATTGAGGTCTGTTGCAAACTTCATCCTCAGATGGCCAGAAAGCTGACACTCACATCGGCCCAATGTTTAATGTACTCAAGATGCTCAACTTCAGTTGCGAAAGTCATTTCTATTTCTGCTGGTGTTGAGAAACAGAATATCCTTCCATCTGACTTAGCTGTTGATTTTCCAGCAAATTGGAGGACAAGTCTTGAAGGTTTAGCTGAAATGGTTCATGTCCTTCTAGAATCCCATTGCTGGGTGGTTGCATCTTTAATGCTTGACTGCATTCTTGGACTACCAATGTTTTTTTGTTTGGATAATGTGATTACCTCCATATGTTCTGCAATAAAGATTTTTTCTTGTAGTGCACCTAAAATGTCATGGAGGTTGCAGTCTGATAAGTGGTTATCATCCTTGCTTGCAAGAGGCACCCACTTTGATCATGGAAGTGATCATTCAGTTATTGATCTTCTCTCGTCCATGCTTGGTCACCCGGAACCAGAACAGCGTTTTCTTGCACTGAATCATTTGGGAAAGCTTGTAGGTCGTGACGTTGATGGTGATACAGAAATCTCGGCTTGCAGTGTTAGCAGCAAGTTGAATCAACTTGAATTAGTTGGCTCAAGTTGTCATTCAATATCTTCTCCTCTTGTTTCAAGTACATGGGATCAGGTAGTTGTAGTAGCATCATCTGACGTGTCATTACCTTTAAGAACTCGGGCCATAGCACTTCTTCTTAGCTATGTTCCATTTGCTGAGCGGCATCAGTTGCAACATCTTCTCACTGCAGTGGATAGTGTTCTTTATGGTTTAGCAAATCTTGCTCAGCCAACTTGTGAAGGTCCACTTGTACAACTTTCGTTGGCACTCGTCGCTAGTGTTTGTCTCTATTCTCCAGTTGAAGATATTTCTTTGATTCCCCAGATTATTTGGCAAAACATTGAGACTATAGGAAAGCTAGAAACTGGTATGATCAAATTTTCTCAGTAAATAATAGATGCAATATATATTGCATTTCGTGCATTTATTTGTGTAATGTATCTATTCTCAGTATCTGTTCTTTTGAATTATCTGTAGAAAAGAGATCAGGTGATCTTGAGAGAATAGCATGCCAGGCTTTGCTTGGTCTAAGAATCCAAGAAGATGGTGCAAAAGAGGTAATTGGTCCGACAGAGCTTGCTTCTTGATTGGACTTTTGCTAGGGGAAGTATTATCTTTGACGTGGGACTCTTTCATAATATGGAAATTGCATTTTATCATTTTTTCACGTACTGATTGAATTTGTTTTGCTTATTAAATGTGGATCTTGCATATAAACTCAGTGATTTCTCTTTGACTGTAGACCCTAGAGAAATTGTTTTCTTCAAGTTTCCATAAGCATATGGACCCAGATTTTGACAGTACACGTGAAACAATTCTTCAGGTAAAATGTTTAACTTGTGTGGATCCAAACTTCCATAATTATTTGTTTTCTTGGATGGATATTGCAAAAAAAAAAAAAAAAAAAAAAAAAAAAAATTTCCTAGTCGGTGTTCATATAGTTATATCATTCTGCCGTAATTTAAAATTTAAATCTTAAAATAGACCTTTACGTAATAATATCAAAATCGCGTAGAATGATTTGTAACAGACAGTTATAGATTGCACAAATATCAGAATCCTCCAGGGACTGGAGTTGTTCTAGAATATCTATAACTAGTATTCCTTTATTTAAGGCGTGGATCAGGATTTTCACCATTATTTCATCGTCGGCTATGTTTCTTTGGAATGATTAGACTCCAAGGAAAATAATCCCTACAGTATAGTCTTATCTTTATAACCCTTGTTTTTTCAAATCATTTATAAAGTCCCATCATTATTTTAAAGGACCAATTATCAGGATCCCCTCCTATACTACATTTTTTTTATCCTTCTCATTCCTAGGATTATGATCCCTTGGCCAACTGCGCAAACAAACATGTGATTATAGTTTTTATAGGATTATAGTCCTATCCCATAATTAATCCCATGAAACAGAGATGGTTGACGCACACAAATATGTTTTATTCCTTCCAACCTTTTACATTTATATTATGTCGACAATTTCTAGTTCTATAACATACGTAATACCATGAAACAAACATTCGCGTGGTTATGTAATCATAATGACACACACAAATATGTTATTCTTCCTTCCAACCTTTATGTGATTAAAGTTTTTATAGGATTATAGTCCTATCCCATACTTAATCCCATGAAACAGAGATGGTCGACGGACACAAATATGTTATTATTCCTTCCAACCTTTTACATTTATATTATGTCGACAATTTCTAGTTCTATAACCTACGTAATACCATGAAACAAACATTCGTGTGGTTGTGTAATCATAATGACATACACAAATATGTTATTCTTCCTTCCAACCTTTCACATTTACATTCTGTCATTTTTTATTGTTAGAGGATTCAAGATTTCTAATTTTTTTTAGTTATTTTGGAGAATAATATGGAAATATATGCTTTTGTTTATAAGTTTTAGTTGGCCTTCGCAACTTGCAAAGCTTCATATTTAAGTTATGTTGTTTGTCGCAGGTCCTTTCCAATTTAACTTCTGTCCAGTCATATCTGGATTTTTTCTCAAAGAAAGAAGATGAGAAGGTTATGGTAAGGCTTAAAAAAAGATTTTATAAGATTCCCTTTTCCTGTTATATTTCTTCAACTGAGTCGCTCTAATGGTCAGGAACTGGAGGAGGCTGAAATCGAGATGGACCTTATCCTAAAAGAACAAGGGTTGGCAGAATCATCTGTAGACCTCAAAGATTTTGTGGAACTTCCTTTTCTTCCATGTATTTATTTTTCTCTAATAATAAAATATTCAATTTAGAAAACTATTCCTGATATTTTTTAAATTGATTAGTATTGTTAGCTGATAGCTGTAACACCACTTTATTGTGCAGCTAATGCGAAGGATGATAACCGGATTCGGCAAATCAGAGATAGAATACGCTCCCTGTATGCATATCTTTAATACTTCCCTGACTAATTACAGTTTAACAGCATTGCAGGAGTTTAAACCAGATATGTCACATTTGTTGATAAAAATATCAAGACTGGACAGGCTATGTCTAGTCACCCATCTCCTGCTATTTAACTTTATAGTAATAATACATGTTCTGTTACTTAACACTGTTTAAGAGTTAAGAATAGTCTAAGGTCACAAGAGGGAGAATACAAATAACATTACACAATTATCTTCTTTTCATAATTTGAAATTGGCTTCTAAGAGCATCTCCAATAGAGGCACCCTTGAGGGTGCCAAACATATCTGACACACCATAAATAATAATTTTTTATTTTCTCCTTCGTCCATGTCATATTTGGCACCCTCAAAGTCCAATAGTTGGCACCTCATATGAGGTGCCTAAATGGTCCCCAAACAAATAAAAGAAAAACTAGATGTAATATTTAAAGCATGGTTAAGTACAAGTATTTGGGTTTTTCCATTTAGAGGGGGTGCCAACAGTTGGCAACTTCTCTTGGCATCGTTTGGGCATCCTTGTAGCTCCAATAGGGAGGCACATAAGGTGCCATGCTACATAGGTTTGGCACCCTTATTGGAGATGCTCTAATTTGATATCACTGCTGCATCCAACTATCTTTGGTATTGTAGACTGGATGAAAACCTTATACTTTAGTTTGTTGTGGAAATATTCAAATAACTTAATCATCCTAAAAATGTAAGTTCAACTTCTTTTATAAATCATTTCAATTAAAAATTCTCTAGATCAATGTACCATTCCTTGGTGATCATATGTAAAAATTGGACCATTAGGACTACATCCTGAAATTCTCTTATTTGCCCACATCAATTAAGTTGAAAAAAGAGTGGTGGATTCAATTAATACTTTTAAACAGACAGTTCTATCTACAAGTCTACAACACGTTGGCAAAATTTTGCACAAGTAACAGTTGTGTTAGTACAGTACTTATTTTTTTATGCTGTTCAGAAAAAATTGTAAGAGTGTATTAAATGAAGGAATATAAAGACCCCAAAAAGAAATAGTAGAACATTATATTCTTGTCATGGAAATGAAAATGATCTTTATCTTTGCTTTATCAGCTGAAAAAATGGACTATGCCCTTGATATTATCTCCTGACCTAGTCTTATCTAGAAAGTCCGCAAACTGATCATGATCGGACTCTACTATAGTAAAATTTGTTTCTTCTTTCGATGAATTATTAGTCTTGGAACAGTGTTTTTGAATGTTAGTTTCCAAGGTTCATAAATTTAAAAAATTTGGGGTACGTGTGTTGGTGTAGTGGTTTGAGCTGTCGGCTTCTCTAAGAGAGGTCAAGGGTTCGAATCCTGGGGTGTGCGTGTGTTGTAACTATCAAAATAAAATAAAATAAAAATAAATAAATAAAATATATATATATAAAATTTGGCAACTTTTTTGTTTCTCATTTTCTCCCAATCCTAAGTTGTCATCAAACTAATTAGTTATTATAAATGTTTGTTTTCCATTTAAACAGTGAAAAGTTAAAACTTAAAGAAGATGTAATAGCCCGTAGGCAACAAAAGCTACTTGTAAGATGTACCCGCCAAAAATATCTGGAAGAGGCAGCTTCACGTGAGGCAGAACTTATCCAACGTCTAGATAGGTTCTTTATCCTATCTTTTCTTATCTAATGTTCTTAATTTTGTAATTTTTGTGTGTGAGTTGTTCAATTAAGAGATACACTACCTTGCGTTTCTAGAGAGAGGACAGCTGAAGTCGAAAGGGAGATCGAGAGACAACAGCTGCTTGAACTTGAGCGTGCAAAAACCAGAGAGCTTCGGCACAACCTTGATATGGAGAGAGAAAAGCAGACGCAGGCAAGATAAAATAAAATTGTTTCTTCGAATTGTTAGTTTGTTGCACTTTTCTTAGGTGTGATGTTAATGATAGTTATCCATGGTACCAATTTATTAGCTCTCCTTTCACTTAGTCTGTTGTTGCTTCTGTTCTCTTTAATTTTTCATTTCCTTCTTCTTTGTGTTGTTTCATGGAAAACTATGGGAACTATGTCTATACGAGGTCAAAATACGTCGTTATTACGTGATTTAAAATTGGAAAGAAAAAGTTTTATGTGAATTTTTGATTCGCTATAGCTTGTCTTGAAATTTTAAACTAATCAAAACATAAATTCAGTATCAGGCTCCTTAATCTGGTAGTAAAAGCTCTGCTGAACTTCCTGCAGCTCTGTCGATCTGCAGTAATCGTTTTCGAAATTCGTTTTTCGGGGTAGGTTCTATTTTAACTTTGAGTGATTTACCCTTTCTTCCTCAAAAAGCATAAGACTGATGCCATTAAGTCAATGAGATGAACGAGGAATAGTAGTCTGGCAGCTAGAGAATCTGCGCTATATTGGCGGGGTCTAAAAACAAATTTGCTTATTTATCATGTCTGCTCTTTGATGCTTGTTTGTTTTGAGAGTCAATGTTAAACATATGTTCAAAGATCTTTATTTCTTTTGCAAAAATACATTCGTGATTTTCCAAAAATCTGCTGCCGCTTATCACGTCACCAAGAGACTGCATTTTCTTACATAGGTAACGGCATATATATATATATATAATCCTGTTGTAGCTGATGTGCTTATTATCATATTGTGTAAATATATTGAAGTAAGCCTTGATATATAGTAAGTTGATACTGCTGCTAGAGTTAGAATAATTTGAGAGTTAAAAAAAATACAAAGACAACGGTTTAGAAAGAGATCACATGGATCAGTCCTTTCCCGTAATTTTTAGCATAATGAAAAAATTTGAAAGGATAGTTATTTTGGTGGGTTTTGATTATCTCGTGGGTAAGTTAAAAAGAAAATTTTAGGCCTTCCCTTATACACCAACCAGATCTATGAGATAGACCCTCAGAACTGGTTTAACTGCCAAGACTCCAACTCAACTGAAGCTAACATACACCTACGTGAAATTGTATATAAATTTACAAGAGATAGTACAAGAGAAATCCATACATAAGGACTAAGAGCATCTCCAAGAGGCTCTCTACTCTAGCTCTTAACTCAAAAAATGAGGAGAGAGAATAAAAATGTTGCTCCAAGAGACTCGTAGTGTCTCTTAAAAACACTAAGAGTCTCTTCTCTCTCCTCATTTCTAAGAGCCACTAGTAGCTCTTAACTTGTATTTTAATAATAAAATATTCATGTCCACCAATTCTTGCACAATTTTTGGTTATAGTGGGATTGATTTGTGAATAAATTATAAATAAAGAGCTAATATAAAGAGCATTGTTGGAGTTTGACACATAAATCAGTGTAATAACTTGCTAAGAGCCATTTATTTATATAATTTTTAAGAGTGAATGTAGGAGTCTCTTGGAGATGCTCTAAGGTATACCATATTTACTATCATACCGGTTATTTTTAATTAAACATAAAAAATCTTTTTAATATAAAGGTAAAATTTTAAGGATCAGAGCTTGATATATTATTTTCTCAAGTTGGGCATCGTGAAGGGGAAAAATATGTTATTTATGAATTATAATCCAGAAAATAATGAGTAGTGCTAATCTACACTTGGATATAGTTTGTCCGCCTAATAGCCACGTACTTAGTTCGTTGTGGACTGTTTTAGATGCTGCAATCATATCATTATCTGTCACGATCATGATTCATGACTAGTCGTTACTAGTCGAGCAGTCGGATTTTAAGGACCAACTTGATGAGGAACGGAAGTGGAGATTGTTTATATATGTTATTTGTTAGTTTAGAGAGAATTAAAATTATTTGTTTATTTGTTTTATATGTGGGGCTACTAGTAGCTTATTAATGTGTAGTACGTTATATAATATGCCCAATTGTTTTCGGGCCTTAGTCCATAATGTTATTTTATTAGGTTCCCATTCCCTATTAATAGAAAGTGATTATGATATTAATATTTGATTTGGGTCTCTCCATCCACAGCTTTCCAGCCTTCTGCGGTTGGGAAATCCTTGGGGTAGTGAATTTTCTAGGGTTAATTCACCCAAGTTTTGTCATATTCTTGTTTCTGTGCAATAAATCACTTTCGACGAGTTGTCCTGCATCAAGTGAAGCAGTCGCTTGAAGTTTGTAGGAAGTCCCTCGACTGGGATGTCAACATGTCCGGTCAACTAGTCATCATCTACTGGTGCAAAACCCGATCTAAATTGAATGTAAATAAGAAAAATAATGCAATTTCTCTAAAACCTAATCAATCAACCTACCTTTTTTTATGAAATTTTTAGGCATATACAAGCGCCCCCTTATGCTCCCTCCAACCAGATAAGTGAAATAAACACTCAGAACTGTTAATTTACCAAGACACCAACTCAACTGAAGATAACATACACCTACGTCCTACGTAGATTACATCCCTTAGGATAGTACAGCAGAAATCCATACATGAGGTATACCATATTTACCGTCATACCAGTTATTTTTCAGTGTACATACAAAATCTCTATAATAGGTAGCATTTTTAGGATAATTTTGACTGCAATACACACTGAATTTGTTGGGTGTTGACTGTTTCACATGCTTGCACCTACCTAATTTCAATTGGGGTTAGAAATTTAAACATTGTTTTGTCACGGTCGCGACTAGTGGATTCTCCAGGACCAACTGGATTGGTCGACTTGAAGTTTTTAAGAAATTTGGTTGACTGGGATGTCGACTTGTCAGTAGACTAAATTGTCATATTATCAACTGGTGCAAAACCCAAAAAAACTGGAATTTCTCTTTAATCTAATCTATCTAAATACCTTTTCGGCTTTTCGGCAATCGTCTACTTAATTAAGAACAAGAGAGCAGAAGAGAGGGAGAGTGTGTGCACCTGTATTGACTGGCGGATTGTGCAATCTTTCATTTTTGTGTGGACTACATTGCTTTGCTCTTTAATTCAAAGTCTATTTTTCTTCTTCTGGACTTATATTGATTGCTCTTCATTTTGAAGTATGTTTTTCTTCTACTCAGTTTTTAGTTTAAAAGCTAGACGCCCATTTTGACACACATAGACGTGGTGTTGTTATAATATGTCATTCTCACACATAAACACAGTGTCAGATACATCATACATGTATTTAATCTGCTGTTAGTTATTAGATTACTTTTAGTTGTTACTTGTTTATAATACATGTAAGTGTTACTAGTTTAAAACCATATGGTATGATTAGTACCTAGAAATTAGAATCATACAATATATAGTGTATTATATATTTTATAAACAAGACCCGACTTACTGCCATGACAACCATGAATATTTCTTTTTTAGGTTCATGTAATTCAGACATTCGTTACATCTTACAAACTTCCGTCATTTTGTGTTTTAGAGTTGAAGCTCTAGTGTGAACATGATAACAATAAGCATGGCTACTGATAACAATAAGCATGGCTACGGGTACATATCATTATATAGCAAATATATAGAGCAAATTTAAAAAGGAAGTAAAAAGAATAAAAGATAAAATACCTTATACTTGGTCCATTTGTTAAATCTACAGTTAATAGTTACCATGTTGAATTCAGTTTCTACTGACTGCCATTCTAAACTGTTAGGAAATGTTTCATATATTGTTTAGACACACAATTTTAAAGAATCATCCGAGGCATTGAAATTGGAAGCAATATCATCGTGATAAAGTGGTCGTAGAAACATGTCATTCGTTAGGATATTCATTCAGATCACCTAACAATTATTTTGTTGCAGAGGGAACTTCAACGGGAGCTAGAGCAAGCAGAATCTGGAATCCGCTCATCAAGGCGAGAATTTTCTTCGTCTAACAGGTATATTTCATCATTCATCAAAATGATATATATCGCTGATAAAACTCAACTTTTAACATGCAGAAATTATGGTCATTTAGACTGATCAAGTTCCTATTGTTATAGCAGATATGCGTGTTCATTAATCAAGTGGTTGATCCGTACTTTCCCCTTCCATTCCATGTTTTACTATAAGGATCTGTGGGGATAGAAAAGTGAATATAAATGCTTTTATTAATACAATAGTAACAGTATTACATAAAACTTGAGAACTTCTTGACAGTGATATTTTTTTTTCCCTATGCCAAGTAACAGCATGTTTACCATAAATATTCCACAAGGCAGCACTTCTTTCTTATTTAATTGTTGGGAAAAGATGTTGTAGTTCTGTCTCTGAATATATAATTGGTAGTAAAAAAATGAAAATGATAAAATGTAATTGAAGATGGTTGTACCCCATATACTTGAAGAGTTCATATAACTTTTCAAGAAGCACCATTCATACTCATAGAAACAGCATGGTTACTTCTATTGTATTCTTGTTTTCCATGTAGGTTTTGATTATATACTGTTGTTTTATTACATGCAGTCGGCCTCGAGAAAGGTTTCGTGAGAGAGAAAATGGAAGACCAAACAATGAAGGCAACCTAAGAACAAGTGCTGGCAGTATGCAACCTGAGTCGATGATGCCAACGGTGGTTTTATCGGGGTCTCGACAGTTCTCAAGTCAACTTCCGACCATTCTTCAATCACGAGACCGCCAAGATGAAGGTGGCAGTAGTTATGAAGAAAATTTCGATGGAAGTCGAGACTCGGGTGATACAGGGAGCATTGGAGACCCGGAACTAGTATCAGCCCTTGAAGGACAGCCTGGTGGCTCTGGTTCTTCCCAGAGGCATGGTTCTAGAGGAAGCAAGTCTAGGCAGATCATGGAGCGGAGAGATCGGGATGGTCGTCGGGAAGGAAAATGGGAGAGAAAACATTAGCAAAAGTTAATAGTTTAGGGGTTTAGGGATATAGTTAAGAGGGTAAATCAAGGGGGTGCATATTTTGATGTATGTTGTAAACATTTGTTTCTTTTTTTAGGGCAATTATGTTGTAAAAATTTGATAATGTGTGTAGAACTGGACAATCTTTTGTAGAATGTCTTTTTTTTTTTTTTTTTTTATAATTCTTGCTCCTAATCGTGCATATTTAATTTTTATTTTTTATAAGAATGTTTACAACTTATATCTGTGTTGAAGTTTTATTATTTCCTTATGTTTTTTCAAACATATGTAATTGATAAGTTTGCCAATTTGTAAAACTAATAATACTAGCTTATAATCCGGGCAATGCACGGGTTTCTTGTATTATATTATAAATTTTATTTAATATTATAATTATTTTTTTATATATTAATTTTTTTTAATTTTAATTTGATATAATTTAATATACTCATATTTTGCGGATTATACTAATGTTTCCTTATTATAAACAATGTGTACGATTTTCAATATATTTTATTAATAATTGAGAAATATGTTGTGACATTTTCTGGTATATATTAATGATTGTAAAATTTGTTGTAAATTAAAAAGGTAACGTGTTTTAATTATAAAGAAAATATTAATGATTGAAAAATAAGATACTATTTATCTTTTTAGGTGTTTATGAAAGGTAATATCTTCAACTAAAAGTAAATGTAAAAAAGGCAATCGACTAATTACCATTAATTATATTATGTTATGATTTATTTTAGAATATGATACGATTGATGTTTTTAGGTGTTTATAAAAGGTAATATGACAAAAAAAAAAGTAAATGTGAAAAATGCAATTGACTAATTACCGTTAATTTTATTATATTAATGTGAAAAAGGGAATCGACTAATTACCATAAATTATAACGTGTTTTAATTCGAGAGAAAATATTAACGCTAGAAAGATATGATACGATTGATGTTTTTTATAAAAGATAATATTTGGACTAATTATCATTAATTATATTATGTTATTATTTATTTTAGGTGTATTTATTTTTCTTTATAATGAAGGGTAAATAAGTAAATTCACGAAATACCAACAAACAGGTACCAAAAAATAAATACCAAAAAATAGGTACCAAAAAACAGGTATCAAAACTTTTAATGTTTCGACTTTTATATAATAGTATAGATAACTACCTTATAACCCGTGCAATGCACGAGTTTCTTATAATATGTTATAAATTTTATTTAATATTAAAATTTTATTTTTATATAAACATTATTTTTAATATTTTTTTTAATTTGATATAATTTAATATACTCATGTTTAGTGATTATACTAATGTTTTTTTATTATAAACAACGTATATGATTTCTAATGTATTTTATTAATAATTGAAAAATATGGTGAGATATTTTCGGGCTATTTTTTTCTTGTAAATTATGATGTTATATTTTTCAGTTTATATTAATGATTATAAGATTTGTTTTAAATTAAAAAAGTAACATGTTTTAATTCGAAAAAAGGTAAAGTATTTATAAAAGGTAATATCTTCAACTAAAATTAAATGTGAAAAAAGCAATCGACTAATTAATAATTACCTTTAATTTTATTATGTTAATGTGAAAATGACAATCGACTAATTACCATTAATTATATTATGTTATTATTTATTTTAGGTGTTGTACTTTTCTTGAAAATTATGGTTTGATATTTTCGGGTTTATAATAATAATTATAAGATTTGTTTTAAATTAAAATGGCAACGTGTTTTAATTCGAAAGGAAATATTAATAATTGATGTTTTTAGGTATTTATAAAAGGTAATATCTTCGACTAAAAGTAAATGTGAAAAAGACAATCGACTAATTTTATTATGTTAATGTGAAAACGGCAATCGACTAATTAACATTAATTTTATCATGTTAATCAACTAATTACCATTAATTATATAATGTTATTATTTAATTTAGGTGTTACATTTTTCTTAAAAATTATGGTGGGTATATATTTTAAGGTGTTTATAAAAGGTAATATCTACAACTAAAAGTAAATATGAAAAAGGCAATCGACTAATTACCATTAATTATATTATGTTATTATTTATTTTAGCTGTATTCATTTTAGTAAATAATATTTTGTAATTAATAGTATTTTTTTTAATTTTAGTTAGATAAAATGTAAAAGATATTCTTTTTTAAATGAAAAAAGAAATTATTTAGTTATTGAAAAATAGAAAAGGTTATATGTTTAAACTGAAAAAGGAAATTGATTAATAAATGAGAAAATTTAGTTAGATAAAATATAAAAAATATTGTATTTTACCTAGAAAAGGAATTTATTTAGTTATTGAAAATAGAAAAGATAATATGTGTAACCTGAAAAAGGAAATTGATTAGTTAGTAGATCTGTAATTGAGTAAAGGTAATTAGGTAAATTCAATAGGTACCGTTGAACCAAACTTTTAACGTTTCAGTTTTTATATAATAGTATAGATGTGTGTGCTTGGCACACGGATTGATAGAAAAGAAAATTATATATTTCATTTAGGTACATGTTATTAGAAATTAAATTCTTAAATAGTTTTTTAACAAAGATCATGACATTGTAAACATATTACAATCGAGAATGATAAATTTTAATAAAATACAATAAATACCAAATCATTAAAAACACATGCTTAGAAATAAACCAAGTCATTGTTTAAAATTATAACATTTTGGGTTAATAATACATTATATTATTAATATGACCGTTCAAATAGTTTCCAACCACTTTCAAATTTTGAATAATGCAAATATACTTAATCTTTGAACAATTTCACTCCTTTGATATAAACAAAATTAAGAATATGATTGTCATAGAAAACATGCAATATTAGATATTAGAGATTATTATGTTATAAAAATATGTGATCATTTAAATTTTCTTGAAACATGGTCTAACAGCGTGTGATCACGTTGGATGAGTAGTGTTGTGAGGGAAAATTGGTACAACACTTCAATGAAAGAATTACAAGAATCAACCAAAAACAATCCAAAAATCTTTATTAAATAAACCAATTTACAAGCCAAAAACCTTATGCTCATAAACCCTAATCCGAGAGGGAGAAGAGTTATTATATGGGCTGAGTTTTCAAGGTATCCCAGACTATGATGATCGAATATGTCCTATCCAATCCAGTGTTCACAGCGGGAGTAAGTGTTAGAGGTGTGTATGTGTGCCTTCAACCCCTTGCAAAGTGCCTACATACTCTTATTTATATAAGAGATCAAGTCCTCATGTAGTTCTTTATGATTATCCTCCGTTTCCCTCTACCCTATCCTCTGTAACAGACCCCCTTCGATCCATATCTCAGCTGACCTAGTTATCCAGTTGTTGCCTCATGATAATTCCCGCTTTTTATCGTGATATATCCATACATACACGCATATATATATATATATATATATATATATATATATATATATATATATGATATTAATCCCTGATAACCACTACTGATAAACCGTTCCTATTGTTTAGGAGATATCACGAAGGTTGTTACAACGTACATTATCCAATCTCCTACAATATAGGCGATTATGAGCCCGCTGGTATATTTCCTGGAAACCTTCGGGGTTCATGCGCGTACCCCTAACCTGGCAATCTACTACCCAGTTGAACCCCTGCCTGGCCTTCACACAGCTTTACCCTTATCCGGGGTTCACATGCACGCACCCTTGTATGAACATACCTTGAACTAGATGCCAGAATCCTATCCTCCAGTTTATTTATAAGGCATACTAGATTACCATACTTACTCCTTAGCCCAATCTATCCGTCCATATCCACCTGATACGAATCTGTAACCCTAGTGGGCCTTAAATCAAGCCCAAGGCGGATTTTGGGCACAACAACTATCCCCGGTTCCTTGTAGCCATTTGAATGCAAAAGGAACCTAACGTCATTTATACCCCCATCACCCTTTCATTCCATGTGAACCCCTAAGCCTACGCAAGCGTACTCATTGTAGGAAACAAGGGATTCAACCAGGAAGTATCCATGCTGGCAACCGTACCCCTCCGTTTGTACCTTGAGATCCACTGTCCCCCAATTTATGGATGCAACCGCTGAACCTCCTAAATTTATCACCCACCGTATAAACGCGTACTTCCTTGAGGATTTAATGAATCACCTAAGATAATTATTCCTTTTAGACGATAACTCCTGAAGTAAACAAAGTCCTAGCTGATCTTTAATTGCCTGAATTCCAAATCCCATGACAACTCTAACATTTCAAAATTTGAATTCCATAAAACCACTCTACTTCCCCAAGAAACCCAATGTATTTAGCCTTCCACCTGTCGACAAGCTGTCACGTAGGCGTGCGGAAGCGCGAAATTTTTCACAAACTTGTCGCCTAGTGATGCGCCAACTCCCCAACCTAGAGCCCGGCCAGCAATGCGCAACTAACCTTTGTGCCTGCAAAGAAGGTTAGTGATAAATACAAGATAAACGAGACAAGAGTTACGGGAATCCCCAACCTTTTTATTACTTCAACAAAAAGGACTAACAATCTAGGCCTGCTGCCCACACGTCGGCACAGCTACCCACTAATTGCTAGAATACAAGAAAGCCTAACTACAATGCTAGCTCTCTCTGTATATGCTCTCACTCTCTCTACAACTATTTTCTGTGTATCTGAATGAATCAATGAGAATGAAGAAGCTCCTCCTTATATAGGCAGCTTTACGGGCTTTGGGCTAGGCTAAGCCCAACCCTACTTTCCATCTTTGCTTGAGATCTTCAAGATATCCTCAATCCTCTTGATTGCCTTTCCTTCTATAGAAGATCCACCCAGATCAAATCCTTGATTCTGATTGACTTTCCCTTCTTGCAGATGATTGCAATCCTTAATTGATTCTTCTGGAATGATCTCCAAAGATATGGTCTTATCCCAAATCTGATAAGCCCATTTACACCCTACACCTTGGCCCAAGTCTCCTTTGCATCCTGCTTCAAACCTTGCCCAACTATAGAATTCTGGCCCAGCTTTGCCTCACTGTATTTGAACTAGAAGACTCTTCTCCCATGTCGCATGTGTGTCATGGAGGCCCAATGCTTTAGGCTGGCCAGGCCCGTGCTTTGCCTCTATTCCCCTTGCGCCATGCTGCATGACTCTCCTAAGCCCAAGTGTGCCTCTGCTCAAGCCCACATTCTCTATGTCTGTGCCTGGTTGAATGCTTCATGCCTTAGACAAGCCCAATCCGTGTAAGTGTCTCAAATGCCCACTTCATCTCAATGTCTTAGTTTTTATGTCAAGCCCCATACTTGACTTCACCTAGTGTTCATGCCCAAGACAGAATTGCGAACCTCCGGCACGCCTTCGCCTCTACACCCAACACTAGGGCATGAAAATCTCTTAAGGGTCTAACAAACCACCCCCACTAAAAGAGCTCGATGTCCTCATCGAGGGGCGATCCCAATATTCCCGAATTTAGATAATCAGTCCAAGTAGCATCAGCTTCTTCCTCGCCTTCCCACTGAATTAGATAATCAGTCCTTCTGTTCTTTTTACTCATCCCTTGAGTATTATGATCTAGAATCTTCTTTATCTTCTTCTCAAACTGTACCTTGACCACTGGAGGTGCTCTTTTCTTCTGTTTCCTCCCATCAAGCAGTAAGTCTGGTTGGAATGGCTTCAAGAAACTCACATGAAAAGTAGGATGTATCTTCAACCTATCGGGCAACTTCAACCGGTAAGCTACATTGCCTACTTTCTTCACTATCTCAAAGGGCCCGTCATACCTCTGAACTAACCCCTTGTGAATTTTTCTGGACTTTATCTTCCTCCAAACAGCTTTCTCCAGACTAGCTTTGGCTTCATCGACCATCTCCTGTCTACCAAACGCGTACCTGTAGGCTGCGGGACAAGTACCACCTGATTTCTGAATTGCCACTTCGTTTGGGGTTCTCGGCTGAAACCCAAAAATCACCTCGAAGGGGCTCTTACCAGTCGCTGAAGACTGCTGTAAGTTGTAGCAGAATTGTGCTACATCCATCAACTCTAGCCAATTTTTCTGGCTAGCTGAAACATAGTGCCTGAGATACTCCTCCAGTAGCTGATTCATCCGCTCCGTCTGACCATCTGAAACATAGTGCCTGAGATACTCCTCCAGTAGCTGAAACATAGGTATTCGATTTTTTGTAAGAGATATATTTTTTCATAAACTGATATTGAATAACTTAATGTGGAAGTCGCTGTGTAGCATTGATAGTTGCTTACATGTTGATAGCTGAATGTTACATAATTTGACTAGCAGTTCTCATTGTTTTTTTTATTGACTTAACTGTCTTCAATAGCCAGAGTCATTTGTTAAAGTCCGTCCACGTTGTGAAGCTCCACGTCGTGACATGATGTATCCAATGAACTACACTCCATGTCGCTATGTGAGGATATCCTGTCTTAGAGGAAATCCTATAGCTATATTCTTCATTCAGGTTTGCTCTTAGTGTCTTTCTGCATCATTTGTATATATGGAGTTCAATATTTGTTCGGTAAGATCTGAAAGTACAGTGTCATATGTGCAATGTATGTAATTACTTGAGATCAGTGCAATACTAGTCTTTTTCTGGTTCATTTAAACTTATTTGCTCAGTGCTAACATTTACAGACAAGAAATTTGGTAATGACTAGTCCACTAAATCGATAAGATGATTAAGTTCCGAAAGTTCACCAGGAGAGCCATAACTGTTCTCTTCATTGCTTTCAGTAGTTAGTCAAAAACTGGTTAGTTCTAGTTAAGGAATTAAGAGAACTTGAATTGCAAGTCCAGGAATTGAAGAGGATTTTTTTGGGGTTGGGTAATTGGGATCCTTAACAGGAAAGCTTGTGCTCTTTTCTTTCACCCTCAACTGACTGATTTCAAAGAGGTCCAGTCAGAAATGCTTAAAAACCAAAGTGAAGACACCGGATATCATGGATTGTTGCATTTCAGTTGTTGGCCAATAAATTTTCAACTATTACTTAATGTTTCATCCCACTACTTGCAGTTGATTGGCGTTTCGGTTACTGGTCTTGAACCGGAGTTTCAGCCAGTTGCTACTTACTTATTACCTCATATAATTTTACACAAACAAGATGCTCGTGATATGCATCTACAGGTGAGATATAATATCTCAATTCCTGTACGCACATACATTTATAATGTAATTTCTGTATGTATTGTACTCTCACATAAGTGCCTGTACCTTTGCCTTTTGACACCTGTGACATTGTAGTTACTACAAGACATGGCAAATCGGTTGACAATGTTCCTTCCACAACTTGAGGTTAATTCCTTCATCTCCAATTGATATTCAAGAGTTTCCTTGGGCATCATCTTCTGCTTTCATTTTGATCCTTCTATTCATCCGTCTTATTGTTGTCATAATAATAATTTATTTTAATGAATTTCAGGCTGAGCTTAACAGCTTTTCAGATGCTCCAGAGCCTAACATACGTTTTCTTGCTATGCTTGCTGGTCCCTTTTATCCGATTCTTTACATTGTAAATGAGAGGTTCGTAAAAGATGTTAATATTCATATACATTTCTGCAATGAACTCAAAATATTTACTGTTCAAAATTCGAGGGCCAGTATATATAATAGAATAACCCTTAGATTTTGGACAATACATTCATGAACGTGTAAGCTGGTCTTGATCAGGATGTGTATTTTTTAGTTGTAACATGGCTGTACAGAAGATTCTTATCATATGCAAAACAAGCCATCTAGTTTTCTACTTTCCTGCGTATTGATGTCTTGGAGAACTTTCACATTTAAAGTCCTCACTATCAAGGCATATGTTCAGATTTGTATTCCTCCTGTCTTTGAGGTAAAACACCAGAAGTGAAACTTTTATTGTATACAACTACCCAATACAAAGTATTAAGGACCACATTAAAAGGTTTTTACAGGGGATAAACATTTATAGAAAGCTTAGAACACACAAACATAAGTCCCTTTTTGTTTTTTTGTTACCCATTTTCATCATCACTCTTTACATTTTTTGGCAAAACTTCACCATTTTTAGGTGCAAAACCATTCAGATTTTAAGTGGGGCCCTTATATATGTTTCTTATATTAAAGGTATCTATTAAGGTTGGCAGACGGAAACACTGCATCAGCTATCAGTAGGTTAACATCTTAACATGCCAGAAGATCCTAGATGCAGCAAGGTTTAGTTGAGCCAAGTCATTAAAGCTGGTCAAAACAGTGATTTGGAACTTACAAGTCCTCTAGTTTTAAGTTTTGGAAGTGGTCCGGAGTCCAGACTAGCATAGGACAATGAAATCCTCTTATTCGCTCCATCTATGTTTTTCTATTAAGCCACCAGAACTATGATGTCAAATTGTCAATGCATAAGCGTTATATGCCTAAGATTTAAGTTCAGGTAAGGCGATTGTGAATCACTAGCTATGTTTCCCCTTTACCATCCGATTTCAGGCAGCTATGATAGAACTGTGGGATTCAGCTTGCCTGTGCGAACTTAGAGTGGTTTGTATGTTTGTAAAATATGGGATGTAGCAATGGTCCAATCCTTGCGAGTTTTTGTAGAAGGCTACTGGTCACAATCTATCGGCATCTTAACTTTTTAAGTGTCAACTCAACCTAATGCACTACAACAACATAATCTGTCCCATCCCCATTAATTGTTGTTGAGAATAGCCATTCTTTCCTCAAGGTACTTCTTAATTTTACTCTAATTTCTGTCTGATCATTGTTGGCATAGCTTAGCGATATCTATTAAATTAAATATTTATAGCTTCATGAGTCACAGGTTAGATCCTTCGTCTAGGCCATGCGTAGGCCTTAAAAAGAAGTTTTTACTTGCAGAAGTCTAAATTTTAGAGAGTACGCTAACGTGCAAAAGTCTTAAAAAAAACATTTGCTACTATGAACTATTTACATACACAATGAGGTCAAGAGACTCTTTACAATTAAAAGAAAAGGATAGCGAGGCAGCTGGTTTTTACCTATCACATGTACCTGATGTCATTCCTTCTTTTTATTATATGTATCTTATAGCATTTACACACTGAAAGAAAGGATTTTTTTTTTCCGGTATATTATTTTGTTTCTGCACAACTAAGAATATTTTGTTATAAAACTATCAAAAATTGCAGAGAGACTGCTAGATTAGCAGGTAGCAGTACCGACTCTGAAGCTGCTAAGAGCAGTCAGTCATCCTCAGCTTTACTTGTTTCCTCTAATTTTGAGGTAACTCTTAATCCTTGTCCTGTATTTGCAATCATACTTCTTATAATTATTTTGTATTTAGATTAATATTTAGTTCCTTAGTACAATTAAAGAGAGATTTCAAAGTCTCTCATAGTGTTGTGTTTGTTTATGATCAGACTATTTTTCGGTGATATGTTACAGATAGATATTTTCATGAATTCACATGTTAATTAAGCTTTTGCGAGTAATCATACCTTTTCTTCTGAATGATCAGCCAAGGAGATCTCGCACTGCATCGCCTGTAATATTGCCCACATCCAGCTCAATAGTTTTTCGTCCAGATGCAATAGTTTTGTTGCTAAGGAAGGCTTACAAAGATCCCAATCTTGGAACAGTTTGCAGAATGGTACTGTTATTGTCTATACGTGCACTAAGTGCACTTTGAATACATCATACTAAGCTAAAAAGCGTAATGGCAGAAACAAGAAACTATCTGACCGGACTTCTGCTTTCTTTTTTTTCTCAGGCATCTAGAATACTGCTAAAGTTGGTTGATCCCCGATCAGCTCAAAAAGCATCTATTCCCTCTGATACCACAGCTTCTGTTTCTGACGAGTCTCTTATAGTCGAGCAAACTGACCCTGTTTCTTTAGTTGATTATTCAATTTTATTTGGTGAAGAATTCCAGATTTTGGGCGATCATTGGGACTCTAGCTATCTTAATTTTTTGGATAATAGGGCCGTTGAAGGAGTTTTACATGTTCTTTACGCTTGTGCGTCCCAGGTAGGCCATTAAATTAATTACTGTTTTCCCTCAGGAGCCAAGTGATGTTACGATGTCTTGGCTTTTGTCAAGTCTTGTTCATGATTGTCTTTTTGATCTTATCTATGTTACAGACTCTGTTATGCAGTAAGCTTGCAAATGGCACTTCTGACTTTTGGGCGGTACTGCCACTTGTACAAGCATTACTTCCAGGTTAATGTGCAAGATTTCATTCTCAAGAAATTTTTCGAAAGTCAACGGATAAACTATACTAAACATACACAGTGCCAATGAGGATTATTTTTTTCGGTGGGGGTAGGGGAAAATGTCTCCCCTGCCCCAAATTAATACCAATCTGGGTCAAACAGTATCTGAAATAGGGTTTTTTTTCTTCAAGATAAGCACCTGTGAGAAATACTCACAACCAAAACCCCTTCAACACTTGTACTTTTAGTTTTAGTAAGATTAACTGTTGCTTCAAGAGAAACAATACCCACTCATGCAGAACTTCAATTTTTACACTAAATTGTTTCTCGAACCTGAAGAAAGTGCTCTCCAATTTTCATTGGCTCTTTAATTTTTCAAGTTGCATGACTAAGAAGCATTTGACAGTTTCTCTTGTTGTGTTGTAGCACTTCGTCCTAATGTCAGTAGTCCTGATCAGATTGATGATGATTTTACTCAATGGAAACAGCCGTATGTGCTATATGCCCTGTCGCAGGTTGTTCCCCATTTGCAGTTAAAGTTTAAGTAATTTTTCTTGTTTCTTAGAACAGATTGTCTAAGCTTTGCTGTTTTATTTCAGATTGTGGCAATATCATCATCAGCATCATTTCATCCATTGCTTCGTGGATGTGCAGGTTACTTGTCATCGTTTTCTCCATCACATGTTGGTCACGCTTTCTTCCTTTTCTACCACTTCTCTAAGGCACTAAGTACTTGCTTAATCTATAAGGAGAATCTGCTTTCTGACTGACTGAATTTTTTTTCATTCTGTTTGACAAACTCTCCAGCATAATGATTTCTATTAATCCCAGATAAACTGCTAGAAGAGAGCTTAAGTTTGTCTCCCTTGTTATCAACAATGTAAAATCATTGGTTGTAAATTTAATTAAACTGCCAAAGAAGAAAGAATTTGAATTCAAATCCGGAGAAAAAGCACCCAGTAACAGACCTGTAACCTCGTCCTACATTTTAATTAGCCATGTTCTCATCCTGAGAAGATATTTAAAGGTTTTATAACAGACCTGTATCCTCATCCTGAGAAGAAAATTAAAAGCTTTTTCAGCTTGATATCATCTATGTATCTATGTACTAAGAATAAAAGGTACTGAAATGCCTATAATTCCTTAATAAATGCCACTGTATTTGCATACGTAAAAGAACTTTGTCAACATACTGTCTAATGTCTATGTATTCGCTCCACAGCTATGAGCGTCAATTATCAAGCATAGTACTTTTTGCATTCCTATCAGTTTCAGATCTTTGTGGCCTTGTTATGGCCATACTAGTTACACTATTGTTTCACAGTTCATATTTGTCAATCGAATTGCTCAATGATAGTTGATTTCTACTTGTCAATTTTAGGGTAAATATAAAACGTTTTCATGTAATCGTAATTGCACAAGTCAGACGTCATTTGATTGTCCGCACTTGACTGAAATTGTATCATGTCATGATTAGTCTGAAAAGATATCAGGTATAAATTAAGGGTGAAATAATACGAGAACATGTATGCCTCTCCATGGGATTTAGTAACATCACATTTAAGTAATATTACCTTCTTCACAGGCTAGGGCTGCAAGCGTTCTCATAGATCTGTGCTCTGGTGTGCTCGCACCTTGGTTAGGTCAAGTGACTGCAAAGGTTAGACAATATATTGTGTACTATGCTTAAATACTCTTCTGTTTTCTGTACATGCTTTCCTAATTTTGTGCCTACTTGATATAGGTAGACCTGACTGTGGAGCTCTTGGAGGATCTTTTGGGTGTAATCCAAGTATGTTAAGTTTTTAGTAAACTTTTAAATTCCTTGGTATCATGGTTTATTCTTAAGAAAATGTTAATATATTTTGATAAATAAAATGTGTATGGTTATTTATGTGCACTGTAGTGGGTGGGACTGTCCAACAATGTTGCACTTTGGCATCACCTGCCAAATGGATAGGATCTACAAAAGAATTTCTGTTAAGTGTGCAGTCGCATGATACATAGTTTTAAAAATCTAATTCGCATTCAATGCCTCTAAAGTTATATACTGCGCATTTTTTAGTTTTCCCTCATTTTCGACTATGGAGCAAATTATATATATATATATATATATATATATATATATCTGTAATCATGTCATAAACTACTCCACCCTTCTTGTTCTTTTCTGCCTGCCTTCTACTTGATGCTTGTTTTTTGTTTGACTGGCCATGCTCTTTATGCCAATTTAAAAAAAAAAAAATCTGATATGCAAGTGTACAAAATCAAGTTGTTGCAAGACCAAAATGATGAATAATTTAACATAATAATAAGAAAGCGATGCTGTGTAAGGAATTAAAAGATTAATTGATAGTTATTACATGTTATTTAGGAACAAATTTGACTAATTAATCATAAGGGTCACGCTCTATGGAGAACTACACTAAACTGAGAACCTGAGAACTCTAATAAGTTTAGTAGCTGAACTTCAGAATTCATGTGTTTGACTTCAAAATTCAGATGCATAACTTTTAAGTTCAGCAGCAGAAAGTTTGTTGAAAAAAGTAAGTTTAGTCGTAGAACTTTGTAGAAAAAGCAAGTTCGTTTGTAAAATTTTTAATTTCATGTGCATAACTTTGAAGTTCAGCAGCAGAAAATTATATTTTTAGTACGAAGCAAAATAAATTTTGCAGTAGACCTTAATGGTACGTAAGTTCAGTTGTAGAATCTTGTAGAAGAAGCAAGTTCATTTGTAGAAATTTAATTTTATGTGCATAACTTAACTTTGAAATTCAGTAGCAGAACACTATAATTTTAGTACGAAATAAAATAGATTTGCAGTAGAACTCAATGGTAAGTAAGTTCGGTTGTAGAATTTTGTGGATAAAGCAAGTTCAGTTGTAGAAATTTTTATTTCATATGCATAACTTTTAAATTCAGTTGCAGAACACTATATTTTTATTACAAAACAAAATAGGTTCTGCAGTAGGATCCAATGGTTCTCCGGTTCTCTTTTAGGTAGTGGTTCATATATAGTTGTATTAGATACGTATATTATTAAAATTATTCTAGATTGTAGTAGTAGAATAATAAAAAGGATTTGTTACCTATAATTAAATATGGTAGTAGGTCAATAGTTGGAAATAAAGATCTATTGTAAAAGTTTAACGTGGCTTCCAGGTAACAGGATTTTAATATGAACTGTTATAATCCTCATTATTTGAGAACTGATGCATATTATGAATTGATAATTCTTGGATAAATATGAGGACTGTGTGTATCTCTACACATTTCTTGTGGAGATAGGTTTTATCCTTGTTTAAACATTTTTTCCTTACCTTGTGGCCGAACTTCCTGGTACTTTTTGATTTACCTATTTTCTTTCTACCCAATTTTCACTCTTTGAAGTTAATTAGAAAATTAACACTCAACTGATGCGAAATGCGAAGCACATTCTGCAGCAAGAAGTGATTTTGCCAAGTCTATTATTTTACATGTCCATAGATCCCGTAATGCTCAAGTTTGAGATTTTCCTACTTAATGGACTATTTACAAGAAGCGATTTTGCCAAGTCTATTATTTTACATGTCCATAGATCCCGTAATGCTCAAGTTTCAGATTTTTCTACTTAATGGACTATTTTATGATATCAGATATATGCTTAAACAGTATTATTCACATGTTAGACAACCATATATCGATAATGATATATATGAAGATTTGAAGATATATTGTGAAGAACTATATGTGGTGTATGAGAAATCCAAGATGCATCAAGCGGAGTTATTCATTGATTTATGTGCCAAGACTCTTGAAGTGAATTTGGATGTACAAGTTGAATTCGATGATGAAGAGTTTGTCTCTTTTCAAATTGATGGTCTTAATCATTTAATGTGCAAATAGGTACAAATTGCTAAGTGGAGATAGATGTCAGTAATTAAAAGTCTCCCTTGAAGATGTCAAAGAAACTTTTCACACAGTCCCCGTTGACCTCGTTATTCCTGAATGGTTATTGTTAAATATTGTTAAATTAGTGATGTAATTGATTACATATGCAAGTTAGGTAGACTATTCAACTTTGGTAGGTTGGTAGGTTGCCTAATTTATGATGTAATCCATGATGTAAATGGCTAGAGATGCAGCCTATAAATGGAGGTGTTCTCCTCTATTGTAAAACACAACACAATAACAGAAAACGCAGCAGAAGTAGTATAATAAAATACACAGTTCACTGCACCATCTCTCTCTCGTCTATCTATCTCTTTTCTCTCTATATTCAGTCATATATATGTATAAATCTGACATGGTATCAGAGCATGTTCAGTTCCTAAGGGAATAATACTGCCCACACAAACACAGATTCTGCCAAAAACTGCTATAAACATCACCCATTCTGCCCAAAAATTCTGCCCAGAAAACACACCAGATTCAGCCCAGATTCTGTCAAATTCTGCCCAGAAAAGACACAACAATATACAAGTTTTTCAAGGGAAATTTGCTAATTCTGTTTTCAGCAGAGGGGAGTAATTTTCTGCCATTTTCTGGCCAGTTTTTTTTTATGCAGATTCTGTTTCCAGCAGAATTTTCTGCCCAGTTTTTTTATTTCTGCAAATTCTGTTTTTCAGCAAATCTTCTTGTAGTGTTGTTGTCTTGAATAATGGCGGAAGTTGTAAATGAGTCGGCTGCAAGGAACAATACCGGTCAAGGGAGTGTTAAATTTGGTTTCCACGGTACTCCATATGTTAACCCCAAATTTGACGGAAAGAATTTCTTGGAATGGTCGGAATCTTGCACACTCGCACTTAAATCCCATCGATTGATGAAATATATCAATGGGAAGGCCAAGAAGCCCTTGGCAACTGCTACAAGTTTTGATGATTGGGATAGCGAGAATGCCATGGTCAAGTCATGGTTGTTTAACTCTATGGAGTTACGTATTCGCAAAAGTTATCTGTTTCTTGATACTGCGGAAGCTGTTTGGAATTCCATCAACCGAACATACTCATATTCGGGTAATATGGCCAAACATTTCGAGGTAAAGCAGAAAATATGGTCTCTAACTCAAGGGGGCAGAACATTGACCGAATATTATTCGGAACTCACATCTCTATGGCAGGAGTCAGACCACTACACTGTGTTCGAGTGTAAACAGGCTGAAGACCAAGAGAAGTACCAAAAATTGGTACAAGAAGAACGAGTGATGAAGTTTCTTGCTGGCCACTACACTGTGTTCGAGTGTAAACAGGCTGAAGACCAAGAGAAGTACCAAAAATTGGTACAAGAAGAACGAGTGATGAAGTTTCTTGCTGGACTGACAATGGAGTATGATTCAATCAAGAATCAACTCATTGGTCAGATTCCCTTTCCTACAGTTGAAGAAGCACATGGCCGTGTGCAGCTCGAAGAGAGTCGGAGAGAAAGCATGGCTCCGACTAATACTGTGCCTGATCGATCTGCACTTTTTACGGGAAGTGTTCAAAATCAAGGCAAATCAGAACAGGTGACTGGGGCTTCAAAGGGTGAAAAAGATGTTCTCCGGTGTGACTATTGTAATAAGTTATACCATTCTCGTGAAGAATGCTATATCTTACACCCACACTTACGAGATCATGGTCGAGGAGGACGAAGCCGAGGTAGTTCATCCGGTAGGAGCTCAGGAAGAGGCACCCAATATAGTGCTCATCATACGACGTCTGAAAACCATGCTGATTCTGCTACTTCAGCAACGGGAGCAATAAGTGCAACAGAACTCAATGCTCTCCGTCAGCTATTGTCTCGAATGGAGACTGATTTACCAGTGACTTCATCTGCCAATTCTGCCCTTGCAGAATCAGGCAACAAACAAAATGCTTGGCAATGGTAAAGGGGTTGAAACCCCTTAATAAAGTGGCTATCTACTATAGCACTTGCATCAGCACCTTCTGTATTTTTGACGGCCTAAAATATACTGTGTGGTCGAAAATTCGATAACCGGTATCCCAAAAGACTCAATAAACTCAAGATCGGTCGATCCTAAAAATGGGTATAGTTGGACGCTCAGATTAAGCTCAAGGGGCTACTAGTGTCCACTCTTCAATCCCAAGATAGGTCTTTCATCCGAAGATGGGATTTCGAGTGAGGGGGCGTGTTAAATATTGTTAAATTAGTGATGTAATTGATTACATATGCAAGTTAGGTAGACTATTCAACTTTGGTAGGTTGGTAGGTTGCCTAATTTATGATGTAATCCATGATGTAAATGGCTAGAGATGCAGCCTATAAATGGAGGTGTTCTCCTCTATTGTAAAACACAACACAATAACAGAAAACGCAGCAGAAGTAGTATAATAAAATACACAGTTCACTGCACCATCTCTCTCTTGTCTATCTATCTCTTTTCTCTCTATATTCAGTCATATATATGTATAAATCTGACAGTTATATAAAGTTAAATTTGCCAGTGGTATATCTCAATAGCTTCCAAAAATTCATGTCCAACTAGCGTGGATTCCTATTCGAGGTTTATGGACTCTCGTTATACACTGTTGGTCGAGTTTTTTCGCAAAGAAG
This sequence comes from Kitagawia praeruptora, assembly GCA_037693485.1. Taxonomy (NCBI): domain Eukaryota; kingdom Viridiplantae; phylum Streptophyta; class Magnoliopsida; order Apiales; family Apiaceae; genus Kitagawia; species Kitagawia praeruptora. The sequence goes on from CM075351.1 coordinate 128,402,676, forward strand.
AGGAGAATGATGCAGAGTATGAACTTAGAAGATTAATTAATTGTTATTTTAAGTAATCATATAGGAATAAATTAAATTGTAATTCCTTAAATAGGATAATAACATTTTTAGGATTATGTTAGATATTGGTAGTAATAATACAAGGATTTGCTTCCTTTGATCAGTTACAGTAGTAGATTAATAGTGAAAAATAGATACTGTTAAGGATTAGTTTTCTTTTTTCTTTTTTTTTTTTATTTGTTTTATTAGAAACTTACTTGGCTTCCAGTTAATAGGATAACTATATAAACATTTGTAATCTTCATTATTTAAGAGAGGATGATGAATTGATGATTAAGATAAATGTGAGGATGTATTTGTGTTACTACCGATTCTCCAGGAAGATATTTTTTATCCTTGTTTCAAGCCTTTTTTCTTAACCTTGTCCTACATTAAGAAGGAACAGATTAAATCAACATATTTGCATTTAAACATATAGTAATTATTAAGGATTTAAGAAAGTTACAAAATGGGGAGACAAAAGTGAGACACAAATAACTGAAGAGAAGGGAAGGGTTGAACACACTACTAACCATCCAATGTGTAGGAAAACTTTCTTCCACTTGGCTAGCAGCGATTTAAATGATGCTCAATCTTTGTGAAATTACATTGACAGAGTGGATTTCACAAGTCATGTTAAATGCTCATTTGCTTAACATGGTTGCGTTCTAATGCTTATAAATGGTAAATCTTGCTGTACTATTGATTATCGCTTGATCATGGAAGTGAAGGTGCCATCTTTACTACATCATTTTGGCTTTTAATTGAAATTACTATGTTGTTTACTTTATTTTTTTTCCATTAGGATGCCCGTCATTCGTTGGCTCGTGCTCGTGCTGCCCTTAAATACATTATAGTGGCTCTATCTGGGCACATGGACGATATTATGGCAAGATATAAGGTATTACATCCTGTATTTGTCCGCTTGTCTTAATTACTTCCAAGTTGTTTGCTAGCAAGTCTGTGCTTCAAGTTGAAGTAATCAGACAAACCTTCATGGAATGTTCCAATAGATTATAATGTAATTGCTGGGTTTACTTGTTTAATGAAATTTCATGTATAAAAACTTTTATCCATAGTGCCTACTGCCTAGTTATCAACTAGTTTATAGATGTCCAGTTGATTGACAACAAGAATCCAGATAAATGTTTCATACATATGTTATGTCATTGCCGGTTAAAATTAAGTGTCATTTACATAATCAGTGTGACGTATATACCCTCAACATATTCTGTTTGTGATACAATTTTTTATATGTAGAGCCAGTGTATGAGGAAAAGGTCTATCGTTTCGTAATAAATCAATGAACCATCTCAACTCAGGAGTCATTTGTCATTGACCGCATCTCCATTAATCTCATGCCATATTATAGATATTTTTTTGTGTGAAAAGGAATTCCCTTTTTTACTTTGCGCAATTGCAATTTCGCAATTATAAGCTTATACATATTTCTCAAAACTTATTTAAGCACACCTTGTAAACCTACTTGATATACCATCTCCAGCACTCATCTGTCTCTTTCATTTCAGGAGGTTAAGCATCGGATTCTCTTCCTTGTGGAGATGTTGGAACCTTATCTTGATCCAGCTATAAGCCCTCTTAAAAGTTCAATAGCCTTCGGAAATGTAGCTCCGATGTTCCTTGAGAAGCAGGAAAACTCTTGCACAATCGCAATCAATGTTATTCGCACAGGAGTAAAAAAGTTTTCTGTTCTTCCTTCCCTGGAATCTGAATGGAGGCGTGGATCAGTTGCTCCTAGGTTGTATAACTTGCATTATAATCTCGTGGATATTCATTTTTCTGATTTGGTTGGCATGGACTAATTTGAAACAAAAGTAATATACTAATATGTACTATTGACATACGTGTAGATCTTTGATCCTTCTTTTGATATTTTGGATAGTGATTATGTTTCTTAGAGTTACGTGTAGAGCCTTCATCCTTCTTTTGATATTTTGGATAGTAATTATGTTTCTTGTCCTGAGTGGTGCACCACCTGACTAGAATACTGACCGTAAGCACAAGCAGGGTCTTAAGATAAATTCCTATTTGTAAAATAATTAAATTATGGCCATGATAGATCATAGAAGTCTTGTGGTGATTGCTGACTCCCCACAAAGCATAACTAGGTATAGATTTACAGCATATAGTTACTGTCAGTCTGAATCTAACGACAGAAAGTATGTAGAGAGTCCAATTTTGTCCTGCCTACTATGAATTATGATTTGAATTTAGTAATTTACCATTATAAATTTCTATTCCCGCTTTAATAGTGCAGTTCTTACATACCTATGAAACAGAAAGTAGGCATCTTGAACATAGTCCAACATAAGTTGATATAACTGATCATACAGCTTTATATACTGTATCTGTAAAGAATTGTTGTATATCTTGCAGCGTTCTTCTATCTATATTGGATCCACACATGCAGTTACCTTCTGATATCGATCTTTGCAAGTTTAATGTTAATGAGAATTTGGAACAAGTCTCCACTGGACCACCTCTTTCTTCTGTTCATTATCATGATGGAGTTTCTACAAAGCTTAATAGCCAGGTTGATACTGATTCAAAAGCAGATGTTTCTGATGCTACAAAGACGGACATTATTGAAGATGTAAGCCTTGTTTTTGCCCCTCCGGTACTTTGGAGCATGGTTTTGACAACTGTCTGTAGCAGCCCTGATAAGTTCACAGATACAAGTGGTTGCCTCATTGACACTAAGGAGAAAAATGCAATGACTCAGTTTCAGAAAAATGTAGGAGTGGATAGGGGTTATGCTATTAGGTATACTGATTTTCATGCAGATTATCTTCAGCTTGTGACCTATCGTGACTCAGAGTTGTGGGCTACTGAGTTTAAGCGTTTGGCTTTGGATTTGAACTCTCAAAATGAGAATTCACCTGAGAGTCATCTGGCTGCTATTGATTCTTTACTTTTAGCAGCAGAATGTTATTTAAATCCCTTCTTTTTGAATTCTTTCAAACAATCTGCAATGCTAAGCCACAAGACAGATGTTAGCAAGATTAGTAAAACATATGATTTAGCAGACCTTAGAAGGGTCCTGGAAGAGAGCCATAGTAAATTGGACACTGTTTCTCATCTAGAAAGAAGAAGGGACACAGTTGTTCTTCAAATTTTACTTGAGGCCGCACAATTAGACCTAAAGTTTAAGAGGACATCTTCAGATGGGGAACATACTTCATCTGGCGCTAAAGGAAATGCAGAAGTCATAAATCTGTCACAACATGATGATTTATATGTAGATGCCATCACCTTAGTTCGACAGAATCAAGAATTGTTGTTCAACTTTCTCATAAAGCGGCTACTTACAGATAAGAATTCCATGCATGAAGTGCTAATGCAGAGTCTTGTATTCTTGTTGCACTCGGCAACTAAGCTGTATTGTACACCTGAAAATGTCATTGATATTATATTAGAATCTGCTGAGTTCTTGAATGGGCTGCTGGTGTCTTTTTATTATCAGTTTAAAGAAGGCACTCTGCAGTTAGATCCGGTCAAAGTGCATGAGGTACAACGTCGCTGGGTGCTACTTCAAACGCTGGTGGCTGCTTCAAGTGGTAATGAAGGACTAGATAAGTCCGTGGGTATCACCAGCTCCCTCCGTTTTATGAACTTAATCCCTCCTTCTGCCTGGATACAGAAAATACCTACATTCTCTTCCTCTTCCTTTCCTCTGGTCCGCTTCCTTGGTTGGATGGCAGTATCTCGTAACGCCAAAGTCTATCAAAAGGAGAAGCTGTTCTGCTTCAGATCTGTCGCAGCTGATGTACTTATTATCTATTTTTTCAGATGAACTTGCAGTATTGGATAGAATTGTTAATCAGAAAAATGAGGAAGCGAGTATTAGTGAAATTAAACATCTGCCAACTGACAAAGATATCAAACTTCCTGATCAAATGGCTGTGGATCAATCTTTTCGAGCCATCTACCCTGATATCAGTTATTTCTTTCCTGATATGAAGAAAGATTTTGAATCCTTTGGACAGATCATATTCGAGGCAGTTAGATTGCAGTTGAGATCTTTGTCTTCAAGTGTTGTTCCAGATCTATTGTGTTGGTTTTCTGATCTATGTGCATGGCCATTTATCCAGAGAGACGATGATAGGCTATCATCTCCCCGAAATTCTGGTCAGTATAAAGGGTTTGTGGGGAAAAATGCAAAAGCCGTCATCCTATACATACTCGAGTCCATTGTGGTGGAGCACATGGAAGCAATGGTTCCTGAAGTACCTAGAGTTGTTCAAGTACTTGTATCTTTGTGTCAGGCCTCATACTGTGATGTGTCATTTCTCGAGTCTATATTGCTCTTGTTGAATCCAGTAATTGCATATTCTTTGCATAAGGTGTCTGATGAAGAAAAACTATTGATCGATGAAACCTGTCTTAATTTTGAATCTTTGTGCTTCGACGAGCTTTTCCATAATATTAAACCCAATTCCGAGAAACAGGAGATCTCTGAAAAAAGTAATTACAGCAGGTCACTAACTATATTTATATTGGCTTCTGTTTTCCCCGAATTAACATTCAAGCGTAAAAGGGAAATTTTACAGTCCCTTCTCTTCTGGGCTGCATTTACAGACTTTGAGCCGACAACGGCATTTCATGACTACATGTGCGCGTTTCAGAATATAATGGAGAGTTGTAAACTTTTGCTGTCTGAAACTTTACGAGTATGGGGCATCATTCCGCTTAGGGTGCAACTGCATTCTGATACTATCACTTCTGCACCTTGTGGTACTTCAGAATCTTATTCATGGTTTCTAGATGATGGTCGTAACAAGAATAGTCCAACTGCAGTGGATGTAAAACTGGACTGTACCATTGAAGTTGCTAGTATAGTGAATCAAAGGGTCTATCATTTATCGGTTGAGGAAGCTCTATGTTTTTCTGAAGACGTGGAGAGTCTCATTTCTAAGCTGAATCCAACTATTGAGGTCTGTTGCAAACTTCATCCTCAGATGGCCAGAAAGCTGACACTCACATCGGCCCAATGTTTAATGTACTCAAGATGCTCAACTTCAGTTGCGAAAGTCATTTCTATTTCTGCTGGTGTTGAGAAACAGAATATCCTTCCATCTGACTTAGCTGTTGATTTTCCAGCAAATTGGAGGACAAGTCTTGAAGGTTTAGCTGAAATGGTTCATGTCCTTCTAGAATCCCATTGCTGGGTGGTTGCATCTTTAATGCTTGACTGCATTCTTGGACTACCAATGTTTTTTTGTTTGGATAATGTGATTACCTCCATATGTTCTGCAATAAAGATTTTTTCTTGTAGTGCACCTAAAATGTCATGGAGGTTGCAGTCTGATAAGTGGTTATCATCCTTGCTTGCAAGAGGCACCCACTTTGATCATGGAAGTGATCATTCAGTTATTGATCTTCTCTCGTCCATGCTTGGTCACCCGGAACCAGAACAGCGTTTTCTTGCACTGAATCATTTGGGAAAGCTTGTAGGTCGTGACGTTGATGGTGATACAGAAATCTCGGCTTGCAGTGTTAGCAGCAAGTTGAATCAACTTGAATTAGTTGGCTCAAGTTGTCATTCAATATCTTCTCCTCTTGTTTCAAGTACATGGGATCAGGTAGTTGTAGTAGCATCATCTGACGTGTCATTACCTTTAAGAACTCGGGCCATAGCACTTCTTCTTAGCTATGTTCCATTTGCTGAGCGGCATCAGTTGCAACATCTTCTCACTGCAGTGGATAGTGTTCTTTATGGTTTAGCAAATCTTGCTCAGCCAACTTGTGAAGGTCCACTTGTACAACTTTCGTTGGCACTCGTCGCTAGTGTTTGTCTCTATTCTCCAGTTGAAGATATTTCTTTGATTCCCCAGATTATTTGGCAAAACATTGAGACTATAGGAAAGCTAGAAACTGGTATGATCAAATTTTCTCAGTAAATAATAGATGCAATATATATTGCATTTCGTGCATTTATTTGTGTAATGTATCTATTCTCAGTATCTGTTCTTTTGAATTATCTGTAGAAAAGAGATCAGGTGATCTTGAGAGAATAGCATGCCAGGCTTTGCTTGGTCTAAGAATCCAAGAAGATGGTGCAAAAGAGGTAATTGGTCCGACAGAGCTTGCTTCTTGATTGGACTTTTGCTAGGGGAAGTATTATCTTTGACGTGGGACTCTTTCATAATATGGAAATTGCATTTTATCATTTTTTCACGTACTGATTGAATTTGTTTTGCTTATTAAATGTGGATCTTGCATATAAACTCAGTGATTTCTCTTTGACTGTAGACCCTAGAGAAATTGTTTTCTTCAAGTTTCCATAAGCATATGGACCCAGATTTTGACAGTACACGTGAAACAATTCTTCAGGTAAAATGTTTAACTTGTGTGGATCCAAACTTCCATAATTATTTGTTTTCTTGGATGGATATTGCAAAAAAAAAAAAAAAAAAAAAAAAAAAAAATTTCCTAGTCGGTGTTCATATAGTTATATCATTCTGCCGTAATTTAAAATTTAAATCTTAAAATAGACCTTTACGTAATAATATCAAAATCGCGTAGAATGATTTGTAACAGACAGTTATAGATTGCACAAATATCAGAATCCTCCAGGGACTGGAGTTGTTCTAGAATATCTATAACTAGTATTCCTTTATTTAAGGCGTGGATCAGGATTTTCACCATTATTTCATCGTCGGCTATGTTTCTTTGGAATGATTAGACTCCAAGGAAAATAATCCCTACAGTATAGTCTTATCTTTATAACCCTTGTTTTTTCAAATCATTTATAAAGTCCCATCATTATTTTAAAGGACCAATTATCAGGATCCCCTCCTATACTACATTTTTTTTATCCTTCTCATTCCTAGGATTATGATCCCTTGGCCAACTGCGCAAACAAACATGTGATTATAGTTTTTATAGGATTATAGTCCTATCCCATAATTAATCCCATGAAACAGAGATGGTTGACGCACACAAATATGTTTTATTCCTTCCAACCTTTTACATTTATATTATGTCGACAATTTCTAGTTCTATAACATACGTAATACCATGAAACAAACATTCGCGTGGTTATGTAATCATAATGACACACACAAATATGTTATTCTTCCTTCCAACCTTTATGTGATTAAAGTTTTTATAGGATTATAGTCCTATCCCATACTTAATCCCATGAAACAGAGATGGTCGACGGACACAAATATGTTATTATTCCTTCCAACCTTTTACATTTATATTATGTCGACAATTTCTAGTTCTATAACCTACGTAATACCATGAAACAAACATTCGTGTGGTTGTGTAATCATAATGACATACACAAATATGTTATTCTTCCTTCCAACCTTTCACATTTACATTCTGTCATTTTTTATTGTTAGAGGATTCAAGATTTCTAATTTTTTTTAGTTATTTTGGAGAATAATATGGAAATATATGCTTTTGTTTATAAGTTTTAGTTGGCCTTCGCAACTTGCAAAGCTTCATATTTAAGTTATGTTGTTTGTCGCAGGTCCTTTCCAATTTAACTTCTGTCCAGTCATATCTGGATTTTTTCTCAAAGAAAGAAGATGAGAAGGTTATGGTAAGGCTTAAAAAAAGATTTTATAAGATTCCCTTTTCCTGTTATATTTCTTCAACTGAGTCGCTCTAATGGTCAGGAACTGGAGGAGGCTGAAATCGAGATGGACCTTATCCTAAAAGAACAAGGGTTGGCAGAATCATCTGTAGACCTCAAAGATTTTGTGGAACTTCCTTTTCTTCCATGTATTTATTTTTCTCTAATAATAAAATATTCAATTTAGAAAACTATTCCTGATATTTTTTAAATTGATTAGTATTGTTAGCTGATAGCTGTAACACCACTTTATTGTGCAGCTAATGCGAAGGATGATAACCGGATTCGGCAAATCAGAGATAGAATACGCTCCCTGTATGCATATCTTTAATACTTCCCTGACTAATTACAGTTTAACAGCATTGCAGGAGTTTAAACCAGATATGTCACATTTGTTGATAAAAATATCAAGACTGGACAGGCTATGTCTAGTCACCCATCTCCTGCTATTTAACTTTATAGTAATAATACATGTTCTGTTACTTAACACTGTTTAAGAGTTAAGAATAGTCTAAGGTCACAAGAGGGAGAATACAAATAACATTACACAATTATCTTCTTTTCATAATTTGAAATTGGCTTCTAAGAGCATCTCCAATAGAGGCACCCTTGAGGGTGCCAAACATATCTGACACACCATAAATAATAATTTTTTATTTTCTCCTTCGTCCATGTCATATTTGGCACCCTCAAAGTCCAATAGTTGGCACCTCATATGAGGTGCCTAAATGGTCCCCAAACAAATAAAAGAAAAACTAGATGTAATATTTAAAGCATGGTTAAGTACAAGTATTTGGGTTTTTCCATTTAGAGGGGGTGCCAACAGTTGGCAACTTCTCTTGGCATCGTTTGGGCATCCTTGTAGCTCCAATAGGGAGGCACATAAGGTGCCATGCTACATAGGTTTGGCACCCTTATTGGAGATGCTCTAATTTGATATCACTGCTGCATCCAACTATCTTTGGTATTGTAGACTGGATGAAAACCTTATACTTTAGTTTGTTGTGGAAATATTCAAATAACTTAATCATCCTAAAAATGTAAGTTCAACTTCTTTTATAAATCATTTCAATTAAAAATTCTCTAGATCAATGTACCATTCCTTGGTGATCATATGTAAAAATTGGACCATTAGGACTACATCCTGAAATTCTCTTATTTGCCCACATCAATTAAGTTGAAAAAAGAGTGGTGGATTCAATTAATACTTTTAAACAGACAGTTCTATCTACAAGTCTACAACACGTTGGCAAAATTTTGCACAAGTAACAGTTGTGTTAGTACAGTACTTATTTTTTTATGCTGTTCAGAAAAAATTGTAAGAGTGTATTAAATGAAGGAATATAAAGACCCCAAAAAGAAATAGTAGAACATTATATTCTTGTCATGGAAATGAAAATGATCTTTATCTTTGCTTTATCAGCTGAAAAAATGGACTATGCCCTTGATATTATCTCCTGACCTAGTCTTATCTAGAAAGTCCGCAAACTGATCATGATCGGACTCTACTATAGTAAAATTTGTTTCTTCTTTCGATGAATTATTAGTCTTGGAACAGTGTTTTTGAATGTTAGTTTCCAAGGTTCATAAATTTAAAAAATTTGGGGTACGTGTGTTGGTGTAGTGGTTTGAGCTGTCGGCTTCTCTAAGAGAGGTCAAGGGTTCGAATCCTGGGGTGTGCGTGTGTTGTAACTATCAAAATAAAATAAAATAAAAATAAATAAATAAAATATATATATATAAAATTTGGCAACTTTTTTGTTTCTCATTTTCTCCCAATCCTAAGTTGTCATCAAACTAATTAGTTATTATAAATGTTTGTTTTCCATTTAAACAGTGAAAAGTTAAAACTTAAAGAAGATGTAATAGCCCGTAGGCAACAAAAGCTACTTGTAAGATGTACCCGCCAAAAATATCTGGAAGAGGCAGCTTCACGTGAGGCAGAACTTATCCAACGTCTAGATAGGTTCTTTATCCTATCTTTTCTTATCTAATGTTCTTAATTTTGTAATTTTTGTGTGTGAGTTGTTCAATTAAGAGATACACTACCTTGCGTTTCTAGAGAGAGGACAGCTGAAGTCGAAAGGGAGATCGAGAGACAACAGCTGCTTGAACTTGAGCGTGCAAAAACCAGAGAGCTTCGGCACAACCTTGATATGGAGAGAGAAAAGCAGACGCAGGCAAGATAAAATAAAATTGTTTCTTCGAATTGTTAGTTTGTTGCACTTTTCTTAGGTGTGATGTTAATGATAGTTATCCATGGTACCAATTTATTAGCTCTCCTTTCACTTAGTCTGTTGTTGCTTCTGTTCTCTTTAATTTTTCATTTCCTTCTTCTTTGTGTTGTTTCATGGAAAACTATGGGAACTATGTCTATACGAGGTCAAAATACGTCGTTATTACGTGATTTAAAATTGGAAAGAAAAAGTTTTATGTGAATTTTTGATTCGCTATAGCTTGTCTTGAAATTTTAAACTAATCAAAACATAAATTCAGTATCAGGCTCCTTAATCTGGTAGTAAAAGCTCTGCTGAACTTCCTGCAGCTCTGTCGATCTGCAGTAATCGTTTTCGAAATTCGTTTTTCGGGGTAGGTTCTATTTTAACTTTGAGTGATTTACCCTTTCTTCCTCAAAAAGCATAAGACTGATGCCATTAAGTCAATGAGATGAACGAGGAATAGTAGTCTGGCAGCTAGAGAATCTGCGCTATATTGGCGGGGTCTAAAAACAAATTTGCTTATTTATCATGTCTGCTCTTTGATGCTTGTTTGTTTTGAGAGTCAATGTTAAACATATGTTCAAAGATCTTTATTTCTTTTGCAAAAATACATTCGTGATTTTCCAAAAATCTGCTGCCGCTTATCACGTCACCAAGAGACTGCATTTTCTTACATAGGTAACGGCATATATATATATATATAATCCTGTTGTAGCTGATGTGCTTATTATCATATTGTGTAAATATATTGAAGTAAGCCTTGATATATAGTAAGTTGATACTGCTGCTAGAGTTAGAATAATTTGAGAGTTAAAAAAAATACAAAGACAACGGTTTAGAAAGAGATCACATGGATCAGTCCTTTCCCGTAATTTTTAGCATAATGAAAAAATTTGAAAGGATAGTTATTTTGGTGGGTTTTGATTATCTCGTGGGTAAGTTAAAAAGAAAATTTTAGGCCTTCCCTTATACACCAACCAGATCTATGAGATAGACCCTCAGAACTGGTTTAACTGCCAAGACTCCAACTCAACTGAAGCTAACATACACCTACGTGAAATTGTATATAAATTTACAAGAGATAGTACAAGAGAAATCCATACATAAGGACTAAGAGCATCTCCAAGAGGCTCTCTACTCTAGCTCTTAACTCAAAAAATGAGGAGAGAGAATAAAAATGTTGCTCCAAGAGACTCGTAGTGTCTCTTAAAAACACTAAGAGTCTCTTCTCTCTCCTCATTTCTAAGAGCCACTAGTAGCTCTTAACTTGTATTTTAATAATAAAATATTCATGTCCACCAATTCTTGCACAATTTTTGGTTATAGTGGGATTGATTTGTGAATAAATTATAAATAAAGAGCTAATATAAAGAGCATTGTTGGAGTTTGACACATAAATCAGTGTAATAACTTGCTAAGAGCCATTTATTTATATAATTTTTAAGAGTGAATGTAGGAGTCTCTTGGAGATGCTCTAAGGTATACCATATTTACTATCATACCGGTTATTTTTAATTAAACATAAAAAATCTTTTTAATATAAAGGTAAAATTTTAAGGATCAGAGCTTGATATATTATTTTCTCAAGTTGGGCATCGTGAAGGGGAAAAATATGTTATTTATGAATTATAATCCAGAAAATAATGAGTAGTGCTAATCTACACTTGGATATAGTTTGTCCGCCTAATAGCCACGTACTTAGTTCGTTGTGGACTGTTTTAGATGCTGCAATCATATCATTATCTGTCACGATCATGATTCATGACTAGTCGTTACTAGTCGAGCAGTCGGATTTTAAGGACCAACTTGATGAGGAACGGAAGTGGAGATTGTTTATATATGTTATTTGTTAGTTTAGAGAGAATTAAAATTATTTGTTTATTTGTTTTATATGTGGGGCTACTAGTAGCTTATTAATGTGTAGTACGTTATATAATATGCCCAATTGTTTTCGGGCCTTAGTCCATAATGTTATTTTATTAGGTTCCCATTCCCTATTAATAGAAAGTGATTATGATATTAATATTTGATTTGGGTCTCTCCATCCACAGCTTTCCAGCCTTCTGCGGTTGGGAAATCCTTGGGGTAGTGAATTTTCTAGGGTTAATTCACCCAAGTTTTGTCATATTCTTGTTTCTGTGCAATAAATCACTTTCGACGAGTTGTCCTGCATCAAGTGAAGCAGTCGCTTGAAGTTTGTAGGAAGTCCCTCGACTGGGATGTCAACATGTCCGGTCAACTAGTCATCATCTACTGGTGCAAAACCCGATCTAAATTGAATGTAAATAAGAAAAATAATGCAATTTCTCTAAAACCTAATCAATCAACCTACCTTTTTTTATGAAATTTTTAGGCATATACAAGCGCCCCCTTATGCTCCCTCCAACCAGATAAGTGAAATAAACACTCAGAACTGTTAATTTACCAAGACACCAACTCAACTGAAGATAACATACACCTACGTCCTACGTAGATTACATCCCTTAGGATAGTACAGCAGAAATCCATACATGAGGTATACCATATTTACCGTCATACCAGTTATTTTTCAGTGTACATACAAAATCTCTATAATAGGTAGCATTTTTAGGATAATTTTGACTGCAATACACACTGAATTTGTTGGGTGTTGACTGTTTCACATGCTTGCACCTACCTAATTTCAATTGGGGTTAGAAATTTAAACATTGTTTTGTCACGGTCGCGACTAGTGGATTCTCCAGGACCAACTGGATTGGTCGACTTGAAGTTTTTAAGAAATTTGGTTGACTGGGATGTCGACTTGTCAGTAGACTAAATTGTCATATTATCAACTGGTGCAAAACCCAAAAAAACTGGAATTTCTCTTTAATCTAATCTATCTAAATACCTTTTCGGCTTTTCGGCAATCGTCTACTTAATTAAGAACAAGAGAGCAGAAGAGAGGGAGAGTGTGTGCACCTGTATTGACTGGCGGATTGTGCAATCTTTCATTTTTGTGTGGACTACATTGCTTTGCTCTTTAATTCAAAGTCTATTTTTCTTCTTCTGGACTTATATTGATTGCTCTTCATTTTGAAGTATGTTTTTCTTCTACTCAGTTTTTAGTTTAAAAGCTAGACGCCCATTTTGACACACATAGACGTGGTGTTGTTATAATATGTCATTCTCACACATAAACACAGTGTCAGATACATCATACATGTATTTAATCTGCTGTTAGTTATTAGATTACTTTTAGTTGTTACTTGTTTATAATACATGTAAGTGTTACTAGTTTAAAACCATATGGTATGATTAGTACCTAGAAATTAGAATCATACAATATATAGTGTATTATATATTTTATAAACAAGACCCGACTTACTGCCATGACAACCATGAATATTTCTTTTTTAGGTTCATGTAATTCAGACATTCGTTACATCTTACAAACTTCCGTCATTTTGTGTTTTAGAGTTGAAGCTCTAGTGTGAACATGATAACAATAAGCATGGCTACTGATAACAATAAGCATGGCTACGGGTACATATCATTATATAGCAAATATATAGAGCAAATTTAAAAAGGAAGTAAAAAGAATAAAAGATAAAATACCTTATACTTGGTCCATTTGTTAAATCTACAGTTAATAGTTACCATGTTGAATTCAGTTTCTACTGACTGCCATTCTAAACTGTTAGGAAATGTTTCATATATTGTTTAGACACACAATTTTAAAGAATCATCCGAGGCATTGAAATTGGAAGCAATATCATCGTGATAAAGTGGTCGTAGAAACATGTCATTCGTTAGGATATTCATTCAGATCACCTAACAATTATTTTGTTGCAGAGGGAACTTCAACGGGAGCTAGAGCAAGCAGAATCTGGAATCCGCTCATCAAGGCGAGAATTTTCTTCGTCTAACAGGTATATTTCATCATTCATCAAAATGATATATATCGCTGATAAAACTCAACTTTTAACATGCAGAAATTATGGTCATTTAGACTGATCAAGTTCCTATTGTTATAGCAGATATGCGTGTTCATTAATCAAGTGGTTGATCCGTACTTTCCCCTTCCATTCCATGTTTTACTATAAGGATCTGTGGGGATAGAAAAGTGAATATAAATGCTTTTATTAATACAATAGTAACAGTATTACATAAAACTTGAGAACTTCTTGACAGTGATATTTTTTTTTCCCTATGCCAAGTAACAGCATGTTTACCATAAATATTCCACAAGGCAGCACTTCTTTCTTATTTAATTGTTGGGAAAAGATGTTGTAGTTCTGTCTCTGAATATATAATTGGTAGTAAAAAAATGAAAATGATAAAATGTAATTGAAGATGGTTGTACCCCATATACTTGAAGAGTTCATATAACTTTTCAAGAAGCACCATTCATACTCATAGAAACAGCATGGTTACTTCTATTGTATTCTTGTTTTCCATGTAGGTTTTGATTATATACTGTTGTTTTATTACATGCAGTCGGCCTCGAGAAAGGTTTCGTGAGAGAGAAAATGGAAGACCAAACAATGAAGGCAACCTAAGAACAAGTGCTGGCAGTATGCAACCTGAGTCGATGATGCCAACGGTGGTTTTATCGGGGTCTCGACAGTTCTCAAGTCAACTTCCGACCATTCTTCAATCACGAGACCGCCAAGATGAAGGTGGCAGTAGTTATGAAGAAAATTTCGATGGAAGTCGAGACTCGGGTGATACAGGGAGCATTGGAGACCCGGAACTAGTATCAGCCCTTGAAGGACAGCCTGGTGGCTCTGGTTCTTCCCAGAGGCATGGTTCTAGAGGAAGCAAGTCTAGGCAGATCATGGAGCGGAGAGATCGGGATGGTCGTCGGGAAGGAAAATGGGAGAGAAAACATTAGCAAAAGTTAATAGTTTAGGGGTTTAGGGTAGTTAAGAGGGTAAATCAAGGGGGTGCATATTTTGATGTATGTTGTAAACATTTGTTTCTTTTTTTAGGGCAATTATGTTGTAAAAATTTGATAATGTGTGTAGAACTGGACAATCTTTTGTAGAATGTCTTTTTTTTTTTTTTTTTTTTTATAATTCTTGCTCCTAATCGTGCATATTTAATTTTTATTTTTTATAAGAATGTTTACAACTTATATCTGTGTTGAAGTTTTATTATTTCCTTATGTTTTTTCAAACATATGTAATTGATAAGTTTGCCAATTTGTAAAACTAATAATACTAGCTTATAATCCGGGCAATGCACGGGTTTCTTGTATTATATTATAAATTTTATTTAATATTATAATTATTTTTTTATATATTAATTTTTTTTAATTTTAATTTGATATAATTTAATATACTCATATTTTGCGGATTATACTAATGTTTCCTTATTATAAACAATGTGTACGATTTTCAATATATTTTATTAATAATTGAGAAATATGTTGTGACATTTTCTGGTATATATTAATGATTGTAAAATTTGTTGTAAATTAAAAAGGTAACGTGTTTTAATTATAAAGAAAATATTAATGATTGAAAAATAAGATACTATTTATCTTTTTAGGTGTTTATGAAAGGTAATATCTTCAACTAAAAGTAAATGTAAAAAAGGCAATCGACTAATTACCATTAATTATATTATGTTATGATTTATTTTAGAATATGATACGATTGATGTTTTTAGGTGTTTATAAAAGGTAATATGACAAAAAAAAAAGTAAATGTGAAAAATGCAATTGACTAATTACCGTTAATTTTATTATATTAATGTGAAAAAGGGAATCGACTAATTACCATAAATTATAACGTGTTTTAATTCGAGAGAAAATATTAACGCTAGAAAGATATGATACGATTGATGTTTTTTATAAAAGATAATATTTGGACTAATTATCATTAATTATATTATGTTATTATTTATTTTAGGTGTATTTATTTTTCTTTATAATGAAGGGTAAATAAGTAAATTCACGAAATACCAACAAACAGGTACCAAAAAATAAATACCAAAAAATAGGTACCAAAAAACAGGTATCAAAACTTTTAATGTTTCGACTTTTATATAATAGTATAGATAACTACCTTATAACCCGTGCAATGCACGAGTTTCTTATAATATGTTATAAATTTTATTTAATATTAAAATTTTATTTTTATATAAACATTATTTTTAATATTTTTTTTAATTTGATATAATTTAATATACTCATGTTTAGTGATTATACTAATGTTTTTTTATTATAAACAACGTATATGATTTCTAATGTATTTTATTAATAATTGAAAAATATGGTGAGATATTTTCGGGCTATTTTTTTCTTGTAAATTATGATGTTATATTTTTCAGTTTATATTAATGATTATAAGATTTGTTTTAAATTAAAAAAGTAACATGTTTTAATTCGAAAAAAGGTAAAGTATTTATAAAAGGTAATATCTTCAACTAAAATTAAATGTGAAAAAAGCAATCGACTAATTAATAATTACCTTTAATTTTATTATGTTAATGTGAAAATGACAATCGACTAATTACCATTAATTATATTATGTTATTATTTATTTTAGGTGTTGTACTTTTCTTGAAAATTATGGTTTGATATTTTCGGGTTTATAATAATAATTATAAGATTTGTTTTAAATTAAAATGGCAACGTGTTTTAATTCGAAAGGAAATATTAATAATTGATGTTTTTAGGTATTTATAAAAGGTAATATCTTCGACTAAAAGTAAATGTGAAAAAGACAATCGACTAATTTTATTATGTTAATGTGAAAACGGCAATCGACTAATTAACATTAATTTTATCATGTTAATCAACTAATTACCATTAATTATATAATGTTATTATTTAATTTAGGTGTTACATTTTTCTTAAAAATTATGGTGGGTATATATTTTAAGGTGTTTATAAAAGGTAATATCTACAACTAAAAGTAAATATGAAAAAGGCAATCGACTAATTACCATTAATTATATTATGTTATTATTTATTTTAGCTGTATTCATTTTAGTAAATAATATTTTGTAATTAATAGTATTTTTTTTAATTTTAGTTAGATAAAATGTAAAAGATATTCTTTTTTAAATGAAAAAAGAAATTATTTAGTTATTGAAAAATAGAAAAGGTTATATGTTTAAACTGAAAAAGGAAATTGATTAATAAATGAGAAAATTTAGTTAGATAAAATATAAAAAATATTGTATTTTACCTAGAAAAGGAATTTATTTAGTTATTGAAAATAGAAAAGATAATATGTGTAACCTGAAAAAGGAAATTGATTAGTTAGTAGATCTGTAATTGAGTAAAGGTAATTAGGTAAATTCAATAGGTACCGTTGAACCAAACTTTTAACGTTTCAGTTTTTATATAATAGTATAGATGTGTGTGCTTGGCACACGGATTGATAGAAAAGAAAATTATATATTTCATTTAGGTACATGTTATTAGAAATTAAATTCTTAAATAGTTTTTTAACAAAGATCATGACATTGTAAACATATTACAATCGAGAATGATAAATTTTAATAAAATACAATAAATACCAAATCATTAAAAACACATGCTTAGAAATAAACCAAGTCATTGTTTAAAATTATAACATTTTGGGTTAATAATACATTATATTATTAATATAACCGTTCAAATAGTTTCCAACCACTTTCAAATTTTGAATAATGCAAATATACTTAATCTTTGAACAATTTCACTCCTTTGATATAAACAAAATTAAGAATATGATTGTCATAGAAAACATGCAATATTAGATATTAGAGATTATTATGTTATAAAAATATGTGATCATTTAAATTTTCTTGAAACATGGTCTAACAGCGTGTGATCACGTTGGATGAGTAGTGTTGTGAGGGAAAATTGGTACAACACTTCAATGAAAGAATTACAAGAATCAACCAAAAACAATCCAAAAATCTTTATTAAATAAACCAATTTACAAGCCAAAAACCTTATGCTCATAAACCCTAATCCGAGAGGGAGAAGAGTTATTATATGGGCTGAGTTTTCAAGGTATCCCAGACTATGATGATCGAATATGTCCTATCCAATCCAGTGTTCACAGCGGGAGTAAGTGTTAGAGGTGTGTATGTGTGCCTTCAACCCCTTGCAAAGTGCCTACATACTCTTATTTATATAAGAGATCAAGTCCTCATGTAGTTCTTTATGATTATCCTCCGTTTCCCTCTACCCTATCCTCTGTAACAGACCCCCTTCGATCCATATCTCAGCTGACCTAGTTATCCAGTTGTTGCCTCATGATAATTCCCGCTTTTTATCGTGATATATCCATACATACACGCATATATATATATATATATATATATATGATATTAATCCCTGATAACCACTACTGATAAACCGTTCCTATTGTTTAGGAGATATCACGAAGGTTGTTACAACGTACATTATCCAATCTCCTACAATATAGGCGATTATGAGCCCGCTGGTATATTTCCTGGAAACCTTCGGGGTTCATGCGCGTACCCCTAACCTGGCAATCTACTACCCAGTTGAACCCCTGCCTGGCCTTCACACAGCTTTACCCTTATCCGGGGTTCACATGCACGCACCCTTGTATGAACATACCTTGAACTAGATGCCAGAATCCTATCCTCCAGTTTATTTATAAGGCATACTAGATTACCATACTTACTCCTTAGCCCAATCTATCCGTCCATATCCACCTGATACGAATCTGTAACCCTAGTGGGCCTTAAATCAAGCCCAAGGCGGATTTTGGGCACAACAACTATCCCCGGTTCCTTGTAGCCATTTGAATGCAAAAGGAACCTAACGTCATTTATACCCCCATCACCCTTTCATTCCATGTGAACCCCTAAGCCTACGCAAGCGTACTCATTGTAGGAAACAAGGGATTCAACCAGGAAGTATCCATGCTGGCAACCGTACCCCTCCGTTTGTACCTTGAGATCCACTGTCCCCCAATTTATGGATGCAACCGCTGAACCTCCTAAATTTATCACCCACCGTATAAACGCGTACTTCCTTGAGGATTTAATGAATCACCTAAGATAATTATTCCTTTTAGACGATAACTCCTGAAGTAAACAAAGTCCTAGCTGATCTTTAATTGCCTGAATTCCAAATCCCATGACAACTCTAACATTTCAAAATTTGAATTCCATAAAACCACTCTACTTCCCCAAGAAACCCAATGTATTTAGCCTTCCACCTGTCGACAAGCTGTCACGTAGGCGTGCGGAAGCGCGAAATTTTTCACAAACTTGTCGCCTAGTGATGCGCCAACTCCCCAACCTAGAGCCTGGCCAGCAATGCGCAACTAACCTTTGTGCCTGCAAAGAAGGTTAGTGATAAATACAAGATAAACGAGACAAGAGTTACGGGAATCCCCAACCTTTTTATTACTTCAACAAAAAGGACTAACAATCTAGGCCTGCTGCCCACACGTCGGCACAGCTACCCACTAATTGCTAGAATACAAGAAAGCCTAACTACAATGCTAGCTCTCTCTGTATATGCTCTCACTCTCTCTACAACTATTTTCTGTGTATCTGAATGAATCAATGAGAATGAAGAAGCTCCTCCTTATATAGGCAGCTTTACGGGCTTTGGGCTAGGCTAAGCCCAACCCTACTTTCCATCTTTGCTTGAGATCTTCAAGATATCCTCAATCCTCTTGATTGCCTTTCCTTCTATAGAAGATCCACCCAGATCAAATCCTTGATTCTGATTGACTTTCCCTTCTTGCAGATGATTGCAATCCTTAATTGATTCTTCTGGAATGATCTCCAAAGATATGGTCTTATCCCAAATCTGATAAGCCCATTTACACCCTACACCTTGGCCCAAGTCTCCTTTGCATCCTGCTTCAAACCTTGCCCAACTATAGAATTCTGGCCCAGCTTTGCCTCACTGTATTTGAACTAGAAGACTCTTCTCCCATGTCGCATGTGTGTCATGGAGGCCCAATGCTTTAGGCTGGCCAGGCCCGTGCTTTGCCTCTATTCCCCTTGCGCCATGCTGCATGACTCTCCTAAGCCCAAGTGTGCCTCTGCTCAAGCCCACATTCTCTATGTCTGTGCCTGGTTGAATGCTTCATGCCTTAGACAAGCCCAATCCGTGTAAGTGTCTCAAATGCCCACTTCATCTCAATGTCTTAGTTTTTATGTCAAGCCCCATACTTGACTTCACCTAGTGTTCATGCCCAAGACAGAATTGCGAACCTCCGGCACGCCTTCGCCTCTACACCCAACACTAGGGCATGAAAATCTCTTAAGGGTCTAACAAACCACCCCCACTAAAAGAGCTCGATGTCCTCATCGAGGGGCGATCCCAATATTCCCGAATTTAGATAATCAGTCCAAGTAGCATCAGCTTCTTCCTCGCCTTCCCACTGAATTAGATAATCAGTCCTTCTGTTCTTTTTACTCATCCCTTGAGTATTATGATCCAGAATCTTCTTTATCTTCTTCTCAAACTGTACCTTGACCACTGGAGGTGCTCTTTTCTTCTGTTTCCTCCCATCAAGCAGTAAGTCTGGTTGGAATGGCTTCAAGAAACTCACATGAAAAGTAGGATGTATCTTCAACCTATCGGGCAACTTCAACCGGTAAGCTACATTGCCTACTTTCTTCACTATCTCAAAGGGCCCGTCATACCTCTGAACTAACCCCTTGTGAATTTTTCTGGACTTTATCTTCCTCCAAACAGCTTTCTCCAGACTAGCTTTGGCTTCATCGACCATCTCCTGTCTACCAAACGCGTACCTGTAGGCTGCGGGACAAGTACCACCTGATTTCTGAATTGCCACTTCGTTTGGGGTTCTCGGCTGAAACCCAAAAATCACCTCGAAGGGGCTCTTACCAGTCGCTGAAGACTGCTGTAAGTTGTAGCAGAATTGTGCTACATCCATCAACTCTAGCCAATTTTTCTGGCTAGCTGAAACATAGTGCCTGAGATACTCCTCCAGTAGCTGATTCATCCGCTCCGTCTGACCATCTGTTTGGGGATGATTTGCAGTAGAGAACTTCAACTCACTTCCCAAAAACCCAAACAATGCCGTCCAGAACCGCCCTGTGAACCTGCTATCACGATCACTAATGATATCCTCTGTCAACCCAAAATGTTTCACCACATGCTGAAAGAATAGGCCAGCTGCTATTTCTGCTATACACACCTTCGGCGCAGGAATGAACACAGCATACTTCGAAAACCGATCAACCACCACAAAGATTGACCCCTTTCCCTCTACCTGAGGCAACCCAAGAATAAAATCCATAGATACTGACTGCCACGGTCTATCTGGAATAGGTAAAGGTTGTAGAAGTCCAGCTTCCTTCTTCCTTTCAGACTTGTCAAGTTGGCACACCAAGCACGACTTGACATATGCCTCAACGTCATCCATCATCTTCGGCCAATAGTAGGATCTACTCAGCAATGCTAGCATCCTCGCTACCCCCGGATGTCCTGCCCATTTAGCATCATGAGACTCTTTCAAGATTCGTTGCCGGAGAGTTCCCCCATGTGGGACATAAAGTCTACTGCCTTTACAATACAGCAACCCATCCTCCAACCAATACTTGCGAACCACCCCTGTCTTCACTTCCTCCACAAGTTTACCATACACCGCATCTGTCATTGACTGCTTTTTGATCTCCTCTAGGAACTCAGTGTCCACCACTGTCATGGATGCCACAGTCTCTTGCACCTTTCTGCTCAGTGCATCTGCTACCTGGTTTTGTGCTCCCGGCTTATGCAGCCATACAAAATCGAATTCAGCCAGAAATTCCTGCCAACGGGCCTGCTTTGGGGTTAGCTTCTTCTGAGTCTTGAAATAAGTGTTTTCCACGTTGTCTGTGCAAACCACGAACTCCGCACCCAGCAAGTAATGCCTCCACACCTCCAAACAATGAACCACTGCAGTCATCTCTTTTTCATGAGTACTGTACCTCTGTTCAGCATCTTTTAGCTTTCGACTTTCATATGCCACCGGATGTCCCAACTGAACCAACACTCTACCAATTGCACGATCAGAAGCATCAGTGTGCACATTAAATGGTACCCCAAAATCTGGAAGTTTGAGCACGGGCTCTGAAGCAACTGCAACTTTCAGCTCCTCAAACGCCGCTTCACACTCATCATTCCATTCCCAAACATGATCCTTCTTTAGCAAATCTGTCAAGACATTTACTTTCTTCGAGTATCCCTGAATAAACTTGCGATAATAGTTAGCAAGGCCAAGAAAAGATCTCAACTCAGCTACCTTCGTCGGGGCAGGCCAATCAATGATGGCCTCGACTTTCCTCTTGTCCATCTTCACCATTCCTTGGCTCAGCACATGCCCTAGGAAATGGATCTCCTCCCTGCAGAACTCACACTTCTCCCTTTTGACATAAAGACTGTGTTCTCGCAGTTTAGTGAAAATGCACTTTAAGTGTTCTAAGTGAGCTTCAAGACTATCACTATAGACCACAATATCATCTAAGTACACTACCACAAAACGGTCTAGGTACTCATATAGCACATCATATTTCTTTTAGAGAATCTCCTAATTGTTCCAGAGCAACTAGAAAGAGATTCTGTAACCAGAAAGAACATCAAATTACAGAACGTTGCAGGTGCATTTGTTAATCCAAATGGCAGAACTAGAAACTCATAAGACCCATACCTCGTTACACATGCGGTCTTAGGCTCATCCCCTGCAGCAATTCTGACTTGCCAATATCCCGACCTCAGATCCAGCTTCGTGAAGTACTTAGCTCTCGAGAGCCTGTCAAACAGCTCAATAATATTTGGAACAGGGTACTTATTTTTAATAGTTACCTTGTTCAAGGCCCGATAATCTATACACATTCGCAATGACCCATCGGCCTTTTTCTGAAACAAGACTGGGGCACCATAAGGAGCTTTAGATGGTTGAATGAACCAGCTCTCCAACAACTCGTCCAACTGCTTTCTTAGTTCAGCCAACTCCATCGGTCCCATACGGTAGGGGGCTTGAGACGGCGCCCGTGCACCCGGCTCAAGTTCAATCTTGTGATCCACATCCCTTCTTGGCGGCAATTTCTTAGGCAACTCTGGGGGCATGACATCTTCAAACTCCTTAAGAGTAGGAACAACAACATCAGGTATCTCTAACTGATCAGGCTTTTCCTCCACAAGAGCCGCTAGATAAGTCACTTCACCATGCTTCAGCCCAGCTTCAACCTGCATAGCTGACAACATTCCCTCCCCTTTCTTGCCCAAGTCACAATCAAACACACCCTTCACAAAGCAAGGGTTGCTTTCCTCTCCAATCATCACCCCACCAAGATGTGGCATCACCGATGCCTTAGCTTTCCTTAAGAAGTCCATCCCCAATATAAGATCGAAATCATCTAAAGGAACAGCCAAGAGAGTTACCTTTCCAGTCCACGGTTCCATTCTAAGCTCGGCCTCAGTTGATCCCTTGACCACTTGTGCTTCAAAATTTACCGCTTTCACGCGGCTGGTGCTTGCTCCCAAAACCAAGCCAAGAGATTCCACACTCCTGTCAGCCACAAAATTATTGGTAGCTCCAGTGTCTACCATAGCCATTACCTCATGACCATTTATCTCAACCTGCACATACAACAAACTAGATGACTTCACCGCCTCCTTTGTCTGTAGTGCATTGACCATTCTGAGCGGATTCACCCTCCCTGGTTCCTCTCCCTCTGACACGGTCATAGTATTCAGCTTCTCCTTCTTTGGACAATCTTTCATCATATGAGGACCCTCACAAATAAAGCACTTCAGCTGCTTCTTTGTTTGCCCACCACCATTCTTGGCTTTGCTAGATTCCTCATCTTGGACCTTTTTCTTGCCTTTGAACTTCTGCCCCTTCTCTTTAGCCCCTTGGGTTTGTTTCCCCTTGCTATTAGAACTTGTTGCAAAGTCCACCAAGCTATCTGCCGCTACAATAGCTGCTGTTAGGTCCTTGACATTCTGTCTCCTCAGCTCAGCCTGTGCCCATGGCTTCAACCCAGAAATGAAGTTGAACAACCTGTCCGCTTCTGCCATGTCACGAATGTCCAACAAATTAGAAGTGAATGCCTTCACATACTCTCGCACAGAACCCGTCTGCTTTAGGTGCTTTAATTTCTCCCTAGCCATCCACGCGGCATTATTGGGCAAGAATTGCTCCCTAAGTTCCTTCTTCATGGCCTCCCATGTCTGAATACCGGGTTTCCCTGTGCCATCAACATCCTCCATACGAGTGCGCCACCACAACTTAGCATCACCCGCAAGGAACATACTAGCCACAGTTACCTGCTCCACCTCTCCAATACGAGATGCTTTGAAGTATTGCTCCATGTCCCACAAGAAATTCTCCAATGCCTTGGCATCACGCCCTCCCTCAAACGTCTTCGGGTCTGGCACTTTGAACTTTCTTGCCCCATCACTCGAGGTACTACCACCAACAGCCACCGCCTTCCTTAGGATTGTCACTTCTTCGTAGAGCTCTGCACTAGAAGTCTCCAATTGAACAATCCTCTCTTCAGACTCACGCATGTGATTCTCCAAGATCAGCCTGATATGATCAAGATCAGCCTTCATGTTCTCACATTGGGTCTGCAATGGTTGAACATCGGTCGACTCTGGTATACCAATCAACTCCTCAAGCCTAGCAACCTTCTCACTGAGAGTAGCAACTGTAGGACCAGCCATAATACTCTTTCGCCAATGGTGCTCTAAAAACACCAATCAAGCTGAGTAGGGATCTAGGGAGAACTTTTTATGTACGAAACTTAGAGAACTTCATCTACACTGTTGATTAATTCATTTTCAAATTCATTTTAGAATTCATCTGACTTGTCTTTGGGGTCCACAAATTTTATTTTATTTTTTAATATAAAAAATATATTTTTTTATATATATACCATTTTTTGTACATTTTTTATACAATTTCCATAGTTTTGTTTTTTGAAGTTTTTTTTTTGGGGTTAGTTAATGTGTGTGAGTGTCTATGTTTATTATGTGAGGGGGCCCCTGGCGGGGCCATTAGATCATAAATTTAAAGGTTAAATGGGGAGTTCTCTAAGTTTTCTTTTTAAGGGGGTTCTCTTTTGAGCATTAGCCTATATATATATATATATATGGGGTTTTGGTCCACAACCACCGTGGGATGGAGCAGCCATCAGGAGGGTCCGCATCCTTTCAATGCGGCAAAAGGGTCCGCAACCTTTCAATGCGGCAGAAAGGTCCGCAATCTTTCAATGCGGCACAAGGGTCCGCAACCCTTCATTGCGGCAGTATTCTTGTGAAAATTAAATTAAAAATAGAAAAATAAATAAGATAAAATACGAATTTAAATTCATAAAATTTCAAATATTAATACTCATTAATTCTGTGATTAATTTTACATTAGATTCACTAATTTTCTATTTTTTGAGATTTTTACATTAGATTAACTAATTTAGGAGTACGGGTCAAATCGATAGTTGACCACGACTTTTACCTTCCAAATTAATTTATAATTTTTTGAAATATTGGGAATACCACTAAATTAGACATATATTGATTTACGTGCGGTTGTATCGTCGATAAGTATTTTTTAAAAAATAGAAACAACAATCCGGGACAAAGCACTAGTTAGATGTACTGGTCAAATCGATAGTTCACTACCACTTTTACCATCCAAATAAACTTATTATTTTTTCAAAACTTGGGAATATCACTAAATTAGACATATATGGATTTACGTGCGGTTGTATCGTCGATAAGTATTTTTTTAAAAATAGAAACAACAATCCGGGACAAAGCACTAGTTAGATGTACAGGTCAAATCGATAGTTCACTACCACTTTTACCATCCAAATAAACTTATTATTTTTTCAAAACTTGGGAATATCACTAAATTAGACATATATTGACATATGTGCGGTTGGATCGTCGATAAGTATTTTTTAAAAAATAGAAACAACAATCCGGGATAATACAAGGTCCACAACAAACAAAAACCAATGACCACCTGTGCATACGGGGAACATAGCAACATCATACAAGTTTATTGGTGGCCCAAAGTACTGGTCTTGGTAGGTAGTATAGAAATTTTCCTGCTCTTTCAACCGCTCCGGAGTTTTACAATTTGGATGCATCTGCAAAAAAAGAAAATAAGTTATGAAATGCAAGAATTCTTGCAATTTCTATTATTCTATATTTCTTGCATTTTATAACCTTATTTCTATAATTTTGCATTTTAGACCTTATTTCTCTATTTCTTGCATTTTAGACCTTTATTTCTATAATTTTGCATTTTAGACCTTTATTTCTCTATTTCTTGCATTTTAGACCTTTATTTCTCTATTTTTGCATTTTAGACCTTTTTTCTCTATTTCTTGCATTTTAGACCTTTATTTCCCTATTTCTTGCATTTTATAACCTTATTTCTATAATTTTGCATTTTAGACCTTTATTTCTCTATTTTTGCATTTTAGACCTTATTTATCTATTTCTTGCATTTTAGACCTTTATTTCCCTATTTCTTGCATTTTAGAACCTTATTTCTATAATTTTGCATTTTAGACCTTTATTTCTCTATTTCTTGCATTTTAGACCTCTATTTCTCTAATTCTTGCATTTTAGACCTTTATTTATCTATTTCTTGCATTTTAGACCTTTATTTCTATAATTTTGCATTTTAGACCTTTATTTCTCTATTTCTTGCATTTTAGACCTTTATTTCTCTATTTTTGCATTTTAGACCTTATTTCTCTATTTCTTGCATTTTAGACCTTTATTTCCCTATTTCTTGCATTTTATAACCTTATTTCTATAATTTTGGATTTTAGACCTTTATTTCTCTATTTCTTGCTTTTTAGACCTTTATTTCCCTATTTCTTGCATTTTATAACCTTATTTCTATAATTTTGCATTTTAGACCTTTATTTCTCTATTTCTTGCATTTTAGACCTTTATTTCTCTAATTCTTGCATTTTAGACCTTTATTTATCTATTTCTTGCATTTTAGACCTTTATTTCTATAATTTTGCATTTTAGACCATTATTTCTCTATTTCTTGCATTTTAGACCTTTATTTCTCTATTTTTGCATTTTAGACCTTATTTATCTATTTCTTGTATGGTAGACCTTTATTTCCCTATTTCTTGTATTTTATAACCTTATTTCTATAATTTTGCATTTTAGACCTTTATTTCTCTATTTCTTGCATTTTAGACCTTTATTTCCCTATTTCTTGCATTTTATAACTTTATTTCTATAATTTTGCATTTTAGACCTTTATTTCTCTATTTCTTGCATTTTAGACCTTTATTTCTCTATTTTTGCATTTTAGACCTTATTTCTCTATTTCTTGCATTCTAGACCTTTATTTCCCTATTTCTTGCATTTTATAACCTTATTTCTATAATTTTGCATTTTAGACCTTTATTTCTCTATTTCTTGCATTTTAGACCTTTATTTCTCTAATTCTTGCGTTTTAGACCTTTATTTATCTATTTCTTGCATTTTAGACCTTTATTTCTATAATTTTGCATTTTATAATTCTA
Source organism: Kitagawia praeruptora (assembly GCA_037693485.1). Lineage (NCBI taxonomy): Eukaryota > Viridiplantae > Streptophyta > Magnoliopsida > Apiales > Apiaceae > Kitagawia > Kitagawia praeruptora. The sequence goes on from CM075351.1 coordinate 128,430,018, forward strand.
TAATATGCAATAAGTTATGAAATGCAACAATTAACTAATTAACCAAATAATAAGTTATGAAATGCAATAATTAACCAAATTAAGGACTAAGATGCAAGAAATTTGAATTGATTTACCTCCAAGTCGGTGCAATGCCCAGCTGCAATGGTCGTGAAATAACTCATGCCAAGGAAAAACCTCTTGCATTGACGGCCTAGCACTTTATGCTGAAAATATGAACTCTCCCTAAGCTTCAGCAGCTCAACATATGCATCCAGAACAGACGACTCTATTTCTTTATCGCGTTTTAGGCATTGGACATTTTGCCAAGCAAGCTCCGTAACCATCCCACTAACACTCCTAATAAAATTATGCTTTTCACCCCACCAATGCTTAAACAGCCAGTTGATTTTCCTATTTTTCAGTGGCCTCCTCATATCACCTGATACATAAGCATGCCGCCTCTGCGCATCCTTGTATTTATCCTCTTCAGTGTCCAACTGCAAATACATGTCAAGGTTATTTATCCTTGTATTTATCCTCTTCATCCTTGCAAATACTGCAAATAGCAAGCCAAAACGAATGTATGATTCAAGATACATACCCCAAGCATTTCTCTTAACTTATCAGGAATAACACCACTGATACTACCAAACTTCACAAGTCCACCCGCCACTGGGGTAACCTCTGAACCAGGATTAGTGGTTTCAACCTGCCATTCGATGAAGATACAAAAATCATATACACATTTCAAATACAATACGTCAAGGTTATTTCAAAGTTAAAGATTATTACGTCAAGGTTGACACCAGGAGGAATGGGGCGGTCTGATAAAGGTGTTACCATGGGTGTAGAAGGAGAAGGAGCAACTATAGTCTGAACTTGTATCGGCTGTGAAGGAGGAGTGCTAACCTGCAACCACAATGTGATAAAAACATGAATAACATATTCAAAGTTGGTATATAAGAAAGGAAATTACAAATAGGAGAGATTAGTACCTCAATATGAGCATCGGGGGGGGGGGGGGGGACAGACTGTGAAGGAGGAGGGCTAGATCCCGGGGTCGGCTGTGTAACAGGAGGAGCAGCTGCTGTGGTCTCAACTATAGTCTGAACCTATATCGGCTGTGAAGGAGGAGGGCTAACCTGCAACCACAATGTGATAAAAACATGAATAACATATTCAAAGTTGGTATATAAGAAAGGAAATTACAAATAGGAGAGATTAGTACCTCAATATGAGCATCAGGGGGAAAGACTGTAAAGGAGGAGGGCTAGATCCCGGGGTCGGCTGTGTAACAGGAGGAGCAGCTGCTGTGGTCTCAACTGTAGTCTGAACATGTATCGGCTGTGAAGGAGGAGGGCTAACCTGCAACCACAATGTGATAAAAACATGAATAACATATTCAAAGTTGGTATATAAGAATGGAAATCGCATTTCAGACCTTTATTTCTCTATTTCTTGCATTTTATAACCTTATTTCTATAATTTTGCATTTTAGACCTTTATTTCTATAAATTTGCATTTTAGAGCTTTATTTCTCTATTTCTTGCATTTTACACCTTTATTTCTCTATTTCTTGCATTTTAGACCCTTATTTCTCTATTTCTTGCATTTTAGACCCTTATATTATTTTTATAGAAGTACAAACCTCAGTATTTCGACTTATGATCCAGTCCTTGGGCCATGCGACATGAGATCCAACAGCTTGCTTGACCGTCTCCATCTCACCAGGTACTGGAACTGGAATCAGGGCTTCTAGTTGGATCTCACTATCCACTGACACTCTCAGACATCCAGTAGGCATTGGCTTGCCATGTATTTTCCTACTCATTTCTCCTCCATTTGGGTAAGCCATGCCATAGGCAACCTTGTTGCCATCCACTTCCAACTCACATGGTATTGGAGCCTACAATTATGATAACAAAAGTAAAATTACAACTACAATTATCAATGGTATATAAGAAGAAAATCACAAATAGGAGAGATTAGTACCTCAATCTGAGCATGATGGGGGACAGATGACGGGGTAGGCTCTGTCACAGCAGGAATAGTGCTAACCTGCAACCACAATGAGATAAAAACACGAAGAACATATAAAACGTTGGTATATAAGAAGGAAATTACAGTAAGGAGAGATTAATATGAGCATGAGGGGGATAGATACTGGCGTAGACTGTGAAGGAAGAGGGCTAGATACCGGGGTCGTCTGTGTAACAGGAGGAGCAGCTGCTGTAGCCTCAACCTACAAGATACACCGATCATGCATTTTATACCCTTATTAATTTCTATAATTCTTGCATTAAACCAAGCGTTAAGGATTGATACGTCAATTTGGACTATAGGCGAGACAGATTCCAGGGTAGGCTGTGTAGCAAGAGCATCTGTAGTCTCAACCTGCAATTATATGTCAACGAACCGATCATATAGTTATATATATAATTCCTCCTAAGTGACTCGAATTAAACCTAGCATTAAGGATTACTACCTGACGAGGACGTTTATAAGAGACATGAGGTGTGGCATCGTGCGTAAGTGAAGCATGAGAATCAACAGTCTCAACCTACAATAAAATATACAACAATCATACAAATATTCAATCCACTACATTCAAAGATAACAAGTATCAAAAGATTACTACCTCACGCAAACGTTTCTGAGAGACGGCTAGTGGAGGCTGATGCGAAGATGAAGGACCGCTGGGGTCAGTATCCATATCATGTGCACGAGAGGGTCTATCAAAACTAGGTCTGATAAATCCAACACCCCTCCACTCGGTGTTGATCTGATCATAACGAGCCAAAAACTCAGTGATGATATCAAAGAACCACTCGGGGGGATCACGCTCGTAAATGGTATGTAATGTCCTCATTCCACAATCCAGCTGCATTGAAGTATTTAGATGCAGGAATTAGATAAATAAAGGTCTAAAGTGCAAAAGTATAAATAAAGGTCTAAAATGCAGAATTATACAAATAAATGTCTAAAATGCATGAATTGGAGAAATAAAGGTCTAAAATGCAAGAATTAGAATAATAACGGTATAAAATGCATACCGCATCAGCCATGTCCTGCTGGGGATACCAGTCATGAGGCACAATCTTAGCACGATGCTCAGCCACAAATGGAGCAATCCTTAGCTTACTGACGCGCCTGTACCAATACATGTACTCCTCTATAGACACGTAATTGCCCTCCTCGACAATAGGTATCATGCCATCATTAAAAGCATGCCACTCCTCAACGTAATCTGCCAAGGTCACTGTATGATTGTCCCGCACCCAACGAGATGTTCTCTCCGTCCGCAGTGAAGTCATGGCAATCGGGGCCTGTGGGATATGCTGTAGAATACCAAACTGTCTCAAGACTCTATCTGGCATGACATACTCAACGATATCAAAAGAAATGAGAGGGACACGACCGAGAGCCATATAGTGAGCATCCATCAAATCGATATTATAGTCCACAGAAACATCCTGAATGTCATAAAATCTCTGATAAGGCTGCCATGTCAGCCAACCAAGCTGAAAGCTGTCAAAGTCCCCCCGATAAAGACCTGTATGGTGGTAAGGGTTAACCCTCCTCTCATCTACCGGCTCAGCCCAAGCCAATGCCCTCGGCCAAACAAAATCCATACTAGGTGCTAACAGAGGTGCCCCAGGCAACAACCTCTCGTAACTCCAAAACTGCAAAAGCATGGTGCACCCACTAATAGCTTTGGCACCCTTCTGAGCAGCCTTGGCCAAACCCCTAAACAAATAACTCAAAACCGCAGCTCCCCACGCATACTCCTTAATCTCATGTGCATTCTGAATTAACTGTAAATACCTGCAAAAAATCAGGAAATGCAAATTAAGGTAAGAATTCAATAATTGGAGAAATTAAGGATGAACATGCAAGAAATGTGAAATTTAAGGCATAAAATGCAAGAATAAGATAAATTTAAGCATAAATTGCAAGGACTAGAGAGAGAAATGAAGTCAAGAAGTACCTAGGATGCACGGTGTCTCTATTCGATGAAGGAAACAACACACCCCCAATGATGTAAAAAAGATAAGCCCGGGTGTACACAAGGTCATCATGCTCGATAAACTCGGGAGAAGGCTTCTGCGGTTTCTTTTTATACATTTCCCTCAACCTATGAAGCTTCACCCCACCTAAATTGCAAAAAAAATGATAATTTAATGTATAACATGCAAGAATTAAACAAATTAAGGACTAAAATGCAAGAAATTAGAATTTATGGACTAAAATGCAATAACTAGATAATTATCTTCCAAAATTGCAAAGAAATGATAATTTAATGTATAACATGCAAGAATTAAACAAATTAAGGACTAAAATGCAAGAAATTAGAATTTATGGACTAAAATGCAATAACTAGATAATTATCTTCCAAAATTGCAAAGAAATGATAATTTAATGTATAACATGCACGAATTAAACAAATTAAGGACTAAAATGCAAGAAATTAGAATTTATGGACTAAAATGCAATAACTAGATAATTATCTTCCAAAATTGCAAAGAAATTATAATTTAATGTATAACATGCAAGAATTAAAAAAATTAAGGACTAAAATGCAAGAAATTAGAATTTATGGACTAAAATGCAATAACTAGATAATTATCTTCCAAAATTGCAAAGAAATGATAACTTAATGTATAACATGCAAGAATTAAACAAATCAAGGACTAAAATGCAAGAAATTAGAATTTATGGACTTAAATGCAATAACTAGATAATTATCTTCCTAAATTGCAAACAAATGAAAATTTAATGTATAACATGCAAGAATTAAACATGTTAAGGACTAAAATGCAAGAAATTAGAATTTATGGACTAAAATTCAAACCTTTTTTATTCATATCTTTGCGTTCGGCCTCAGTCAACCTCAAATCATGCCACCGTCTTAGCCAATATGGAAGCGGTGCGGAAAGCTCCGTATGAGTAACAGCACGACCACGAACAGGCAATCCCAATATCATGTAAACATCCTCTAGAGTGATGGTGATCTCACCAAATGGGAAATGAAAGGTGTTGGTCTCTGACCTAAACCTCTCCACCAACGCCGTGATCAATCGGATGTCGTTCTGGGGAATCGAGCGTGGGTTAGTAAACGCTCGAAAACCCCAGTCTGACAGCAAACTAACCTGGGTGTCATCAAATACCCAATCGTCGAGGTTGGCTGTCAACTGGCGGACATCCAACTTCTCCCGCTCACCCCCTGCCATATGTGACTGCTAATATGATCATCCTGCATGGTCAAGAGGGACCTATCGAGAGGCCCGCACTGCATATCCATAGCATCTGCAATGTGCAAGATCAAAAAAATAAGGCACATTTCATAAACATGTACCAAAATTGGCTAAAATTATCATTCCATTAAGACATATTTAAAACAAGAATAAATTAACAATGAATATCATTTATCAAATAAAATGCAGTACTAATATGTTAATTAATCAAAATTCGAATTAATAAATCATATTAATTCATAAATTCGAATTTTAAACTCAAAAATTCAAATTAATATTTCAAAATTTCGAATTAAAATTTCCACAACTCATAAAAAAATTATAATTATAATTTCATAATTATAAACCCTAATAATTCGAATTAATTCATAGTTTTAATAAAAATTCGAATAATAATTCGAAACCTATTTCTAAATTGGGCATTTCGAGCTAATTCAACCTAATTAAAGATGAGAAACCCTAATTTCAACTCAATTGAGGGTAAAAGCCTTAATTTCAAACTAATTCAAACCAAAAATGGGTAAAATTCGAACTATGAACCCTAATAATTCGAATTATTTCATGATTTTAATTAAAATGAAGCAAATAAACACCACCCACAGTTAAAAACGAATCAAACCATGTACATATAATTGTGAGTAGCAATGTATATAGTAGTGCGTGTGTGTATGTATAACTACGTGCGTGTGTGTAAGTGTCAATTAGAACATAGCTGGAAGTCAGAGGGCCCATACTACCTGCCTAGCCCTTCGCTCCGAGGGATCGTAGATCGGAAAGCGCCTTCTAAACCACCACATTCGTCCAAGGCTAACAGCACCAGCCAGCTCGTTCGCTACCCTTTTTAGGGGCGCCTGACATTCTCAACTGTGTATGTAAATCGCCCGAAATCGGCTGGAAATCGCCTGAGAGTCGCCTGGAAATCGAGCTCTGTGGTTAATTAGGTTCAGTACGGGTCGCGGAAACCGCAATGGGTGATTGTGTATTGCTGGTATCTGCATCGTATCATTGCGGCAGACGATTTAAGGGTAAAATAGTAATTGCATGTTTTTCCTCTTCCGTTATGTTTCATTGCGGCAGTTAGCATGTTTTTCCTCTTCCGCTATGTTTCATTGCGGTAGTTATTTTGAGGGTGAAAATGTAATTTCATATTTTTTACTTGTTTCTATATTTCAAATTAACAGTTTTATTGATTTATTAATTTTTATTACTTTTATTAATTATAAAACTATAATAATTTATTTAAAATTTTATGTAATAATTCAAATTTTATAAAAAAAATTTATATTTTATAATGTATTAATTTACCAATTTCTTTTTAATTTTAATAAATAATAAAAATAAAAGTATAAAAACATAAAATAATATTTAATACTGTTTTGTTTTGAAGTAAATTACAAATAATTTTGTTTGGTGTAGTGGTCATGTTGGTGTTATCTCTGGGGAATAAAGTATTTTTAAGTTAAAAACGCTGCCGCAACTATTCATTGCGGCTTCCTTTTTTTTTTTTTTAAATTTTCCTGCCACAATGAAGACTTGCGGCAGTGTACGAGTTTGGTGACTGTGGGCTATTTTCAACCAACGGTGGCTATGGAAGGGCACCCATATATATATATATATATATATATATATATATATATATATATATATATATATATATATATATATATATCTATTTGTAATACTAAAATTATATGTAATCATGGTATCCTTGATCTTCATTTTTTATTAGATTCTATTTTTATTCATATAAAACCATTTTTGATATGAAAATTAGAATCTAAAAGCGATTTTATGTAAGATTCTATGATATACTTTATTATTCTTTATATAAAAGTGTTATTCATGGATCCATGACCAACATTCAATACATTACAAGTATACAAATATAATATAATTCTAAAGGGATAATAAAATTCTTAAAATAATATAAAATACATATGATGGCAAGATTCTCTCATTTAACATAAATTAATAATTTTATTTATACCTTTCCTAATAAAAGTTACTTAAAAATTATGAATACTTTATTTACAAAACACTTGCACTAACCTAAGTCTACATATAATATATAAATACTCGTACCGCAAACATAGTTTTGAGTATACATGATGTTGTATACATAGTTTGAGTACACATCTACTCCCTCCGTCTCATTCATTTCTATACACTTACTATTTTGGGGTGTCCCATCATTTCTATACATTCCAAAAATAGTAAAGTTTTAATAATAAAAAATACTATTATACCCACTAACTTTCCTCCACTATCTCAAATCTATAATAAAACACTATTACATTTCTATACACTATTACACCACTACTTTTCTCCACTATCTAAAATCTATTATTATTAAATATTGATAGATCTCACCACTTTACCCACTTTTCATCTAACTTTACTCATTTTTTATACATTTTCTTGGTCTCCGTGCTCAAACCAAACGTATATAAATCACCGGGATGGAGGGAGTATAACAGAAACTTTTTGTGTGGTACTTTTTTCTAATCGTAATCGTTGAAAAGTTCATCATATGGCTCTAATCGTAGCCGTTGAAAAGTTCATCAGATGGCTAAAAGGTAGAGCTGGCAATTCGTTTCGTGTCGTGTACTTCGTGTCGTGTACTTTCGTGTTTCGTGTACCAAGAAACCAAAACGAAAACGAAACAAAATAAATTCGTGTACTCAAATTCTAAAACGAACACGAAACGAAATATTTCGTGTAAACACGAAACGAATCGAAAAGTACACGAAATATTTCCGTTTACACGAAAATGAAACGAAAAACGTGTACTTTCGTGTACATTCCGTGTACTTTCCGTGTACTTTTATGTACTTTCCGTGTATTTTCTATTTATTTTGTAAAAATGTTAAATATCTAATATTTATTTATAATATATATTTGTATAATTCAAAATATTTATTTAAATATTTATTTATTTCGTGTATTTTCGTTTCGTGTCGTGTACCCAAGGGCAAACCCAAAACCGACACTAAATTCATCCGTGTAATTTCGTGTTCGTGTACTTTCACGTTCGTGTACCGCAAAGGTCAACCCAAACCCGTAATTTTCGTATCGTTTTCGTGTCGTGTTTTCGTGTCGTGTACGAAATTGCCGGCTCTACTAAAAGGTCATATGTTATGAAACTCGTCTCTTTCATATGTTTGCTCGTCTCTTTCATATGTTTGCGAGGGACCGGGGGCCATACATATATATAAAGCTAGTTGTTTCTTGACTAAGAATTTCATAATATCAATTTAGAACAAATCGGCCAACAAAACGTGAATTACCTTGAACCAACAGCAACTTTATACAACCAATACAAAAGAAATTAAGTTGCAACAAGATATCAAACCTCTATTACAAATTGAACTACAGATGGATTTCACAAGATTCTGAAGATTTCTTTAAATATATAATACTAACAGCAGACTTTTCATCTAAGATCTGATTCACTGATCTTCGAGAGAGCAACAACAAAATTACCAGTCCCAAAAAGAGCACAGCTAAAATTAGTTTATAACTATTATCTGCTAACTATCATCTGCTGGGAGCAAACATATACCCATAATGGCTATTTTATCTTGTATATATACATAACCGTCAATCTGATCTCCCATGGCAGGACACCTATAACCCATGTGATTTTCTACGGCTGTCTTCGTCAGCAGGACCTAATTATGTATTTAGCTAGCATGGTACAACTAACCCTGCACAATCTATTGTCTGAGTTCCTATATATCATTAGTTTCATTCATTCTAACCTGCTTTCTCTGGCAACCGAGAGACTTCCTTGTCAGCAAAATGAAGAAGCCTTTGTAATCTCAAAATCATGTCGCAGTGAAAGGGCAAGGCTGTTCGCCTCTCCAGGTATGCTGGACTCACAGTCATCCACGATAAAGCATGAAGTTCTGCTGCTACAGTCTCAAGAATCAGATGAGCCTCTCTTTCAAACTCTCTACTTTCCAGGCTCAAACCTCTCCCACCACTCTTGGCAACACCTTTGACAAGTTTTTCCTGGGTAATGTTGTTCCCACCATAATAATCTACTAGGCTCACAGATAGAACTGAAGGCCACTCTTCTTTTGTGCTACTGGGAGTCTCTTTCCGCATTGAAGGTACAGCTTTTGAAACCACAAACCCTGTAGACAGAGGGATTGCAGATCCCTTGCTGTGTAGGAGATGTGCTAGTGGAGGAGATTCAGAGGTGAGGCAGGTGGGAAGCTGAAGAGGAGCAGGAGAAAGGAAGCGCATGCTAGGCGATGGAATTAGGATATACGATGCAGATGTAGAACCAAGAGATTTGACCGGTGTAAATCCTTCAAGGTAGCCTGACTGACCCATGACACTGCTTCCTTGAGTTGCCCCTGTTAGATCATTAAAAAGAAAAAGAAAACTTTATGTGACATTTAAGTATTTGCAATGATTCCATAAGAATTATGAGAAGTACTTAATTTGTTCCAAAAGATATATTTAATATGTAACCATCCTAATGTAGTAACTCTCCAGCTCAACTTGTTTGTACACTTCCGAAACATAAAAATAGCACAGCGAACTTGGACATATTTCTATGCTAGATCTTAATGTAGAAAACAAACTAGCAAAAGTAAACCGAAAAACACGATTAGAATTTCTAGTACACTCTTGAAATAGTGCACAGATTTTTACACGGGCAGGAACATTTAAAGTTCCCTTGTAGAAGTCGTGGTATAACACCTGGGATAATTGGCCAACTAAAACTACGAGCCCAGGAAAAGCACATACTTACTAGGTATTCTTTTTCAAAATTACATCTCAGTAGCCAAAGGATAAATCAGAACAATACAAAACAGGATACGTTTCAATTATCATTTGTCCAAACCTAACATATGACTTTAAAGCACCAGTGATTGTGAACAAAGAAACTGGGGCTGATGGAGTGTTGCATGACCAAGTTCAATAATTGATATTGTCACTAACGCTTCCCCTTAATAGTCTGAAACAACACAAGATACCTGTGTCTGATTTAATTATATATTCGAAGAGTTTACTGCCGAAGGCATATTCAAAATACAGAGTGAATGCGCATCCATATATAAAGATAAAGATAAACTCCTGCATAGTTCTAGTTCTCTGGTTGTAAATTATCATGCTTAACAGTGTCAATAATGTTCAGAATTATCAAAACAACATTTTTAAAATGCCTAAAACAGTAAAGGTAGCATAGAGATTGAAATTAAAAAGACTATTAAAATACCTGATGATGCTGAATCTGCTTGAAGAACTAAATGTAAGGAATGATTGACTGACGCTGACACAAAACTGATGCTTTGCACCCACTGGAGCAGGCCCCTAGAGTTGTCAACTGCAGTATGACCACCTGTAAGTTGCTTTCTAGCAGAGGGTTGCCCCATACTGCCTTTCATGTAGCTAGAAGCCTTGGAATGAGAACTATACAAAGGACTAGGTGATGATGGCATCGTTCTATCTTGAATCATACTCAACTCTTGTTGTTGCAAAGTATTTCCATTGCTGTTAGGAGGAATCCCATCAGGTGTGGATCGTCGCAGCTGAATAGGCCACTTCCTCACTTCAGAACCCCCAATCGAGTATAAAGCTTTTTGCCATTCTGTTTAAAACATAATGGGCATCAGGACTTAAAAAGACGGGCTTACATAAAAGTCAAATAAAGTGATGTGCACTTAACAACCAAAACGGATAGTTTCACAAAATAATCACAACTGCAAAGGTATGGAAATGTACAATCATACCACCTTTTCTAAGCAGTAGCAGCAGAAAATTATGTTCTTAATATGCTTCGATGACAACTATCAAATTACATCATTAATTAAGATAATTCTTCCAAGGGTCATTTGTTAGGGAAAAGATTGCATTCCGAATCATAAAATTTACAACAGAAAAACTACTGGAACAGATGAACAAGTGGGGGCTTCTTAATCCAAAATAAATAGTTTTAAGCAAGAAATACAGAAAAATTGTGTTATAAGTTGATGAAAAGAAGGAATACCTTGGCATTCCAGTTCAAAGAAGCATCCAATCCGTGTAATCACAAAATCTCTAGGCTTGGCAATTCCGGTTTCAGGAGAACATGCTTGAAGTATCTTACAACCTTGCTGAAGAATTTGAACAAAAAGGAGTTGTAGACCCTTTGTATCCTGTCTACTACTGATCCCACCAAAGGGGAAGATACAGTTGTCAAGCAATTCTCCCTTTGAATCAGTCCATATGCAAACTAGCCAACGCCAGTCCTCGGTCCACCCATAGCAACAGTGAAGGCTTGGAAGTGGCTTTTGATGGCCAGATGTGTAGCTTTCCGTCGTTGGTCCATTAAACTGCGGGCTTGGTCCAGTATCTCCACTAGTACCATCATCCGTCAACATCTTGGAGGACTCATATGCTATATTCCCAGATATTGGAGATGGTACGCCTCGCTCTGGAGATCCTGGTTCGGCAAGAATAAAAAGTGGCTCAAACATATAACGTACTTCATCTTGAAGATGTAAATCCCCTATTATATTAGAATCAAATCCTAGTCCTCCACTCCTTGGCATTTGCCAAGAACTATCCCAGTTACCAGCCCTCAAGTTAGCATCAAGTTCAGCCTCTCTTTGTGAAGAAGGCCCCGTCATTCGGGAACCATCGCAATCTTTCCACATCCCTGGGACAGAAGTCACTTGCATCAAAGCTGAATTAGATCTGCCTGATATCGTAGATGATGGAATCACATCAGTAGAGGAACCTCGTGAAACTCTTCTAGCTTTATTGTAAACAGTAAAAGCTATCTCCTTGAGAAGGAGAAGCTCATTTAGAGTGGGAGTTGTAACCCTAAATATAGCATCAACACTTACAACCTGCAATACCAACTTCGGAATGCTAAACCCAGAGAGAGTAACGACATTGGATATCGATGTTTCATCAACGGCAGTTAGGCAGCTTAGTGCCTTGCCAACATGATTGTGTATAACATTTCTCCTTTCCTTGTCTGATGAAAGAACAACTGATCCAATAGCAGCTGAAGCCTCAATGACCGTTTTTAGGACTGCAACAGGCTCAGGGAAGGGGCACACCACATAGATTACCTAATTCCATCAACCAAAATGTAAGTGATGTGAGATATATATTAAAAGATTTTTGGTCATGCTCGAAATATTTTAAGATAAAATAGGAAACAGGCCGGTAATTTTAAGAAAACTCTACAATGAAAGCATAAACTAGTCTGTGGGAAACAACAGGTAAATTCATACTACAAACTATGGGGTCAATGAGCAAAGCTAAAAGATAATCTACAAAATTGAAACCAAGTTAACAATGCTGCAAAAGAGACATACCATACAAGGCCCATTGATTCCTTCTTTGGCATTAGTGGTCAAGCAAGCACCATAACTCAAAGTCTTAAGAGCATTTGAAAGGGACTTTAGATAACATGTTACATCCCAACCACTAGACAAAGATAAGAAGTAATCACTGATGGATCCCACAAGGGATGATGTATTACTTTCTATCTTCACTGATTGAGGACAATCAAGAAGTACAAAACCAGACGATGACAATTTCCGCGAGTCTACCTCCATATGATTTCCCAAACTTTGAGGTGAATGAGTACCCAATTTACAAGTCTCATACACTGAAAAACGACAAAAGATAAAGCTGAAGGCACGATTCACAGAAATTCTTCAGGAGAACAGATATGTGTGCGCACAAACAATAGCACAAAAAGAAGTTGGTACACAACAAGCATGCAACATATAGCAGCATAATACATGCACAATAGTTAAATAATGTTGGATCATTTCAGATGTACATAGAGACAAGAAACAGAGGCACTGAACTACCCTGTAATTAAAAATCAAGAGAATCTTGTATGGTTGAAGCTCTACTAAGAAAGAGCAATGACCCAGTCACAGCCCAATGCCTCCAGTTACCCCTCCCCACCCGAATATGTCAAAAAACAAAGATGTGTAAAATTAAACAGCCTTAAAGTACAACAGTTATTTTTTAAATATTTAACAATGCTAACTGATCCAAGCAAACAGAGTGTTAGTTACTTTTCAGATTCTTCTTTTTCTTCCAATGGCCACCTCAAAGTAATCATTACTAGGCTTATTCATGCTTTTACGTTCCAATATTACATGTGAACTGTTGTGATACTTGTAAAACTTTCATGCTCCAATGAACATCTTCTGTTATGCACCTTCAAGAAGACAACTAGGCTCCTTATTTACTACTTACTCCTGTCAATTGAGATTTACTATTTTGACTGGAAAATGTCAACTTGTTTACAATTTAATATTCAAATCATTGCAGTTGTATTCATACGACATACAGTACTATTAATCGGAAAATCTACCCCTGTTTATTTCCAAATTTAGATTTGATTCTCAGAAAATTTTGACTCACAAAAGCCAAAATGTATACACCAATTTAAAAGAATGGAGACATCAAAACTTAGCAAAAAAACAAGCTGCTCGAGTTTTGTTATTTCCTTCAAGAAGAAATTAATCAGCCATGTAAACAAAAGATATACTATAAAGCAAAATCCCAAAACTATAAAAAAAATATGATTTGCAGGGAAAGATCTTCATTTTATCTGAATCAAAATACTTTGATCAGTCCTGTTGTTTAAAAATTCCCAGACCCGCTTGATACTATCATTAATATCACATTCAAAGGAAGCTCACCCGTTCCAAGTTGTTGAAAAAAATCAGCAGCGGAAATAGCAAGGGGATCAATGTCCGGACATACAACACAATATGCCATCTGCAAAATTAAGCAATCCGAAAGTCAGGCAGGAGCAAATAATTAATCATTTACAGAAAGAAAACAGGAAAATATATTGTGCTTGTGCAGTAGCATTATAACACAATAACTGGCCAACTTTAAGAGTAAATTGCGTCAAGTTGGATTTGGGATCTTACGTGTTTTTGCATTGCATAAGGTTCAAGGGGTGCCTTTTCCCAGAGCTGTAGAGAGTTAGCTGCTGTCTTGAGCCAATCATCCTGATACCTGTGGCATACCGGGTATATTTAATTATTCTGGACAATATTAAAAGAAGTATAAAGCTACTTATTTGTAACCAAAATATAGAACAGCTCACTTTACCAATACCAATGGTGGTAGGGTCGTAAGGATGCTTTAACATATATTTCAACAACAACAAATTGGCACCGAGACCCTTTTCCTAAGGAAGCCAGATGAAATACAATTTCCTTTCTTCTTAAAGATGAACAATTACATTCAACAAGAAAAAAAAGAGGATACTTTGTTCGATTACTGATGTGGCGGGGTTTGCTATAGAGCTACGAGATTCAAGAAGCAAGATAGTAACTTCATTGTGACTATTATAATTGTAATGACACCTTAACTGGTAATAAGATCTATTTAAATAGCACAGTGCAAGGTAAATGACAATGAAACGGTAGGAGGCAGAAGATAGAGCAAAGTGGGTATGATATAGTGTGAAGAAAAGTAGCTTAATCTGGCTGTAGAATGTACTGTTACCTAGCAAATTTCATTTAGCACGATGGTACGCCTATCTTCTTAATACACAAATAATCAACAAGAGTGTTTTAACTATAGGTTTGTCAAACACAGTAGTTAGTAGATAAAGTACATACCAGCTTGGGAGGGGGAGGGGAGATAACTAACAAGGAAACTAAAATCGTCTGATAATTCATCTGCAAGACATCCTCTTAACCAAACAATTTCAAATAAGCAACTAATCTAAGACACCACAAGAGCACATCTTGAAACAAAAAACCCCCATACACTTAAACATATGGTTGAGTTAGGAAACTTTAGACCGTTTAGATGCCCAAATTATCTACATTAATCTTGCATATATCAACTTAAAAGCCACTGAGAGTACATTCTGAACAGTTTAACAATCAATTTCACCCACCACTATTTGAGACGAAAATGGAAAGGCCAGTCTACAAGGGTCTTCTGTCGATTAATTGAAAGATGAGAGGCGAGGCAGTTGCCTTATTGAAGAAATGCATTTAGGTTAACAAAAAATATTATAAAGATAAGTTTATCACTACATAATAAATAAATCCATGACGTTGAAAACCAAAAAAAGAAATACAATTGAAAAGTGATATCCACTATTTAAAAAAAAATTAAAAAATCGTACAATTATTTCGGCAAGAAATTTGCATGCAGTTGGATTATTGAAAAAAAATAACAAAATACATAATCTTAAGCTGCACTAGTGGAGAACTGTTTATTGTGTGCTTTATAAATTGTTTTCCCTCATATATCATTTAAGAACATATGTAGCTATATTTCTACCACAAATAACATCAACATGGCAGCAGTGAGAACACTAATAAAAAAAATAATGAGGGGGGAGATATTTCATATGCAGCTAAACAATAATTAATAAAAATAGATCAAATAATAACATTTAGAAAAAAAATATCAAAAAAGTTTAATAGAGGAAAATAATAAATAGGGGAAAACATTAATGCACATATAAATTATTTAAACCCGTGATTAGTTTTTCAGGAAATTTTCAAACAAACAATTTCAACGAAATCTTTAAATTTCTTATTATACTATGTTCAAGATATAGACGAAGAAAATGTGAGTAAGATACAGAATACGAAAATGACCGGAATAGAAAAGAAAATTGGTAAAGCAGAAAAAAGGATTAGGAGAGTAGAAGAAAGAAGATAGAAGAAGAAAGGAGAAAATATGTTAGTCTTTAAGTACTGTATTTTGAGAAGGTAACACTGTACAATCATTTGCACTCTTTAATTGATGGATTTTTACGTCTTCCCTGCAAAGTTTTTCCCTTTTTTAAGTACTGGACATAATTAGATTTGTTTGACAAATCTCCGATCAGACAATAGCCACACCATCTCGCCTAATCAAGGGTAAGCAGCAAAGAAATCACCTTGCCTGGTTCATGGAGGCGACAAAGCCTTACCTAGCTTCTCAGCATATCGCACCTTTGAAAACACTCCCTTCACGTTTTAAAACTCTAGCTGATTCAGAGGAAGTTATTGTGCTACATGCAAATTTTCTGTTATAACAATTCATATGCACCAACTTTATCAAATAGGTGAATTCTTCGATGTTAAGTAACCAGCTCATCTAAAACCTTAAGGTGCCAGAGGAAGGCCCCAACAGGATCTTATGCTACAACATATATTATTTAACACTCCCCCTCAATCGTACGATACGATCTGATACCATGTTAAGTAACCAGCTCATCTAAAACCTTAAGGTGTCAGAGGAAGTCCCCAACAGGATCTTATGCTACAACATATATTATTTAACATTCGAGAAGTTTTAACTCATATCCGGATATAAACTAATCTGATCTCAAGATAGATTACACTGAATGCATGTCACATTTTAATAAATTTCTTTTGTTTTGTTACTGATTTCAATGATCTTATATCACAGAAGATATATCAGCCTAAGCATCTTATGCCTTATCTAATAGCATACTGTACATAATGACATAATTTCAATTTTAACCAGTAAATAAATTAAAAACACATCCATACCCAACGAGTATAGCAGGAAATGGAAGGACAAGCAAAGTTGGCCCTAGCCTTGAACCAAGTTGCTGCTCTGACTCGGATACACTGGTATCTTGGTTTGATCTTCGTTCACTTGTTTCATCAACCTTAGAGCAGTCTGTTCCACTAGACAGTGTCAATAGCCAAGCACCGTTACACTGACCATGCAAAACCAAGGAAGTATACAAGAATAACAATACCTTTGAGAGACGATGCACCAGCAGACTGCAATGGGCTTACTGGTTCAACACCAGAAAGTGTAATGTTACTAGCAGAATCCCTGCATTCGCTTGCACTTGCAGACGATTCAGCTGAGAAAGCATCGCCTAAAGCTCCAGCGTCACCAGACTGACTGCGGCCACAACACCAATCAGTAACAAGCAAAGGACCGTCAGAAGTACCAAAGGCAGATTTTAATGCTGTTTTAATGTCCGACTGTATCAGAGTAATAGCAGATGATGCCTGGACCTGAATTTTACATACATCAGCATAAGAATCATTGTATGATTTGCAATTAGTATTGTCTACACTATAAACATTCCAAATTTTCCAAAAATTGAGCCACAATGTAATTTGGTCATATCAAGATTCTTAAACAGATACTACATACTAATATCTGGAAATTTCTGGGTGTGTACAAACAGAGAAATGCCAGAAGTAGCTTCCTAGTTCCTACATAGTGACCAAACATGTAATATCAGAAAACATAATCGAGAACATAAGCATATGATTGTCAATGTTTCTTTCCATTCCGTGTCCAAGCTCTTGTTCCCCGAGAGAGTTTTCACACGTGAGAATCCAAAAGGCCAAAAGACCTAGTAACTATAGTTCTCAGCATGGGTACAGCTGGAGGTATAAATTCAATTTGCACATATGCAGTTGAGACTAATTTTAAGAGTGGGAAGAATGAACAATAATAATATTGACACACAGACCTAAAAAAGGCAGCTTGCTGATAGATGAGGAAAACACTCAATACAAAGCTTGGTGACAGTAGAGGGAAAGAGAATGAGCAAAAAGAATCAGAGCAAATAGTAAAATGCAGACTACATATTCGATATAAAACAAATTAAAAAGGGATCGCTTTTCTCAGTATATCAACGCGAAATTAAAGGGGAAGCATCAAACAGATATTAAAAAGCTTACATTAGCTGCAAGTGGATCTACAAGCTCCACACCTGCGATGTCAAGTGAATGTGAAGATGCCAAAACCCCTCCACAGCCTGCATGCACCATAGACGGTCCACAAGAGAAACCACGTCTCCACTGCTCTTGTAATGCAAGCCAGCCATAAGGGCCATCATTGCAATCAGCGTCCAGGGCCACATCAACAAATGAAGTAGCTTGCTGGACAAGTAGTGACATGGCATTAAGAAGCTCCGGAAGTGGTTGCTTCTGCGCACTCGAAAACAAGCTCTCCTCATTATATGAGTTATGCGGCAAAGATGCGGAAACCTCCATACTAGGTGCACTAGGTTTTGAGCCTTTAGAAACTCCAACAGATCGCCAAACACCAACAGCTGCATTTAGAGGCCCCTCTAGCATACCTCTATCGATATCACCAGCTATTCTAACCGGTATAGTTTCTTTCTTTTTCACCTCATATTTTCCAGAAATGTTATCCATCAAGATGCTTGGGTCATTATGCAGGCGATCCAGAACAGAACTCCCAGATAACCTATTAAATCCAGCTGACTGAAAGCTGCTGGAAGATAACAGTGTGTGCCGCATTTTGCACATATAAGCCTGGAACATGATACATTCTACTTCGTTCGCAAGAACTGTTTTTGTGGATAAGAGGTAACTGTCAGATGCTGCCTTGCTTTCAGTAACCTTATTCTCGACAGGGATGGTAGAGTTTGTAGACTTGAAGTCAGAGAATGTAGATGGTGGCACATATTCGCGTGATGAGATGCTACTGCTAGAATCCAATAATCTTTTATCATACTGCTCTTTCACACTTTCAACATGAGTGTAATATTTTTTTGTGTAGGAAGGAACAATTGCATCATGCCTACCAGAACCGCCTTTCACATTTAAAGACATACCAGCCTTCTCATCAGATCCAACTAAGAAAGGGGAAGGTGGTGTAGCAGAATATACATAATTGTTTGAGGTTGAAGTCTCACTGTTGGCTTTTCTTGATTTTGGAATGTATGGACTCGCAAAAATTGATGAAGAAATGTCACTTCTGAGTGTCTCAACGGCCCCATATTCAGGTGCAAATGTCATCAATGCTTCAGCTTTTATTAAATGATTAAACTCACCCATAGAAGATGCTGGAGTGTAGTCCATCTGATCAGAAGATTGAGCATCATTGGAGATTAATTGACTTTTGCTTACTGACTCCTCTAAGACAGGCGGAGGTGGATTGAAGCTCTCAAAAGATGAAAAATCAACAGGCAAACTCGTTTGCTCTTGAACATCCAACATCCCAATGCACGGGCTGTTGCTAGCAATATCTCCACCATCTGGTGTAGCAACCACAAGATCCTGTGCATCCATAGTTCCTGGTGGCTATACAGCAACAATAAAATATTAGTTTCACTAATCTGAAAAACAATAATTAAAGTATTAAACTCAAAGAAATGGTTCCGATCTTGATGAACTGAATCATACAAATATGATCATACAGGTAGACCAATCAAATGGCATGTTAGGCCAGCTAACATATGAGAACCAATACTAAAGGCAAAAAATTTACTAATTTTTAGGTATATATGGAAACCAATAATGTAGCCAGATTTCTTTCCAAGAATGAATGCAGGTATTGGAAATGAGAACAATGTGCAAACATGTAAAAATTAATCCACCAATGAGAAGGGCATAACATGCTATAGTAATATAAGCATCAGTATGGTAAAACATATGATTACAAAAGATCCAAGATGGCATTCATTTCAGTCCAGGAAAAAACAAAAGTGAAATAAGAAATTACCTCACCAAAAGGCAAATTATCATTTTCGAAGAAATCACCAAAATCTCCAAATTCTGATAAAAGTGATTGAATATCCATTCCCACACCTCTGTCATCATCGTCCCAATTCCACCCCAGATGTTCTTTTGCTACTCCACTGCTCACTGAAGCATTAACTTCAATAGATCCGCCTTGCATGCCGACATTGCTTAGTGCTCCCGCCTGACTAAACGAGTCCGTCAATCCTGCTCGAGTTCTCTTGTTTCCCTGCATACGTATCTTGTCATCACACATATTGATGTCGACCTTACAGTATGAAACAAAGAGCAAAGACTATCAATCCAATAAAGACCTAAAACACGGCAACCATATATAAATAGTGAAATCTTCAAAGCTTGTTAACCTTGCATAACTCTATTCTGGCCGCTCTTAAGGTGGTTCTCTAGTTTGCATATTACTATTACATTTAAAAAATCATGGCACTTGTCCAATATACCTTCAGAAATATGATTGTGTGATAGACACGTAACCTTCATGCTGACTACTTAGATGAAGAAGCACAGAGCATTTAACATGTACAAAGAATGCATCAAAAGACTGAAAAAGTACGTACTAATTCAAGTTTCAAACAATTGAACCGAGCTAATAAAGGATTAGTTGACTGGAGTTGCAAGCAAGAAATCAATAACTATAACTTCCCAAGTCATAGTCACAACTAATACCATAAGAACAAATATGAATATATGATCCTCATCACACATAAATGGGTACATATGGTTCAGATCCCTGATCTAAAAAAGCAACATATATAAGTTAAGAAGCTTTATACAAGCTATTATAAGTTTATACTAAAGTGAAATACTTGCAAAAATAAGGTTATCCCATTTATCCTGGACAGTCCAAACAGACCATGTTACATACATTGACCCATTAGGGTATGAGTCCAACATACCTATTCAAACAATCCCCATACTTGTGTGCAAACTCTGTTTACTGCACATCCATGATTCTATATACAAAAGAACAAACTATAACTATTTAGATGCCAATTTGTAGAGGGAAAAGACATACCAATCTGCGACCATCATTGTTTACTTGATCAGCAGAAGACAAGCCAGACTGCCCACATGTTAAAGAATCAGCATCTGCCTCAAGGTCTCCAGCTCCTGTGTTCATCTTGTAATCGCTATCACTGGATGTACTGCTACTGCTGATGCTACTACTATTACTGTTGCTACTACTACGATAACTTCTTCGAGAGTTAATTCCACTAGATCCAACCCAAGACCCATCCAGATTCTCAACAATGTCATGACTGCAAAAATTGAAACTAGAGTGAGATAAACATATTATAGAGGAAGCATCTATTACTTGCAATAAGAAGTCGGATAAAAAACACAGACCAGACCAGGAAAGATGAACCAGATAATGATGGGCCCATCCAATTTTGTAGCCAAAATCTGAAAAATACAAAATTAATATCAGTTTAGTCTAAAAAACTATTTAAATACAATATAATGCAGACAGGTCACTTGCAGTCAATTTTCCGCATTTTCAAATAGTACAAGTTTCTTTAGCACAACCCAGGTGCTAATATTGACCTAGAAAAACTAGAAGGGAACTCGTATAATGTTCAAACGGGTACACAGAAGCAGAAGTACGACATCATCATTGGCCCCACCTATGGAACATTTGAACCTGCACATGATGATTTTGCGAATATGTCTTCCTAGCTGATCTGAATCCTAGGGTTCATTCACACCCATTTAGGTTTAACAGCTTGTCATGCACCAGAATACTCAAGCTGCTAATTTCTAAATAGAAAAAAAGCGATTACTAATAGCAGGGAACTCCTCGGGGACTTAACATGTCCATTCCAATGCCTACTAAATGCAAAATTTCAACTGGTAACTGAAGTCACTGGTTTCACCTTTTTAGAGAAGATCTAGCAAATGATGTTTGCACAACCGGGACTACCACCGCTTCAGCAGGATAGATAAATGTTTTTTCACAAACTGCCATATGACGTGCTGAACCTTTTTGAGCATCTCTTGTCACTGCAGAAGATTCAGAAGTGTTCTGCCCAGATATATTCTTATCTAAGTTCGCTTGCAGCATCTTGTCATTTTCGGCACTCGAACAGCCAATGGTAACTTCAAGATAGCAACTTTGCCCTCTCAGTTTGCAACTAGAACCTTGCGAAACTAGGTTTAGAAGATCTATTATCCCATTTGAAGACTTTAACTTGCCAGAACTGTAAAGACAAATACAAGAGAAACAAGAAAAAACTAAATAAGGCCATCACAAACTGCTACTACTACATCCATTTTGTGCATACGAGAATGACTGTTCTACTACATCCATTTTGTGCACAAATTGTCTAACCTTGTATAAACTTGTTGCACGAGATCACCTGGACAGCATCCAGTTAATTTTCCATGCATCCCATGAGGTGAGACAATAACTGCAAGAAGAAATCATTAGAACTAGGGGTGGCAGAAAATGGATATGGGTCGGTTTTGGATCAATAAATATGGATTTGGGTTGGGTCGTGACCCAAAACCATATTTCACCCAAATTTTATTCAAATTTAGGTTAAATTTGGTATGGGTTCTAATGGTTTCGGGTCAAAATATGGGTAAACCATTTTTTTCTAAGATTTTTGAATAATAAAAAAATGCAATTTCAATTTTTCATTTGCATACAAGTAATACTTCTACACCGAGACATAAATGCATGCATTTTTTTTAGAACACAAACACACACTTTACAGCACATGTTTGCGTAAACTATTTCAATTAATTAAATTTAGTAAAAAAAAATCCATGATTAATTGAACTTCTTTTGTTTTCATTGTGATATTTACTCATAAAAATGAAGAAAAGCTTACTTATTCCCAATTTGCAACAAAATAATAATAATATTGAAATAATTTACATAAAACTTTTGTAATTACGAATTACGATAGTAAGTTAACAATTTCATATTTTTATATACATTACTACTTGGTCTTAGTTGCTTCTTATAATCGACTTGCCCAATAATCCTTCAGGTTAATTACAAGATCAAAGATAAATAACAACTATAATCATTGCTTAACACAAAAAGGTAAGTGAATTTAAGTCAACTAATTTCTACTCATAATACATTCCACCGACCCATCAGTTTATATATTATATATTCACAAATCACAAGGAGTAAAATATACAAGCATATACTATTACCACCGCCGTCGCGTCGGGTATCGCTGCTTAACTGTGACGTGTAATCTACTAATACAATTTCATTATATGGGCATAATATGAACGTCATGAATTTCAATCCATATTTGAAAGTGAATATGTGATTGAAACCCAACCCCATCCATATTTCTATATGTGATTTTTTGTTAATCCACGAACCCAAAATGTGGACTGGGTCGGTTTGGTTAATTGGGTTTGGGGCTAAATTGCCACCCCTAATTAGAACTACCAAAACTTAGAAATCAGTGAAGAACAGTGTATAAGATAGTCATTAAATATAGCGAGGAGAGGGCTCAAAATCCTTTTACCACAATTCATTAAAAGAAAAAAAGGTTGAGATTGTAAAATTTTACTACAAGACAGCCGGAGGACTAACACTGAAGCAATGAAAACTGAACAAGGAAAGTGAATGCAAACTTAGAAGAAGCTAATACGGCCAACGAAAGAATCCAAAATTCCACAGGTCTGGGAAATTTATCCAACAATATTTTTGAGAGATTTGTAATACGACATCAAAAGTTAAATATATATATATCAAACATATTGATTGATAATTTAAATTAATCCCGACTTAGCAAGAATTAGCACCTAGACTACGTAAGCGTTAGGACGTGGCAGCACCTTCTAGATTAGTTGTTAATCTAACTTGTTAACAAAATTACCATCGAAGTGTTTGATTTCAGCCTTTCTCTAAAATTCTGTCCGCAACTAGCTGTACAACATGAAGTCTCCATGCTTGATCAGGTTATAAAATCATAATAGTTCTTTTGACACAAGCTTTCAAGATCTTTTTTTTTTCACAGTTAGCCTTGTTGTGGTATACTGGTATCGCTTTTCTTAACATACATGTGCTAACCATATGCCACGCATGTGCCTGAAGTTATATTTATCATGCATTTACCAATGGACTAGTAAAATATTAATAGTTTAAACTAATGAGAGATGTAGTGCATTAAACCCACAATAACAATGGTTTCCCGACTCCCCTTAGCACTATTTGTGGTTGATAACAATGTTTATATAACATCTATAAAGAGTAAGTGTTCTAAACATGTGAAAAAAGTTGCCTTCCTAGAAGCCTAGAGCCAGTTTGAACAGCAGCCCGAGGCGTACTTGAAGCCGGCCATAATAACAGACCTCAAAACAACACGAACGGAAATGACGCCACTAGAAAAATATTCTTTGACCAGAAAGAACTAGGTTCATTCCAAATTGTTCGCATGGAAATGCTGTAATCTCGATGCCTCGCCTCAGATTTTCAAATTAATCTACTTGAAAATAAAATTAAATGTCCAAGTACAATACATCATCTTGACTGGTTCTGGTGTTCTACAAAAACTAATGTTTGAAAGTTAAGACCTTATCTTCCAATTTAAGTATGCATGCAAATAAGGGAAATGCTAATTTGTTTTTAGTTTGTCAAGAGGCTAATCTGGTCGCATTGTTCTTGGGTATCTGGAAAACGGACCTGTAAAATTGTATTGAACAAAGTTGCAACATTTTGAGAGAAAATATATTTAAGTTGCTTTTTAGAGGTAGCGGGTATCATCATTTTGTAAAACATTAATGATGAAAACACTTCCTTGGGGGTATACGAGTACTATGACTGATATAACATTTAAGATCATTCTTGTCCTTACATCTTTATTAGTAGTATTTAGATGCTTTCTTATGACTTGGGAATTGCGAACTAAGCTCCCCTACTGTCAAGTTTGATACATATTACTTTAGCTGTCCTGAAGGTTAACATATGATCTTCCTCGTCATAATTTCTCTCTTCAGGTATCAGTTCTTCTTGAGAAAATCTACCAGGCAAGAGTAGAATATCTCACTTTAAGCAATGTCATATCTTCCTTAAGTCAGCACAACATCACAAAATTTAAAAAACATTCTATTAACATACATACAATATTCGAAGGTATAGGCCAAACATATAAGATGTGTGCAAATAGCCAAATATAAATTTTAGCAAAATGTTCTCTACTACAAGATAGAACAGCACAAAGTAATTAGCACCTGGAAGCCCATTACGAGACAAGCTAGAAGAACGTTCTAATATTGTTTCCATATCTCCACTTGTGATTGTCCTAATATGCCTGAAGACGAGAAATTATGAGAATCGATCCACTAAACATGACAAAAATTGATTGAATCCAAAAAATATCAAATGTGAGCTACACCGACTTGGCAGATACTACAACATGCACAAAGACTGCCTCTTCACTGGCAGCAAAAACGAACTCAACCACAAGTTGTCCCCTCCTGTAAAAGCATTAATCATGAAACCATTAAAACAGAATATCAATGACATCACTCAGCTACAACTAAAAGTTTTAACAATTGATAACTTAAAAAAGAATAACTAGACAAGCAAAAGATAGCAGTTTTTAAGAGAATCATATATCCCAACTTACCTAATAATAAAGACTACATCTCCTATATAGGAGTAACACTCTAAAATTTAAACAAGGACTAAAATCCTTATAATAAGGTAACTAATCAAACTAATGAAATCCTTTTTAAACTGTAAGTAAATAAAAGGAAATAAATCCTTTTATTATTCTACTGCTGCAACCAAATAATCTATTTACCAGATAAACATTAAATCCAAAACTAAACTACAATTTTAACTTTACTTTCAAATAAAAACATATAATACAACTTAATATTTTGATTCCTTGTTTTGCATCACAGAACTATATTTTAGATAACAAGTTCAAATTTCGGTAAAAATTTGTACAATATTGAGCATTTGTTTTCATGCTAATATTTAATTTTGGCAAAACAACTTCGGTTTTTCTTTCTCGCCAATTTACGTATATGACTTTTACTAATAGAAACAAAACAAAATTTATATATACATGCCCAACTTCACAATGCAATAGCAATCTAGCATAATATACAATAATTTAAACCTGAATAGTTCTTCACTCTGTGAAAAGGGATGATATCTTGAAAACACATCCCCAAATCTCACATACGAAAGGCCTGCAAGTGCTCTGTCATTTAGGAAAAAGTAAATGTCAACTTAGAACCCATCAAAGTTTAATAAAATGAATTAATAAAGACTAAAATTGCAACCTTTCAATACAGTTCCTTAAAGCTTGAGACAGCGCAATTGAAACCTCTTCAGAGTCCCCAGGAGCCAACCAGACGCCAGATGCCAGAACTATACAGCAACGACAAATAGATAACCAAAGTAGGTAACAAACAAATACTGAATAGACAACTAGAGTTCAAGAATTTTTTTTAACAAAAAAGATATTAACAATAATGGCTTCAACATGACCATTTACAACATGACATTTAACATTACAGCAATCGATTCACTAGTAAGGAAAAATCCACATTTAACATGCAAAGAATTTCTACCTCTTAATCTAGATATGGCAGCTTGAGCCTTCTCAACAACAGTTGAGTGACGTCCCGGGAGAAAAAGCCAAAGCTTGAGCTTTTCATCTGTACATGTCATAATCAAAAGTTCGTAAGCAAAAGTAAGAGACTGGATATCTTATTGCCATAAAGTATATTAAAATAATATTACAAATAAAAGATTAGAAACATTAATGAAGGAAGGCCCCACAATCAAATTTCTAAGAATCTTTACCAGGGTTATGTATACCCTGAGAAGGGTCCCAAGGTCCAACAAAACAATTTGTCCAAGCGCTAAGAAATCCTTCCTTCTGCAACTGTTGATGGGACGACAGAACCACTTGTGTAGCAGCATCTTTTTGGTCCGCTTTCAAACTATCAAAATGTAGATAATATTCCATGTCAATCAACTTAACAAACATCAAATTTAATAATACCCAATTACAAAAACAGACCTTCGATCAGGCAAGGACTTGAGACCAGATTCATGAGGAAGAAACTGGAACCATGATACCTGCTGTAGACCTCCCTGCAGAGACGTTTAAACCAAAGGCAAATCAAGAGCAAGTCTATAGTCTATACCATGATAGTAACAAAAATGAATATTTCTGAATCTTAATCAGTTATTATGTCACACCATAGACTACAATTTCTTGGATACAAGTAAGATCTGTCACCTACTTGCCCAAATTATATTGCTGGCCACACATTAAGTGCATAAATTCACTTAAGCCTGATGAATATAGGTCTACGAGGACTATAGTTACCATTCATCACTGAATCTTTCAAAGACAATAAGTCAACTATTAGTCAGTAAAAGGTAGTCGCAGGTTGGGGGTTCATAGTCATAGGGAATAACAATTGTTGACGGGGTGAACAGGATATGCTACATATTATACAAGCCTTTTGGGATCTTAACCTTTCCCCTTCTAAATGATAGAAGAAGAAAGGATTCACTTGTTCCTTTCATCTGAACGGTAAAAATATATTTAATCTTTTATGTGGTTCTTCCTCTATTCTACTGGTAGTCTTTAATCTATTTTTTTTTCTCAAACCTTGATATATTAAGTATCAGAACCTTATATTCCAGCCATTCCGCCACAATTCCCAGCTTACATGGTTTCCAGTTTTGCACAAGAAACTTTATAATTCACAATCGGGAACTTACAGATCTCACAATTGCAGCTTCAAAAGTACACTCAGTTCTAATAGAGGCATTTCTTACAGCTATAAATCTCAACATCAAACATCAAGTTCACAGAATCAAATATAGATAATCAATTAGGCTCTGTTTCGGATTTTCTGGAAAAGAGACTATCTCTACGCTTATATTCACTTTAAGTCCGCTTAGAACTGTTTGTTGCACTCGTTTCTACTCTAGTTGATTCAAGTCATTTTTTTTAGGGAAACCACAACTAAATTAGGATGGCCTGCAAAAATATTATTAACATTGACAATCTGGGCATTTAAGTTTATTATCTGCAGTCTATGCATTAATTGAAAATGAACTTGGATTGTAAATAATTTCAGTAGGTCAACTCATTCAAATCTATCGCGAGCTTTTGAAATTGCATGTTTGTAATGTAACTTGATCTTTTATATCCAATTCCCCTAAAGAACAGCATCGGCAACCAAAAAAAAACTCTATAAGCTAGCTTTCTCCATCCTTAAACTGTACTATGCTGAAATTGTGGTATAGAATTTCTATAACTCGTATTAGGCTCCTAGAGATTGTACACAATTTTATTTCAATATACCCACCTACTCGGCTGAAATTGAACCCTCCAGCACTTGCAAGTCTTCAATTATTATTAGGTCAAGTAAATCCTGCTAACTAGCTAAAGCTCAATTACTGTTGGAATCACTCCATCATGGCTAACAGATTCTCTTCTTCTCCATTTCAATTACTCAATTAATCTGACAACTTTTAGACTCAAAATGTACTTCAAAAGCATCATCCTAGATATTCAAGTATTGACGCTTAATAACCGCCACTGTACAATCCAAGTGTTACTCTCATTCAGCTCCCTATATTTCTGTGGTGTCACTGACTCACTCTATAATCAGAATGTCAACCTTTTATATTCTATGACAAGTAAGGCACGGGTTCTTAGCACATATCGAGGGAACCAAAGTTCAGCTGCAGCAGCTAAAGGACCTAAATGAAGTGGCATTGATCACAATGTACCAGCTATCAGTCTACTATTGGTGAAACCACAAGATAATGATCAGGATTTTGTGAATCCTTTAGGTATTGTGGAGAATGTCACCAGTTAGTAGGCATGTAAGTTTCTAAGCTCCAGAAACTAAAATATATAAATAATTGTCTTCGTGAAGTCAGTTTGGATATCTAAATATGAGGTTTCCTAAAAGTACTAGCAATTCTCTTTATTTAGTGGCATAGTGCTCATGTAGACATCTGCTCCTTAAGACAAAAAAGGAAGTAAATATGGCTTCTAAGATACTGTTAAGAGAAAAACAAGAAATGAAGCTTTCTGATATGATTAACTTCTAATTTAAGACAGAAATATGAAATTAAAAGTTTTATTGAATAATATCATTTCTCACAATAAAAGTA
Organism: Kitagawia praeruptora; assembly: GCA_037693485.1. Lineage (NCBI taxonomy): Eukaryota > Viridiplantae > Streptophyta > Magnoliopsida > Apiales > Apiaceae > Kitagawia > Kitagawia praeruptora. Next base: position 128,458,892 of record CM075351.1, read on the forward strand.
AGCTCAGTGGGACAATTTACAAAATAGTGCATAGGCATAAAAAACTCATCACGTGTTTGACCAACCAATGAGCAGGAAAATCCACAAATTTAGAAGTCCAAGAAAAAGAAAGATTCCAGAAACTTGCCTAAATATGAATGTCCTCTGCTAAAACAGCTAGATTCAAAGGGGCAAATAATTCCTAAAGTAAAGTAACGAACTGAAAAGAAGATAATTCCCTTTCAATAGTATATGCACCTAAAAGACACAAGTACAGGGGCTTAAAAAGTTTTCCCAAGTTGTTGAAGTCCAAAAACAATTCTTACCTATCTTGACAAGCTTCCAGTATTGATGAGGAATGGGAGTGGAGAACGTTTATATATGAGTTTATATGATAGGTTCAAGTTCATTATTATTATTATTAGATATTTAAGATTTGATTTTATATTATCCCATATGTTTTGGGATTTGCTAGATATTTGAGATTATATTCTCCCATATCTTTAGGGATTTACTTTATTACTTGTGATTTGATTTTATATGATCCCATATGTTTAGGGATTTGTTTTTGACTTTGGGTTTGATATTCGGTATATATAAACCGAACATGATACATTTATAGGCAAGCTTGGATTATACATTTTTCTTGGGAATAATATTATTGATTATTCTTGGGATTCGTATAATTCATTGCTTTATTTGTTTTTGTTCAATAAATCTTCGATTTAATATTCTGTCCTGCATCAAATGGTATCAAGAGCTTAGGTTTCTCCATCGATTTCTGAATTGTTGGGAGATCTGGGTTTTTCGAGAGGGAAAAAACTGTTCATCGCGGCACTATTCACTGCCGGAGTTACTGTTTTCCGCCGGAAATCTGTTCACTGTATATTACTGTTCATCCATGAAGTAACTGTTCACAGCAGAGGTAAAAGACAAATCTGGAGAAGAAGGGAAAAAATAAAGAGACGGCTGCTGGAAAAAAGAAGGAATTCATCAAGATCAGCCCTCTTATCTTTGTTTAATCAATGTCTTCTTACATCAAGCGTCAAATCGATGGCGTGGAGGATAATATTTATTTCCTTGAGCGTGAGCGTGATGAATTGCATTACGAAGTCTATGTTTGTCATCGTGAACGTTGGTTACATCAATATAAACTTACGTTGAAGGAGTTAGATAATCAATATGATGAACTTAGAAGCTTACAAAAGAGGTATAAAATTGAGTTAAGTAAAGAAAGGGACGCACGTGCAAGTGAGGAACTAAAAAGTGCAACCGGGGAATTCAAAAGGGCTCTTGCAACTCTCACATCTCAAGTTCAATGTCTTGTGGGTTTGGAGAATGCAAAATATGCCACAGAACATGAAACTAATATGGAAATTCAGCGTGATGAAGACACAAATCCGGAAGATCCACTTGAGGAGGTTAAACAAGTTGAGGATATAGAAGTTATGGGTGCGGATCAGGTGGAGGAAATCAACTCACAAGCTGATTGCTTACAAATTGTTGAGGAATGTAAAGTGGTTGGTGATATTATCGAGGTTGAGCATATTGACTTCATCATTCCAGAATACATGCTCAAGCCTCCTTCACTTGCTAGTGAATTTACAAAGTTCTTTGGGCCTGAGTTTGTGTTTTTGACGAAGTACGAATTTTTTGTTCCGGTTCAATCTTGCGTGATTCTTGATTTTTACAAAACTCGTGGTCGAGTTTTCTCCAACAAGGGGAGAATGATGAGGAATGGGAGTGGAGAACGTTTATATATGAGTTTATATGATAGGTTCAAGTTCATTATTATTATTATTAGATATTTAAGATTTGATTTTATATTATCCCATATGTTTTGGGATTTGCTAGATATTTGAGATTATATTCTCCCATATCTTTAGGGATTTACTTTATTACTTGTGATTTGATTTTATATGATCCCATATGTTTAGGGATTTGTTTTTGACTTTGGGTTTGATATTCGGTATATATAAACCGAACATGATACATTTATAGGCAAGCTTGGATTATACATTTTTCTTGGGAATAATATTATTGATTATTCTTGGGATTCGTATAATTCATTGCTTTATTTGTTTTTGTTCAATAAATCTTCGATTTAATATTCTGTCCTGCATCAAGTATGGTCAATCCTGCCAAGTTTTTCGAGTTTGTAGGCAACAATGAAACTTTTCATCCATGAAATTACAGAATTATGATATTTAATACAGGAGGTCACCAATTCTAGCAGATTCAAGAGGGCGCGGATCATTGCAGTGATGGGGAAGGTCAGGAAAGGGTACTAGGTGGACGTTATAAACCATTTTTACGTACTAGTGCATAGTATGAGGTAGTAAACTATTGGTTAGACAACTATGTTACTTAAATGTACTTACTAGTTGTCTAGAGGTCCCTCATAATTTCATCATGTTTAAAAATAGATTGGAGTAGTTCCCACATCTTTTCCTCTTTAGAAGCTACCATATAGTAGTTGTCCTCTAAAGCAGAGTATGAGGTAGTAAACTATTGGTTAGACAACTATGTTACTTAAATGTACTTGCTAGTTGTCTAGAGGTCCCTCATAATTTCATCATGTTCAAAAATAGATTGGAGTTGTTCCCACATCTTTTCCTCTTTAAAAGCTACCATAGTAGTTTTCCTTTAAAAAAATCGTTCAATTCCATCCATTTCTCCAAACTGTAGATCTCATCACAATTCGTTTAACTTATGTGCGGTCAATTATATATAGTCCATTTATCCATATCTCAAATCTAGTACTCTGTTTTTTTCACTCTGTAATTTTCAGAATCACGCATTCTCTCTCCCGGTTGTAGATAAGTTCCCGTAGTTTAACTATGACTTGACTCTTTGAGATACTATTATTCAAAAAATTTACTATGGCTATGGATACTATTTTTACTGTATAATAAGAACTGTGATGATGAAATCGTATAATAAATTTAAGTTCCTATTATCTATACCAAAATTAACTAATTAATTTTCACAGTTTACAGAAGTAAGGTTTATACATTTATGTAGTTTTTATTACCGATAAAAGCCCTGAAATGCAATAGTTAATTAACCTTTTATATTCAAACCTTAACCATTTAAATTTGTTCCAAAGTGTCTTCAATTCTTCCCAAACAATACTAAGCATCTCTTGGTTATACTTGGCAAGCTGTACTTATCCGTTCTACGATTATAAGATTACAAGCGACTAAACCTCCCCAAGGTCAATTTTGTCCTCTAGACTGAGAGTTGCAAATGCTGACGGCCAATACCAGCTATCAAGCAGCTAAAATTGGAGTGCCCAATAAAAATGTTAAACTGCATTTCCTTTATCTAATACATTCATGTCATAAAAGTGAAATCTATCTGATAAAAACGATAATGTGTGAAGTTTCACATTCCAATTTAGCAGGTTAAAATTTTGAAAGGCATCCATGTGCATGACCAACCTTTCCAACCAAGACACTTTAACAGGACAAGTTACTACATTTCAATTACTCCATCATGATCCAAATAACAATGTCTAAACTACACCACATACAAATATGGTATCTACAAAAGGACACGAATAGAAAGCGAAATTCATACATGTTAAGCAAATGTATGCAATCAGTTATACATTTAGAACCTAATATAATTTGAAAATATGAATTCCACAAAGAGGAAAATAACTAACAATTCTAAAAACGTTGGTCCACATTTTGATGCCACTTCCGCTCCCCTCGTGCAAAGACAGGTCAAAGAAAATGCATCCTGGAAAAGTAGCTCTATGAAATCTGCATTTAATACATAAAACCAAGATTAACACATGTGATACACAGCTACAGTTCTAAAAGCATCTTTACCTAATGAAAAACCATAACCTAACTCAACAAATAAACTACATCGCAAAGACAATTAAATAACGAATTACACTATCAACACAAACTCCGAGAGCAAATTCAAATTTAGGTCAAAATTTTCTAATCAAATTACACCTCAAACAAAATCCACACACATACAAGGAGTGCGAAATTCTAACATTACGAATCGTAAACTACGAAAAAACAAACATACCATCGAACAAGTACTCGCAATCTTCGAATCGCAATGACTCGGATACGACTTTAAATCAAACAAAACCGAAAAACAATCTCCAGATGAAGAAATCTAACAAAATAAAACCTAATTAGAGAAAAAAATCAGTTACAAATCAAAAATTCACACAGTAATTAAACTCTAAGTGATATAATGTAAGTGAAAATGATTAGAACTAAAAGAGATGTGTGCGTGTGTGTGTGGAATTGAAGCTAACCTCGTGTGAAAGTGTTGATTTTACAACGGAGATTGAAATTAATGCCGGAAAAGTTGGTTAGGCCGGAGATTTACGCCAGTGCGGTGGTGGCTTGCTCTGTGGCTGTTGAACGTATCTAGAGGTTTATGCTAGTAATTTCCTTTTTGTGTTTTTATTTTTTCTGACCCTTTTATGTGCAGTATAATGTTTCCTTATTCCTTATTTAGTCCATGACAAACGATTATCAGGGATCCTTTTTATCTTTGTGAATTATATCAAATGTCAATAGCCTATTAAAATATTTTAGATTAAGCTTTTTTAAAAAAGAAAGGGAGGGGGAGAGAAAAAGATAAATTAGTGTTAAGCTTGTGAAAAGATAGATTGGCGTTTGAACATTTCCGATTCATCGCTTCGGCACTGAAAACTCATATATCGACGATTGTGATTGTATTTCCGGCGAGTTCTCCATCAAATCAGCGATGAAGTGAAGCCAAGAAGTAGCTAATTGATTGTGATAAAGTTTCAATCTTTTGTGTAATTAATTAGATTGTTTTGTAACTATAGAAAAGCAAATAAAACGGTTCCAATTACGAGGTTGGGTTTTCCCGACTTATATTCAATGGTGGTTGGTTCGATACGATGGTGGTGGCGGTCACTGGTTTTGAGCAGCGGGGGTGTTGCCTAGCAAAGGCTATCATGCTATGTTAAGGGTTCTGCATATTCATAACTCAGAGTTCATCAAATAGTGTTGCACTTAGCCAAGGTAAATCTAATGTGAATAATACCACGGCTTAGGCATGATCTCTTGTATCCATTTATATGTTTGAATCGGTTATTTTTAAATTGCTATTTTCGAATTTTTGAGTACTTGGATTTCTTGATGTTGTTCTTAAGTCTCATGCATTGGTTTAGTATAATATTTTAGTTTGATGTGTTATAGGAGTGCTATAGTGTCTCATGTGGTTTGGATGAGGAATTGGTAATTTGTAATATGTGAATTCGTGGTATAGCTTGCTGTTATTGTGTGATCTCTTCGGATCCGGTTATTTTTTAGCTATTAGAGTTGTCTTCGGTGAGGATATTCAGATGGGTGGTTGGGGAAGATGAGGGTTTTGATCAAGTATTTTGATTCTTAATTAATTTGCTTTTATTGTAATTGATTGTCATCATTTAGTTTTCAGTTATATTTTGAGTAATCTGGAATTGTGTCTTAGTTAGTTATCAATGAGATCTCTTGTGTTAGTATTTTGGTTTAATAATATTAATTAGAAAATTGAAATCAGGTTTAAATTATTTAATGCTAATTGCTTGTTTAGTTTTTGATTGAGGTTTTGACTAATCAGTGTTTAATTGATGGTACTTCTGATTTTGTTTTTGATTGATTTTTTGATTAGTCCTAAGTAGATATTAGAGTTTAATTGGCATATAGTTATTAGAGTTAATTTTGTTTAACGTTAAAATGTAATAAAGGATGTTTCTTGATTATTGCAGAAATTAGGGTAGTTAGTTATTCATGATTAATTAGTCACTATTCATGATTAATGGCAGCCTAATATTGAGTTTCGTTAATGTAGTCAATAATTTCTCAGTTTCCTTCTCCAGTAGAGAAATTGAGTTTGATTGGTAGCTTAATTTGTTAGGTGGTTTTCTTGTAATTAATGCATGTTGATTTTGAAGATTTGGTAGCTTTAAATAATTTTTGTACCATTTTGGGCGGCCATGATTGATGGATTTTTGGGCCTATATGAGGCATTGTTGTGCCATTTTAGATGGTTTTTCTGTTACATTCGTAATTTATTAAATATTGCAATTTTAAGGGGTAATTTATTACGGGTGATGGCCCTAAATGCCCACCTCCCAAAACAATTTGCCCGAAATACCCATATCCAATTAGTATTTCCCTAAATACCGACCGGACACGCATTTGAGAAAGGAGTGTCCGAACACGCATGTCAGAAATGAGCATCCTTCACAAAACTAAATTCTTCACTCGTCAACAGTATGTGGGACACGCATTTTGAATATGTGTGTATCGAGACACGCATGTCCAACATGCGTGTCTGATGCCACTGTTCATCGCCCTCAAGCTCCAGCCGGCGTCTTTTTCCGATCAAACCTTTGACGAATCCGTTTAGTACCTTACAAGCATCTTCCATCATCGTTCCATACATCAAAATGTTCGTATTTTCATCCTCTAGAAGCCTATATCATTGGATTTTCGTTTGTTTCATCGGAATCGAAAGCCCCAATTCGTATCTTTTTTCCCGATTCATTTTCCGATGTGTTCATCCACGCCCCTGCGGGGCCAGAAATCAATAAATGAGTATGGTAAGTTGAAGATGGAGTCGTGGCCATGGTTTTCATGTCCTCGATTTTGTTGGAGGTGGCCGGAATGTAGAGAACAGTCGGAGGCGATTTTTTGGCGAATTTGAGCTCCAGAGCACGCCGGCGATGCAACTGAAACAATGACGTCATCACACATCTCTAATATGCGTGACACCTTATACACATTTCAGAAATGCGTATCCCATGTCACGCATTTCAGAGATGCGTGATTGGTGGGTATTTCGGGCCGGAGCTCCCGACTTTCAGCATTTCGGGCCATCAGTCCCCAAATCTAGGCATTTTGGGCATTTTCTCAATTTATTACCTTGTTTTTGGGAATTATATATTGTATAGCTAATAACACGTGCGTAGTACGAGTTATATTTAATTTTTTTCAATTTTTATAAAATAGTATAATATAATAAAATATTATTTTTAATTTATGATTAATTATTTTGTTCTATCTTAATTTATATATAACCAAAGGGATTCCCTTTGGTTAGGTTTTTCTTTAAAAAATTTATTTTGTGTTATTAATTTTGTTGGTTAGATTTTTTAATAAAATTTTTATTGTTTTGATTCTAAACATATCTAATGTTGTTGTTGTTTTATTGTAGGAGTTCAGTCCTTCGTGTTTTTCTTTTCATCTTTAAAGTTTTATTATCTAAGTGTCCAAAGGCAACATGCGTGTCTTTTGGGTTAGATGGTAATCTTTTTTGAATGAAAGAAATCACTGATCCCGATTATTGTATTTCGGTACAATTTATATACGAGTAAGTTATTCCTGACAAAAAGAAAAGAAAAAAAAATGTCAATAGCCTCGTCTGTTAGGTTACAAGAAGATAGTTTTGGGGAAATAAAAAATCTTGTATTTTTTTTTTTGCTAAGTAGAGAGGATAATATTAGGATGTTGATTTATGCACACCCTAAATTTATTTATGCACACCATAGTTTGTTTTGGACCAAAATGTCCCTATCCAAATTCCATAAAATACACAAATATTTATGCTATCAAGTTATCTATCAATGTGCTCTTTCCTACAACACATACATCAGAAGATAAAAACATATTTTCATATTTTTTCATAACACATGTCCAGATCAAAGTCACAAGACTTGAAAGAAATGAGAACAAACCAATATTTCATATTACATATCTTTCTCCATGTCTCCAAAAACTATAACAAAATCTGAACGAAAATATCAAAAATAAATTTTGAAAGCTCCATGAAGATATGGTGTAATGTCACTGGATGAACCAACACTACCATCCAAAATTTATCCTTTCATCTGCATCAAACAAAAAAATATAATAAATTTGATTAAATATCATCTGCATTAAACATATAAAATATAGCAAGACTGAAATTGACTAAGAAAAAAATAGAATAAACAATAACTTACTATAATTTTTTGTGTGTGTTTTGAGCATTCTCAATAATTTCAAAAAGTGAAGGGTCGCGAGTTTTAGAACTCTCATTTCTTCGTTTTAGCGAACCAGTTGGCCTTCCTTTGTGAGGATAAATCCTAGGTTCAAGAGTCGGCGGAACAGATAGATTAGCAATCTTGGAAACTTGTTCCCTCACATCTTTCTTTTGTGTCATAAGCAATCTTTGATAGTTATCATAAACTTTCTCAAGAAGACCTTCTACTTGTTCATTCTCGTTATCACCCCTCACAAGGCACCTTTTGTCAAGACTCCATTGATGATGTATGTCATCAAGTTGCAAGGGCTGAAATTGAGCTCTAATAATGTGAGCACAATGAAGGCCCATCAAACTCGTAAAGTTACCTTTACATGGTGGCAGAATATTAGATCTTGCCAATTCATATTGCTTCAAAAGCTCTCCAAGTGCATAAGCAGAGACATGACCAATGAGTTGCTTAAACAAGGGAATCTGAAATTTGTGTGCAATGCGTATCTTCTCGGATGAAAGTTGGGCCTTGATTTCATGAAATTCATTATCTATGACAAGACAAATTTTATCTTTTACACCGCGAAGGTCACTAGTAGAAACTTGAAGATACCTGTTAAGTTTTGAACGAGCACCTTCGACTCTTGAAGTCACATGATTTCTGAATTGTGTCACTTTATTCGTCCATGCATAAATAAACTATTCCTTATAAGGAAGCCAAGTTTTTTCAATGTAGGTAATCACAGATGTGTGATCCTTATATTTCTCCACAAACAAATTCCAAGAGCCTTGAAATGATTCTTCTTCGGGTGATCTTATCACATCTGTCCAAGTCATAATAAATTCCTCCCAATCATCTTTAGTTCTGAAAATTTTCTTGCATTTTGCCATTATATTCTTTTCAATGTGCCATACGCATAAAAGATGAGTGCTATTAGGAAATCACTTTAATAGCATTCATTAGTGCCAACTCACAATCAGTTACAATAGCCAAGGGTTGTCTCTCAAGTCCTAGCATTTTTCGAAAACAATCAAGTGCCCACTCATAATCGGTAACTTCTTCCTTTTGTAAAAATACTACCGCAGAAAAAAATGTGGTGTTAAAACTAGTAACTCCGACAATATTGAGAAGAGGCATCCTATATTTATTTGTTTTATAAGTGCAATCCATAAGAAAAATAGAAGAATAGCTTTTTGTCAATGTAATCGATGAAGGATGTGCAATGAATAAATGAGTCAGATGTCCATCATGATCATGCTTCACATTATATTGAAACTCACCTTGTCCAAGTTCTTGAAAGAGTGCTTGAATCATTGTACATCCATGCAAGCTTTCTTTTCGAATTTTCCCCCTTGCATTATATATATTTCTAGAAATTGATTGAAGGTTTGTATTGCCCTGACGCAGAGAAGTAAAGATTTGTCTCGGGGCAATTCCAGACATTGTCATTTCTCGAATGCGAATAAGTTCATTTTCTGAGAATCGCTGATGAATTGGATGCCCTAACATGTCACTAGAAGGACTATAATTATGTGTCAGATTTTTTATTTCAATCTCCCAAAATCCATCACTTTTACATCTTCCCCACATTTCAAATGGACATTCAATTGATCGAGTTCTGCTTGTTCTTTTAACCGCAGTATCTCTTTGTTTTATTGGAAGTTTATTTATGCGATGTTCTCCTCCTCAATCACAACCAACTCTCACATAGCGTTCCTTTTTTGACTTTTTATGACTCCTATAAATCCATGTGTCGAAGCAATTTCCCGTATGCAAGACAGGAGCTTCTCGCGATCTGAGTAACGCGTTGTTGATATAGACATAAACTTTTTTCTTCCAAAATATTCTGCATCATCTTCTTGCCCAGACACCATATTGTAACCTGGTAAACATAAAGTGAAATGTTATCAGTTTTGATTTTATAACCATATATCATCAAGAAGGCATTTTATAGGTTCTGGAAAATTAACTAATAATATGCACATTAGTTAAACTATTGCAAATTTGATTTTTCGAGACAGGTTCAGCAAAGAAACGCAGAAACTTGGAGTTTGGCATTGCGTTTGGATGTAGACATGCTAAGAAAATTTTAGCACCAGACGTCAGTAAGCCAATAAACTATTACTATGCGACCATGATTATTAATCAACAAACATTGAATAGAGTTGCTCCATTCCGAATGTATCAGTCTAAACAGAGGATGTCCAGCTGTGTTTTACAATAATAGCACGATACAATAATAAAATGGTTGTAAAGAGCCAAGTTTATCAAACTTCCTGACTTCAGCTGGTGCATAAAACCCCATACTAGTGTGGATTGTAATAGATTCCGCTGGATGGTCTTTCAATACTAGTGTGCCACTTAAATATGCTAGATATACTATAAGCATACTACAAAACTACTATCCTGAGATACTTGTTGGAGCATTTTTGTACAATCCGACTTTTTGAAGCATCCTGGAAGGTATGTCCATTTCTTTTTAAAATTTAGACCCATTGCTAAATAGAACTACAAGTTTTAATAATTTAGAAAATCAACTACAAGTCTACAAGTTACTTAACTAATTCACTGTTTGTTATCTTTTACATATATGTAAATTGCTCTTGAGTACCATTATAATATGTTTATAAACAAGTAACGAAGATCACAAGCATCACTCAAGCAAAAGTCAATTTAATCGTTTGTATAGAGAAAAAATTTCTAGAAATGAAGGAAGAACATAATATACCTTTGTCATTAGAGTTGCCACAAGGTGCTGCAGTAGAATTGAAAGGTGTAAATAATTGTGATAGATTCTCAACACTATTTGATTTGATCAAATCAATTACTTCATTTAAGTCTAACAATTCTCTATCAATAATATCAGACTGAAAACTTTCTTCTTCAGGATTCTCCATTGATATTAGGGTTCAAGGGAAACGAAAGGGGATATGTAAGATAGGCAACTATTATGTGATTAATAAAATAATAAAATAAGATAATTAATTAAAGCACGGGTAGGGGTAATTTGGTCCAAAAAAATTAGGGTATGCATAAATAAATTTAGGGTGTGCATAAATCAACACCCTAATATTAATAAGAAACATACCATGCCTGAGGATTACATGCCACCAGGAACAGAACCAAAAGATGATAGCAGACATAACTAAATTAATACTAGAAAAGGCTCGATACTACATAAACAAAAGTCCAATACTCCCCCAAAATCAGTACTGCACAAACAGACCAACGCTCCTCACGAATCTCCAACCCAGCTCCTGCCTTGAAGTTTAAGCAATATTACTGCGCTTGAATTCAATTTCTTCCATTAGGACCATCCATTTGCATGATAACTTGATCAACCTCCATAAACTCTTCACTAAGTGCATCAGGTGAATCCTCGGGCATTGGACTCACTGAAACCACTAGAGCCATTGTTGCTGATTTTTAAAGCACTTGCACTGAAGCTCTGGCCAGGTAATGAGGCCAACAGCGTACCCAAATTTCCTACAACTGCTGCATGAAGCACATTATTTACTCGTATTCCATTAGAAACTTCTTCTTGCATGTCTAGAACAGATCTCCTAAAGGCTTTGGAGATCGCCTTTAGCTTCCCTTAATCAAGAATCTTGATTGCTTCCGCAGTAAGGAGTCCGTCCTTATAGAATGCGAATTCTGAGTACATCTTTTCTTTTCCTTTCGAAGGATTAACAACAAGTGGTGAGTTGTTTGGAGGAGCTTCTAACATCAGTACTTGATTATGAGGAGGTTGAGGCATGACTTCTCTCTTGGGAATTTCTTCCACCATTAAAATAGCTTGATTCATTATTGCTAATTAATCACCATTATCACCAATCCGCTCAGGAATTATCACTTCCCATTGACCATTAACAAAGTCATCCTCCATGTTAACTTCATAGATAGGTGTGCCTGGAGGGGAAGCATCAATCACTTCACCCATTCCAAAGTCAGGCATAATATCAAAAGAAAAATCCCTGCCAGCATCTAAATCAAGAAAATGATGCAGGTTACCAAAGATGCTCGGAGCCTCTACGTAAGAAGGATAGTTATTCATACCATACGATGCCATGTAACTAGCTGTGACGTTTGCTTCCTCTAAGACATGAGAGATTCTTCCTGCAGTACTCTCTTCCGTGTAAGAGCTCGCATAAAGTGCATCAAACTATGTCATCATATCTCTTAATTCTTCTGGAAATATGATGTGTTCCCTGAGTCTTATATTGTCAAAAACCTCCCTATTCACAGTTCCACGTGGATTTTGTCAAAGCCCATTTTGTCTAAATGGACCAGTGCAGATTGGACCCCCCAAATTGTAGCTTGTACCTCTGTTTGATCATTCATTGGTCCCATTGCTCCCCATAGTTTGGAGCCGCTGGAGTCCCTAATAATTGTGCCCACCCCACTTATATTCCCATTAGGTAATAGTTCAGCTGAGGCAACAAAGTGGACATTAACCTTAACAAAACCAGCGTCTAGGACAATCCAAGTATTTTCCATTGAAAGTAGAGAGGAGAATCAAGGAAAAGAAAAAAAAAGATGAAGTATAAGACCTTGAGGATTCCAAGATATAAAAACACCAAACGGGGAAGGTAAAAGACATGATACACTCTAATCGAGATGGAAAACGGATGGAGAAACAGAGAAAAAATAGGGACAATAAAAAAGAGATGCATGCTTGCTTGTGGGAAGAGGATAAAATATATGGGGACTGGTGTAATCAACCTACACCTGAAACGAGGTACAGACGGATTGGAAAGAACCTATAGATATAGAAGGAAAGAAAAAAAGAGATTCTAGAATTAATTCTAGAAATTGATTAATCAATTACCTGAAAAACCTTAACACTACTATGATGGGCTGCGAATGGACCCATAAGGCTAAGCCCAATGACTACTAAACCTGACTTTATTAAGCCCTGATTTTACCAGCAAGTCAGCCTCATTATTCAGATCTCTAGGTACAAAGGCAAGATAAAATCGATTGTCAACCAGTGATTGGAGATTGTGGATACGGCCCAAGATTGATGGGTAGAAAATGAGCCCATTCCTAACATGGCCCAAAGCTTCGTTGGAATTTGAACATATCAAAATTCTACCAAGCTTAAATCTGTTATCCAGAATAAGTTGAATAACATGAGTTATAGCTTCAATTTTTGCTTCCATACTGTTGAGGAATGTAATAGGACCTGAAAAAGTGTAAATAATTTTCCCAGTTTTGTCCGAAACTTGCCATCCTATCCTTCCTTTCGAGCCTGAGTTGGAGACACACCACGCTCCATCAACTGCACAGATAAGATCGAATGCTACTCTCTTGAAATCCCAGAATTCTTTCTTAATAATGTGCGTATGAATTGCAATTGCACCTCTAGGATTTGTCATCCACAATGGATCATCTCCAAAAAGAAAGATACCTGCTACTTTGCCCCACTTTTTGATGCATTCAACAAGAAGAAGAATCAAAACCTCCTTGTGCAATTTCTTCCCTGCAAATTTCCATTCATTCCTAGCCAACCATATAGTCCAAGCACTAGCAGCTACTACTAGACCCCATAGTTTGAACTGTAGACCTTCCTTGCCTAAATTAATGAACTTTGAAAGTGAGAACATGTTAATCTTTTTAAGGTCATTAGATAGACTCCACCAGTGATCGACAAAGGTCCAAATTGTAGTCACCACCTGACAGGACCAGAATAGATGATGAATTGATTCCTCCTCTAGATTACACCTAGGGCTGCAAACGAACCGAGTCGAGCCGAGCTTTCACCGAACCGAACCGATCTTTGACATTAACGAACCGAGCCGAACTTTGATCTTAACGAACCGAGCCGAGCTTTGACCGAACCAAGCCGAACTCGAGTTGTTCACGAATAGCCTCGAGCCGAACCAAGCTCGATCCGAGCTCGAGCTGTTCGTGAACAATTAATTTGGTTGGAGATCTTAGTAGATCATTACTATTCTAACTAATACAAGTAACTAGTGCTTTATCACGAATTGTTGTTTCTATTTTTTAAAAAATATTTCTCGACGATCCAACCATACGGATATATCTAATTTAGTGATATTCCCAAATTTTTTTAAAAAAAAATTAATTTGGTTCGAGATCTTAGTAGATCACTACTATTCTAACTAGTACTAGTAACTAGTGCTTTATCACGAATTGTCGTTTATATTTTTTTAAAAATATTTTTCAAAGATCCAACCGTACGGATGTCAAGATATATCTAATTTAGTAATATTCCCAAATTTTCAAAAAATAAAAAATTAATTTGGGTCGAGATCTTAGTAGATCACTACTATTCTAACTAGTACTAGTGACTAGTACTTTGTCACAAATTGTTGTTTCTATTTTTTTAAAAATATTTCTCGACGATCCAACCACACGGATGTCAAGATATATCTAATTTAGTGATATTTCCAAATTTTCAAAAAATAAAAAATTAATTTGGTTGAAGATAAAAAAATAAAAAGTAAAAATTTTGATTTTTTTCGAGTTTTAACGAGCCGAGCTCGAGCCGAGTCGAGCCGAGTTTGAGTCGAGTACCAAGTCGAGCCGAGTTTGAGTCGAGTCGAGTCGAACAACCAAAAAACTTGGCTCGACTCGATAAGCTTATCGATCAAATTTTGGTGATCGAACTCGAGTTCGTTAACGAACCGAGCTGAGTCGATCGAGTTTTTAACGAGTCGAGTCGAGTTCGAGCTCAGCTCGGTTCGTTTGCAGCCCTAATTACACCAAGTACATGTTGGGGAGATATTATGTACCCTATGGGGAGTATGTTCCACAAATTCTTCCACAAGAAAATTGATACTTTTGGCGGGGCCTTAATATTCCAAATGCTATTCCACTTTCTAAATTCCACGTTGTTAGAAGATGCTTGTGACAACAATAACTCCGCACAAATCTTAGCATTGAAAATACGTTTACTAGGTTCCCAGTATAAATTGTCTTCCACCAGCGTGAGAGAGATTGAAACAAAATGTCAGCCAGCTACAAGAACTCAGAGGAATCCCTTGAGAGTAGATTTCTAGACCAAATATCTGACGCATTATTCTCATTCCAAAGAAAGTTGAAGTGAGAAACTATGGAAAACTTGGGAGTTAGAATACGATAAAGCCTTGACAGACGAGTCATAATGGAGCCTCCATCATACCAATTGTCTTCCCAGAAATAAATTGTATTCCCATTGCCTATTCTCCATTTTAATGAATTCGAATTTATTAACGGTAAAACTCTATTTTCATTTTTCAGATTAACCCAACTTTTAACCATGTGAGAAGAGCTGTGTGTTATTCCCAGATTACACACTTGTATAATTGTAGAAGGGGGGGGTTGAATACAATTCTTGATAGTTATAAATTTCTGATAAAAACCACAGAAATCTATAAGGAAATAATTGCTGAATAAGAAATGTTTCACAAACACATAAAAAATCAGGTGGTTAAATGTACCACCTGAGACTTTTATTTGAAGAAAACTCTGTGATACAAATGTACACAGCTTCTGTTTTTACAACTCTTTGCTTCTAAAGATATTCAAGAAACCCTAAGCAAATATGTCTATTTTCTTAGTTTCTAAAGAGTTGCTACACTTGGTTATATATCCCAAGTTTACAAGTACTACAGGAATAAGATAATACTAATCTAATTCAAGTTGACTTGCTACTCCACTCCAAATCCACATGTAGCCGAAAGGTTGTCCTTGTGAACAGATATGTCCCCTGCACCTTTCTTGTATGTACTGTGTAAATGGAATGCTTCTTTCTTCTGTGTTTCCAAAGTATGGCTGCCATACTGCTTTTTATACCTACTATCAACCCATGTGATCTGTCAGTCAAACATGTCCTTATCAACTGCTAATTCCCAGCTAGCATAGGATAAAGTGATAATGATTATCCGTTGATGTTGTGCACAGTTATCCGTTGATGGTATTTTGAGCTGTATCCGTTGATCGAGTAGATTTGAGTTGTATCCGTTGATAGAGCCCTGTTCTTATCCGTTGATACACTTTCACTTAGACATAATTACATAGCATAGCTTATTTACAATTGGCTACCCTATTCTGCCTATCCATTGATGGTCAACATGACTCTGAATAAAAATACTATCAACTGATAAATAGAGATATTGCAGTATGCTACAAAACCTCATCCGTTGATGAGCTACCTGTCAACGAATAGAGTTATAAGGTCTTATCCGTTGACAGTTACAAAACTTGACTTATACAATTTTGCTTGAATGTTAAGTTATCATCAACTACAACATATTCCTAACAATCTCCCCCAATTTATACTTGATGGCAATAAAGCATAAATTCAGAACCTTGATGATAACAAAACATTCCTAAAGATATATACACACTACGGTATGCAAACATTGTATTAAGCTACAAAAATTAAAAATAGAAAGCTTTAAAAAACTTATCAGAGATGTGCTCCTTTAGATTGAGCAGATTAATGATGTTTCCTCTCTCTGGTTGGCTGCACCCTTGACTTTCCTTCCTTGGCAGAGTTGGACTCAATTTGCACTTGAAGTTGCCTATAGAAGGTATCTTCTTCAACAACTTTTGGATTTAGCTTTAGTTGTAACCATCTTAGGTAATCAGAACTAGCCTTTGACAGTTGGTCTTCTAACCTGAAGAATCTCCTAGTGCCCTCTTCATCCCTGAACTCCATCATCCAAAAGGGTTGAATGTGGATTTTCTGTCCATTGTATGGGATCTTCATTTTCTTTGGTAGACTTGAGGGTGAGTTCCATTCTCTCCTTATTTCTTCTATTCTGCTAATTATCTCCCTTCTAGCTGTCTCAGAGAACCCTGTGTGTCTCTTGAATGCTGAGAACACTTTGGTCAGTGTATGATAATTCTCTCCAAGAACCTTCTGTAATGGCCATGTCCTCTGACTTCCTCCCTTGTAGACAAACACTAATCTCTCAGGCTGATTCTTGTACTTTTCAATTCCTCTTACTTCTGACAATTCATCCAAATATAGATTCATGCCAGAGTATTCTTCAATTTCTGCCTGATAGATAAAGTCTTCTTTGTTTTCCAAGATTGGTTGTTTGACAATAGCAGGTACCCTAGCAACTTGAACTGGTCCCTTTGAAAGTTGCTTCTTTGGAGCCCTTTTCTTCTGTTTTGGATTCAGCAAGAATGAAGGAACTTCAATTGAATCAAAATTCATTGGTTCTTCTTTAGGCATTATGGGGTCACCATGAAAGTTCACAGTTGGGTCGATTACTGTTGCAGATATAGGTACTGATGAGCCAATGGTTTCTTTTTCTGGAGAGGGTCCTGGAGAAAGAACCCTCTTGGTTTTAGCTTTCCTTCTTTTAGGTTTGGATTTGGGAACTTCCTCAGGTTCCTTCATTTCAACCTCTACCTCATCCATTAAATCTTGAGCGAGCCTGGCTTGCTTCTCATCTGAGTTTTCATATTGATTTTCTGTACTTGGATGGGCTTCCCTTTGGATTCTGGGGACTTCTTCTCTTTTAGCTTCCACAAATCTAGGATGGCTGTTGGATATATTTAATACTTTTCCATTCCTTATAATTACAGCCATCCAATCTCTTACACTCTTATTTGTCTGCTCTTTGAACTCTATGATTGTTTTTCCCATTAGCTTTTCTTCATCATTCTTGGGAAATGGGTAGTCCAATTGAAGCTTGTTCTTCCCATTTTCCTTAGGTGGTGAGTAGGCTCTGGTTTTGATGGCTGGTTCAAATTCTTTGACAAATGATGGCTCAGCATCATAGAATGTAGGAGCCACAACCCTTGGAGTGAGCACCCTCATGATTGTGGTTGATATTGTTGGAGCAGAAGATTGAGCATTAAGGAACAGAGATGATGCAATTGATTCATTGATCATCCTCTCTGCCTTTAGGATTCTTTCATTAGTCTCCTTGTTGATCTTTTCCAAAGCTTTTATTCTGGCTTGCCTTTCACCATCTGAGATTTCTTCTAAACTTTGAATCTCAGGCAAAGCCACTTGTTTCTTCACATGGGAAGCCTTTATCTCAAACTCTGTTGGATTGACCACTACAATTGGATGTTGCTCCCCCTCAATCTGTGCCATCTTACTACTGGTAGCTTGAAATTGGCCAGTAGATGTTGCAGCCTCTTCTGTGCTTGTTCCCATTTTCTCCCCCTTTTTGTTAGCATCAAGGGTTGGAGTTGAAGCTGCAAGTAGCATTTCCAGTAGTTAAGTTTGTTTTGATTGATTGGCAATGATAGTGTGCATTTGAGATTCCATACTATCCACTCTGGAGGAAAGAAGCTGAACAGACTTAGCCAAGCTATCTTCTTTGAGAAGTTTGCTAGAAAGCACCTTCTGAGTGGTAGTAGGAGCTAGTGCCTCAATCCTGGCATCTAGTGCTATCTTCATATCTCTAATTGCAGACTTGACCTCCTCTTGTTGTGTTCTTTGAATAACAGATTGCATCTTTTGTAATTTCAAGGAGGCCATAACTTGCTCAAGAACAATCCTTCTCTGTGGTTCTGCAGTTTGGTGCTCAGCCTTAGCAGATTGATATTGCTTCATGATTTCCACATTGAGATCCCCAAGTTCAGTGGCATTGGAAAACATCCATCCTGGAGTCTCATCCTCATCGATTTCTTCACCATCTGAACTTTGACTGTCATCACTGCCAAACTCTTCACTTTCAGCACTTGGAGACAGGGTTTGTAAAGCTTCTTTTGCTCTTTGAAGAGATTCTGAGGTGTGCACTAGGTGCATTGCCTTCTCTGCCTCCACATTGCCCTGTTATGCCATGACTTGATAGGCAGAAACAGGATGAGTAAAGGTTTCAGGATCCAAAGAGATGGAGTCAATAACTGACTGATATTCTTGTCTAAATTCCATCTCTTTGGAAGCTTCATTAACCTCCATTAACTCACTTGCAATGGCTGAATCTTCCTGCCTTATTTCTCCTGTAGTCCCTTCTCTCCTCTCATCTCTCTTTTCTTGCATCAGGGGCTCCCCCTGGCTCACACCTCTCACACCCTCACCTTCACCTACTACTAAGGTGGAACTCTCTAGCTCTCCTTTTGCCTGACCGGAAGAAATGGTCAGCCTCTCATTGTTTTTCTCTCCTTTTGCCTGCTCACAAGGCAGCCTCTCACTCCCTTCCCTCATTCCTAAAAGTGTTTCAACTACTACAAACTCCTCCACAGTTGACATGGGAATGTCACATTTTGCATTGGTAGAGAGAGTTGTCAACGGATAAAGTGTATCCGTTGATGTAGTAGTTATTGCTGTCAACGGATAATTAGTTGTAGACATATCCGTTGATGGAGAAACACTTGTCAACGAATGAAGGATATCCGTTGATGAAGGAAAAAGAGTATCCGTTGAAGTGAAAACCAACACTGAATCTGTGGTGATTGATTTTAAGGAAGAGGCCACAGATAGTGTTGTGAATTCAGGAATGGAAGATTGATGGCCCAACAAATCATCTAAAAGATGATGACCACCAATTGTTGAGTGGGGCTTCTCCAAGAATTTTAAAGATGGAGAATCAGGAATTGATGTAGATATCATATCCACATCCAGAGATGGAGTTGGTGATGGTGGATCAAAATGTGTATCGATTTGAAGGTTAAGATCAAGGGGCTGTGACTCCACATTTATTGAAGTCACATTAAACTGAATTTGAGAAGGTACAGTTTGCTGTACAGTGTGTGCACCCTGTGATTCCCCAATGGTTTTGGATTTTACTCTTCTACCATAGGTTTTTGAGTGAGAGTTATTTGTGTCTCTTGCCCTTTTGTGCAGTGTTCCTGGAATGGAACTTAAATCAGTAGTCACACCCTGTTGAGAGGATGTAACTAGAATTTGGCTTGTAGGTTCATTAACAATCTTTTGAGAGACTGAAATGTTGGTTGCACCTGCCTCACCTTCCTTATCTTTAGGGTTTCTTTGATGTTCACCCTGTCCCTCACCACTCACTACCACCTTCACACTCCCCTCAAGAGTTTTGGTAGTTTTTGCAACAGGTGCCTTTTGAGAGACACCTGAGGTTTGTCTTTTAGATTGTGGTTTTGGAACTTTGGATTTAGTCACTTGGGTAGGAGCCTGTTTGGTCACAACTACAGACTCCATTGTGACAATGGAAGGCAAAGAAATTTGGGTAGAGATATGAGTAATAAGATTAGAAGCTACCTGAACAATTGGTGGATAAACCAATTGCACTCCTGCATTCAGATTCATTCGAATCAAGTCACTGAGGACTCTCTTCTCCTGTACAAAACAACTGAACTTGCTATCCGGGTTAGAGAGGGATAGCTCATTCTCTGACATATGCAGGCCTAAGAGCATAAAAAATCTAGCAAAGTAGATATTTTTGCCCCTAGTTTCTTTGTTACCCAATTTAGCTGCTATTTCATACAATACTAGTGTGCCAAAGTTGAAGTATTTATCAGTTAAAAGCATACAAAGTATCACTAGCATGGTTTTAGTAACAGCATCAAAATTACTAATTTTACCAGAAAAAGTTTTAATGAAAGCATCACACAGATAACTCCATTCTTTAACCATACCCTTCCTAACAATTTTACCTAAATTGTCAGTACTAAATGCATATCCACTTGAGTTTAGCATGGTAACTATTTCAGCATCGGTTGGAAATGATGTACAATTATTTTCAGGTAATTTTAAACATGCAGTAAAGACATCAGAATTAGCCACATAATTTTTACCCTTAAGAGAAAAAAAGATAGTTTCATCATTACCATTAAATTCAGCCGATGTCCACATTTCCTCAATTACTTCATGAATGAGGGGTGTGGTGGTAGTCATAGCATATGACAGTTTGCATCTCTTCACGAAATTCATCATGATGTGATATACTTCTGGGGCGTTCGCTGTGTCAACAAAGGCCGCGAAATTGTTATTCTCATAGGTAAACCCGGTGGAAGACATCATCTTAATAATAGGCGCCATTGAAGTGTTTGAACTTTTGTTGTAGAGAGAGATTTAGTGAAGAAGATGCAGTTAACTAATGAGATTCTTGAAAATGAATAAAGGTGAGATGTAAGGGCGCAAGACAGCCTTTTATATTTTTCAAGAATTAAAAATGAAATAATTAAAAGTAATTACCCCATTGGCCAAAAGTAACTGTCAGATAATAAATGAAAAGAAAAGAAGTACAGCCGTGTCTAATTATACACGTTTACCAACGGCTATAAATAGAAATATGTATATCAACGGATAAAGATTGGACAGTTGAGAAAACAGTTTATCCATCGATGATGTGGACAACCTGTTATCCGTTGACATACGAAAATCTAGTAATGTGTTTATACTACCAACGGATAAAAGGATATCCGTTGATAAGCAAATTTTGCCTTAAACAAAATTTATGCTAAGAGTTTTTCTGAGAGTTTTTAATTCTCAAGTAAACCAAAACACATTTCTAGCTGCAATACAGTATGATTAGATACCACTAGGAATTATGAAAAATTAAGCATACCTAGTTCACCTACCAACCTTGTGAATGAAGATTCATCAAGAGGCTTGGTGAAGATATCTGCAAATTGCATTTCACTTGGCACAAAGTGCATTTCTACTGTACCATTCATCACATGCTCTCTAATGAAGTGGTATTTGATGTCAATATGCTTGGTTCTCGAATGTTGCACTGGATTCTCTGTGATGGCCATAGCACTAGTGTTGTCACAGAAAATTGGAATCTTCTCAACTTTTAGACCATAGTCAATAAGTTGATTTTTCATCCAAAGAATCTGTGCACAACAACTTCCAGCTGCCATGTACTCAGCTTCGGCTGTAAAAGTGGAGACCGAGTTCTGTTTCTTACTGAACCATGACACAAGCCTGTTCCCTAGAAATTGACAGGAGCCTGAAGTACTTTTCCTATCAATTCTGCAACCTGCATAGTCTTCATCTGAATAACCAATTAGATCAAAGCCAGAATCTCTTGGGTACCAAATGCCAAGGTTTGGTGTTCCCTTGAGATACCTGAAAATTCTCTTAATAGCAATCAAGTGAGACTCTCTAGGGTCAGCTTGAAATCTAGCACAAAGGCATGTGGAAAACATTATATCAGGTCTACTAGCTGTTAGATATAGAAGTGAGCCTACCATGCCTCTATAGCTTGAGATGTCCACAGATTTTTCCTTAGTATTCAGCTCAAGCTTAGTTGCAGTGGCCATAGGTGTTTTTGCAGAGGCACAATCCATTAAGTCAAATTTCTTTAAGAGATCATAAATATATTTTGTTTGACTTATGAAAATTCCCTAATTAACTTGCTTTACTTGTAAACCAAGAAAGTAAGTTAATTCACCCATCATGCTCATTTCATACCTACTTTGCATAAGTTTGGCAAACCTTTTGCAAAGCTTCTCATCTGTAGACCCAAAAATAATATCATCTACATAGATTTGAACAAGTATTGAAGAGCCATTGAAATTTCTATGAAATAAAGTTTTATCTACTGTACCTCTAGTGAAGTGATTCTCCAAAAGAAATTGAGATAAAGTGTCATACCAGGCTCTTGGTGCTTGCTTCAAACCATAAAGTGCTTTCAAGAGAAGATATACATACTCAGGAAATTCTGGATCTTCAAAGCCAGGAGGTTGATGGACATATACCTCTTCTTCCAGTTCCCCATTTAGAAAGGCACTTTTAACATCCATCTGATAGACTTTGAAGTTGGCATGTGCTGCATAGGCTAGGAAAATTCTGATGGCCTCAAGTCTTGCCACTGGAGCAAAAGTTTCATCAAAATCTATTCCTTCTTCTTGAGAATAGCCCTTTGCCACTAATCTAGCTTTATTCCTCACAATTATGCCATTTTCATCAGTCTTATTCTTGAGAACCCATTTGGTACCTATGATACCTCTATCATCAGGTTTGGGCATAAGCTTCCATACTTTATTTCTCTCAAATTGGTTTAGCTCTTCTTGCATTGCTAAGACCCAATCTGGATCTAGAAGGGCATCCTCCACTTTCTTAGGTTCCTCTTGAGAAAAGAAACTACTGTATAGACATTCTTCTTGTGTGGCCCTCCTAGTTTGGACTCTTAAGTTTGAGTCACCAATGATTAACTCAAAAGGATGATCTCTGGTCCATTTCCTTGAAGGTGGAAGGTTTGATCTAGATGAGGTTGCTTCATCTACGTGAGCATGATCTTGTTGATTGATCATTGAGTTTTGACTTTGAGAAACTCCCCCTGAGTTTGTTGTCCTTGAGGAGTTATGAAGTTGACTGTCAACAGATGCATCATTTTGTGTATCAACGGATGCTCCATTTTGCCTGTCGACGGATACATGAGAATGCCTGTCAACGGATGCATCTGATGATCTAGTATGACTATCAACGGATGCTTCATTTCCAGTGTTAGCATCACTTCTAGTTGGACCAACAACTCTAGGTGAATTTCCAAGGCCATGATCTTCATTTTCCTCATCATCATCAATGTACATTCTTCCTTCTACCTCATTTTCAAATCTCAACTTTTCATGGAAGCCTTCATCATTTAGACCTAGAATCTTTTGATCATCAAACACAACATGTACAGATTCCATAACAATGTTGGTTCTTAGATTGTAGACTATATAGGCTTTCCCTGCTGCATATCCAACAAAGATAGCTTCATCTGCCTTTGCTTCAAATTTGCCCAAGTTATCTCCATGATTTCTTAGCACAAAACACTTACATCCAAAGACATGAAGAAAAGCTAACGTTGGTTTCGTGTTGGTGAATAATTGATAAGGAGTCATTCCTCTAGCTTGATTGATCAAGGAAATATTCTGAGTGAAGCAGGCAGTGTTGACAGCTTTAGCCCAGAAATATGTTGGCAATCTTGATTCACTTAACATTGTTCTAGCTGCTTCAATGAGAGTTCTGTTTTTCCTTTCAACAACCCCATTTTGTTGAGGTGTTCTAGCGGCAGAAAACTCATGGACAATTCCATTCTCTTCACAGAAAATCTTCATTGTGGAATTTTTGAATTCGGTGCCATTGTCACTCCTGATTCTTTGTACTTTTACTTCAGAACCATTGTTTACTAGTCTGAGATGATTGATGATGATTTCACTTGCACAATCTTTGGAGTGCAGAAAGAAGGTCCATGAAAACTTAGAAAAATCATCCACAATCACCAGGCAGTATTTCTTCTTTGAAATGGACATGACATTTACTGGACCAAATAAGTCCATATGCAGCAATTGAAGAGGATTAACAATGGATGACTCTGTCTTGCTCTTGAAGGATGATTTCTTTTGCTTCCCTAATTGGCAGGCATCACACAATCCATCCTTGATGAACTCCAATTGAGGGATTCCTCTAGCAAGATCCTTTCTTACCAAATCATTCATAACTTTAAAATTCAAATGAGACAGTTTTTTATGACATAGCCAACTCTCATCCTTGCTTGCTTTGCTGAAGAGACAAGTAATGGATTCCGAGCATACTGAGTTGAAATCAGCTATGTAAACATTTCCTTTTCTAAAGCCTGTCAGAACCACATTGTTGTTTTCCTTGGTAGAAACAACACAGGCTTCTTTAGTGAACTTTACTTCATAGTCTTTGTCACAAATCTGACTGACACTCAGCAAATTGTGCTTCAAACCTTCAACTAAAGCCACTTCTTCAATGATGACATTATCCTTTGTAATCAAGCCATATCCCTTAGTATATCCTTTGCTGTCATCTCCAAAGGTAATTCTAGGGCCAGCTTCCTCCTTGAACTCTGTGAGCAGGGTTGAATCTCCTGTCATATGCCTAGAACATCCACTGTCTAGGTACCATAGATTCCTCTTATTTCCCTGCACACAATCCAAAATACAAATCAAGTTGATTTTGGTACCCAAGTTTCCTTGGGTCCTTTCTTGTTAGCCTTTGGTTTTAAACTCTTAGCAATCTTCACTTTGGGTGTAGATGCTTGAGTGATAGGTTTTGACAGATGCTCATTTGCATAAATATTTGATGCATGCATTTGTGAAAAATTGGCATACATATTATCCATGCTAGGAATGCTCCATGACATTTGTGGCATATTCACAGATTGAAAATAAGGATTAGGCACATATGGCATGTTCACATATGGATTTGAAAAACTAGCATTCTGATACAAACCAGGCATAACAGGCATTGCAGGCATACTTGGCATAGATTGAGGT
Organism: Kitagawia praeruptora; assembly: GCA_037693485.1. Lineage (NCBI taxonomy): Eukaryota > Viridiplantae > Streptophyta > Magnoliopsida > Apiales > Apiaceae > Kitagawia > Kitagawia praeruptora. Next base: position 128,484,009 of record CM075351.1, read on the forward strand.
ACATGAACAGGAGTCCTTTTAATAGACTTGCAATTAGAAGATAGGTGATTGACACTATTGCAATTACCACAAGTTTTCCTAGGAGCAAACTTGTCTGGAGAATAATTGTTTTTCTTGTTAATGCCTATCTTACCATTTCTGTTCTTTTTCTTTTTACCCTCAGTCTCTACCTTTTCATTAACTGATTTACCAACAGCCTTTTTGTTAAGTAAATCACCTGCCTTAGCCTTCTCACTTGATTTGGCTTGGCTACTTTCACCAGAAACAAAGTTCTTGGCTACTGGTCCATACTGATTATTCAGTTTCTTGAGTTCCTTCTTACTAACAGACTTTTTGTTAGTCGACGGATACCTCTCATCCGTTGATGGTTCATCTGTCAACGGATGATCACTATCCGTTGATTCACAAATAGTCTCTAGATCCTCAAGGCAAGGTTCTAGCTCCTTTTTCTTATAAGTCCAGGTATCCCTTACAAATGATTCTATTCCCTGGACTTCTATTATGTTTTGAGAAATATTCCTACAACTTTGAAATTTAGCAATTATCCCTTGTTCTTTTTCAAGCTGGTCTCTTAAAATCAGTTCTCTTTTTAACACAGCTTCAAGTTCACTTTTAGCATTATTGCAATCAACTCTCATTTTCTCAAATTCTAAAAATTGAATTTCTAGGACTGCATTTCTATCACTTAAGAACTGATTAGTTTCTTTAATCCTATTGTTCTCTTTAGTAAGTGATTTAAGAGTAACACTCAAGTGATATAGTTCAGTAGACATTTCATCTATAACACTATTGCATTCCTCTTTGGTGAGCTCAGAGAGATTAGTAGAAAATACCTGATTGCTAGCTGAACTTGCTTCCTGCTCAGAATCAACCATTAATGCAAGGTTGACAAACTCAGCATCATCATCAGAATGATTTCCATCAGCAGCCCAGTCATACTCTTGGGTCATAAATGCCTTTCCTTTCTGTCTGAGAAGATCAAAATATTTCTTCTTGTAGTCAACAGTTTCAGTTGGCTTTCCCTTGTTCTCAGATCTAGGCTTCCTGCATTCACTTATCATGTGACCATCAATACCACAATTGTAGCATTTAATTTTGGATTTATCCACATAGTTGCTTGTAGAAAAATCCTTGTTAAATGGCTTGGCAACCCCAGAGTTTCTTCTAAATTTTAGCTTAGAGAATCTCCTAGATAGAAAGGCTAAATGCTCATCTATCTCATCCAATTCATCCTGCTGTAGGACACTCATTTCTTCAGACACCTTTTCCTTGCTTTTGCTTGATTCTGCTCTACCTTCACAAACCTCCCTGTTTGGTATAAATTTAGCAGCTTCAGTCCTCTTCTCCTCCTTCTGCTCCAAGTTGGCAACAAGTGCAACTGACCCACTTTTCTTTTGGGCTTCTCAATTTCTTCATCCTGCTCCATTTGTAGTTCATATGTCTTTAAAGTTCCATAGAGCCTTTCAAGAGTAAATGACTTGTACTCTTGAGTGTTTCTTAGAGAAATAATCATAGGCTTCCACTCTTTGGGCAGTGATCTCAGAAATTTGAGATTAGAATCTTTCACTTGGTAGATTCTTCCATACAGTTTCAAGCCATTCAGTAGCTTTTGAAATCTACTAAATGTGTCATTCAATGTCTCTCCATTCTTGAAATGGAAGTGCTCATACTGTTGGATCAGTAGCTGCATCTTGTTTTCCCTTACCTGTTGTGTACCTTCACAAAGGGTTTGAACAATGTCCCATACTTCCTTGGCGGTAGTACAGTTGATAACATTGTCAACCATGTCTGTTTCTAAACCATTAAACAGAATATTCATGGTCTTTTTATCTTTGTGAACTTCGGCAACATCTTCAGTACTCCACTCAGAAACAGGTTTTGGAATGTAAGTGTCTGGTGCATCTGCAGCAAGACCAACTCTTGAAGCAGCCTTCATTGGAACATGAGGACCCTTCTCAATGCAATCTACAAAGCCTACATCAATAGAAATGAGATGTAGATGCATTTTTACTTTCCAGTGAAAGTAATTTTCCCTATCAAGAACTGGTATCTTCACTCCATAATCCTTCTTAGACATTTTGGAAGTGTGTTGATCTTTAAACTTCAAATATATTAGAAGCTTGCTCTGATACCAATTGTTATTCCCAGATTACACACTTGTATAGTTGTAGAAGGGGGGGTTGAATACAATTCTTGATAGTTACAAATTTCTGATAAAAACCACAGAAATCTATAAGGAAATAATTGCTGAATAAGAAATGTTTCACAAACACATAAAAAATCAGGTGGTTAAATGTACCACCTGAGACTTTTATTTGAAGAAAACTCTGTGATACAAATGTACACAGCTTCTGTTTTTACAACTCTTTGCTTCTAAAGATATTCAAGAAACCCTAAGCAAATATGTCTGTTTTCTTAGTTTCTAAAGAGTTGCTACACTTGGTTATATATCCCAAGTTTACAAGTACTACAGGAATAAGATAATACTAATCTAATTCAAGTTGACTTGCTACTCCACTCCAAATCCACATGTAGCCGAAAGGTTGTCATTGTGAACAGATATATCCCCTGCACCTTTCTTGTATGTACTGTGTAAATGGAATGCTTCCTTCTTCTGTGTTTCCAAAGTATGGCTGCCATACTGCTTTTTATACCTACTATCAACCCATGTGATCTGTCAGTCAAATCTGTCCTTATCAACTGCTAATTCCCAGCTAGCATAGGATAAAGTTATAATGATTATCCGTTGATGTTGTGCACAATTATCCGTTGATGGTAGTTTGAGCTGTATCCGTTGATCGAGTAGATTTGAGTTGTATCCGTTGATAGAGCCCTGTTCTTATCCGTTGATACACTTTCACTTAGACAGAATTACATAGCATAGCTTATTTACAATTGGCTACCCTATTCTACCTATCCATTGATGGTCAACATGACTCTGAATAAAAACACTATCAACTGATAAATAGAGATATTGCAGTATGCTACAAAACCTCATCCGTTGATGAGCTACCTGTCAACGAATAGAGTTATAAGGTCTTATCCGTTGACAGTTACAAAACTTGACTTATACAATTTTGCTTGAATGTTAAGTTATCATCAACTACAACATATTCCTAACACTGTGATCTATCCGAATTGAAGATAGGTTTGATGAAAGAAAACACCATACCTTTGGGAGAGAATTTGGTTCCAAAGTTTGTTCCTTTCTCCATAACATCTCCACCACCATTTAGCCAAGAGAGCAAAAATTTTATCTCTTAAAGGTGTAATTCCTAGGCCTCCTTTATTTTTCTTCTAGCATATACTGTTCCAATTCAATAGATGCATCCTTCTTTTTACACTGTGAATGTTCCCCCATAGAAACTGTCTTCTAAAATTTTCCATTAGCTTTATAACCGTAGTTGGAATGTGATGCAAGTTAAACCAATAGACCGGTAAATTATCCGTAGAGGCTTGATTAATACCAATCGACCTACCATTAATAAGTGATCAGCATCCCACAATTCAATCTTATCTTTCAATTTCCGGATCAGAGGATCCCAGTATAATATTGATCAAGGGGAGACATCAATGGAAGCTCCTAAGTACTTAAGTGGGATCGTTCCAACCTGGCAGGATAAAAGAGAAGCCCATTCATCCAGAATTTCAGGCTGTACATTTGGACCGTAGAGACTACTTTTCTGAAAATTGACCTCAAACCAGACAGAGTTTGAAAACATTGCAATACTCTCTTGGCCCCTAATATTGCCTGATGGTCATTTCTTTGGAAAAGAATAACATCATCCGCAAATTGTAAATGCAAAATCTCCTTTGAGCAGTTGGGAAGCTTAATTCCTGAGGTGACCCTTGTCCGAAGAGCATTGCTGACCAAATATGATAGGGCTTCACCTACCAGGTTAAATAGGAGGGGTGATAGGACCAAATATGAAGTATATTTGTGTAGTGTATATTTGACATCTTGTAAGGTGTGTTCTTGAGGTTGAAGTTGAGATTCACCTCATTTAAGTCCTTTAATCCAAGTTGAGTATTTGGATTAAAAAGGCTAGTTAACTATCTTTTGATTTAAGAACAAAAAGCTTACATCTTGTTTTGCCTTAAGTGGTTTAAACTTGATATATAAAAATCAAAAGATAAGTTGGTTGTTAGTCTTGTTTGTGTAACCAAGTCCTTTGCTCATCTTGTGTTTTATTTTTAAACAAGGACTTAAAAAATCAAGACTATACGAGCTAGCTCTTTAAAACAAGTTGGTAGTTAGTGTTGGCATTTTCTTTACTTGTTACATTCAGCCAAACACTATCTTTGTAGTCTTCTTGTTCAAGTTGGTTACTTACTTGTGTTATCTTTATATCTTGAACAAAAATTTAACAAACAAGACTACTTGCACTTGTTTTAGGACTTTGAAAAATTCGTCCATTCCACTTTCTTTACCATTCGGCCGAAGTGCTTAAAGCACTTGTTATTTTTGTTGCTTGCTTGCACTACTTGATCTTTAGTTTAATATTCTTGCTTGTGTGGTATGTGTAATATTTTAACGCATAATAGCGACCTTCGTTTTATCCTATAGATAAGCGAGTTACTTTTACGTACGTGTGCGTTTTGTGTTCTTATGTCTGGTGTGTGATTAGTGTAAGTGTGTGTACCGCTTGTGTGACAAGTCTATTCGTGTGACTTATCCCTTGCCGTTATATATTAGTTTAACGCATAATAGCGTCCCCATGACTAGTACCGTAACATACTAGCTTGCACGGATTTTATCTTTTAATATAAATTGCTTGGTTGTTTGTTGGACTTGTATTCTAATCTTTGCAGTGAGGTGAAGTGAAGTGAGGTGACTCTTGTTCTAAGACCCAAGTCTTAGGCGTACTAACGGGGAGTTAGTAGCCTTTGCACCGTGAAGAAAAGGGAAGATCCAAGACCTATGACCTAAGATCCAAGATCGGCAAAGTTGTAGAAGTACATAGTCTTCTAGGGGATACTACAAAGTCTTTAAGGAGGTGACGGGGAGTTACGCTCCAAGACAAGTTTTGTAGTTTGTATTTAGCTATTTAATTTGAGGAGGATACGTGTGTGTATCGCTCCAAGATAATTAGATAGTGGTCTAAGGAGTTGTAAAGGCTTCTCCGCCTACTATAAATGAGTATCTTTGTAGTAGTGAAAATCTCGAGTCCGGGGAGGAGCTCGGGGACTGGAGTAGGGGTGTTCGAATCCATTAGGGATTGCGGGCATCGCGTACCAGGATAAAATCGACCGTGTGCTACTCTTTTTTCTTTCGCTCTTTATTTTCTGCACTTTATTTACTTGTCTACAAGTAACTAAGTTTAAAAAGGTGAAAGAATTTTCAAAAAGCCAAGCTCTAAATTTTTAAAAGGTGATAAGCTATTCAACCCCTCATTCTAGCTTATCTAACCCATATACGGGACCTATCAGATATTCATCACCTTTTTAAGTCTTCTTGCCTGGACCTTGGTAAGTAACTTCATGGAGGCATTCATAAGACTAATAGGTCTAAAATCCGAAGGGGAACTAGCATTGCTTACTTTAGGGATTAAAGCTATGAAAGAAGAATTACAACCTTTAGGTATACTCCCACTCCTATGAAATTCTTCAAAGAAGCCAAGGACATCTTCTTTAATTGAAGGCCATAATGATTTAATTACTCCTGCATTAATCCCATCCGGTCCAAGCGCTTTGGATACTTCTGTGGAAAGCAATGCTTCTTCAATTTCTTCAATGGAGAAAGCCTTTGTAAGATCTAAGTTATCACCCTCATTAAGACAGTTCAGAGAATTCGAACTCAGTCTGAAAATTTGATCCTTCCTTCGACTACTGAGCAAATCAGCAAAATGCTCCAGGAATATCTTTTTGATATCCGAGGGGTTTGAGAGCCTTTTACCTTGATCAGCCACACTTAGAATCAGATTGGACTTCCTTCTTCGAGCAATGCATTTGTGAAAGAATCTTGTGTTCTTCTCACCTTTTAACTACCAGTTTGTTCTCGATTTTTAACAGAGCATGCTTGACCTCTTCTTGTAAAGATCCTCAAGATTAATTTTTATGTTTTCCTTTATATCAACCCCCAGATTTAACACATCTGCCCTTTCTTGTTCCTTTTCTAAATTTCCTATATTAACATCTATGTTCCCAAAGTGAGATTTGTTCCATTCCCTGGCACACTCCTTGATTTTCTTGAATTTGAGTTGAATGTTATTTTGATCAGATGCCTCCCATACTTTGATAAGTAATTGAACCATCGAACTGTCTTCTAACCAGCAAGTAAAGAATTTGAACGGTTTGGGACCCCGATTCACTCCTGGGCAGTGAAATAAGATGGGCTTATGATCTGAATTTTGCCTTTTTTGAGCACTTACTATCGATTCTCCTATCGAGCACCACTCTAGATTAACCAGCACCCTATCTAATTTAATTTTCTTGTTGCCTGGACCAAACCACGTGTAGGCAGAATTTATAATCGAGACTTCTAACAATTCATTTGAAGTGATGAAATTAGCAAAGGATTGGCAATCTTGAATATTGTACTAACAGTTCTCTCTTTCAGATGGCAGTAGAACCGCATTGAAATATCTAACTATGGCACAAGGAATTTTATTGATGGATCCAATTAGCAACGATAGTTCTTCCCATAATTGGAGTTTCTTCTGAGGTCCTTGTGGAGCGTATACATTGCAACAAGCAAAAGGCAATGAGGAAGCTACAACTACACCCTCAATCCAAATCCAGTATCTTGAGGATTTAACAACTTGAACACTAATTAAGTCTTTATTCCAGATCGGCAACAATCCACCAGACAAACCAAAGTCTTTGACTTCATACCATCCCACATTACCACTGAATCCCAATTTACTGATTGCATGATCATCCCAATTCTGCATTTTTGTTTCTTGTACACAGAAAGGAAGTTCTTGTTTTCAAAATTAAAACTTTGATGTTGGAGCAGTTTGTATCGTTAGCAGCTCCTCTAACATTCCAACTTACTATTCTTAAATGGGTTAATTGGCAAATTCATAATTGAACTCGTACTCAACTTGCAGTTGGATAATCGAACTCAAAAAACTTGCATTAACGTCATCAGACTAATTAAACCTTGCAATCTCATAATTAAACTATTAAAAACTTGCATGACCGTTAACTTTTGTTGACTTTTAACGGAGATCCGTTAATTTTGTACACATCAGCTGCCACATACATTTTTCTCTCTCATCACATTTGACAAATCAGCTGACATAGACTCATTCATTCATTTCATTAATAAATTATTATCTTTTACAAATTAAAAGATAATTACAATTTACAAATACCCTTCTTCATCCCCTTCAACTGCAACTACCAATGCTTTCTCCTCCGACCAGCACCTCTCCACCTTCACCGTTGTTCAGCTCTTTACCTTCGCCCTTACTCCACCTCAACCTCCTTCTCCCCAAAATCATATATACGCACACACACAAAATAAAGTCTACCCACACAACAACAACAACAACCATCACCAGGTTACAATTACAATTTCTGAATTTCACCCATCCTCCAACCCAATCATCATCCGCTCCTTACACGTCGCTACCAAACCCCTCCCCTTACGCATCTGCTCCCTGCGCAACTCCACCACAACCCTCCTCTTTAGATGTAGAAGACACTGACATATTCTCACCTTCCCGAGTGGTTAGGCTGGGTTTGTACGCCATCTTTCGCATTGAAAAAAATTCAGGTGGGCGAGAAGACGTGGAATCAGGTGAAGCAACTATATGCCCATGGTCATGCCATTGTAGAATGCAACTTGGTTCGAACTTACTGGTCTGTGTAATAAATGTTCTTGAACAACATGAGGCCTTGGAAAGTTAACTTTTTCCACACATAAACACATATCAGATACTGTATCTATTTTCCAGTAAAAGAATAAACATCATTTTCATTCTCCATGTTGATTGAAGAAGTGCTTTCACTTCTGTTCACATTTACAGGAACACATCTCTGCTTCTCTTCTGCGCAACTCAGGCGTCGTTCACCTCTTCCCCTCTTCTTCACCATCGCCGACCATCCTTTTCCCTCACCCATAACCGCCAACAATTCCGCCCCCCAGCCCCGCGTGTAACCCACCTCGAACTCACCTCCGTTCAACAATTAATCAATGAACTCAAGTTTAATTTTATATAATTATAATCAGGGTTTCTAAAATTTTGGGGATTTTAGATTCTTGAATTAGATGTTGAGATTGAAATTATAAACTGATTTGGGGTGTAATCGCGATTTGATTTATGTCATTATTGTTGTGGTTGGAATATAAAATCAGACAAGGGAGGATCATCGAAAACTCATCGGAGAAGAAGGTGGAGGTGGTGATAGGGGTGATGTAGTAATAATAATAAAATTAAATGAAATAAAATAGATGAAATAGATGAATTATTTGGGGAAGACAGGGGATTATAAAATAAGAAAGAAAAAAATATATTTTAACAAATCAGCTTTAACACATCAGCACTCCACGTCAATTTTCCGTCACAGTTGTTACATGGAGTTAACGGCAATTACCCAACTGCAAGTTTTAATTAGTTTGATGAGTTGACTGCAAGCTTTTCGAGTTCGATTACCCAACTGCAAGTTGAGTATGAGTTCAGTTATGAATTTGCCAATTAACCCATTCTTAAATTATCCATAAAATAACATACACTACACCAAAGATTGCCTATTGCAACCATATTTCTAAAGGTTTGTCAAAAAGCGTTGCTATTGAGAAACCAAATCACATAAATTGCAATGCCTTTGAAAAACATTGCAATTGCATTGAAAAAATTTAAGAGAATTAAAAGCATTCAGTCTATTGCAATATTTTTCTTAAATCGTTGCGGTAAATATGACTTTTGGGCCCAAAAAATTGGCGGGCTTCTAAAATGTGTTGAGCGGGATTTCTACATCGTTTTTTCCCAGCTTACCAAAAATAACAAAAGAAAAAAGAAACACAACACACAACACTAACACAAAGACTCAACATAACGCAGACACATTAAGAAAAAATCCTCTTCCCTCAAACATCGATCCCAAATCTTCAAGCCCGAATACTCAAGCTCGAAGAGAGGAACTCAAGCTCGAAGATGATTAAGGCTCGACAAAGGTAAATCATCGATCCCAAATCCTCTTCCCTCAAATTGATTATAAATCGAGCATTCATGTTCTTTAGAGTAGAATGTTCATCCTTGTTCTTTGTGGTTTTGAATCGAGTTTGTTACATGCTCACATCTTCTTCGTTGTTCTTTAATTGCTCTTTTTTTGTGTTGTTAATTAGGGTTTTTATATTTCTTATGTTATTTCAAATTATGTAATTAGGGACTTTTCTTTGTTTATAGGGTTCATCTTGTGAATTTTTTTAAACTGTTGGGGTTTATATTGATTTTTTTTGTAAAGAAATTTGGAATTGGGACTTATCTTTGAGAGTATTGAGTCTATGTAAGTTTTGTGAGTATTGTTTTGGGATTAAATTTGATTATTTAGGTTTTTAAAATTTATTGTAGGCTTTGAATAAGCTGAAAAAAAAATTAACATTTCATTCATAGTCCATTTTGCAGCAATTGAAGAAGAAAAATGCCATTGTTTCCTCATCTAGAATCAGTTACCATCTGTGAAATCAATAGAGATCTCAGTACGCTTTCTATTATGCTCTTTTATTTTTTTCCCAATTCACCACTTTTTACTCACATACACATGTATATTTATCACACAGTTACTGCAGAGACTCTCTTTGATGATCAAGCTAAAGAAGCTTATGGCAAAGCACTTGTATGTTCTTCAATTTGTTCATTTTTATCCGTGTTTGTGTATATTTACACTTAATTTGTGTACATTAGCTTTATTTATTTAATTCTTTTTGTTCAATTGAAGGGGATTACTTTTAATCCGATACAAAAGGGGAATCTCTACTACTTGACATTGACAAGAAACGTAAAATGGAACATGAAGTTACAAAATTAAAGGTATAAAACTGCTATAGAAGTTTAGTTAACTTGGTCTTAATTTTCCATTGTCTATAATGTGCAGTATCTTTTCTCTCATTTTTTGTCAGCCACAACCTAATTATCGCTACTGATTTATGAAAATTTTTGTTTAAGATATATAGGTAGACAGTTAGTTGACTTTCAGATCTTGAATTGCTTTTACTCTTCTGTGCTTGTCAGATCTTGAAGTTTGAAATAGACCACATTTGATTTCTGTAAGTTTTTTCATCTCATTAATTGCACGTCATTGATCTATATTTTCTCACTTGATGTCCCAGGTTTGTCTATATTTTCATAATCATGGTGGATGCTTGCATTCATTATAATGTTTTGGTGTTGAAAATTTTCTCATGATTGCTATATTAGTATGCTGCCTCTGTTCATCTTTCTCCACCAACATTGAAGGACGAGAAAGTGGCTCCTTTTGTCTTATCTGATCAGCTACCTTCTGCTCAAGGACTTCTACAAGTGCAATCTTTATTTACTGTTAGCCAGGTTTCTGTTCAAGGTTTCCTTTTGTCATGGAAGCATTATTGTTTTTTCTGGTTGTAGTGTTCTTCCCGCAGTCATGGATCGGTCTATCAAAGAAATTGTGTCTAGTATTATGCAGCGCAGCGTTTAGATTGCAACTCAAACAACAAAAGAACTAGTGCTAAAGGTTATTTTTGTTCATTTTATCCTATCACTAGACTTCGTGGACCAACTTATTATATTCTAATGGTTTTTTTATAACTACATTTATGTGCAGGACTATGCTACGGAATCCGACGAGACTCGAATTCGTAATGCTGCACACTTAATGGTGGCAAGTTTGGATGGAAGCCTCGCTCATGTGACATTCAAGGTTTTTTATGATACCATGTCATTATTGTTTCATCATATCACATCATTTGTCAAGATCCTGAAGTTCTATAAGTTCTAAAACAATTTACGTTGTTAATTGGATTTCATTAATTGTGGTACTTATAATGTAATTTTATTCTGTTAGGAACCTCTACGGGCTTCAATTATAAGTCACTTGAGAAGCTCAGTCCAGGGTTTGACACTTGCAAACGAACTCCTTGAACAAGCTGTCCAGCTTGTTGCTAATGGTAACCTTGATCTGGGATGCGCTCACATTGAACAAGCTACAACGGAAAAGGTTAGTTAAAGGTTTTCTTCGTTGAGTTTGGAAAATGAAACTAGTTCTCAAAATTGAATGACATGAGCTTAATTGGATCTAAAGTTCATTTTACTGTACACATATTACTACTCAAAGAATGTAAAATTATGTTGATGTAATATTGCTTTTGATTCCACCTCAGCTGACTTCGAATTCTCACCGTGCAGGCCATACAGACTATTGATGGGGAAATAGCTCAACAACTCTCTATAAGAAGGAAGCAGAGGGAGGGCGTTGGTCCAACATTTTTTTATATAAGCCTGTACTCTCAGGGTCACATGGGGGTTTTACCCGAGGCCCTTCGACCCAAACCTGAGCATTTGTCGCACTCACAACAGAGAGTTTACGAGGTATAACCCCTTGCTCTTACCAGCCATCACGAGGTATGACCTTTTTATAGAAATATCAGTGATATGATTTCGTATCTTGCATGATTTTATCTGATTACCCTGGAAAATTTAGTCTAGCCAAACCTCAAATCTTTCCCTAGTTGGTCCTTCAACATCTGTCAGTAGTGGCCTTTCCCAAGTATATGGTTCAGCATCTGGTCAGCTAAATTCTGGTCCGTACTCTGCCCTTGTGAACACAGGAATGGGTGCTGTTGCACATTCCCTTGATCTTGGCCCTGAAGAACTAGATGTTGGTCCACCAAAACAACTTAGGTATTTTTTAAACTCATTAGCCTTGTACTTTTATTAATTTTACTTACGTTGTTACTAATTTCATTTTGTCACTATTTCCTTACCTTCCACTCTATATTTCAGTGTTTCCACAATGCCTTCTAGGTTGGCTGAAGGTGTAGTTCAACAAAATTTTGAAAGTGATGATATCCCTGTTTCTTATCCTTCTGCTTCAACGTTTGAGTTGCAGTCTGGAGAACAAACAATTGCTTCAAAAGTTAGTACTACTAACACTAAAAGAGGTTGTGATGCACACACACACATATACATGATTACATATACAACTTCACATCTTATATGAATATGAATTATCTTCTTATTAGGAATCTGGAGTATCTGTGCAGTCATTACCTTCTACGTCCATAACTGAGCGACCTGGAAGCAGCATCTCAGAACTATTGTTAACTACAGGCGATGCACTGGACAAGTACCAGCTTATTTCAGAGAAGGTTATGACTTTTATGATGCGTCGATGAATTTATTGTCTTTGTATTTGTATTTACTCTTTTATGATGCGTCGATGAATTTATTGTCTTTTTGCATTTATAAGTTTATCTGGGTATATGAATAAAAAATATCTTCTTTGTTACTCCATCTATCTTAAATGTTGTACAACTGACTATAGCCTCAAAGTGCATGGTATATATTGGGGATGTTTGGGGGAACTTTTTGCCAGAATAAGTCAACTTATTTTAAGACATAGTTAGAGATTCCTAACTTTCCAACTTATTTTCCAACTTATTTTTGCAACTTATTGAATCTCAAACATACATTAAATACTTGTATAAAAAAATTATCAAAATATAATATTTTTATCCGAAAATAAGTCCATAAGTTCTTAGGAAAAGTTGTGCCAAACAGGCACATTGTTTTTCTTTTGAGCATAACTTTATTAGAGTTAGTTTTATCAAGTTGCTAGCCTTTAGAGTTGGTTTTACATGTAGGTTTGCCAGAAATTTTAATCGTCGCTGTAATAATTTAATTTTTCGATATTTTGTGTATACATAATAAGGATCTTCCTTGTATAGGTAATCTACTCCGACGAAGACCGACAATTCAACATAGAACTATTGGCCTTATTCGAAGCAACTTGCTTAATCTTGCAGAGTATAATGTCCATATGGCGAAGCTTCTTGATGCGGGAAGGAATAGTATGTTGATAAGTGCATATTTTTATTACCTATTTATTGCTTGAACTCGTATTTTAATAAATTATTTTGTTGCATTTCAGGAAATTTATGAATAAACAAAGAAATGGCAGAATAAAGTAATAAAGTGCAAGGAACGGAAAAAGAGGAAGAAAATGGACTTAAATGAAAAAAGGAGAAAGAATTAGGAGCTTGGAGGAAAAGGAATCTTTGAAGACATGTGGAAGGTAGAGATCATCCCAACACATTAATTAAGTGTATGGCCAAGATCCACTCAACAAAGCTTATGAAGGAAGAAAACAAATGGATGGCTATAATTTCTCCACCACATTTAGAAGGTGTAAGGTGGAGATTCACCCAACACACCCCTTAACCCTAATTCTTGTCCTATAAATACCCCCTCACCCCCCTTGTATTTATAACCTAGATTAGTGTAGTTTTAGGGTAGATTTCATTTCTTATTTTGTAGTTCTAAATTTTGTAAACACTCCTCTTTTTATTAATGCAAATTTTCATTTCCTTTAATTTCTTGTCTTGCTCTCTCGTTTATGTTGCCTTGATTTCGTTATTTTCATAAATCCGATTAGTGGACAAAGTAGCGAAATGCTAACCACTTGGGGTTGAAAGTAACGATTTTTATTTTCTTGTTCTTAGTTAATAATTGTAGTTGAGCCCCTTTAAATCTCCATTTTATTGTGGGCATTTTAATTCCATATCATAGTGTAGTATAATATTAATTTCATAGTTAATTTCTTTATTTACGTATTTAAGTTTAAAGTAAAAAACAATATTGGTTTCATAAAATTTCAGAATTAGTTTCTCTATTTTTTTTGTTAATTCGAAGCATCATATTACCTCCCCTGTTTTGTTTTGAAACAACACAAAACCCATATCCCCTTTTCATTTTTTTTCTTCGATTAAAACAGACCTTACTCCCTGATAAGTGGATTTATATCCACTTGGATCGTTCCATTTCGGCTTAAATTGGTGTTTTGTATCTCAAGTATTGTTGTGTTTTAATCTGTTGTGTGAGAATTGTGCAGGGTGTATTTCTAGGTGAAGATATAGAGTTTTCAGTGAGTACATGATGTTTTTAAAGTCAAGAGAACAAGTGGTTGGAGTTGCAATCAAAAGTGGAAGTTAATCAGCAATTTGAAGAAAATCAACTGCAAGCACAATAGATTTGGCGCGGCTGCGCCTAGATAACACAGGAGGGCGTGCGGGCGCGCGCAGGAGTAAGAACAGAGAAATCAGCGCAGGCGAGCGAGGATTATGCTTGTGGTGCGCGCGGGCGCGCGGGGTGCTGGCAGAAACTTCCGGGAATTCCATTTAAACTAGGAAACTGATACGATTTCTTCTCCTAATCATTATGGAAGATGTTTGGAAGGTTATAAACTTCTGGAATTCCATTCAAACATGGCAATTGCAATTCTATTTCATTCAAGAAAGGAAAATTACCGGAATTCTATCCTAAATCAAAGACGGTAATTACTTGGTTGATGAGGCACTTGGGGCTATAAATACACATCTTGGGGACACAAAAAGGGGACCACGATGAACACAACACACACCAGAGATTTGTATCATTGTATTTGTTTTACATCATGTTTTCATTAGACCCCGTGATGATGAGAAGTTCGATCATGAGCTAATCGTTGTCATGGGGTCCTAACAGATTTATTTATGGAATTTAGTAGTTGATTGCTTATTTGATATGTGTGTGATGAATTATTGATATCCTTGTATGGTTGTGTTTCATGTGTTTAGATGCATCATGAACATCTAATTTGTTAATCTTTTGCGAAACGAGAGTGGATTTTGAGATTTATAACTTGCCATGCTAGCATAGGATAGGTTGATGTTTTAACATCATGATTTGTAGCATCAATAGAGATATTGTGCTTCCCTATGTGATCTATGTGGATAACTTGTTCTTCAACCTTTATGTTTTCAAATTCTATAGAGATATAGGGTCTAAACATAATTGGTGTCTACCCATCTTCTATCTCTTTTGTGGATGCATGCGTAGTTCGGTACTAGTATACCGAGAGGTAACTTTTACTTATTTCGTGTTGTCCGATCAGATATCAAAACCATCACATATATTGATTAAGGCATGATCTCTAAAGGAAGTATTTAATGAAGTTAGGATACCATGTTTTCTCTTGCATAAGTAATTAGATTTTCATTCTCATCAGTTAATTAATTCTTAGTTTGTTAATTTGTGTCTTAGTTAATTATAGTTAGTAAAAACTTAATCTTGTTATTTGTCTTAGCAGTGGATAATAATCATACATTGTTGAATAGGTGCATGAACTGAATTGAAACCATAACCAGATCTCTGTGGGAACGAACTCAACTTATATCTGTATTACTTGTGACCAGGTATGCTTGCGTGATTTAGTGCAAACAAGTTTTTAGCGCCGCTGCCGGGGATCATCAGTGTTTTATTTTTGGTTTATGTGCTTGTCAATAGTGGTCGTTAGAGTTCACTGACTCAGATTTTTTTTCTTACCTATCTATTTAGTTCGGTGTGTTTTAGGTACTTGAGTGTTGAAGATGGCAGGCCAGGAGTTGCCATGGTGGGCATATTCGAGTACATCCATGCCTCAGCAATGTGAGTGGTGTTTGGGTGTTCATGATCCTCACAATATTGTTATTGCGAAGGAGTTGATCCATATGTCACTTATGAGGAACAACCATATTTTCAATATCATCCTCAACAGTACCAGCAAGATGTTCCAGATATGTCATATTTCTTTGATAGTGAAGAGTTTCAACATCAGCAACCTACTCCTACTTTTCAGTCAGATGAGGTTGATGATTTGAAGGAGATTAGGATGCTTGTAGAGAATCATGAGAAGTCTATCAAATCTATGGGGACACTTGTTGCTCAAGTTTTGAGTGCCTTGGAACAAGAGAATCAACAATTCATGCTAGAGGCAATTCCAGAAAATAACGGTGACTTGGAGCAAGGTATTGCATGCTTAATTGAGGAAGACAAATTCCAAGAGGAGGTTAGTGTTCACAAGCCATGTGAGGAATTTGATCATGCTAGAATGGTGGATGATTTGGAAAGGGCAATATTTGGGACAGACACTGTTGAGCTACAGAAATTTCAAGAATTGGTATGTGCGTACCAAAAGGCTGATGATCATGGGACAGATGCAGATCTTCTACTTGTCTCAGAGTATAAAGATGGAGGTAGCACATTAGAGCCAATGGAGGAAGTTCTCTTTGAGGAACCAAAGGCTTCAACAACTTACATTTATCCTCCTCCATTATATTCAAGCGAAGCCCGCAAGTGTGTGTTGTTCTACAAATTGATAGATTTTGGGTTGACAGATGCAGGCATTAGAATAGGACAGAGTTGTTACATGAATAGGATAAGTGAGGAGAAGTGGCAGAAAGTGTGCCGCCGTGATGACGATGAAGTATCGCGAAGAGATGACCAGGCAAACTATTATCATCCTTAATGGAGGCTTGGAAGTAACGTCAAGCTATTGACGTTAAAGAAGCGCTTCGTGGGAGGCAACCCACGTTTTTCGGCAATTTTATTTAGGTATGTTTCCTACTATCCCTTGTATTACTTTCCATTCAATGCGGACATTGAATATTCTAAGTTTGGGGGTGGTTTAGGGGATAAGTAGTGTGTAGTAGTTATTTGTGAGTCATTGTGTTCATGTAGGAATCATATTTTGCATGTTAGTAGTAATTCATGCATGTTTGTTCGTGTTACTTATGTTTGTTTCATGTAGGACATTCTGTTATTTTTGTTTGTTTTACCATGTTAGTTGCATTTCATGGCATGCAAATTTCATGATTCCTTAGAACGAGCTAATTCCGATTGGTAGGTAGATGTTTAATTGAGTGTGGTAATGATGAGTAGAGGGTTGATTTATAGTCCTTATGGAATTGACTTGCATGTTACGGGAACAAAAATTTTACATAGTCTTATTGGGTGCTTTTGGGCTAGGTTAGGGTCATGCTTGTTTGGATGTTTTGAGATTTAATCACTTGATTATATTTAGAATTTTCGTTATTCCCTTGATGGCGTAGGAGCACTAAAGTCTAAGTTTGGGGGAAACCAGGGATTTCATGCTAGTTGTCAATAAAGGCTAGGTGTCAAATGGCTAGTAGCCGGCTCATATTTATATGAGTAGTCTAGGGTTGGAATAGAGAATTCTCATTCCAGATTGCGTATAAAAGAAAGAAAAAAAAAAGAAAAGAAAAGAAAAGAAATAGTTGTTTACTTTGTTAATGCAAAATTAACCAGGGTGAGCTCTTTAATACTCGAGCAATTAAGTTCGCGGGGACTTTATGCCTAGTGACCTAAGGCTTTTATAGTCTGGGATCCACTAACCCAACGCTCGTTACATTGGTATTATTGTTGATATGGGCTGAAAATAAGCCCTAAAGACGCATTTAATGTGGCATTAATTAAGCCTAGAATGGTCCAAACGTGGAGCCCACCAGATGGGCCCAAACCCTAATTATAATATTAATTTCGTAATTAATATTAAGGGTAAAAAAATAGCTCAGCAAACAAGAGTCAAACAAGAATATGACTCTTGCCTGACTTAGCCTCCAAGATACATATTTCAACATGGAAACTGATTCTTGAAAGGAAGGAGTCCAGAACCTTCCTTGAGGCGGTGGCTTGCCCACCAAGTCTCCTATTCCTACCATAATTCTTAGGCTCCTCATCCTATATAAGGGCCTGACCCCTCATTCTCAGAACTACGTTTTTGGCTTGATTCTTTATATTCATCAAGGTACATAGGCATCTTGTGAAGGCAGATTCAGCCACGAACATGAGAGCAGCCATTAAAGCACGAAGCTCACGCACCCTAGCATTAAATACACAAACCCTAGCCGCAATATTCGTAACCTAGTTTTTTATTCCACAACATTTGGCGCTGTCTGTGGGACCAGACATCAACCATGGTAACTACACGAAGAACAACACCAGCAACTACTGATCCTATTCCACTTAGCTCCGCTCCACCAGCAACAGATCCGGTGCCCCCAACGACCGGAACGATCGTTCCGCTTCAAGTTTCTCAACCCCTAGGGATGACCTCCCATGTTGAGAGTACGTTACCTCCGATCGTCCACACAAATCCAGGGACTAATCCCTTTTAGATTGTGGTTTCTCCCTTGATTGTAGATCCCAACAACCCTCCACAAGGGGTCCAGATCCATACTACGGATCTCCCCGTGAATACCAACCCAATGTATGGGCTGCCTAACTACCCTCCTACTCAAGGAGCTGGATTAAGTGGTCATGCCCTGCATATCCGAGATCGAGATTATCGCGATTTTTCTGGTCCTTATACGGATGATTCATCCTCTGACGACGATTACGATCGTGATGAAGCTCCAAGGAGGCGACGTGCAAGTAAAGAACCTCGAAGAAGAACTCGAACTACTCATGATGAACTCCCTTCAACAACTGCTGAGAGGATTAAGGCTTATGAAGCCGAGATCTTAAGATTAAAGAAAGATATGGCAAGAGAACAAGCCAGGTCAAATCAGACTCTACTCCCTCCAACATCAGGACCGATTCCCTTTATAGACTTGGAGAGACCCTTAAGAAGGCAAAGAAGGGCTGATGCCCCAACTGGAAAAACAACGAGGGTGGAAATCCCCAAGAGCAACCCCAAGGATCTGATGCCACTTGGGGATCCTGATGATCCCACACCCCCATTTACCGAGGAGGTGATGAATGCTCGTATCTCAAAGAAGTTTAAGATGCCGACAATTAAGGCTTATGATAGAATGGGAGATCCCGCAAATCACGTTAGGACGTTTTCAAATGCACTACTGTTGCAACCTGCAAGTGACGCCTTGAAGTGTAGGGCATTCCCTCAGACCCTGTCGGGTATGGCTCAAAGATGGTACAACCGCTTACCTGCAAACTCGATTGGCTCTTTTAAGGAGTTAAGCGCTGCCTTTGTGAGTCAATTTATTAGCGGAAGAGTTCATGAGAAAAGTTTTACATCCCTCATGTATGTGGTACAAGGGAAGAATGAGAATCTGAGAGATTATCTCAAGAGGTTCACCAAGGAGACGTTGAACATCACTGACTTAGAGAACAAGGTGGCCATGGTAGCCCTGGAGCATGGCACCACTGATCTGTACTTTAAAAGGTCATTTGAAAAGCACCCACCTGAAAATATGGCTGAACTCCAACGGAGGGCTGATAAGTATATCAAGGCCGAGGACAGCACCAAGAAGGATGTCGTGATAAACAATGGCAAGGGTAACAATGATATGAAGAAGCGAAAGCAAGAGCAGGAGTACGATTCTAGGGACAAGTATCCCCGGACTAGGAAGGACTCCGACTCGCCGCCAAAGAAGAATTTTGGACCGAGATTTTCTGATTATGCAAGGTTGAATGCTCCCAGGAGTCAAATCTTGTTAGAAATCGAGAAGGATAAGGACTTTCGATGGCCGAAGCCACTCAGGGGTGACCCCGCAAAAAGTGACAAAGATCGATACTGCAGGTTCCACCGAGATGTGGGGCATGATACAGATGATTGTAGGCAGTTGAAAGATGAGATTGAGTTCTTGATTCGTAAAGGAAAATTGAACAAATTTACCAAGGGCGAAGATCGTGGAACCCAAAGGAGAGACTACTATAGGAGAGACAATGACAGAAGGGATAACGATCGTGATCGTAACCCACAGCCTCGAGGGCCAGTTATCAACATGATTTGGGGAGGCCCGACAGCGACCGGTACAACTCGAAACTCTCGCAAAGCGTATGCCCGAGAGGTGATGCACATCGTGGGAGAGGCCCCGAAACGTGCTAGAACTGAGACAGTGATTGGTTTTGATGATTCTGATCTTGAAGGGGTGAAGTTCCCCCATGACGACCCGTTGGTCATAACCCCTGTGATTGGGAACTCAGAAGTTAAATGAGTCTTGATAGACAATGGGGCTTCTGTTGATATCTTATTTCATGATGCTTTTGTAAAAATGGGTTACACTGATTCTCAGTTGACCCCGACCAATATGCCCATCTACGGATTTAATGGAGTGGAGTCCAAGGTTGAGGGAACTATTCAGTTGCCCATGACCATTGGACAGGAACCTAAGGAAGCTACTTAGATGCTGAATTTTCTGGTAATCAAGGCAGCCTCAACCTATAATGCAATCCTGGGAAGGACCGGACTTCATGCGTTCAAGGCTGTTGCCTCCACCTACCACATGAAGATTAAGTTTCCAACCCGGAATGGGGTCGGAGAACAAAAAGGTGATCAGAAGATGGCAAGAAGTTGTTATGTATCTGCATTGAGAGCTGATGGAGTAGGGGGGCAGGTACTCCTAGGGCTGAGCATTCGGTCGGTTCGGTCCAGAACCGAACCGAAATAATCGAAAACCGAATAAGGACTTTTTTTTGAACCGGACCGAACCGAAATATGCAATGAACCGAACCGGAACCGAACCGAAATATTTCGGTTATTTCGGTTCGGTCCTAGCAGAACCGAAATTTAAAACACCCTATTTTCTTCTGCACTTTTTCTTTAAGCTGTTATAACTTATAAATAACCAAAAATTCTGCATCCAATCCATATTTTGATAGTTGAATCCATCACAATTACACAAATAATAATACACTAGCACTCATAATGTGAAACACAGATGAGAAAGACTAAATAAATCATTCGTAAGAAACCAGATGAGAAACATAGCCACACGGGTAGTCCTCAATTTCACAGAACATGATAATCATTACTACATACATTAGCACTCCATAGCTATGGAATATTCAATTCAGGACAGAAAGCCAAAGTAGCCTATACAAGCAATTACAAAATAAAATCGTTTAAAACAAAAAAGAGACAATGGACCTGTTCTTCTGAAACTTCTGAAATTGCAACAGACTTGCATATAATCTACTTGACCTAATTGCTGTATTAGCTAGATACAATCATAGCAGGAGTATATACAATCATACAAATTAGAAGTGGAATATAACCTTAATTAGAAGAAGAATAGGAGGAGTGGAGGACTGTATTATTACTATGTCTGATTGTATATATAAAATATAAAATGTAAATATATATTTTTATAATTCGGTTTATTCGGTCCAGAACCGAATTATTTTGAAAAAAACTGGACCGAACCGAACTATATTTCGGTCTAAACCGAAAAACCGAAAAAACCGAAATTTTAGAAAATTTAGAACCGAACCGAACCGAACCGAATTAACATATTTTGGTTCGGTTTTTTGGTTTCGGATCGGTTTTGCTCAGCCCTAGGTACTCCCAATTGAAGACATGGATGTCCGTGATGATGATGAACAACGAGGGAAGCCAGCAGAGGAATTGATTCCCCTTCCCCTAGAGCTGGGCGATCCTGAGAAGGTCACGTATATAGGAGCTTCTCTGAAGGAGCCTCTTAAGGGAGAGTTGATAGCATTCTTACAGGAGAACAGTGATGTGTTTGCTTGGACAGCTGCTGATATGCCAGGGATTGATCCCCAACTCATAACTCACAAATTGAATGTTGATCTTAAACGAAAGACAATAAAGCAGAAAAAAAGGAATTTTGCTCCTGAGAGGCAGGAGGCCATTAAGCAGGAAGTTGACAAGCTTTTGGAAGCTGGATTTATTGAAGAGATTCAGTTCCCTGAATGGTTGGCTAACCCCATCATGGTCAAGAAAGCGAATGGAAAGTGGAGAATGTGTATCGACTTCACAGATTTAAATGACGCATGCCCAAAGGATTGTTTCCCTCTACCAAGGATTGACACCCCGATAGATGCCACAGCTGGGCATGAGATGTTGAGTTTCATGGATGGTTTCAGTGGTTACAATCAGATTAAGATGTACAAGGATGACATCCCAAAGGTATCTTTTATTACTGATTTTGGTGTTTTCTGTTATCTTGTTATGGCTTTTGGTCTCAAGAATGCAGGAGCTACTTATCAACGATTGGTGAATAAGATATTCGTCCATCTGATTGGAAAAACCATGGAGGTCTATGTTGATGACATATTAGTCAAGAGCCTACTCAAGGCTGACCATATCATGCACCTCAGAGAGGCATTCGAAGTGCTAAGGCACCACAAGATGATGTTAAATCCAGCCAAGTGTGCTTTTGGTGTTGGATCAGGAAAGTTTTTGGGATTGATGGTTTCCAAGAGAGGCATAGAGGCCAACTCGGACAAGATCAAGGCAATTCTGGATATGGAACCACCTCGCTCTATACGGGATGTATAGAAGCTAACTGGTCGAGTTGCGGCCCTAGGGAGATTCATCTCCAAGTCTAGTGACAAGTGTTTGCCTTTCTTTCAGGCATTGAAGAAGGTGAAAAATTTTGAGTATACCACAGAGAGCAAAGAGGCCTTTGAGCAGCTGAAGAAATACATGGCTGAAGCCCCGTTGTTGGCTAAACCTAGTCCTGGGGAGACTCTCTATCTGTACCTGGCGGTATCTGAACAAGCATTGAGTGCTGTTCTTGTTCGAGAAGAGAAGAAGGTTCAGAAACCCATATACTATGTGAGCAAGGTGTTGCATGGGGCGGAGTTGAATTACTCTCCCATTGAGAAGTTTGCTTTGGCATTAATTACTGCCTCGAGGAAATTGCGACCGTATTTCCAGGCCCAGAAGATCGAAGTCTTGACCGACCAGCAGTTGAGAAGCATCTTGCACAGCCCGAAAGCAAGTGGAAGATTGATCAAATGGGCAATTGAGCTCGGAGAATTTGACATAACGTACAAGCCTCGGACAGCCATTAAGGCTCAGGCATTGGCTGACTTTGTGGTTGAATGTACCATTAGCAACCAAAAAGTCGGGGGGCAGGAGATAATACCCAACCAAGGAAGTGAGAATAAGGATGAAGAACTTGTACCTGATCTGAAGGAGTATTGGGTGCTCTATTTTGATGGAGCATCAAAAACAAAATCCAGTGGTGCAGGTTTAGTTTTGCAAAGCCCCGATGGGTTCACAGTTGAATATGCTTTGAAGTTGGACTTTCCGACAACCAACAATGAAGCTGAGTATGAAGCCTTGATAGCCGGTTTAGGCTTGGCCAGAATCATGAGAGTTAAGAATCTCAAAGTTTGTGGAGATTCAAGATTGGTAGTCTCGCCAGTGAATGGTGAGTTTGAGGCCAAGGATGAAACTATGGCAAAATACCTGAGAGTCGTGAAAGCTGTTATGACTCAGTTTGAGGAGTGCTATGTGGAGCACATTCCTAGGGAAGAGAACGTTAAGGCCGATGCCCTCTCTAAATTCGCTTCTTCTGAGATAGAGAATTATGCAGGAAGTGTTTACTTCCAGGTCTTGAAGGCCCCGACCGTCAACTCTAAGTTGGTAGCATCGATCGATGTTGGAAGCTGTTGGATATATCCTATTAAAGCTCATCTAGAAACCGGATGGCTCCCTGACAATGCCTTGGAGGCACGAAAACTGTCAGTGAGAGCATTGAGATATGCCTTGATTGAAGGCATCTTATACAAGAGATCGTTTGTCGTTCCCTACTTGAAGTGCTTAAGGCCCTAAGAGGCAAAAGAAGCATTGGAGGAAGTTCATGAAGGGATATGTGGGCAGCACCTGGGGGGCAGGGCCTTGGCTCACAAAATAACTCGTCTGGGATTCTATTGGCCAGAGATGCTGGCCGATGCACAGAATTATGTCAAGAGGTGTGATAGATGCCAAAAGCACGCTCCGATTGTAAGGCAGCCGCTTGAGATGTTAACGTTTGTCAGTTCTGCCATCCCGTTTGCAATGTGGGGGATGGACATCCTTGGTCCTTTCCCTATGGCTTCAGCACAGAGGAAGTTTTTGATAGTCGCCATTGACTACTTCACCAAGTGGATTGAGGCTAAGCCTTTAGCAAAGATAACCACCAAGCAAGTTTCCCAGTTCTTTTGGGAGAACATAATCTGCAGATATGGCATCCCGCGAATCCTTGTGACGGATAATGGGACACAGTTCAACAATGAAGAGTTCAAAAAGTACTGTGAGAAGAATGCTATTGAGCTTCGTTTTACTTCAGTAGCACACCCGTAAGCAAATGGACAGGCCGAGGTGGCCAATCGGATCATCCTTGATGGACTAAAGAAAAGGGTCGAACGCTCGAGGAACACTTGGGTGGATGAGTTGCTGCCTATACTCTGGGCTTATCGCACTACTTGTAAGGTGACTACCGGAGCAACCCCGTTTCTGCTAGCTTATGGAGCTGAGGCAGTTGTGCCGCTGGAGATCATGCATGCATCACCTCGAATTGAGGCATTTGAACCTGAGACTAATGAAGAAGGCATGAGGCTCGCCCTAGATCTGATTGATGAAGTCAGGGATGAGGCAAATGCCAGAAATGCGGAGCATCAAAAGAAAGCATCCTTCTATTACAACCACAGGGTTAAGGAGAGGTTCTTTCAGCAAGGTGACTTGGTTCTGAGGAAGATCGAGGCTTCTGGAGTTGGCCAGAAGGGAAAACTAGCCCCAAACTGGGAAGGGCCGTATCGAGTTAGGAAGACGTTGGGACGAGGATCATATAAGTTGGAGACCTTGGACTGGGTTGAGGTGCCCCGTACTTGGCATGCCTTGAACCTCAAGATTTATTATGTTTAAGCTGCCTCTGCAACGATGTAGCTTTTTATCTATCTAGTAGGAGAAGTAGAAATAAGGTTTGATGAAACCATTCCAGGGTTTAATGCCCCGAGTAGGAAAATAATAAGCTATGTAAGGGTTGAACCCATTTTGAGTTATTAATGCAAATTTGTTTTCCATTTTATGATTCTATGTTTTGTTTATGTACCAAGCACCTGTTGAGTGTAAGTCTAGGAAGACCAAGTACCGAAAATAAATGAACATACGAGTAAAAGAAACAAGTGCATAAATAAAGACCCCGAAGGGCCAGCAATCATGGTTACATCACCTAATCCAAATAAAAGTTTGATCCCGAAGGACTTTGATTGAAAGACTAGAAATAAAAGCCACATACGGCTAAGCTAGGCCATGCAAGGCACGAAGCAATCCCTGCTACTCATCCGAGGACTCCTCCTCACCGTTCTCCTCTTCATCAGTCTCTTCCTCGCTACTCTCCTCCTCGTCGCTCTCTTCCTCAGAGCTTTCCTCAGCAGGCCCCTTACCCGGTTCGGCTGCCGCCACTGGTGGAGCTGTCACTTCCATCGCCTCAACCTCTTCCTCCTCGGAAGATAAGCTATCTTCGACCACCCTGTTTGAGGGGACTGCTTGGCAAACTACTCTCCCCTTCTGCACGGTCATAGGCCGTTTCCCCCGAGAGTCCGAAGAAACTGAATCGTCCATAATAGCTCGGACACCCCCTCTCGAACCGGAGCCGGAACAACGATGACTTCCCCTAGAGCTGGAACCCGAAGCTTGAGCTACTGGGTTGGCTCCTGAGCCCGCAGCAACTTGATCATAAGGACTTGGAAAGTCCCTCGGGTAAACCATAGTAGGGTGCCTCTTACTCACAACATTGATGGCTTGATCCCAGCCAACAGACATGATACCCGGGCGTACTTCATCGTCATGCTTATCTATAAGCTGAAAGAAATCCTCAGACTCTTGGTAAGCTTTCACCACTAGCTTGTAGTCTGCTGCCCTTTTGTTAAACAAGGAGTCATACTGTCTCTGGAGAGAATGAGCATCAGCTTCAGCCCGGATGACCCTAGACTCCAAGTCTTGGCATTTCTCATCAAAAGTTGCTTTCTCCTTCTTCAAGGCCACATTTTCATCTCGATATGCACGGCCTAGCCAAGTGCTGGCCTGGAACTGGGCATTGGCCTGAAACAAAGAATCAATGAGACATTTATAATCACAAGCTACGTGAAAATACTACATCTAAGACGAAAAGTTGTAAACCTGATATAGGGCTTGAGCTCCTAGTTTCTCCGCCTCATCAAATTTGTCCCCGGCAGTCACTCATGTCAAAAGGTCGGGGGGAGTGATGCTGAACTTGGACCAATCCAAGGCCGACTCTTGGCATCCCAAGACAGAATCTTGTTCATAAATACCCCAACCAGGGATGAAGGGGGTCTTGACTCTCCCGTTAGCATTCCACGATCTCTTTGAAGAACATCCCGA
Organism: Kitagawia praeruptora; assembly: GCA_037693485.1. NCBI lineage: Eukaryota > Viridiplantae > Streptophyta > Magnoliopsida > Apiales > Apiaceae > Kitagawia > Kitagawia praeruptora. The sequence continues at coordinate 128,510,067 of CM075351.1, forward strand.
TAGGAAAATGCGGGATCTTTGGCCCAGGTTGAACACAAGCCGCCTCGGCTTTCTTGATCATCCTTCTAGTAACTTTCGGCTGGTTCTCAGGCCGGTTGTCTATCTCCTCAGCAATTGAAATGGCAACAGAAAAGATATCGGAATAAGAACAAATAGAGTTCATAATGCGCAAATAAAAAAATTACCCTCAGCAGAAAGTAAGCTAAGGCCAGCTTCTACAAGTCTCTTCTCGGTTAAGAAAACTTTGTAGTGAGTACGACCATCGTCAGCAAGTAATTTATCACGATCAAGAAGCTCTTTCTCTTCAAGATCACACACAAAGTGTGTCGCATCATGTACTTCCCCAAATTAGACATAAAGAATTGGCCCCAGTCGCCACCACGCCATACCAGAATCACGAACTCTCTATCCTAGTAGTGATGGGAACCTGGGAAGGAAAAGGCATTCACAATATGTGGAACATTGGTTCTATGCTGAATAGTGACCCATCCCTTCTGAATCTCAGAAGAATTCTTGGCGGCGAATATACTCCGGAACATTGTAGTAGTTGGTTCGATACCTAGATCCCGACACCTCAGCATGAAGATGATAATAGCCCGCCATGCATTGGGATAGAACTGGAAGGGATGAACATGAAGTTCTGCTAGGAGCCTTATGATGAACTGATCTACCGGGAATCTCAGGCCTGCTTCAAGGGTGCCCTTGTAGACACATAGCCTCTCTGGGTGCCAATTACAGGTTCTATCAGCTAAGCCAAGAAGGCGAACCTTGATCGCATCCGGGAATCCATATAACTCCTTAATTTTTTCGACATCTTCCTTGTCGAACTTGCACGGACTATGGTACGCGACTAATTCAGAGTTGTTGGGGAATGCATCCCTCATGGTACTCAACAAGTCAAATAAAGAATCAAATCGACGATCAATATATTTAGGGGGAATTAGTCTAAGTTTACCTCGCAATGGTTTGGCCAAGGTTCTCTTGGACATCGCCTCGGACATAGAGAATGACAGAGCTGGAGCGCGGTCGCCATCTGCCATCTTGAGCTCGAACTTGAAGCTAGAACTTGAGAGCTTTAGAGAGAATTTCAGAAGTAAAAGAAGTGAAGTGAATGAAAATGAAGGCTCATCCCACTCTTTTATAGAAGATGGATGACCTCCTATATCAGGTTGAAACACAGCCCGGTTCGTGTTTGCAGGTCATCTATCGTTCATACGCAAAAAAATGGAATTCATCTGCTATATCTGGCAATAATTATACCAGTTCGTATGATTTCGGGAAAGAAAAGAAGGATTTACGTGAAGATATAGTAACAAGCTGTGCCAGGGCACTCATCTAAGCTTAAGGAGCTAATTACGTTTCAGGAAGATAAAACACTATCAATTAGTCTTTGCTAATAAAGAGACTGATTATGTCCTGAAAGGAAGTATACAACATACAAACGTCAAGGACGTGATTCAAGAACGAGACTCCAGGCATTACGAAAAGCTCCGAGAGGCACGACAAAGCGACCATGGAGCAACTGTCAGGCAACCAGGATCTCCTGGCAGCCGACCAGGTGCCATGAAGAAGGTCTGGCCGACCAGGATCTCCTGGCAGCCGACCAGGTGCCATGGAGAAGGTCTGGCCGACCAGGATCTCCTGGCAGCCGACCAGGTGCCACGGAGGGGCTCCAGCCGACCTCCTGGCACCTCCCGTCAGTTGTTTGGATGGTTTGATGGTTCTGTCGAAGGTTTCTTACTTTCTGAAACGAACATCGACCTCCAACTAAACATCGTTCAAGCATCGATTAGCACCGTGTAGTGCCGTCTTATGCCATTCAACGTCGTTTAACATAGATTGAAACGTCGTTTAAGCACTCCCAGGCAACTTGGAGCACCTGGCAAGCGAACAAGGAGCACCTGGTAGGCAACTAGGATCTCCTGGCAGCCGACCAGGTGCCACAGAGAGGGTCTGGCCGACCAGGATCTCCTGGCAGCCGACCAGGATCTCCTGGCAGCCGACCAGGATCTCCTGGCAGTCGACCAGGAGCCACGGAGAGGCTCCAGCTGACTTCCCGGCACCCATCTTGGCACCTCCCGTCATTTAATTTGATCGTTTGATGGTTCTGTTGAAGGTTTCTTACTTTCCGTGACAAACATCGACCTTCAACTTAGCACCGTACAGAGTCGAATTAGCACCATGTAGTGTCATTTTATGCCATTTAACGTCGTTTAACAAACATTGAAACGTCGTTTAAGCATCGTTTGACATCATTAAAGTCAACATGGATCTCCCGTCAATTTGCCGACGAACAAGGAGCACCTGGCAGGCAACCAGGAGCACCTGGCGGGCAACCAGGATCTCCTGGCAGCCGACCAGGTGCCATAGAGGGGGTCTGGCCGACCAGGATCTCCTGGCAGCCGACCAGGAGCACCTGGCAGCTGACCAGGACCCTTGTCGGCTGACTAGCTATCCGGAAGAGGCTGCAATTGTCCCGAATCTCCTTCGTTTAAGCGCTGTTTAGTGCCTGTTAGCACAGATTAGTGCCGTTTAAGCGCTGTTTAGTGTCTGTTAGCACAGATTAGTGCTGATTAGCACTGATTAGCACCGATTAGTGTCGTTAGTGCCGTTTTATGCCATTTAACATCGTTTAACACTGTTTGAACGTTGTTTAAGGCTGGTTAGCGTTGTGTAGTGCCTTTTAACACTGACTAGCGTCGTTCAACATCGCCGTAAATGCGTCGGTCGCTCCACGCTTTACGTTAAGATGATGTTGTTGAAGATACTCATGTAAGAGCGATAGACCCTGACCCAAGTCTCGAATAAGGCCGTTATAACTTCAAGGAAAACCTGATCAGTTTTCCTAGAAGTTGGGGGGCAAATGATATGGGCTGAAAATAAGCCCTAAAGACGCATTTAATGTGGCATTAATTAATCCTAGAATGGTCCAAACGTGGAGCCCACCAGATGGGCCCAAACCCTAATTATAATATTAATTTCGTAATTAATATTAAGGGTAAAAAAAATAGCTCAGCAAACAAGAGTCAAACAAGAATATGACTCTTGCCTGACTTAGCCTCCAAGATACATATTTCAACATGGAAACTGATTCTTGAAAGGAAGGAGTCCAGAACCTTCCTTGAGGCGGTGGCTTGCCCACCAAGTCTCCTATTCCTACCATAATTCTTAGGCTCCTCAGCCTATATAAGGGCCTGACCCCTCATTCTCAGAACTACGTTTTTGGCTTGATTCTTGATATTCATCAAGGTACGTAGGCATCTTGTGACGGCAGATTCAGCCATGAACACGAGAGCAGCCATTAAAGCACGAAGCTCACGCACCCTAGCATTAAATACACAAACCCTAGCCGCAATATTCGTAACCTAGTTTTTTATTCCACAACAATTGTATAAGCCTTTTGGGGTCTCATCCATTGCACGGTTAAATAAGCATGCTTGTATATTATGTGTCGTATTGTTTAGTAATAAAGCATGGATTTCTGGCTAACTCATATAAGGATGGAGGTGTTTCGAAGTTATGAAGTGTCTACAGTCTATTCTATGTATAAACTTGTGATTGTCTTGGCGAAGAATGAGTATGATTTTTGACCTAGTTTTGGGAGTATTTCTGATGAGCATAGCACACACGCACGTTTCTGTTCATGTATTGTTAGAGTACGGGGACTTAGTCGAGCTCTGCTTGGATTTATTTGCATTCTTTGAGATGTTTGCTTGTTAGTTGGTTTTGGTAAGTTTGAAGGGGATCTTTGCATATTTTCATTTAGTTGCATTCTTGCATTGCATTGCATTAGGTTAGATGGATTTTGTGGGTACATTCACTATAGGCCCTCACGAGACCTTACTCGTCCACTAGGGCTACCTAGGGGTTTAAAAGGCTTGTTGCATATGCCAAATGCAACCGTGATCACCTACGGAAGTGGTACTAGTTAGTTGTATATTTTTGTCTGTTTATGCTTGAGGACAAGCATCGGTTTAAGTTTGGGGGTGTGATAAGTGGATTTATATCCACTTGGATCGTTCCATTTCGGCTTAAATTGGTGTTTTATATCTCAAGTATTGGTGTGTTTTAATCTGTTGTGTGAGAATTGTGCAGGGTGTATTTCTAGGTGAAGATATAGAGTTTTCAGTGAGTATATGATGTTTTTAAAGTCAAGAGAACAAGTGGTTGGAGTTGCAATCAAAAGTGGAAGTTAATCAGCAATTTGAAGAAAATCAGCTGCAAGCACAATGGATTTGGCGCGGCCGTGTACACAGGAGGGCGCGCGGGCGCGCGCAGGAGTAAGAACAGAGAAATCAGTGCGGGCGCGCGCAGGAGTAAGAACAGAGAAATCAGTGCGGGCGCGCGAGGATTATGCTTGTGGTGCGCGCGGGCGCGCGGGGTGCTGGCAGAAACTTCCTGGAATTCCATTTAAACTAGGAAACTGATACAATTTCTTCTCCTAATCATTATGGAAGATGTTTGGACGGTTATAAACTTCTGGAATTCAATTCAAACATGGCAATTGCAATTCTATTTCATTCAAGAAAGGAAAATTACCGGAATTCTATCCTAAATCAAAGACGGTAATTACTTAGTTGAGGAGACACTTGGGGCTATAAATACACATCTTGGGGACACAAAAAGGGGACCACGACGAACACAACACACACCAGAGATTTATATCATTGTATTTGTTTTACATCATGTTTTCATTAGACCCCGTGACGATGAGAAGTTCGATCATGAGCTAATCGTTGTCATGGGGTCCTAACAGATTTATTTATGGAATTTAGTAGTTGATTGCTTATTTGATATGTGTGTGATGAATTATTGATATCCTTGTATGGTTGTGTTTCATGTGTTTAGATGCGTCATGAACATCTAATTTGTTAATCTCTTGCGAAACGAGAGTGGATCTTGAGATTTAGAACTTGCCATGCTAGCATAGGATAGGTTGATGTTTTAACATCATGATTTGTAGCATCAATAGAGATATTATGCTTCCCTATGTGATCTATGTGGATAACTTGTTCTTCAACCTTTATGTTTTCAAATTCTTTAGATATATAGGGTCTAAACATAATTGGTGTCTACCCATCTTCTATCTCTTTTGTGGATGCATGCGTAGTTCGGTACTAGTATACCGAGAGGTAACTTTTACTTGTTTCGTGTTGTCCGATCAGATATCAAAACCATCACATATATTGATTAAGGCATGATCTCTAAACGAAGTATTTAATGAAGTTAGGATACCATGTTTTCTCTTGCATAAGTAATTAGATTTTCATTCTCATCAGTTAATTAATTCTTAGTTTGTTAATTTGTGTCTTAGTTAATTATAGTGTTAGTTACAGAGGCATGCCTGTTTACATCTAATAACAAGCCTAATTGTTTGTAATGCTTTGCATTACTTACATGACCTCTTAACTGAGGGAACCTCTAGTTGTAGAGTTTCTGTTTGTATTGTACTTGTAGTAGGCATCAAATCCTAGTTATGTAACTGTACTTATAAAGTCTAGAATAATGCTTGAAAGAAGTTCCAAGGTTCATGCCTCAAGCAAGAAGATAAAGACTGTCAAATAATCACAGTTGGGATTTGAAGAAATGAAGAATTTGCCTAAGTACCAATTCGAGAAGTATATTTGTCTATTCGATAAGTCCAGCATTCGAGAAGTCAGGGATTCGATATCTCAAGACACTATTCGATATCTCTGAATACACTGTTCGATATCTCATTCGATACCTCAGAGATTCGACATGTCTATGTACTCTATTCGAGAACTCAGGAAGTCAACAAGTCAAAGTAGTATTCGAGTTCTCAAGGAGTCAACAAGTCAAAGTTCCATTCGATATCTCAAGGACTCAGAAAGCTATTCGATATCTCAAGGATTCGACAAGTCAAGTGTTCTATTCGACAACTCAAGGAATCCTGAAGAAAAGAGCTATTCGAGAAGTAATTCGATATGTCAATATAACAGTGTTCGAGAACTCAGAGTTATCGATCAAGTCAATTCTAGTTCTCGAATCAACTACTTAGTCACTTCTCGAATACATTCTTGGAGACAAAGTACTGAAGAAATTGTACAAGTCAGAAACCTGCAACAAGCCAATGCACTTTATGGACCACAATCTGTAACGTGCTCTGGAAAGCCTACAAGGAAGCTTGGAGAGATATAGAAGAGACAAGGGGCTAAAGAAGAGGATCTGAACAGGCTTGGCAAAGTCAAATCTGTAACCGTTTGAACACTTACTCAAAAAGGATAGACAGACTAGAAAGTAATTTGTTCAGCTACCTTATTTGTAGTAAGTAGGGTGTATCCATGTTCTATAAGGATACAGCCTCACTTCCTTAGTTAATTAACTTTGTAACTTTGTGAGTCAAGTTTTTCATACACTACAAGCTGTATCTCTCTGAGAAAAATGAAGCTGAGAATACTATCATTTGTATTCATAGATTGTAGCAACCTTTATCTAATAATACATTAGGTTAAAGTGATAACGGTGTCTTGTGTTGTTCTTTATCTGCATCTTCACTTCTGCACACACAAACACTTATTTGCTACATAGACTCTTAAACAAAGAAAAGTTCAAGAATACATTCACCTCCCCTCTGTATTCTTCTATCGTATTCAATACTCAACAAGTGGTATCAGAGCGGGCTATTTATTCAAAAACAGAAAAACGATCATGAGTTCGAATACACCAAAGACTACAGGAACGGTGAAAGTCCCTACGTTTGACAAAGATAACTTCAACCTCTGGAAGATAAAGATGATGTTGTTCATCAAAGCCTCTCATCCTTTGTATCCTGAGATTCTTAAGAATGGTCCTTTTGTTCCACAACAAGAGATACCAGAGAAGACTGTTGGAACCACGACTATCCCAAGATCTTATGAGGCCAAGGATCCATCAAAATGGACGGAATCAGAAAGGGAGAAGGTTGCTCTTGACAGCAACCTCATGTTGCTTATTATTGATTCCATGGACATGTCAATGTTTGCAAACATTGCATCATGTACATCTGCCAAAGAAATGTGGGATCACATTGAGGTGTTGTGTGAAGGAACTGATGAGGTTAAGGAAAACAAGAAACAGATACTGGTCACACAGTATGAGGCTTTCATGGCACAGCCCAAGGAAAGCATTACTGAGATGTTTGAGAGATTTCACAAGCTAGTTACTGAGTTGCAGATGAATAGCAAGGTTTACAGTACCAAGGAGTTAAACATGAAGTTTCTGCTATCCTCACCAAACCATCTAGAGCAAAGGGTCATTTCTCTAAGGGAAAGAGATTTGAACAAAGTTACATATGATGTGCTCTATGGAGTTTTAAAAACTCATGAGCTTGAGTTGCTTCAGAAAAGGGATATCCAAGCCAATCAAGGCAGAATGGTAAACACATCATGTGCCTTGATTGTCAACAAATCTATTCAAGACCTAGAAGCATTCACAAGCCAGTTAAGGATAGAGGAGGTAGTAGAAGAGGAAGAAACTGAACCTGAGGTAAGTGAACCTGTTGAGGAGAAGGAGGAAGAAGAGTTTTAGACTCTTGAAGAACTAGATGGGATGGAAAACACTTCATATGCTTTCATGGCCAGAAAATTTCCAAACATCAGATTCAAAAGGAAGCAACCCTTCAAACCCAAAACCCAAAACTATTCATTCAACAAAAGCAAGGCACCTGTGAAACCAAACAAGAATAAGTTTAAAACCAGCCATGTGGATAGGTCATCTGTAAGGTGCTATAGATGCAATGACCTAGGGAATTTTGCCAGTGAATGCAAGAAGCCTAAAAAGAAGGATAGAGATTATCTTGAGCTTGAAGCTAAGTATGAGGCCCTTCTGAAAAAGCAGACACAAGGTAAGGCCTACATAGCTGAAGGGAAGTGTTGGGATGATTCTGACAGTGATGGAGAGGAGCAAGAATTCTGCAATTATGCCTTGATGGCCAATTCCAAGGATGACACATCTCCATCAGACCCTCAGGTACCATCTGTAACGCCCCCAAATCCGGGGTCAGGGATTTGGTCCTCACACGGAAAACCTTAATAACAAATCACCTGATTAACCACATTAAACCATCTGTAGCCATTAATAATTGAGTTACAATAGCTGAGACCCCAACCACCAAGCATCTTTTAGGTTATAGGGCTAGAAACAAGAATCAACTCTTACTACTAGTATAACTTCGTTGAGAAGTACACCAGCAACTAGTACTACTTTGCGCAAAATAACATATATATTACACATCAATCTACTTACATATAACTTACTCCAGATATAAACTTTCTAGATCATATCGTCTTCATAAGGGCACGCTGCCCGCTTCATCTAAGCCATGCAGATAACCTCGTCCGGCTACCTTCCACTGAAAAGTTAATATTTGAAAACAAGCAAGTATGAGCGAAAGAATTGCTCAGCAAGTTATTACTAGAGTTTAACAAAATATCCCATCAGGTGCATGGGTTTCCAACATTCAACCGATACTTAATATCATTCTTGAAACATTTATAACCACGAAATTCTATAGGGAAAGTATAATGTTTGAAAATAATATCAACTGAACAATGTACTAATATAATATAAAAGGTGTCGTTACAAGGTAATTAAATAGCCACATCTTGTTTGCGCAGTAATACACCAACATAAACTTGCTGGTTATTCAATATGAAATCACTTACTTATTGATAATATAATATCAGTTCGCTTTTGTAACAAGATAATAATCACTACATCATCTTAGTATAATACCTCAAGGTAATATAACATTTAAAATCAAGCTCTCAATATAATCTTTCCATTTCCTTTTATACAACAACTGTATGTAAAAGTAATATAAAATCAGTTTCTCTTCTTACTGTAAAACAATTCAATCATTTCATACCATTTTCCTTTTTCAGTACACAACTCTGAAACCATTATCAATTCTTTCTTTTAAGTTTTGGGGATTTTCACTGTTGCCGAATACGTGAGGCACGATGATCAGTCGTCCTCCGTGCCCGTCCCTTTTTACTACCGGTAGAAGGAGGAAGGTACACCACTACATCCCCCTGGAGGAAGGTACACCACTACATCCCCCTGGAGGAAGGTACACCACTATAATCCCTTTTAAATGAATATTATAATTAATATTCATTGAATTAAATAACCATTAAAATAACATTTATCATTATCCTTCCAGACATTTTTAACCAAAAATGTCTCATTTATAACCATCGAAATATCTTTATTATTATCCCGGAACAAAGCAATTTTAAGAAAACATTTTAAAAAAATAATATTCATCTAATTAAATAAATTTAATTAGACGAATAAGGTTTATTTAATTAGTAGATGCTTCAAGAGGTATCTACTAATTAAATAAACACTAGTTTGTTGGTGATGTTGCCATTAGGTTAATTATTGCGAAATTCTTTCTAAAACTTTGTCCGGGTTTTCGAAAATATACATTTCAAGATAACCCCTTCCACTTTTCCATTCATATATCCATACATTTAAATTACACCAACTAAAATACTTTACATGTAAATCCCTTTTTAACAAAATCTGTAAACCTCAACCCTTGTCCCCTTATATAACAAAATATTTATTAATAACGTCTGACAGGGTTTAGAACTCAAAGATCCTCAATTTACACATAACTGTGATATTATAAAATAACTTTAGATAACAACTGATACCATAATATCATAAAAATAACCATAATAACAACTGATATCATTCCCTCCCATATCACTTTACTCCTTATAGTATATCACTCTCTCCATATCACATATATTTCCCAATCAAACCATTTTACTTAAAAGTAAACAATTTGTCAAGATAAAGATAGAAGAACTTTTGCAAATATGGACTGAAGTCTTATTCCACACATTTCATATATTTCAAAATAAATATACTCTGAACGATAGAGTATGTATAAATAAACTTGCCTCTGGTCCTTAGCACCAAACGGAACACCGCGAATAAATCCTTGGCGTTTCGCCCAAGTAGTTCCATGAACTTTACACGACGCCTCGATCCTTCCTTTTTGATACATGTTGCTCCACTTGATCACGCCCTAATGGTACTGTAATTGTTACGAGTACGTGTCAGTCCCCCCTCGTATCTCGAGTAGACATCACTCGGAATTACCACTAAGTCACATAAAGTCGTACTATAGTTGTTATCCCTATAGCTGACTACTCAAATACCAATTAATGCACATAACACATTTAGTCAACTTCACTTAACATATACAATTATAATACTAGTGTCATTCTATGACAAAAACTCAGTTTATAAATAATCCTCAAAACACATTTAATCCCTGAAACACATAAATCCTTGAATTAAATCACTTAGCACATAAATCCTTGAGACAACAATTACCCTCAAATTAATTCACTTAACACATATACACATAAACAGTTAACACCCAATCATACCTTTAAACCATTGAAATCAAATAAGTTAAATAAATTAAAAATGCAGGGGATTTTTAGAAAATTTCGGCATGTAGTATTCGTTTATCGGACTATGGGCACAGCCCCTCCATGCCAAACAAAACAATTTATAACCCTGCTTTTGATAAAATAAAAGCTGCCTCAATTGCAGCAACATAAAGTAAACAAATAAGAAAATACCCGCCCAGACATGCGGCACCTAGCACATAATAATTAACACTACTACTTACGCTACACCAATGATCGTATTTCTCACGCATTTTACTGATACACGTGACAACCAATCATTGATGTTCGTAAGCCCTAGGGAACAACCCCTAGCACTAACTATTACTTACGCTATATCAATGATCACATCACTTGAGTATATTAATTATACTCGTGATAGCTAATCATGGATATTCGTAAGCCCTAGGGATTAGTCGAAAAGAATTACACAAGTCCTTTAAATATTGACATTTAAAAAACTTGTGATCTTCTCATAACCCCTAGCACAATTTTAATTATTATAAAATTCTAACATTTAACATGTATCACGTATTCCCATACTTACCAACACCAAGTAATTGACGATTATACATTCAACAAATACTAAGACTTGATTTATAACATTTAGCATATAACCATTTATAGCTAATAAAACTCTCAATTACTATGACTCAATTCATACCATTTAGCACATAGCATTTACAGTTTAGCCAACTCACATATTATCCGACAACTCATAATTACCCACTAACGACCACAACTAATCCCAACCATTACACTTAGCAATTAACAATTAACACATAAGCTCGCAATCAATACCACTAATTGCAATTAACAAATATATACTTTCCGAATTAAATCTCGGAATTTAATCTAACTACTAAAATTAACACATTAACTCACAATTTAACTAATTAAATCACAACCATATTCTCCAAATTCAATATACACTAATTATCAAAATTAACACATACATCTCATAATTTACAACTAACTAAATTAAAACAATTAAATAATTTAAAAATACGGAATTTAAATAGGTAGACACGAAATTATACCATTTCAGTTCCGATTCGATCCGTCGGAAAATCCATCTCCACCATCTCTCTCCTCTCTCTCTCTCTCTCTCTCTCTCTCTCTCTCTCTCTCTTCTTCCTCCTCGCGCCTGCTGCTACCAACACTCGCGGCTGCGCCGCCCCTCCGCCGGCCGGAGCCACCGCACGCCTCCCTTCTCCGTTCAGTCGAGCTCCTCCAACACCGATACACACACGCGTGTATACCCACACATGCACACGAATGGATCTGCACACACACACTAGCACACACTTACACACGTATATATGTATGTATATATCACTCTAATTGTTTTAATTCCAAACCCCCAAAATTCAATTACAAACCCTAATTTCTCCCCTCTTTCCACTTTCTCTTTCCCCGATTTACATTCTGTGGTGTTTGTGTGTGTTTTGTGTTATTGGGCTTGGCCCAATATACTTATATTACTACTAACACTTAACACCGAGCCCAAATAACACACTACTCATTCTTGTAAAAACTAATACACATCTTTTATAAATCGAAATTAAATAGAAAATTGGGAAAATTAAACTTTTCATTTTTAAAATGAAGAGTATAAAATTATGAACACCCACATATTTTTAAAATATTTTTCGGATAAAAAATGAATTAAATATGAATTTTCAAAATTTTGATCCTTTAAATACAATAAAACTCTTAAAATACTAAAACATCCAAATTAATTCACCCAACCATTTTAAAAACTAAATAATATTATAAAGATAATATTACAAAAGATTTCATGATTTTTAATTCCTCCGATAATTTTATAAAATTAACAGAGGATCAAAATGCATGATTTAAATATATTTAAATCCTCAAAAATATAAATAAAATACATCATCCTTCACAGCTCACACAAATCATCATATAAACACATAAACACAACTTCACATACATTCCACCTCCCAACAATAATCACATAATATAGTTCATAATTACACTGAACCAGACAATAATTAAATAATTCGCTTTTGAAATTCCTTGAACTGGAATAATGAATAATAAAATAAAATAAAAAATTTTCCTCCTCATTTTAGGAAAACATTAATATTCTTAAAATAATACTAAAATCATTTTCTGAAAATTCGAGTTATTACAATCTACCCCCCTTAAAAGGATTCCGTCCACGGAATCAGCTAAGGCCACTACTGGGATTCCTTAACTCCTTCATCATCAACTCTTATTCTACAATACCGGAGATAGTGTCCCTTCGTAAACAACTCCTACGAAACCTTAGTTCAACCATAGAATCCATACTTGACATAGTTATCACTGGAGTCTCACAACCCCATCACTATTCCTTTCACACATATATCTTGACCAACTTTCATTATCATACTATCCTTGAGAGAGAGTTCACCGATCCCCTTAACATAACACTCTTGAGAGAGAGATTGCACTCATTACATTAATCATAACATCCTTGAGAGAGAGCGAACTAATTCTATCGATACGCCACTGATATTCTATTCGGTTTGGGATTCGCTCCTGCTCTTGGCGATTCCGCTCGAATCTAATTTCTATCAGCGAATTTCGACTTGACCGACCTGGTTGACATCCCCTTGAAATTTATTAGAGATAACAAGAATCATGGAGCTTTGAAAAGATAGCTGTCATATTGTTAGGTCGAATACACAATATATATAATCAAGTATTGTATGAGTAAATAACAAGAACACACGTTTTAGCTCTTAAAACTGTTTGGAATTAATAATTCCTCTCTCAATGATGTAAAATATCACAGAGAGCTGCTTAGGTTACAATGAATGATATTCGTTTACAATGGATACCCTTATAGGGTTAACCTAACTATATTTATAAGATATACAGCTACGTACAATCGTTAATTGATTCTCCTAAAATTAAGCTATACAATTGATATCAATTACGATTGCTACACGTCTTCTAAGTCAACTCGATCTCTTTGACAGCTATCCAATCTTCAAAGATATCGCTTCCATATTAATATTAAATTAATCTTCAAAATCTGTTGACTTGTAGACGCTTCCAGTAGACAGACTTTAGCAAACTCTGTTGCTCTTCTAGCTAACAGTGTTTGCGCTTCCATGTGTTCAGCTAGCAGTGTTTACGCTTTCTTCTGTCAGCGTTTGCGCTTCCAGCTATCAGCGTATACTCAAACTCTGTTACAACTGCTTTCAACCAATAAGTTAAACTCTTTTTACCTGTAACACTTAAACACTGACATTAAATCACATCAATTATATCTAACAATCTCCCCCAACTTGTTCATTAGAGAAATGTTCAAGTTCACAATAATCGATGATGTCAAAACGAAAAATAAAAACACAGTGTTTAACATATAATCAGAGTTTAAAACTTGACTTAGCAAAATTTACAGAAAATTCGAATTACTTACAAATTCTGTCTACCTAACCTCCTCAAGATCTGGAGTTGTTCTGAGATAATCAATCAACAATCTCCTCTCAGCATTTTCAAGTTCAATCTGCATAGCTTCCTTGATCTCTCTTAAATCTGGATCATTCTCATCAGTTTGAAAGATAGCAGCTCTGAGATCATAGATCTTGTTTCTTCTCATTTCATTCCCCAATCTGATATACTTCACTTCTTCAGACTTCACATTAAAATCCAGAACAGTAATTCCAAGATCAGTCTTCTGCTTTGTAGTCCCCTTTTCCATTTCTATCAGATTCCCATTCCAATCTCTGTACTTCGGAACATACTTGCTGTTGTACTTCATATTTCTTCGTGCAAGATTCTGAATCATCTTTTGTCTAAGCACATTTGCAACTGACTGAGCTCTTTGATTTCTTACTCTGAAAAGATATAGAACATACTCTAGTTCTTCCCAGTATTTTAAATCAATATCATTCTCAGCAATCTTGAACACTGTTCCATCAGCCATGAAATATAGCAGAAAATCCTTCCCTAAACTCTTCTGATAGACAAGCTGTACTGACTCCAGTCTGTCTAAACTCTCTTGAGTGACACCACGACCTGGAACAGACAGTGAAGAAGGATCTATGGGAACAACATGTTGTCTTTTATCCCTATGTGAGCCTATGCCTCCTTTGTTGTATCCAATTTTACCAGATAAGGCTCTACCATCAGTGAAATCCATTGGAACTGTAGCTGCTAGACTTGAATCATGAAGAACTCCTTTTCCAAACGTTGATTTCAACTGAGAAGACAATAGTGGTGTGGTCACAACTTGTGCAGCAACAGAGGTTGTGTCTTCATTCTTCTGTACAACATGTGTATCAACAGAGGTTGTAACTAACATCTTACTCTTGCTCTCTTCACCCATCACCCCTTTTAACTTCATCTTGGCATCAAGAGAAGACTTTCTAATCAACTTTCCTTTATCTTCTTCTTCTTCTTCCTGAATACCAGATAGTTTTTCTTTGATCTCAATTCCTTTCATTACAGGCTTTGAAGGCTTTGAAGCTCTGACAGTTTTCTTCCCTTTCTTGGACTTTTGTGCTTTTAAATGCTCTTTCTGCAACAGCTTTTCTTCAGCTTGTATGTCCTCAAGTGTAGCTTCAGCATTTTATTCACGAAAAAGTTTTGCAGCCAATTCTTCATCTGTCTGTGGATTGTCAGTGAATGACAAATCCTTTGGCTTTGAACCAGAAGTACTCTGAATATTTGTATCTATCACCAAATTTGGCTTTGACCTCGTAGACCTTCCATGTCCTTGTCTAGGATTTGCACTTCTCAAACCCTTATCAGCATTGGCACCTTCATCATCCAGATGATCTTTCATTGACAGAGTTTGAGTTTGCTTACACTTGGTTTTAGCAATTCTCTCCCCCTTTTTGACATCATCACCATCTTGAATCAGAATCGAGGTGATTAACTCAAGAGAATTTGCAATGGAATCAACCTTCTCAGACAGCAAAAGCTGATTCTTTTCAACATTGCTCAATCTGTCTTTTAGATTCTCTTGAGATTTGGAAAATTGTTGAAAAAGCTTAGCATTAGCTAGCTGAGATTTCTCTTCATGAGTAGCAACCTCTGTTCGAAGATCTACAATGGCCTTCTTATTTTCATCAAATCTGTGATTCAAAGACTTGATCTGAATCACTGTGCCTTGGAGACAAGTAAAGATATCAGGATTTGAAATCTTGGAGGAATGTGCCTGTAGAAAATTAGCTGCCCTACCAGGAGGAAAAATACACTCTGACTTGTACCAATCAGCAGTTTGTTGGGTCAAATAATTATCATCAATCTCATTAACAGAAGGCCAAGCAAAATCTGGTTTTTCTCCTATTTTCTGACCATCAGCTTGAGCTTGTGCTTTTTCAACTCATGTACTCTTGTCTTCAATTGAATCACTCATTGACTCATTAGTAGGTGCAACTGAAGCAATGTCTTCATCTTGAGCAGCAACAGGTTCTTGAACAACCTGTTTTCCTTTATCAACTTGAATATGCTCTGAAGAAATAGCCTTCTCTGGTTTATCAATCTCCTCACCATGATTAGAAAAATGATGGGCATCAGAGTTTAATTCACTGTGTGATGCAACCTCAGTGTCTTCAAGAACAACAGTAGGCCCATCAGCAACACCAGTATCTACAGAGTGTGTAACCTCCATGAGTGTTGGAGTAGATGCTTCATTATTAAAAGAAACTGGAGTTTCATCAAACTCTTCCATTGTAGGCATTTCATCTCTAACAGCTTCATTATCTTTAACTTTAACAAGTTCTGGTTCAGAAATCTTGGCTCCTGATTCTGTTATAGCAGGTTCTATGATAACCTCTGTCTCACCAGTAGGAATATCAGTAGAAATTTTCTCTTGAGCCTCATCTACATGCTCATCATCAGAATCAGTAAGAATGAGCCTCCTCCTCTTTGCTTGAGGCACTGCAATCAGTTCTTCATCTTCACTAGAACTTTCCTCAACTGATGGTGTTGAAGGCCTATTTGCCCTTTTAACAAATCTTCTGGAATAAACAGCTGTAGGAGTTGTCTGTTTAGCCTTGGAATGTTTTGTGTTGAGGGCAGTATGTTTCTTCCTTTTTGGTTTTGATGTTGGTTGAGGATGTGTAGTAGTGACAGGGTTTGTTGGTTCAGGATTCATTGGTTCAGGTTGTGTTTGTGGTGATGTAGGATTAACAGTGGTTGTTGGTGTTGGCTCAGGTGATTGTATAGGTTGAGATGGTATGGTTTCAGTACGATCAGTGGCTAAAGGTTCAGGCATAGGTTGTGTTTCTGGTTGTTGTGTTTGATGTGGTTCACGTTGTGGTGATTGAGAATCTTGTGGTTGATTGACAAAGTTCTGTAAGGCAAGTGGCAATACAAAAGGAGGTATGTCTTTACCAACATCTTTGTTAGTCATATCAGAAAATATTCTCTTAGTGACTCTAAAGGGTTGAATCTCATCAGCTTCATCAACTTCTAACCCAGGTACACATGCATTAAACAAAAGTTGACAAAATCTAGCAAAATAAACTGTAGTAGACTCTGACAACTTATCACCCAAATTCATTAACATATAACGACCAAAATCAAAATTACTGCCATAGAGTAGAGAATACCCAATTTGCAGACTGTCCATTGGAATTGCATCCCAGTTGGTGACCTTCTTCTGGAATGTCCTAGTGATACAGTCGAAGAAAAAGTTCCACTCTTTTCTCAGATTTGGCCTCCTTACACTGCCCAGCTTTGCAAGAGATTCCATATACCCAATCTCTGTTAACATCTCTCTCAGATTTTGCTCAGAGACAACAACATACGAAGTATGTGTGTCGAAATCCATGGTCTCGCGAACAGTTTGTGGAGTAATCACAAACTCTTGTTCTTCATGAGAGAAGATGATAGACGGAGTTCCATTTTCCCCTCCTTCTATATACCTTGAGTTTTGCCAGAAAGTGACAACCTGAGAAGCAGATAGAGTAGCAGGTTCAACCAACGCTTGCCCAATCTCAGAGTCGCGAAGAAAGTTTTGCATCAGATGAAACGCTTCCGGAGCACGGTCGTTCTCAAGTAGAGCTGCATAATTGTTAGGCACAAAACGTAGACCAAACGAAGTGAAAGGTTTTGTTGCCATTAGATCAAGAAATAAACAAAAATCGACTGTGAAAATGATATGCAAGAAAGGTGTTTGTGAAAATGCCAAAGTGAAAAACAAAGGAGTTCTCTGTTTTGGTAAAGTGAATATGAGTGGATGAGTAGTGATTGGAACAAAAAGTAATTTGAGTAGTAATTAAAAAATTAAACTCAAATGTTTTTTCTTGAAAACACGCAACTATTCCTTGAGAAGTGTGAAAGTGGTACATAATGATGAGTGAGTGGGTGAAAGTGGGACACGTGTCAAACATGCAGCGATTCACTTAATTCACGCGCAGTAAAAGCCATTATTACTGCTGTCTTTCCGAGTATCAAGACACTTTACCACTAATTACACTAATTAAAAGTTGTCAACCACTCCATTTACTCCAAAATTTTCAAATCATCTTAATGAAAATTTACCTTAGAGTACGTAACACAATCCATCAGTGTTTGTCAAATATACAAACTTTATCACTAAAATCCTTTCAAAAATGCACAGTCGTGATTATTTTTGTGTGTGAGTAGCAGAGTTTACCAAATCAATTTTTATAGCATCAAATATTTCATAAAATCCATAAATCAAATCAATAAACACTGAATGCACAAACTCTCATATTAAACACGAAGTATATGATGAATGCTAAACTCTGTAGTTCCTTAAATACAGAAATCTGAATATCACTGTTCCCATTGATGCTCATTATTATCCAAGTAAGCACACAGTCATTATAGACAAAAAGATCAGGAGATAGACATCAAAGCATCATTCAGTGAGTTACATGTCAAAGATTTCCTCACAAACTCTCAAAGCACACAAGTGTTTAGGTGAAGTGTTTTCGCTCAAATTCAATCAGTAAAAGCAGATACTTCTATAGGCTTGAATTTCCACCAAATCTACACTACTTCGATTACATATATGCACAAATCAAAAGGACTTTATTCAGGGTTGTAATGTAGTAGGTTCAAACAGGTGAGAAGAGATGTTTTTAACATGAGTGAATTTCGAACTGAACAAGTTTACAGACCATTGTTCAGTCACACTGTTAGTACATATTTGTACAAGATGATCAGTATATATACCCTTTTTTTATTATTATTATATATACCGAGTAAACTTTTCTTTTCTTGAGAAACACTCACCTGCTTGCATTTGATTTATCAAAAGAATATAACTGCTCTTAATACTTCAGAGTTTAAGAAAAATGAGCAGTTAATTAGGCTCAAAGGGGTTTACTGAGGGTAGTGTTTATGAACAGTGTTTATGAACAGTATTCAAAGAAGTTTTGAACAGTGTTTGAAGAAGGATGGTTAAAACCTAGTGCCTTTATCATTTTCATGCACACACATATCATGTAGTCTCAAAATGGTTTAATGCAAGTTCTAGAGCAACATACTTATTGATGAACATCACACAGCAATAAAATCTGATTGATATAAAATGTATCAATCAATTATTTGGCTCAAGATCTCACAGGGTGTAGACATGAACTGTTTCTCACCAAATTAACAATGACACATCTCAAGTTTTAAAATTTTCACAAGTGCAAACAAGGAATCATCAAGAACTATGTATGTCTTGGAAACAGAGTGTTACTAATCAGAGTTTAGAATTCATCAATATCAGAAGTTATTCATGAGAGGCAATGCACTCAGTATTCATAGATTCAGAGTTTAAGATCAAATAAACTAAGAGATGCTCTAAATATGAAACAGTATCATGCTGTGTTAACTTACTGCACAATTTCTAATTAGATCACAGTGACTCAGAAAGACTCTTGATTTATTCACTGAGAATCATGCTTCATACATTTTTCTTCATTGGTATTTTCATTCAGACAAAAATCAACTCAGAATTCACAGAGTTTAACAAACATATTAACAGTGTATGACCAACAATCATGCTGACAGAGTTTACCAGTGTGAGAATAGAAACATGTGAACAGAGTATGCATAACAGAGTTTAATAAACAAGGTTCACATAGCACTTTAGCAATTCACAGAAATATGAGCAGCACATTTTATAAGAAAATTTTTGAGTCTAACCAACATGTTTAGTCAAAACCAGATACCATCCCTAGTTCATTGACCAGTCTTGTAAATGCTGCTTCACTTAGAGGCTTGGTGAAGACATCTGCAAGTTGTTAATCTGTAGGCACAAAGTGAAGCTCAATATTGCCTTCCTCTACATGCTCTCTGATAAAGTGATACCTTATTCTGATGTGCTTGGTCATTGAGTGTTGTACTGGATTACCTGTCATTGCAATAGCACTTTGATTATCACAGAAAATATGTATTTTGCTATACCTTAACCCATAATCCAGCAATTGATTCTTCATCCATAGAATCTATGCACAACAACTACCAGCAGCAATATACTCTGCTTCAGCTGTAGATATTGATATTGATTTTTGTTTCTTGCTGTACCAAGACACAAGTCTGTCACCAAGAAATTGACAACTTCCACTTGTGCTTTTTCTGTCAATCTTACAACCTGCAAAATCTGCATCAGAGTAACCAAGTAGCTTAAAGTCTGATTCTCTTGGGTACCACAGCCCTAAAGTTACAGTGCCCTTGAGATACTTGAAAATCCTCTTCACAGCGGTTAAATGTGGTTCCCTTGGATCTGCCTGAAACCTTGCACACAGACAGGTGGTATACATGATATCAGGTCTACTAGCTGTTAAATGAAGTAGAGAACCAATCATTCCTCTGTAACTTGTCATATCTACTGATGACCCTGCATCTTTGTCCAATTTTGTTGCAGTTGCCATGGGAGTTGTTGCAGATGAGCAGTCAAGCATGCCAAATTTCTTGAGAAGATTTCTGGTATATTTTGCTTGATTGACAAAAATTCCATCATCTGTTTGCTTCACCTGTAAGCCTAGAAAATAGCTTAGCTCTCCCATCATACTCATTTGATATCTTGACTGCATGAGCTTGGCAAACTTCTTACAGAGTTTATCATTAGTAGATCCAAAAATGATATCATCAACATATATTTGAACTAAGAGCAGGTCACTACCAGATTGAAAGTAAAACAGAGTTTTGTCAATAGTACCTCTGTGAAACCCACTTTCTAGTAGAAATTTAGCAAGAGTTTCATACCATGCCCTTGGTGCCTGCTTAAGTCCATAGAGTGCCTTGTCTAACCTGTAGACATGGTCTGGATATTTTGGATCTACAAAACCAGGTGGTTGTTCAACAAATACTTCTTCTTCAAGTTTTCCATTCAAAAAAGCACTTTTCACATCCATTTGAAAAACCTTGAATTTCTTGTGAGAAGCATAGGCAAGAAACATCCTTATTGCCTCCAATCTGGCAACTGGTGCAAAAGTCTCATCATAATCTATTCCTTCCTGCTGTGAATAGCCTTTAGCTACCAGTCTTGCTTTGTTTCTTGTGATAACACCATCACTGTCAGTTTTATTTCTGAAAACCCATTTAGTACCAACAATGGATCTGTTCTTTGGCCTTGGTACAAGGGTCCACACTTCATTTCTCTCAAACTCGTTTAGCTCTTCTTGCATTGCTGTTATCCAGTCAGCATCTTTAAGAGCTTCATCTACTTTCTTTGGCTCAGTTTGTGACAAGAATGCATGAAACAGACATTCATTTGTTGTTGCACTTCTTGTCCTTACTCTTGCATCTGGATCACCAATAATCAAATCAGGTGTGTGTGACTTAGTCCATTTTCTTGCAGAAGGCAGATTGCTTCTGTCATCATATGATCCTCCCCCTTGATCCATGCTCTCCTAATTTTCTTGGTGCCTTTCTTCATTTTCTGATGCTCCCCCTGAATGTGACTGCTCAGAATTTGAGCTTTCAGATTTTGAATCAACAGAGTTTGATTCCGAGTTATCAACTGAGTCACTATCAGTATTTGAATTATCACTTTGATGTGATTCTTCATGCTCCCCCTCAACTGGTTCTTCCCTTGTTTCTGATTGAAGAGTCTCTTCAGTATTTACCAGTAGAGGTTCAGAGTTTAGCTCAACAGAGTTTGTCAGATCAGTCTCATCAGAGTTTACTTTGTCAGAGAATAAATCTTCATTTTCAAAGTGCAGTTGATCATGTTCATTAACATCTTCAAGTCCAGTTACTTTCTTGTCATCAAATGACACATGAATTGATTCCATGATCACTTTGGTTCTCAGATTATAAACTCTGAATGCCTTAGTTGACAGTGGGTAGCCAACAAAAATTCCTTCATCTGCCTTTAGGTCAAATTTAATCAACTGTTCAGGATGAGTCTTCAACACAAAGCACTTGCATCCAAAAATATGAAAATATTTTAGATTTGGCTTTTTCTTTTTCACCATTTCATATGGTGTTTTACCATGCTTGTTGATCAGTGTTGCATTTTGAGTAAAACAAGCAGTTTGAACTGCTTCTGCCCAGAAATATGTTGGCAATTTTGCTTCATCTAGCATGGTTCTGGCAGCTTCTATCAAGGTTCTGTTCTTCCTCTCCACTACACCATTTTGTTGTGGAGTGCCAGGTGCAGAAAACTCTTGTTTGATTCCTTTACTCTTGCAAAATTCTTCCATTGTTGAATTCCTGAACTCAGTTCCATTGTCACTTCTGATAATCTTCACTTGATTCTCTGACCCTTTGTCCAGTTGTATTATATGTTCTGCCAGTGTTAATGCAGTTTCATCCTTCTTTGCTAGAAAATACACCCATGTGTATCTGGTGTATTCATCAATAATGACTAGAGCATATTTCTTCTTTCCAAGTGACATGACATTCACTGGTCCAAAAAGATCAACATGTAGAAGATGATAAGGATCAACAATTGAAGACTCAGATTTGCTTTTGAAAGATGCTTTTCTCTGTTTGGCCTTTTGACAAGAATCACACAGGCCTTCTACATTCAACAATGACTTTGGTAGACCTCTTACAAGATCATTCTTTATTAGCTCATTGATGTTGTTCAGATTCAAATGAGAGAGTTTCTTATGCCACTTCCAACTCTCTTCACTGGACGTTCTTGTTGATAGACACACTGCTTTACCATCCGAGTTTGTTGACAATTTTATTTCATAGATATTATTGTGTCTATTTCCAACTAGTACAACTTTCCCTGTAGATTTACTGATGACTTGGCAATATTCAGGCTGAAAATCTACATGATATCCTCTGTCACAGATTTGACTCACAGAAAGCAGATCATGTTTGAGTCCTGGAACCAGAGCTACATTTGTGATGATGACACTTCCAAGATTAATATTGCCATATCCCAGAGTATGTCCTATGTTGCCATCTCCATAGGAAACTTTTGGGCCAGCCTTCTCCTCATACTCTGATAGCAGGGCTTTATTTCCAGTCACGTGTCCTGAACATCCACTGTCCACGACTAGGGTACTTACCCTGGTGCCCTGCAATCACAAACAATCACTGATTGTTAGTTTTAAGGATCCAGACTTGCTTGGATCCTTTTGCTTTATTGAATCTGTTAGTTTTTGCAGCGAATTTAGCATTATCAGAGTTTAAACTAACATTTTCATTCTTAGTACTTGCAGAATCAACTTTAACCCATTTCAAATTAGGTTTTAGTTCATAATAATTATGATAAATAGCATGATAATTCTTGCAAGTATAGATTGAGTGCCAACTACTTCCACAATGTTTGCACAGAGTTTGTGGTCTTGGTTTGACATTTTCCTTTTTCACTCCAGATTTGGAGGGTAAAGAATTAATGTCTTTGTTCTTCCTGCAAAAGCTAGCAAGATGATTAGTGCTACCACAATTATAACATGTTTTTCTAGGTGCAAATGTAGCAAGCATTGGCTTTATTCCTGATGTTATGCCTACCTTACCATTTCTGTTCTTCCTAGGCATTCTCTGTTTGTTGACAGATTTTATTTCTTTAAGCTTATGCTTAAGTTGTTTATCTGTCATTGAACCAATATTAACCTGTTTTACACAGGTTTTTACTGGCTCATAGTCAATAGCTCCATGTTCAGTTTTAACAGCACCATGAACAAATGTTCCAAATTTCTTAGTAGATAGAGGTGGTCTAATCTTGACTGTATTCTGAAACCTAAGCACATCATCCTCAGAATAACCTAGACCTACTGTGTCTGATTGAAAGACCTCTTGAGTGTCTTTTCCAGAATGTGTCCAAGTTTTAATAATGTGCTTTGCATCTCCTAATTCAGATTCTAGTTGCTTATACTTACCTAGCAACTCCTGTTCTATAAACACAGCATCATCTCTTTCTTTCTGAATTTTATTCATTTCTTCAAGTTGTTCCTCAACTAGTTTATTTCTTTCTTTGAGTTGAGAACACTCACTTTTGATTCTCTCATTTTCTAAAGTCTGATCTCTATAACTGATGTGTAATGCCTTAAGATAAATTCTCAATTCAGTTATATTATCTGTATTATAAGCATAGGTAGTTGGAGGTACCTTTAGTTCAGAATCTTCATTCTGAGTAGAGGCCATGAGAGCATAGTTCACCTCCTCATCTGAATCTGAGGTGTCTGCCCAATCTCTGCCTTTGGTGTAGAGTGCCTTTTCAGTTTTACCCTTTTTGCACTCAGAAGCATAGTGACCCATATCCTTACACTTGTAGCATTGAATCTCAGACTTGTCTTTCTTACCAGATTTAAAGTCCTTTCCCTCAGATTTCTTGAAATTTTTCTTGTCAGACTTTGAGTAATCCTTGGAGAATCTCTTTCCCTTCTTGAAGTTCTTGAATCCCATCTTCTTGAAGGTCTTAACCATCAATGCAGCCATTTGCATCATCTCCTCATCATCTTCAGAATCAGATGTTCCATCTGTGTTTGAGTCAACATCAGTGTTTGATGACTCACTTTCTGAATGAATGACCAAGGCCTTTCCTTTTGCCTTCTTCCTTGATGCTTCCTTCTTTGAAGATTTTTCTTCAACTTTCAGTGCAACAGTCTTTGACTTCCTGCTTGATCTTCTGTTTCTCTGCTCCATTTCCAATTCATGAGTCTTGAGCAGTCCATAGATTTCATCAATCTCAGTGTCAGCAAGATCATAGTTGTCTCTTATGGTGGTTATTTTCACATCCCACTTTTCAGGAAGAGAGAGAAGAAACTTGAGATTTGAATCTTCCAGATCATATTCTTTGTTAACCAATGATAGATCATTGAGTAGTTTGCAGAATCTATCAAATGCTTCTGTCATGGTTTCTTCAGACATTGCCTCAAAATGCTCATACTCTTGTGTGAGTATGTTCCTTCTGTTCTTCTTAATTGCAGCAGTTCCTTGACATCTAACCTCAAGTGCATCCCATATATCTTTTGCAGTCGTGCAGTTAATCACTTTGTTAGACATAACATTGTCAAGAGCACTGTGAAGTAAGTGCCTTACTTTGGCATCCTTAGCAATAGATGAAAGATCCTCAGCAGTTAGATCTTTCTTTTCCTTAGGAACCACCTTTGATTCCTCACCAGCAGCAGCAGCAGTTAACTTAGTAGGTTTATGAGGACCCTCATAAATTCTATCAAGATATTCTGGATCTGTGGCTTCCAGAAACATAGTCATCTTTACCTTCCAGATTGCATATTCTGATGGCTTCAGTATTGGAACCCTAATTGTTTCATACCTACTAACAGTAGTAGGTGCTTTCTCAGAACCTGATGGAGGAGGAATCTCTGCCATTGATTACTATTGTGTTTGGATCTTAAACTATAATAAAGTAACAGATTGGCTCTGATACCACTTGTTAGGTCGAATACACAATATATATAATCAAGTACTGTATGAGTAAATAACAAGAACACACGTTTTAGCTCTTAAAACTGTTTGGAATTAATAATTCCTCTCTCAGTGATGTAAAATATCACAGAGAGCTGCTTAGGTTACAATGAATGATATTCGTTTACAATGGATACCCTTCTAGGGTTAACCTAACTGTATTTATAAGATATACAGCTACGTACAATCGTTAATTGATTCTCCTAAAATTAAGCTATACAATTGATATCAATTACGATTGCTACACGTCTTCTAAGTCAACTCGATCTCTTTGACAGCTATCCATTCTTCAAAGATATCGATTCCATATTAATATTAAATTAATCTTCAAACTCTGTTGACTTGTAGACGCTTCCAGTAGACAGACTTTAGCAAACTCTGTTGCTTTTCTAGCTAACAGTGTTTGCACTTCCATGTGTTCAACTAGCAGTGTTTACGCTTTCTTCTGTCAGCGTTTGCGCTTCCAGCTATCAGCGTATACTCAAACTCTGTTACAACTGCTTTCAACCAATAAGTTAAACTCTTTTTACCTGTAACACTTAAACACTGACATTAAATCACATCAATTATATCTAACACATATCAAGACAAATGTCACCCACTGGTGACCATAGGATTATGAGTTTTGAAACAAACCTTCTTGGAAATAAGAGAATTTATTGAGAGATCAACACGATCGTAAGAACTCATGTTGTGTGTCTCTGATAAGACATTACTAAATGTAATTAGCCTTCTTGTATTTCACAACTCACAAGTGATGGCGTCCCATCAGACTTCTATCACACAGATAGATAGTCCTTGTGGCCCCTATATGTATAGGGTTGTTCGTCTCAGTGGAAGTTGAGAATTATGAAAGAAATTCAAAGTCAAGTCAATAATAATCATCTTCTGACAATTAATTATCAGAGGGACACCTTGGATTAAAATCGAACAATTTCCAAGGCGCGATTTCCAAAGAAAAGGATAACCAGAAAGATACTGGTATTCAACAAACAAGTGGTGCTATATCACCATTGAATTATCCACTATTGAAGAAAAGTGGAAGTTTGAAATAATATCATTTGATAGGGCTTCGAAAACCTGAAGGTAAGTATAATGAAAGCCCTTGGCACAATTCAAACCAAATATGACTTAACACAAGTATAAAAATAACTTCGAAGAGGAATATATCCTTATCACAATTCTCTCTTAGAGATATGTCAAATAATTCATAGATTAAGAAGGTAATCAAAAAGATTCACCAACGGAGATATTGCCAAGGTCTCCACGGATGCCTTCCATGTCGGCTCCTCTGACGGATAATCGTTCAATCCGGAGCTGTTCTTTCCCATGCACACCCTAAGGTGCTAGATAACTTAAGTCATCGTCGACTCGTAATAGTCACTAAGGATTCAATCATTAACATTAATAATCGCAGGGAGTTCTATCTCAACATATCCTTCAACATAGCATTCAAATCTTAACTTAATCATTGGCACTACACCCGGTAGTCCAACATGAACTCTACATGAGCTCCGACGTTCTCACATAATTATACACACTCCTACTCACTCTCGTTTCTAGTTTACTATAACCTCAGCTCTGATACCAAACTGTAACGCCCCCAAATCCGGGGTTAGGGATTTGGTCGTCACACGGAAAACCTTAATAACAAATCACCTGATTAACCACATTAAACCATCTGTAGCCATTAATAATTGAGTTACAATAGCTGAGACCCCAACCACCAAGCATCTTTTAGGTTATAGGGCTAGAAACAAGAATCAACTCTTACTACTAGTATAACTTCGTTGAGAAGTACACCAGCAACTAGTACTACTTTGCGCAAAAAAACATATATATTACACATCAATCTACTTACATATAACTTACTCCAGATATAAACTTTCTAGATCATATCGTCTTCATAAGGGCACGCTGCCCGCTTTATCTAAGCCATGCAGATAACCTCGTCCGGCTACCTTCCACTGAAAAGTTAATATTTGAAAACAAGCAAGTATGAGCTAAAGAATTGCTCAGCAAGTTATTACTAGAGTTTAACAAAATATCCCATCAGGTGCATGGGTTTCCAACATTCAACCGATACTTAATATCATTCTTGAAACATTTATAACCACGAAATTCTATAGGGAAAGTATAATGTTTGAAAATAATATCAACTGAACAATGTACTAATATAATATAAAAGGTGTCGTTACAAGGTAATTAAATAGCCACATCTTGTTTGCGCAGTAATACACCAACATAAACTTGCTGGTTATTCAATATGAAATCACTTACTTATTGATAATATAATATCAGTTCGCTTTTGTAACAAGATAATAATCACTACATCATCTTAGTATAATACCTCAAGGTAATATAACATTTAAAATCAAGCTCTCAATATAATCTTTCCATTTCCTTTTATACAACAACTGTATGTAAAAGTAATATAAAATCAGTTTCTCTTCTTACTGTAAAACAATTCCATCATTTCATACCATTTTCCTTTTTCAGTACACAACTCTGAAACCATTATCAATTCTTTCTTTTAAGTTTTGGGGATTTTCACTGTTGCCGAATACGTGAGGCACGATGATCAGTCGTCCTCCGTACCCGTCCCTTTTTACTACCGGTAGAAGGAGGAAGGTACACCACTACATCCCCCTGGAGGAAGGTATACCACTACATCCTCCTTCGGCAACTCTTGGGCCGAATTAAAATATTGATTGCTGGACTGTGCAGCACACAGCCTCCTACGCTTTTTGTTGCTATCCCCCTTTTTGTCAAATCATTTTTCCATTATCAAACACCATTTCACATTTTTCCACTTTTCCGTTTCCATTCGCATTTCCATTCACATATATCATTTTCATTTCCATTTCCATTTCACCTTTCCATATTTCACATTTCTGTTTCACCTTTCCATTTTCATATCCGTATTATAATCATTTGAAAACATTTATACAGGTATATCAATTCAAGACATACATTCATTTCACTATGAAATTCCTTAAACAACCTTTTAACAATATATAATCACCCTTAGAACACTTAGAATATCTAAAGAATAACTATTCAATAATCCATTTTAAATGAATATTATAATTAATATTCATTGAATTAAATAACCATTAAAATAACATTTATCATTATCCTTCCAGACATTTTTAACCAAAAATGTCTCATTTATAACCATCGAAATATCTTTATTATTATTCCGGAACAAAGCAATTTTAAGAAAACATTTTAAAAAAAATAATATTCATCTAATTAAATAAATTTAATTAGACGAATAAGGTTTATTTAATTAGTAGATGCCTCAAGAGGTATCTACTAATTAAATAAACACTAGTTTGTTGGTGATGTTGCCATTAGGTTAATTATTGCGAAATTCTTTCTAAAACTTTGTCCGGGTTTTCGAAAATATACATTTCAAGATAACCCCTTCCACTTTTCCATTCATATATCCATACATTTAAATTACACCAACTAAAATACTTTACATGTAAATCCCTTTTTAACAAAATCTGTAAACCTCAACCTTTGTCCCCTTATATAACAAAATATTTATTAATAACGTCTGACAGGGTTTAGAACTCAAAGATCCTCAATTTACACATAACTGTGATATTATAAAATAACTTTAGATAACAACTGATACCATAATATCATAAAAATAACCATAATAACAACTGATATCATTCCCTCCCATATCACTTTACTCCTTATAGTATATCACTCTCTCCATATCACATATATTTCCCAATCAAACCATTTTACTTAAAACTAAACAATTTGTCAAGATAAAGATAGAAGAACTTTTGCAAATATGGACTGAAGTCTTATTCCACACATTTCATATATTTCAAAATAAATATACTCTGAACGATAGAGTATGTATAAATAAACTTGGCTCTGGTCCTTAGCACCAAACGGAACACCGCGAATAAATCCTTGGCGTTTCGCCCAAGTAGTTCCATGAACTTTACACGACGCCTCGATCCTTCCTTTTTGATACACGTTGCTCCACTTGATCACGCCCTAATGGTACTGTAATTGTTACGAGTACGTGTCAGTCCCCCCTCGTATCTCGAGTAGACATCACTCAGAATTACCACTAATTCACATAAAGTCGTACTATAGTTGTTATCCCTATAGCTGACTACTCAAATACCAATTAATGCACATAACACATTTAGTCAACTTCACTTAACATATACAATTATAATACTAGTGTCATTCTATGACAAAAACTCAGTTTATAAATAATCCTCAAAACGCATTTAATCCCTGAAACACATAAATCCTTGAATTAAATCACTTAGCACATAAATCCTTGAGACAACAATTACCCTCAAATTAATTCACTTAACACATATACACATAAACAGTTAACACCCAATCATACCTTTAAACCATTGAAATCAAATAAGTTAAATAAATTAAAAATGCAGGGGATTTTTAGAAAATTTCGGCATGTAGTATTCGTTTATCGGACTATGGGCACAGCCCCTCCATGCCAAACAAAACAATTTATAACCCTGCTTTTGATAAAATAAAAGCTGCCTCAATTGCAGCAACATAAAGTAAACAAATAAGAAAATACCCGCCCAGACATGCGGCACCTAGCACATAATAATTAACACTACTACTTACGCTACACCAATGATCGTATTTCTCACGCATTTTACTGATACACGTGACAACCAATCATTGATGTTCGTAAGCCCTAGGGAACAACCCCTAGCACTAACTATTACTTACGCTATATCAATGATCACATCACTTAAGTATATTAATTATACTCGTGATAGCTAATCATGGATATTCGTAAGCCCTAGGGATTAGTCGAAAAGAATTACACAAGTCCTTTAAATATTGACATTTAAAAAACTTGTGATCTTCTCATAACCCCTAGCACAATTCTAATTATTATAAAATTCTAACATTTAACATGTATCACGTATTCCCATACTTACCAACACCAAGTAATTGACGATTATACATTCAACAAATACTAAGACTTGATTTATAACATTTAGCATATAACCATTTATAGCTAATAAAACTCTCAATTACTATGACTCAATTCATACCATTTAGCACATAGCATTTACAGTTTAGCCAACTCACATATTATCCGACAACTCATAATTACCCACTAACGACCACAACTAATCCCAACCATTACACTTAGCAATTAACAATTAACACATAAGCTCGCAATCAATACCACTAATTGCAATTAACAAATATATACTTTCCGAATTAAATCTCGGAATTTAATCTAACTACTAAAATTAACACATTAACTCACAATTTAACTAATTAAATCACAACCATATTCTCCAAATTCAATATACACTAATTATCAAAATTAACACATACATCTCATAATTTACAACTAACTAAATTAAAACAATTAAATAATTTAAAAATACGGAATTTAAATAGGTAGACACGAAATTATACCATTTCAGTTCCGATTCGATCCGTCGGAAAATCCATCTCCACCATCTCTCTCCTCTCTCTCTCTCTCTCTCTATTTCCTCCTCGCGCCTGCTGCTACCAACACTCGCGGCTGCGCCGCCCCTCCGCCGGCCGGAGCCACCGCACGCCTCCCTTCTCCGTTCAGTCGAGCTCCTCCAACACCGATACACACACGCGTGTATACCCACACACGTACACGAATGGATCTGCACACACACACTAGCACACACTTACACACGTATATATGTATGTATATATCACTCTAATTGTTTTAATTCCAAACCCCCAAAATTCAATTACAAACCCTGATTTCTCCCCTCTTTCCACTTTCTCTTTCCCCGATTTACAATATGTGGTGTTTGTGTGTGTTTTGTGTTATTGGGCTTGGCCCAATATACTTATATTACTACTAACACTTAACTCCGAGCCCAAATAAAACACTACTCATTCTTGTAAAAACTAATACACATCTTTTATAAATCGAAATTAAATAGAAAATTGGGAAAATTAAACTTTTCATTTTTAAAATGAAGAGTATAAAATTATGAACACCCACATATTTTTAAAATATTTTTCGGATCAAAAATGAATTAAATATGAATTTTCAAAGTTTTGATCCTTTAAATACAATAAAACTCTTAAAATCATTTTAAAATACTGAAACATCCAAATTAATTCACCCAACCATTTTAAAAACTAAATAATATTATAAAGATAATATTACAAAAGATTTCATGATTTTTAATTCCTCCGATAATTTTATAAAATTAACAGAGGATCAAAATGCATGATTTAAATATATTTAAATCCTCAAAAATATAAATAAAATACATCATCCTTCACAGCTCACACAAATCATCATATAAACACATAAACACAACTTCACATACATTCCACCTCCCAACAATAATCACATAATATAGTTCATAATTACACTGAAGCAGACAATAATTAAATAATTCGCTTTTGAAATTCCTTGAACTGGAATAATGAACAATAAAATAAAATAAAAATTTTTCCTCCTCATTTTAGGAAAACATTAATATTCTTAAAATAATACTAAAATCATTTTCTGAAAATTCGAGTTATTACACCATCTCTCACTAAAATAGACATGTCTGTTTCAGAGTATAAATGCATGATTGAACAACTATCTGTTGAAATGTTTAACATTCATACTAGTATGACTGCTGCTAATGAAGAGATTGCTAAACTGTCTACTAGAAATGAAATGTTAACTAAAAAGAATGAGGAACTCGAGCTAACTGCTATGCAAGTGGAAAACCTTAAGAAAGAAGTTGAATATCTGCAGAATAAGGTTTTGTGTGCTAGTCAGGTTGAAAAGGCTCTTAGGGATGAATTAGCTGAAAATGAATTCAAACAAAAAACTTTCAAGAAATCATCTGGTCTAGTGAAATCCTACTGTGAGAAAATTGAAGCAAAACCCAAGGCTGCTATTGGACTTGATTATGACACTCTTAAACAGAGAAAAGGCTATGCTGTCATTGAAGATGACACAGTTGTTCATGAGGAAGTGCCTCACATTTTGAAAAAGACTGAAAATCCAATTTTTAAGGAACCAACATTTGAAATTGATGAGGATGCCTTACTCATGAAACAAATGTTGAATGATGAGGATGAGGCACAATCAAATGAACAACAAGCATCTTCCAAGAGTGAGAGTGTCAAGTCAAAAGCCAAGGAGCCAGTAGTTGATAGGCCAAGACCTAAGAAGTTTGTTAAGTTTGTTTCAGCTGGGAAGAGTGAATCAGAAAAGAAAGTGACTAAGAAGAAACAGAACAGAAATGGCAAGTTAGGGATTAACAAGGATAACAACTATGCTTATATGCCTAATGCCCCTAGGAAAACTTGTCAGAACTGTTTCAGTACCAATCATTTAACTCATGCATGCAAGAAACCTACTGGTAGTGTATCTAAACCTTTCTATGATTGTTCTGTGCCTCTAAGACATAGAGATGCACCATTTTGTGATAAATTTGACTGTATGCCATGCAATATGAATGTTATGACTAGTTGTTTCAATCTGAGAAGGTAATTCATTGATGGTTGTTTCAGTCACAATTCTCACACACACTACAACAGGTCAAAGTCTTCGAGTCCTCCTAAAGCTAGGAAGGTACCTCTGTCACCTAAGTCTGAAACCTCAGGTTCAAAGACTTCTAACAGTGACAAGAAGACTAATGCCAAGAAAGTTGACAAGCATGTTGTTTATGATAAAATTGTTTCTAAGTCACATGGACCCAAACTTGTTTGGATACGAAAGGAAAAGTAATACCTTTGTGTTTGCAGGGCAAAGAAAGTGAAAAGAAGGTCACGTGGATTTTGGACAGTGGATGCTCAAATCATATGACTGGTGATATGGCCCTACTATCACAGTATGAGGAAAAGGCTGGCCCAATGGTTGCTTTTGGAGATGACAGCATGGGTAACACATTGGGATATGGCAAGTTGAAAGTTGGTAATGTCATCATTGAAGATGTAGCACTAGTCAAGGGGCTCAAGCATAATATGCTAAGTGTTAGTCAGTTTACTGATAGGGGATTCAAGGTGGATTTTGACAAAGATGAATGTTTGATCACCCACAAAAAGACTGGTGATTTTGCTCTATCTGGAGTAAGGAAGGGAAGCCTGTTTGTAGCTAATATGGATTCTGCAAACAAGGACAAAATTTGTTGCTTCTACTCAAAAGCATCAAATGAAGATTGTTGGCTGTGGCACAAGAAACTATCACACCTGAACTTCAAAGCCATTAATTCTCTAGTCAAAAGAGAGT
This sequence comes from Kitagawia praeruptora, assembly GCA_037693485.1. Lineage (NCBI taxonomy): Eukaryota > Viridiplantae > Streptophyta > Magnoliopsida > Apiales > Apiaceae > Kitagawia > Kitagawia praeruptora. The sequence goes on from CM075351.1 coordinate 128,543,595, forward strand.
TAGTGAGAGGCATGCCCACACTTGAATTCTGTCAAGAAGGAGTGTGTGAGGCTTGTCAAAAAGGAAAGATGAAAAGATCAAGCCACAAGACAAAGACAGTGACATCAATAACCAAGCCCCTACAACTCATTCATATGGATTTGTTTGGGCCTGTCAATATTATGTCACTAGGAAGAAAGAAGTATGCCTTGGTGATTGTTGATGATTTTACAAGGTATACATGGGTGGAATTTCTGGCATCAAAAGATGAGGCTCCACAAGTAATCATTGAGCATATAAAGAAAGTTGACAAGGAAGCAAAGGCCAACAATGCAAGTGTGATTGCACTGAGAAGTGATAATGGAACAGAGTTCAGAAATGCCATACTTGAAGCATTCTGTAAAGAGAATGGTATTTCACAGCAATTCTCAGCTCCAAGGACTCCACAACAAAATGGGGTTGTTGAGAGAAAGAATAGAACTCTAATTGAGGCTGCTAGAACAATGTTACTTGATGCAAAAATGCCTACATGTTTTTGAGCTGAGGCTGTGAGCACTGCATGCTATATCCAGAACAGAACCCTCATCAACAAAAACACTGGAAAGACACCTTATAACTTGATGATTGGAAAGAAGCCTACTCTAAAGTATGTTCATACTTTTGGAAGCAAATGCTTTGTATTGAAGGATAATTCTGAATATGTTGGAAAATTTGATGCAAAAGCATTTGAAGGAATTTTTCTTGGCTACTCTATGGAAAGAATTGCATACAAGGTTTATGTCATCAGTCAAAAGAAAGTTATGGAAAGCACAGATGTGACATTTGATGACAGCAAACTACCTGGACTAGAAGAAGCCAATGATGAAGATAAAGATCCATTGAAGTTTGATAATCTAGATGATTCTGATGAAGAGACTGAAACTGAAGTTGAAACTCGAGTTCAACAAACTCAAGTGAATGATGATACAAGAGAAGAATTTGTGCCAATCAATAGTGAAGAAACAAGCATCCAAGACACACCTGTGAGTAGTGGCAACTTCACAGGGGGAGGAAATGAGAATGACCATGATGTGGATGATGAAGCAACATCAAGAATGAGAAATCAGGCTGAGCACTCAAGGATATGGGATAGATCACACACTGCAAAGCAAATCATTGGAGATCCGAATGCAGGAGTAAGGACTAGGAGAGCAACTCAGAATGAGTGCCTCTATGGCTGTTTTCTATCACAAGTTGAGCCTAAGAGACTTGATGATGCACTGTTGGATCCAGATTGGATTATTGCTATGCAAGAGGAGCTGAATCAATTTGAAAGGAACAAAGTATGGGAACTTGTGCTTGCACCAAAGAACAGAACCATTGTTGGAACAAAATGGGTTCCAAAGAATAAGATGGATGAAGATGGTGTAATTATAAGGAACAAAGCAAGGTTGGTTGCAAAAGGATACTCTCAACAGGAAGGCATTGATTATGATGAGACATTTGCTCCTGTTGCTAGATTAGAAACCTTCAGAATATTCTTGGCATTTGCTGCTCATTCAAACTTTAAAGTATATCAAATGGATGTCAAAAGTGCATTTCTGAATGGAGAGTTGGAAGAAGAAGTTTATGTGCAACAACCACCTGGTTTTGAGGATCCACACTTCCCAGAATTTGTCTACAGATTGCTTAAGGCATTGTATGGACTTAAGCAGGCTCCAAGAGCATGGTATGATACTTTATCACAATTTCTTCTTGAGAATCAATTCACTAGAGGCACACTGGACAAGACATTGTTTTACAAGAAGCATGGTGATGATCTTATCTTAGTTCAGATCTATGTGGATGATATCATTTTTGGTTCTATAAATGAGAAGCTGTGTGAGAAATTTTCTAAACTCATGCAGAGCAGATATGAGATGAGTATGATGAGAGAGTTGACATTCTTTCTTGGGTTGCAAGTCAGTCAAAGGAAGGATGGTATCTTTATCAGTCAGACCAAGTATATCAAAGATTTATTGAAGAAGTTTGCCTTGGAAGACTGCTCACCTGCAAAGACACCCATGGCCACTCCCACTAAATTGGATGAAGATGCTAAAGGCAAGAAGGTAGATATCTCAGTCTACAGAGGCATGGTTGGTTCTCTACTCTATCTCACTGCAAGTAGGCCAGACATCATGTTTGCTACATGCTTGTGTGCAAGGTTTCAATCAAATCCAAAAGAATCACATTTGGTTGCTATAAAAAGGATCTTTAGATATCTGAAGGGCACTCCAAACTTGGGACTATGGTATCCTAAGGACACAGGGTTCAATCTGGTTGGTTATTCTGATGCTGATTATGCTGGATGCAGAGTGGATAAAAAAGCACCTCAGGTAGCTTCCAGTTTCTTGGACAAAGGTTAGTCTCTTGGTATAGCAAGAAACAACAATCTGTGTCAACTTCTACAGCTGAGGCTGAATACATAGCTGCTGGAAGTTGCTGTGCTCAAGTGCTTTGGATTAGAAATCAACTTAGAGATTATGGACTTGTGTTGGAAAGAATTCCAATCATGTGTGACAACACAAGTGCAATCTCTATAGTTGCCAATCCTGTCAATCATTCTAGGACAAAGCACATTGACATCAGATATCATTTCATAAGGGAACATGCAACTAATGGAACCATTTAGTTGCATTATGTTTCTACAGACAAATAACTAGCTGATATATTCACTAAGCCATTAGATGAAGCTACCTTCACAAGGTTGGTTAGTGAGATTGGAATGCTGAATTCTTCAGATTCTGGCTAAGTGAATACAGCATCTAGATTGTTGCAGCAGTAAACACTTACTTTATCTAAATTCTTAATATTTTTGGAGTAAGTGTTGGCTGAAATATGATTTATAAATACTTCAAATCTGTTGCATATTTGGAAAATCATATTCTCTTGTTAACTTGAAATTTCTATGAAATTTTGAGAAAATCACTATTTAATTTGCTAGAATATTCGTGAATGAATATGGCTGGTAAATTTTGAAAAGATAGTGAAAAATAATTCGACAAGTCAGACTTCTCAAGTGATTCACTATTCGACATCTCTAACAAGTCTCTTTAGAGCACTCTCGAGTTCTCGAATAGAGTCTTTTAGAGTTCTCGAATAGAGGTTTCCTTGACTTCTCGAATATAGTGTTTTAGTTCTCGATTGACTGAGTTCTAAAATACTATATTTGAGTTCTCGAATCATTTGAAAAGGCTGATTTCTCGCTGAATTTTAACCGATTTTGGATTTTTATTCAGAATTCAGAATTACTCATAAAAATATATTTTACCTAATTTAGATTTATTTCTAAGTTAGATAACTGCCAGCTGTGAGCTACAACCTGCTTGAGTTATCGAATAAGACTTTCTTGACTTCTCGAATAGTTGTTTTCTACTTCTCGAATGCCTGACTTGTCGATATAGAACATACATCTAATCGACAATTCAAGTACTTCATACTTTTACAACTTCACATCTATTCGATTCATTTCATTCAATTTCTCAAGCATCCAAACTCCCAAACCCTCTGAAACCCTAACTTCAAAAGCTAAATTTCTTCTTCAACCTTCGATTTCTTCTCTCTCTCTCACACAAATGGCAAAAGTAAAGTTCAACACCAATTTCATTGCTCTAACTAGTGATGTTGAAGCACCCAACGCCAATTTCAAGTGCATTGTGAAGTGGATGTCTGAATCTTACATCAAGAATGCTCTATCTGTTAACCCAACTCTATATCTCGACATTCTAGAACAGTTTTAGCAGTCTGCTACAGTGGAGGTGGTGGCTCTTGACTCTGCAATATCCTCGTACATCATCTACTGCAAGATTCAAGACAAAAATCTCACTATCACTACAGAGGATATGAATGAGGCACTTGGGATGGGTACCAAAGGAGAGGTGTATGACCCACTTGCTACAAATGCTGAATTGGAAGACTTCTTTGATTTCATCAAATATGCAGACAGAATCAGTCTTGGGCACTTAAACAGGAAGCATTTGAGGAAGGAATGGAGTTATGTGTTTGCTACACTTCTTCAAGTCTTCACTGCAAGAAAATCTAGCTATGACCAAATCAGTACTCCTGCACAGCAAATAGGCTATGCCTTAGCTTATGGAAAGAAGATAGACGTTGGTCTCATCATTCTGCAGGAGCTGTATGGGAGACTTGGTAAGAATTCAGCCAAGAGAGGTAATGAAATTTTCTTCCCTCGTTTTATTCAATCTGTCCTTAATTTCTTAGATGATAAATTGATTGAATTAGATGGGATGAATAAAAATAGAATAGGCTATCCTAAATCCATGACCAAACTCATTTTTGGTAATTTGGAGACTAGGAATGATGTGGATGTAAGACTTAACATAACTCCTCATATGGAGAGTTTGTTTAGAACTTACCCCCACAACATGCCAACATTTGCCTCTAAGTCTGAGTTAGCTAAGCCCAAGCAAGTAGAACAAAATGCTAACCCAGGGCTAGCTAACCAACCCTCTCAACCAAACACTTTACCAATTACTGAACCAACTGCATCATCCTCTCAAAAGGGCGATGTTAGTAAAAAGAAGAGAAAGGAAGTATTGTATGCACCCTTAAATATTTTATCTGAAGCAGCATTAGCTGTTGAACTAGGTCTAGAAAGTAAGGAACCAGAGTCACCCTTACTAAGGCCAAAGAAGAAGAAGAAAACTAAGACCACCTCTTCAGTCACACAAATGGCTGAAGTTGTAAAATCAAGGGCAAACAGCTCACTAGATGTGTCCTCTCAACAGGGTGCATCTATAGAATCAAGCATCCTCCCCAATGCACCTTCTTGTATTGAGTCAGCACACATGGGAGTGATAAGGCTGACACTACACTGAGTGGAGAGCACATAATACTTGAAACTCCCTCTATCTCTCAGGAGGAGTTGCCAAAATCTACTCTACCACACACTACTCTTCCAGAATCTTCATCTCATATTTCTTTATAGCCTGCAACTCAAGCAATTGAGGAGCAAGGCATTGATCATCAAGAATTCTTTTCTCTTGATGAGCCAATGAACTCAAGTGACTTGGTGCATGACACCCTGTTCACCACCCAGGACCCACATTTAGATGGTGAGGGAATGCATGCTGGGGCATCTCCTAATGACACCATCACAAATATAGAGGTTCCACTAGTTTTCACTAGAGACTCTGTGCCTGTGTCACCTGCTGGTGTAACTCATCCCACTTCTGTGGAGACACTAGTAGTAGAGTTTTTCCATCCGGTTACAGAAGTTGCATCTGTAACTGAGGAGTCTAGCTTGCCTAGCTCTAGCTCTGACTTTATGTCACAATGGCTGAAGCCTGTTCACCATGACAGTGCTTTAGGATCAGGGTTTGTTCCACAACAATTGACGGTTGAAGCACTTCAAAGCTTAATTGTGGATCAGATTCCTGAGTTCACAAAGATTGCACATCACCTCCTCACTGCCAACCTACCAAATCCTGACTATGAAGCTATTCTCCTGTGCCATAAAGAGGATGTGGAGCAACAACAGGCCAAAATTGTGGATGAGTCTGAGAGAGAAGGCAATATAGATGCCTGGCTTCAAGGAAAGTATGACATTCCTCTCTCAGAAGGCCTATAGTACCTCAGAGAAGAGTACATCACTTTACTAGGGTCCAATGCCAATTCTCTCACCCCTAGTGCTGTGTATGAAGCAGTCAATGACAGTTACAAGGGAATTCTCAAGGCTGCAAACTACCTTGGCAAGGGTCTAAAGACAGAAGTCTCAGAAGTGTGTATAGCCACAACCAAGGAGGTGCATGAGCTAAAAAGGGTTTTTGATTCCAAATTCCCTCAACTGGAAACTGTGGTCAAGGAAATTCTAGCCTGCAAGTCTAGTTGTATCAAAATGGACAATGGCTTGGCCCTTCTCAAGGATACTGTCACAGGGCTGGGGCATAAGTTTCAATCTCTGTCTGATCAAACCACAGACTCAAATGCCATGCTGAGAATACTGTTCAAGAATCAATATGGGGATAAGCTGGTAACTAAGGTCCCTGTTCATGACATGACCAAGTATGAAGTCCAGAGACTCAAGGATCAATCACTTTCTGGTTTCAGGGCACATGAGCTATTCACTAAAGTGGATACTCTTGAAAAGGAAGTGGCTACTCTCACTAAGTCCAATGCTCATCTTACAGACAAGGTTGCACTTCTCAATGATCAGTTGGACACTCAAGCAACCACCATAGCTGATGTTCTTCTGCATCAACAATCTATGTTGGCTGCTATGATGAAGCATATGGGTCTTCCTCTCCTTGAAGAATCTTCCACCCCAAAGGTCACTTCTAAAGCCTCTGTGCCTGACAACAAGCCTAAGGGGGAGAAGAGGACAAGGAATTCAAATACTAAGGGGGAGAAACCCAAGGAAAAAGGGATAAAGTTAAGAGAGGGTGATCACCAAAGGGCAAATAAATCTCCAACTCATGTGCCAGGCAAAGGAAAAACAAAGGTTGATGAGCCTCACACCTCACTGCCAGTTGTTACTCTACCAACTGTGCACGTCATTACTCCTGGTGGCCAGAAGCAATCTATCACAACCATAGTGGTTGCAGGGAGTATGCCATCTGACAAACCTCCATCCTTCATATCTGAAAGTGCCAAGCCTATAGAAGTCAAAGTAATTACTGAGGCCAAGCTACAAGAAGTTGCTAACTCAAATGTTTATCATGATAAAGCCTTCTTGGAGTTTCTGAAAGCCACAAGGGAACAGGCTGGTGACACTCAGTTCTATCTGAGGGAGTTGAAGGAGCAGATTGACTACATCACTGTCATCCCCAAGAAAGTCAATAATCTATGGTTCAAGGAGATAGTGATGATATCTAAATCAAAGATATGGCATCTAACATACAAGACTCTACAAGCCCTAAAACACTCAGAGAAATTTGCCATACTTGAGCTTATTGAGAAGAGAAATGAGAACAACAAAAGTCTGTTTGATGATTTGAGGAATGGCCAACCTTCAAGGCTGCCAGAAGTGATCAAGAAGCCATGGACAATCATCTATCAGTCTGGCACCAAAATTGAAGACATCAAGCAATTGGTCATTCCCCATGATCTCACTTTTTGAAATCACAGACTGGTCATTGCTATAATTGATCAACTACAGAAGAAGGTTGAAACCAGAAATGCTGAAGAAATTGAAGCACTGCACATTCTCAGATCTTTTATAGCAACTGGTGAAACTCCAGAGAGGGCTCAACCTAGGAGAAATAAGGATGATGACTCTGAAGACAAAAGTGATGGGAGGAGGAGACATCATAGGAGAGATAAGGGTGATGAAGATGAGAAGAAGAAGAAGGATGACAAGAATAAGAAAGATGGTGATGACCAAGGAAAAGTCTATGAGAGGAAAATTGGAAAACAATAAGCCTTAGGCATTGCTAGCAGTAACCTCACCACAACACAAGGCTCTGAGTCTAGGTTGAATACTGTTAGTAATGACCTACCAAAATCTGATTCGATGGCTTCTGCAACTGTTTTGCCACCTCAAGAAGAGGAGAAGATTCAAGTCAAGAAACCATGTGTATGTTTCAGAAAGCAAACTGCTAATGGAATACTACTATGGTCTACCAACAAGGGTCATAAGTTTCTGCCTAGCAATCATTCAAGAAGGAGTAAATTTAAGCATGCTGCAAGAAGGGTGAAGATATCGAAGTCAAAGGCACTGACAATAATTCCAGGATTGAACCTACCACCTCTGGATGAAATCTATGATGAAGACCAACTGCAGTTCATATGGGCTCAAAGAATCTATCATGTTGCCATTGTTGATGACTTTCTTGAAATAAAATATACTGATGGAAGACAGAAGAAATTCAGACAAGGAACATGTCAGCACTGGGGCAAGCTATATGACATAGAAAGAATAATTGCAATGTTGGATTATGAAGACAGAGTGGAAAGGGTATGGAAGCTGGAGTTAATTGACTTTGTCAAAATGAAGAGAGATCACCAGACAGAAATGAGAAAGAACAGTGAGGAGCTACTAAAGAAAAGGGAGGAGGAGTTTGCTGCAATGGAAACTAAGGCTGATGAATTGAGAGCTATGGGTCTGTGTAGAGTCAAGTTTAATCCTTACATCATTGAGTACAAGAAATATGGTAGAAATGTAAAGATTAGAATGGACTACATCAGTTCCTATTCTGAGAAACATCTGAATGAAGTACTTAAAGATTTATCAGGCTCCCCTCTAATTGAAGAACTCACTGCAATGAAAGACATTATTCTTGCCATGGAGGAAAATGCAAAGAAGAAAGCCAAAGAAGCTGAGGAGAAAATGAAAAATGAGAATCAGCAAGCCAAAGCTCAAGAGATGAATCCAAAATGATATGGCTAGTAGTTTTTCATAACTTGTAAGAACACTTCTGTGAACTTTCTTCAATCAATCTACATACCTGTACTTTTAAAGTTTTATCTTTATGTATGTTAGGCTTGTTTTCAGACATGAAATTGTGACTAAGGGTCTCACTCACAATTTGGGGGAGATTGTTAGTTACAGAGGCATGCCTGTATACATCTAATAACAAGCCTAATTGTTTGTAATGCTTTGCATTACTTACATGACCTCTTAACTGAGGGAACCTCTAGTTGTAGAGTTTCTGTTTGTATTATACTTGTAGTAGGCATCAAATCCTAGTTGTGTAATTGTATTTATAGAGTCTAGAATAATGCTTGAAAGAAGTTCCAAGGTTCATGCCTCAAGCAAGAAGATAAAGACTGTCAAATAATCACAGTTGGGATTTGAAGAAATGAAGAATTTGCCTAAGTACCAATTCGAGAAGTATATTTGTCTATTCGATAAGTCCAGCATTCGAGAAGTCAGGGATTCGATATCTCAAGACACTATTCGATATCTCTGAATACACTGTTCGATATCTCATTCGATACCTCAGAGATTCGACATGTCTATGTACTCTATTCGAGAACTCAGGAAGTCAACAAGTCATAGTAGTATTCGAGTTCTCAAGGAGTCAACAAGTCAAAGTTCCATTCGATATCTCAAGGACTCAGAAAGCTATTCGATATCTCAAGGATTCGACAAGTCAAGTGTTCTATTCGACAACTCAAGGAATCCTGAAGAAAAGAGCTATTCGAGAAGTAATTCGATATGTCAATATAACAGTGTTCGAGAACTCAGAGTTATCGATCAAGTCAATTCTAGTTCTCGAATCAACTACTTAGTCACTTCTCGAATACATTCTTGGAGACAAAGTACTGAAGAAATTGTACAAGTCAGAAACCTGCAATAAGCCAATGCACTTTATGGACCACAATCTGTAACGTGCTCTGGAAAGCCTACAAGGAAGCTTGGAGAGATATAGAAGAGACAAGGGGCTAAAGAAGTGGATCTGAACAGGCTTTGCAAAGTCAAATCTGTAACCGTTTGGACACTTACTCAAAAAGGATAGACAGACTAGAAAGTAATTTGTTCAGCTACCTTATTTGTAGTAAGCTGTATCCATGTTCTATAAGGATACAGCCTCGCTTCCTTAGTTAATTAACTTTGTAACTTTGTGAGTCAAGTTTTTCATACACTACAAGCTGTATCTCTCTGAGAAAAACGAAGCTGAGAATACTATCATTTGTATTCACAGATTGTAGCAACCTTTATCTAATAATACATTAGATCAATGTGATAACGGTGTCTTGTGTTGTTCTTTATCTGCATCTTCACTTCTGCACACACAAACTCTTATTTGCTACATAGACTCTTAAACAAAGAAAAGTTCAAGAATACATTCACCCCCCCTCTGTATTCTTCTATCGTATTCAATACTTAACATATAGTTAGTAAAAACTTAATCTTGTTATTTGTCTTAGCAGTGGATAATAATCATACATTGTTGCATAGGTGCATGAACTGAATTGAAACCATAACCAGATCTCTGTGGGAATGAACTCAACTTATATATGTATTACTTGTGACCACGTACGCTTGCGTGATTTAGTGCAAACACTCCCCTGCTTCCTTCTCTTCGACTGAAATTTCCCCTCAACCCAGCCTCCTCCTCTTTTCTTTTCTTTTCGATGCAAACTCCCTATCTCCCTTTTCTTTTCTCAATTTTCCTTTGACTGGCCGCTGTTTACTTATTGTCTGTTTTCCGAGTCTCTACCGAGTTTTCATCGATTTTGTTCTCGCAGCTTCGAGTTTGAGTTTGATTAAGTATGATTGTGGTTCGTATTGTGATTGGTTGAGTCGAGTCAGTTAATTGTTCTTGCTGGGTTTAGTCAAGTTTATTTCCAAATTCGAGTTGTTGTTTTTGAGTCTGAGTTCTGAGTTTAGTTTACTGAATCATGGTTTTTTGTTTGTTGAATTCGACTTATGATTTCTTGTTTCGAATTACTAGGTTAGCAGGTTTTGGTATGCTGAGTTTGTAGGATTTGCAAATGGTCGTTTTGTTTGATCGCTGAGTTCATTTACTGGGTTCCCGAGTTGAGTAGCAATGTTAGGCTGAGCTGGTTTTGTTTTCTCTTTGGTCTTTGTTTGCTTGTTCTGTATCGAGCTGCCGAGTAAAATCTGCGAGTTGGATAATACTGAGTCATTGGTCCTGTCTTGAATTTGCTGAAGTTTAAATGTTTAAATGTTTTGTTCTGCTGTTTATTTGTGTTCGATTTTTATGTTTTGTTTTGTGAAGAATATTCGTGTTTTCTATTTTGATTTCTGTTGGTTTGAAAATTCTTGATTTGGGAATAAATGGCTAGTTGAAATTACAAACGAATCATGTCGGATTTTCTTTAAAAATTTCTGTAAATAAAAAGTTTTTAATAATTTAGTTTAGTTTTAGAATAATTAGAATATATTAGAGTTTAAAATTAGGAACTAATTAGTAAAATCAAAATTTTTCAAAACCCAAATTGTCTAGTTCGATTAAATTAAAAATTAAGGTTTACGAAAATAATAAGTCTCTGTGGATCGATATCTCAAGTATTAAAACGATAAAATTTTGCGCTTGCAATTTAAATCTCTACTTTTAGCACATCATATGTGTAACAACCCGAATTTTCAAAGTGAAACTTTTATTATTATTTTACGTTGACCGATTGGTGTGATGAGAGAAGAGAATAGTTAAATATTATTTTATAATATTTATCGATTGTGGAACATTTATGTGGTTAAATGTTGTTGGTGTATGGTTAAGTGGAAAATAGGTTTATTTTAATTTTTATGAATTTAAATCAATGTGACTTAACTGCCTAAGTGATTATGTGAGTCATTTTAATTAAATCGTTATGTATATGTGACTTATATGTAGAGTTGATATGATTAAATATGCTTATATGGATTTTTATTACATTTAAATGCTAGTTTAAAGCATTGTTTAATTTTTCTAAAAATTTTGGAGCATCGAAAAATCATGAAATCTCTTTCATAAAGTTTCTTCAGTATTTAGAAACGTTTTAAAAATGCAAGTTTATTTTATTTGGGCTCCAATAATTTTTAGTGTCTCACCGTCTTTTAAGATGATAAATCTTGTAAATTCTCTAATAAAATAATTACAATTCGTAAAAATATATTTTTGGTACGTATGTGTTCCTAAATTTATACTTTTGATTATAAAAATAAGAGTTTGATTTATTTTGGGCATTTTGAATTTTTAAATGATTTTAGCAAAGGAATTTCTTTTTAAAAGACTATTTCCTGTAAAATTCATATCTTTTTATTTACAAGTCCAAAAAATAATTTAAAAATATGCATGTGATTCTCATTGGGTGAATTTTATTTTAAAAATGTAAAATCACAGAATTTTTACAAAAACCAATTTAATTTGATTTATTAGAAATTAGAATAAAGATTTAAATGTTAGTGGGGTGATAAGATTAAAAGAATGCATTTGTAAGTATTAATACTCTTTCTCCCCTTTATTTTTTTCATTTCCACCGAGACACTCCTCTCTCTTCTCTCCCATTTCAATTGACGTGCGGACTCGATCGCGGTGAATAAGACTGGTGGCAATCGCAAGTGCATCGAATTAAGGAAGGATCAAATCGGAAGATTGGATACCGCGGGACAGACGAACGAATGTTCTCTCTAAATAGTCAAGCGTACTTATTAGCTAGGACCTAAGGCAAGTCTACTAACCGTACTCTTTCGTTTAGAGTATGTATGATTTTAAAATATTATGCTTTCTTATAAACGAGAATTCTGCAAATGCTTTATTTAAACTCGTAAATTCGCGAGAAATCATTCAATTCATTTAAATCAGTTTTATAATTGCTTTCCACTTATCACAAGTGTTAACTCCTTTCTTTGGAACCTTATAGCACAAACCTTATTGATATTGAGATTTGTCTTGTGATTCTTATTCCTGAAATAATACCTTTGCTATACCCTGAATCGAATCTCAAATATTATTCTGATTGTACCTTTGATTTACCATATGAGCTTATTTAATACCTATGACCAGTTCTTGAATTTCTTTCGAATGATTATTCAGATTTACATTCAACTTGTTGAAAAGCGTAAACCAGTTTTATTTAAATCTCCTTATACTAGGCTGATCTTTTGTCAATAAGTATAGGGAATGTTTCTATTGCTTGAATTTTGAAACTGTTGAAAATTGTTAAAATTGATTTTGAAATTGTGGGATAAAAATAAAAATGTTTTAGACCGTGACGCCGGTCTGTGAAATTTATATGGCTGTACGGAGCCATAGCCAATGTCAATAAGTGCCTCTTAAGGATTCTAAATAAAGGAGGAATCACATGTACGGGTGTGATATCCGGAGCTATTCGCGGGCTGATCACCCGGCTAGCTCGTAGCGTTCAAGTTGAAATCCCAAGTTTTTATAATATTTTTAAAATTGATGATTAAAGTTGTAAACTCTTATCTTGATATCTCATTCCTTATGATTCAGTTCTTCATAACTTAAACCAAATTTGGATATTGCTTATTCATCAGAACTTTGTTAAATACCCCTTTGCTATAATTGATAACTATAACATTATTAGTAATTGAGCCTGATAAAGTTATTGTGAACCTCTTAATTATTTATCCCATCAATTTTTTATACTTGTCCATTCTACTATGATATTTGATGAGATAAATATCAAAATTGATTTATATTCTGTAAGAGAATTTCCTATTAAAGTTCGTTGTTTAAACGTCAAAATTGTTTTAAAGCTTTGAAAGTGAATCATTTATTGAATTCTAAAAACCTCCCTCCTATTTGGAAATTGTTATTATGAATATTTCAAAAATATTATCATCCGCATATTGGGTTTGAAACCTTTAAAGTTTTTCTAAAAGTATATTAGTATACTCTATTATATACTTGTTGAGCGCTTCTCTCGCTCACTCTTGATTTTACTTAAATCTTATTTTACAGAGATAAATAGTTGATGTGATCGATCTAGATTAGCTCGAAGCAGGGAAGGACTTGGATCAAGATGATATTGGCTTAGAGCATTCTGTCTTCCAAAATAGTCTACTAGATGTATAGTTAGATTGGTTATATATTTATACTTGTGTTGTATTATTTGTTGTATTAAAATATTGTGGCTGTTGTATATCTTATATCAAGGTGATATTAAGAGCATAAGATTGTATAAGAGATTGTTGTAATAAGAGTTGTGAGTTAATAAAAGAAGTTAATATTATTCTGTTTTGGATTTCTTGTTTTCTAGTCTATAACCTGAAAAGATCTTGTTAGGTTGGGGTCAGATGTCATGTTTTAGATTAAATATTGGCAGGTGATTGTTTGATTATTAAAGTTTTCCGCAATAGCGACTGATAAGTGGAGTTTATATCCACTTGGAGCATTCTAAATCGGCTTAAATTGATTGTCTTGGGCTCAAGTTTCTTGTAGTTTTGATGTGTTTTGTTTAGTTGTGCAGATTTACAAGGATGTTGATTATGGTGGATGTTTTTGTCATTTTTAGAGATTTAATTTATTAAAATTTGGATTTATTGGGCTGCACGCGTGAGATTCACTGTTTGGGCCATATCTTGAGTTCTAGAAGTCAGTTTTGGGCGATCTTACTGTCCACGAGAAGATAATAGAATTCTCTATCATTCTAAAGTGGTCCAGAGGTCCAATTGCAGCTGGAACATTCTAGAATTACTGAAGAAAAGACAGCTGCGAATTTCACTTTAAATCAGAATCAGTTTAGGAAACGTACTTCTATTATAATTCTGATTTGTTATTTTCTTGTTGGGCAAGATGTCTAGAGCCTATATAAACACATCCAACCCTTGTAATAGATCATCATCATTAGGGAGAACCATTACATATCAATTACTTAGATTTATTTGTATTTTTTCATATCTTGGTTTTTATCATGGTTTCACTTGATCCCATGATGACGAGAGGTTCAATTATGAACTAATCGTTGTCATGGGATTCTAACGGATTTATTTATGGATCTTTAGTATCTTGATGCTTTAAAGATCTGTGTGATGTATATTTGATATCCTCGTATGGTTATGCTTAATTGTTAGATGTGTAGCTAACATCTAATTTGTTAATCTCTTGTGAAGTGAAAGTGAATCTTGAGATTTAGAACTTGCCATGCTAGCATAGGTTCATGATTGTTTATCAACATGATTCGTAGTATGAGATGAGAATACTTATATTGCCCTATGTGATCAATGTGGATAACTTGTTCTTCAACCGTTATGTTTTCAAATTCTATAGACATATAGGGTCTAAGCATAATTGGTGTCTATTCATCTTCTATCTCTTTTGTGGATGTATGTTTAGTTTGGTATGCGTATCCTGACAGGTAGCGTATACTTGTTTCGTGTTATCCGATCAGATATCATAACCATTGCATATAGTGATTAAAGGCGTCAGATCTAAGCGAAGTATTTAATGAAGTTAGGATTCCATGGTTTTTCTTGCAGAAGTAATTAGATTTCAATTCTTGTTAGTTAGTTAATTCTTAGTTTGTTAATTTACCTCCTTAGTTAATTTTAGTTAATTAAAACCTAAATCTTGTTATTTATCTTAGCAGTGATTAATAACCATACATTGTTGCATAGGTGCATGAACTGAATTGAAACCATAACCAGATCTCTGTGGGAACGAACTTGACTTCTATCTGTATTACTTGTGACCACGTACGCTTGCGTGATTTAGTGTAAACAAGTTTTTGACGCCGCTGCCGGGGATCATCGGTGTTTTATTTTTAGTTTATGTGCTTGTCAATAGTGGTCGTTAGCGTTCACTGACTCGGATTTGTTGTTCTTATCTATTTTGTTTAGTTTGGTGTGTTCAGGTACTTGAGTGTTTGAAAATGGTAGGTCTGGAGTTGCCATGGTGGGCATATTCCTCAGCAATGTGAGCGGTGTTTGGGCGTTCATGATCCCTCACAATATTGTTACTACGGAGGTGTTGATCCATATGTTAGTTATGAGGAACAACCATATTTTCAATACCATCCTCAACAGTACCAGCAAGATGTTCCAGATATGTCATATTTCTTTGGGAGTGAAGAGTTTCAACATCAGCAACCTACTCCTAATTTTCAGTCAGATGAGGTTGATGCTATGGAGGAGATTAGGATGCTTCTAAAGAGTACTGAGGAGTCTATCAATTCTATGGTGACACTAGCTGCTTAAGTTTTGAGTGCCTTGGAACAAGAGAATCAACAATTCATGCTAGAGGCAACACCAGAGGATAATGGTGACTTGGAGCAAGGTACTGCATGCTTAATTGAGGAAGACAAATTCCAAGAGGAGGTTAGTGTTTGCAAGCCATGTGAGGAATTTGATCATATTAGGATGGTGGATGATTTGGAAAGGGCACTATTTGGGACAGACACTGTTGAGCTGCAGAAATTTCAAAAATTGGTATGTGCGAACCAAGAGGATGAAGAACATGGGAAAGATGCAGATTTTCTACTTGTCTCAGAGTATAAAGATGGAGGTAGCGCATTAGAGCCAATGGAGGAAGTTCTCTTTGAGGAACCAAAGGCTTCAACAATTTACATTTACCCTCCTCCATTATATTCAAGCGAAGCCCGCGAATGTGTGTTGTTCTACAAATTGTCAGATTTTGGGGCAACAGATGAAGGCATTGGACTAGGACATAGTTGTTACATGAATAGGCCAAACAAGGAGAAGGAGCAAAAAGTGTGCCGCCGAGATGATGATGAAGTATTGCGAAGAGAGGACCAGGCGAATTATTATCACCCTGAATGGAGGCTTGGAAGTAACGTCAAGCTATTGACGTTAAAGAAGCGCTTCGTGGGAGGCAACCCGCACATTAGTGTAGAGAGAGAAAAAAAAAATTTGAGTGTTGTATGAAAAAAAAAAATCTGTGCAAAAAAAAAAAAATATATAAATATAAAAAAAGTGAACAGTGAAATTTCGCGCAAGCAGCGCCCTAGAAACGCAACCTGCGCCAGCGTTACTGCAATCAGAGCAAGTTGCGCCCCTGTAACGCAATTTGCGCCGGCGTTACAACCCCTGGAAGACCATAACACGCATTTCCGTCATGCGTGACTGCCTTAGCCGCGTCCAGCGCCTCTGAAACGCAGCAACAGGCTGCGTTACACCCCCTTTCTGCCCAGTTTTTTTCCGAAAATTAATGTTTTAACCTACAATTTTTTCCCCAAATTCAATCCTAACCCAAATTTCTTCAATTCTAAATTCCTATATCTATCCTACATCAAATCTTACCCTCTCCAAATCTCTCCTACACTCTAAATTTTTAAATCTCATCTATCCATCATCTTATATATATACACACCTAGCCATACAAATCCAATTCCTCTTCTATTTATTTAAATCTCCAAAAATTCAATTCTAAAGAGGAATTAATAGCAAGTTCAACTCTCCAATTCGTAGTGGGTTTATTTCTTCTCTCAAATTTTATTTTGATTACGAATTTGTGTTCTTGAAAAATTGGGATTTGTATTATTCTTGATATATTGGGGTATTTTTTGTGTGTTATTGCTTGGTAATTTTTGGTGGAGCTTCTTGTGAGTTGGGTATTGATTCTAATGGCTCGTAAGCATGGGAGAGATAATGCTAATGTTGGGAAATTTTCGTTTTCGACGGCGGAGGTTAAATTTAATCGGTTGTTTTGAGGCCAATTGCTAAGGAAAGGGGATTTTTGCGAGAAAAAAAATTGTTGGGTATGCTTCGGTTTTCAGGTATGTTTTTTGCTATCCCTTGTATTTACTTCCATTCAATGAGGACATTGAATATTTTAAGTTTGGGGGTTGTTTGAGGGATTAGTAGTTGTTGTATTATTTGTTCATGTAGGATTTCATGCTTTGCATATTAGTAGTAGTAGTAAATTATGCATGTTTGTTCGTGTTATCTACGTTTCTTTCATATAGGACATTCTATTTTTTATTTTCGTATATCATGTGAGTTCATAATAGATGCATTTGCACCCATGCTTGATAGGAATTTTGTGTTGTTGACGCTTTTGATTGAGAAGTGATATGCTTTGTTCTTGTGCACACACATACACTAGTAAGTTGAAGCTAGTAGACTTATTGAATGTTGTAAGTGATTAGAAGGACATGAATATGTGCAAGATGATTTAGTTTGCATGCTTTGAATACAAGTAGGTGCATTAGAAAGATTTTTGCTTGGGATTGAGTACGTTTTTCCACCAAGTGAGATTTTGAGCCATATTGCATATTTTTTGCAATTTATTCGTTTGGTTGAGTGTCCACGGATTGTTTGCATTGCTAGCAGTTGTTTGAGGTCTTTCTTGAAACGCATGACATTATTTGACGATTAAAATGATAAAGGCATTTAGGAATAACCACATATTTTCCCATATTACCATACCATATTTACATGATCAATTAGTTAACCCGTTGAGCTTAATCCTATTTTTCGGTGACATACCACATTACTTGCCTAGACCTTTTTCTTGTATTGGCCTTACATTAATTTGAACCCTCATTGTCAAAGGCTAGTAGAGTGCTTAAGGGAGTAATAAGGTGTGCAAGAAAGGGTTTATTGTTGGTCTTACTTTTGGGGGAAATATTGAAAATTGGGTTTGTTTGTTTACTTGATAGTCGGCATGTGTAATAAAATTGTGGGATCATTGTTATTGTTTATATTATTGTTTGTGTTATATTTAGCTCTAGAAAAAAAAGGAAAAAAGAAAAAAAAAGAAAAAAAAAAGAGAAAAAAAAAAAATTATGAGAGCATGTTTGTGTTTGTGGTGATCCTATTTTAGTCGACTCGTCGATTGTTTTTATTGGAAGAAAAATAGAAAAATTATGTGGGGGGAAAATAGGGTGTTGTGTATGATTTATTATGGTACTTACTAGCTTTTGACACTTCACCTGTTTTGGCTTATTTGACATACCTTGTCCCTAGCCCCGTTACAACCCAATTAAAGACCTTTTGATTATCGTCATTGATGTATGTTGTGTTAAGAGTTAGATTGATACCAAATGTCAAGCATGCTTATGATTTCGTTGGAATTGAGTGATACACTTACCCTTGTTCTTGAGTGAATATTCTTTTGTGAGTGGATTGTGAGTGTTTACTTGTTTTTGCGTATGAGATCCCGAGTTTTGTCTCAAAGATGTACTCTTGTAGGCTTAGCATGTTTACTAACTTATTCTTACATTTGACATGGACTTTTGAGAACTTATGCATGTTCATTGAGTAGACTATGTGAATACTTGCACTTTCGACACCAAGACATTGCGTATTTACTTTGATTCTTAAGTTGATATGGCATGAGAGGATTTGAAGGTATGGTAGACTAGATTATTTGCATTTTCATTTAGTTGCATTCATGCATTGCATTAGGTTAAATGGATTTTGTGGGTACATTCGCTATAGGCCCTCACGAGACCTTACTCGTCCACTAGGGCTGCCTAGGGGTTTAAAGGGCTTGTTGCATATGCCAAATACAACCGTGATCACCTACGGAAGTGGTACTAGTTAGTTAGTTAGTTGTAATTGTTTATGCTTGAGGACAAGCATCGGTTTAAGTTTGGGGGTGTGATAAGTGGAGTTTATATCCACTTGGAGCATTCTAAATCGGCTTAAATTGATTGTCTTGGGCTCAAGTTTCTTGTAGTTTTGATGTGTTTTGTTTAGTTGTGCAAATTTACAAGGATGTTGATTATGGTGGATGTTTTTGTCGTTTTTGGAGATTTAATTTATTAAAATTCGGATTTATTGGGCTGCACGCGTGAGATTCAATGTTTGGGCCATATCTTGAGTTCTAGAAGTCAGTTTTGGGCGATCTTACTGTCCACGCGAAGATAACGGAATTCTCTATCATTCTAAAGTGGTCCAGAGGTCCAATTGCAGCTGGAACGTTCCAGAATTACTGAAGAAAAGACAGCTGCGAATTTCCCTTTAAATCAGAATCAGTTTAGGAAACGTACTTCTATTATAATTCTGATTTGGTATTTTCTTGTTGGGCAAGATGTCTAGAGCCTATATAAACACATCCAACCATTGTAATAGATCATCATCATTAGGGAGAACCATTACATATCAATTACTTAGATTTATTTGTATTTTTTCATATCTTGGTTTTATCATGGTTTCACTTGATCCCATGATGACGAGAGGTTCAATTATGAACTAATCGTTGTCATGGGATTCTAACGGATTTATTTATGGAGCTTTAGTATCTTGATGCTTTAAAGATCTGTGTGATGTATATTTGATATCCTCGTATGGTTATGCTTAATTGTTAGATGTGTAGCTAACATCTAATTTGTTAATCTCTTGTGAAGTGAAAGTGAATCTTGAGATTTAGAACTTGCCATGCTAGCATAGGTTCATGATTGTTTATCAACATGATTCGTAGTATGAGATGAGAATACTTATATTGCCCTATGTGATCAATGTGGATAACTTGTTCTTCAACCGTTATGTTTTCAAATTCTATAGACATATAGGGTCTAAGCATAATTGGTGTCCATTCATCTTCTATCTCTTTTGTGGATGTATGTTTAGTTTGGTATGCGTATGCTGACAGGTAGCGTATACTTGTTTCGTGTTATCCGATCAGATATCATAACCATTGCATATAGTGATTAAAGGCGTCAGATCTAAGCGAAGTATTTAATGAAGTTAGGATTCCATGGTTTTTCTTGCAGAAGTAATTAGATTTCAATTCTTGTTAGTTAGTTAATTCTTAGTTTGTTAATTTACTTCCTTAGTTAATTTTAGTTAATTAAAACCTAAATCTTGTTATTTATCTTAGCAGTGATTAATAACCATACATTGTTGCATAGGTGCATGAACTGAATTGAAACCATAACCAGATCTCTGTGGGAACGAACTTGACTTCTATCTGTATTACTTGTGACCACGTACGCTTGCGTGATTCAGTGTAAACAGCGACCCATATCCTTGACCCCGGATTTGGGAGCGTTACAATATGTCTTACGAAAAAGGCTTGTCATGGCTTTTTTCTATTGTAGTTGACAGTACTAACTGATTCCATTTAATATTAGTGCCATATTTTTATCTTCACAATTAATTCTTTTTGTTCACAGCTATGAGTTGTTTTTGGATTTTTATATCAATTCCAATACTAATCATAATGTTTCTTGTACATATTAGAGGTGGAATTTGCATCTGGTCTGCTTCTTATCCTGGCAATGCAGCGCTGTGAGATCGGGAGTTACTGCAGGAAATATTTCTGGAGTTCGGTGGACACTAGTGGATTTTCTCCGAGGACATGCTGATGAACAAGTTACTGCACTGTCATGGAGTCCAGATGGAAGAATTCCAAAATGAATGAGATGATGAAGATGAAGATGACGATGCATGAGTCATTTCTGTCACTTTATGTTTAAATTATGTGTTAACAGTTGGTAGACTGCATTTACTTTATGTTTAAATTTGCGCACGACTATTTCGTAGCACTACGCCATAGATGGCTTTCTGCAACACTTAAGGGGGGTGTTACCTTCTTGGGTGTTACCATAGCTATGAAATTTTGGACCTACCACAACACTCTAGTTTTGGTGTTACCATATCCTTAAAGGGATGTTACCATAGTTGTGGAAGGTGTTAAACTTAGTAACACCATGGACTGTGTTACCTTAGAGTATAATTAACATATCTTTGAAATTTATTTATAATCAACGATTTAATAATCATTAAATTTTGAATATCAATAATTTTAATATAGTCACTAAATTTATTATTATAAAATAATATTCTATCAAATAATTGAATTATTTATATTTTTACAATATTAATATATTTCTTATTAATTTTATTTAAAATATCTTAAAATAAAGTAATATTCAAGAAATTTTAAAATTTGATTAATTCATCAATAAAATTATTGGAAAAAATAACAGGGTATAATATATTTAAATTGTTATTGAATAATTAAAATAATAAATTTCATTGTCATACATTTTTTATAAGAAAATTAATAAATTTTGTAATATTAGAACATGAAAAAAAAAAGCAACAAATGAAAATTTGAAAAGAAAATGGGGATTGGCTGGCGGCAAACAAAAATGAAAGCGGGCAAATCAAAATTGGGTCAAAATTGAATAAGTCGGGAAAAAGCGGGCGAATCAAAATTGGGGATTCACTTACTCTCTCTCACCTCACTCACCTCTCTGTCTCTCTCTCGCTCAATTGGGGAAAAGCTTCGCTCACGTTCACTCAATCTCACACTCAGTCGCACTCAGTCACATGGTTCGGGAAACACACTTTGTCAAAAAATACACACGCACACACTCTATCTCTCTCTCTCTCGTTAGGGCTCAATTGGGACTAGGGATGGCAACGGGTCGGGTCGGGTTTTTCAAAATCCAGATCCAGACCCGATTTTTTTGACTGGACCCAGACCCGACCCAGACCCGAAAAATACCCGAAAATTAAGACCCGGATCCAATGGATTTCGGATCGGATTGGATTTTACCCGAAACCCGAATGTTTGGATTTTACCCGAGACCCGAGACCCGAACCCGAATTACTAATAAAATTATAATTAAAAGAAAAATTGATTATTTGACTATTAATTGTAAATATTAATAATAAAATGATATAATAATTAATATTTAAAATTAAGTGCATGTAAATATTAATGATGAATGATACAATAATTAGTGAAATGTATGTAAATTATGTATCATGGTTATAAAATTAAGTAAGATATTAATATATTTAATAATTCATTATATATATATATATATATCGGGTTTTTAATCGGGTTTCGGGTTCGGATCGGGTTTGGATCGGATTTCGGGTTTCGGGTCCGGTCTCGGATCGGGATACCTAATATCCAAATCCAGATCCAAATTTTTTCGGGTCCAAAAATAAGATCCAAATCCAAATCCAAAAAATCTGGTTTAGGTAGACCCAAACGGATCGGATCGGGTCGGGTATCCATCGGGTCGGGTATTTTTGCCATCCCTAATTGGGACATGGGTTCAATGGAATTATAGCTGGTTTATATTTCCCTCTCTCTCTCTCTCTCTCTCGATTTGTTCTCTCCTCCTCTCTCCCTCTCCTACTATGTCTCTCTCAGTCTCTCTTTATGTTTAATTCTTTGTGGGATCTCATCTCTCAAAACGATGGTTTCAGTTTTCGTGCTACGAAGACTTGCCGGACTCTACTTCCGGTGTCTTCATCGAAGGTGAGAAAGTTCTAGCTTATCACGACCCTCGCATCTACGAAGCCAAAGTAATCTCTCTCTCTCTCTCTCCCTCTCCCTCTCTCTCTCAATTTTCTATGATCTATACGTATATGATTTTGTATGCATATGTTGCTTTTGAATTATCCATGCTCTTTAATTGGCTTGATTGGATTGGCATAATTACAACCCCAATTGATGCTGTCTTATTAGATTTTACTCTGTTGGTGTTTTATGTGTAGTGCATAGTTTTATTTACATAAGTCTGTTAATAATTGTGAATTATTAGAAAAAATAAATTTACAAATAGTGGGCTAAGGCACTTATTAGATTGATGTTCTCATGTGAAGACTATGCTCGATTTATTTGTGTAATCTTTCAGTGTCTGGCATGAGACGGCTATTCCATTTAAGGAAGTTATTAAATAGTTCCAAGATTGGCTGGCAACACATAATGCGTGGGCGAAGGAGTCCAGGGACTTCATGTACACTATGCAAGCAATTATTTTTCTGATAAGATTAATCCTGATATGTTGTTTGTGTGTATTAGTGGCAATTGGGACATCAAAGCCAAAATTCCTGAGCAATATGTAGTAGCAGGGATGAAGCTTCCTCTATACTTTATGGAATGGATTAATCTGAAGGACATCTACCTAAACTTTTACAACAGAGAGGTAAGCATGATTGGTATGTTGATTGTTTTCAGTTCAAATTTAGAAATTATAAATTATTAGCTGAAATTATAAATTAGTTTTCAGCTAAGTGTTGGGTTGTGTTTGAGCATGAGTATCCTGTACTTATCGGAACAACCTTAATAAGGTAAAATTTTCAATCTTTGTGTTACTAAAACAGATAGATAATATACTTGGAAATATAATGGTATGGTGGAGAATTCAATTTTTTAATTTCATAATTATTTAACTTTATTTATGTGCGGAGTGACTTGTAGCTTTTAATGGACACAAACATAATCTTCCTCTTTGTCTAATTTTGTGGTAATATTGAAGAATGGTTTTGGGAAATTTCTTGTAAAAGTTCTTTATCCAAGATCAATGTCCTTTAAGTGTTTGATAGTTCTGTTCTTGTGGGTCTTGTACTCACTATTTTTGCTTCATCAAATTCTTTTCAGGTGGGTTGGAGTGGTGTTTGTGCAGAAAGGAAAGTCTGTGATCATATTCGTAATATAGTCAATATATGGTTAATTTTTATGTCAGATTCTTCTTGTATCAAATTCGATACTTTTCTGTCTGTTCTGTTTAAAACAATTTGTTGGCATATGTGTTTTACAGTATCAGCAAAGAATCAAGGCTACGTATCCATGGCGAGGCATGGATCCTTCAGTTGTTATGCACCCTACTCCTTCTTACCCCTACCCAGTTCCAATGCCAATGGATCCTGGTCCGATTCCTACATCTATACAGCCTTACCATTACTTTGGAAATCAAAACCTTGTACTGGTTCATAACCCTTGTTCAACTTTTATACCATACTTACCTCCTAATACAGTCATAGAACAACAATCTCGTACTATAAAATCCCGTATTGCAAGCAACTAGTAGGTCTCGTGTTTCAAGCAAGCAAGATTCCAGACAGATATCTTCAGAATAGATCATGTGGAAAGCAAGGCTGTTGAAGATTCTTATGATGTTGCAACAGAGCTTGAACTTGAGACATCTGGATCTACTGCTGATCAAGTCAGTGATGATAAGCTCGTTTGTAAAAGTGTTTAAGAGGTGTTTGAAGCTATTGAAGGACTCTGACATTAGTAGAACTAACATCACTTGATTGCAGGATTCTTCATCAAGGCAGCAGAAGCCTAAGAAATCTGTTATGACATAAAGAAAAATTTCCTAACTTGCCTTCTATTCACCAATGCTTAAATTCTAATCACGATTATGACATAATTTCCATTAATGTGTAGTTTTGAGGCCCTAGGTCATTTCCTAATTTGTGTAAGTTCAAAGCCGACTCTGTTGACCGGATAGATAGTTAATTTGTGAATTTTTTCTTGGGGCTAGTTCAGCATTGAAATTTAAGCTGAACTACAAATGTTAAACAACACGGATTTTAATTTGCACTTTTTCCCGACAAATGTTTCACTGCATATATTACTACCCCTCTTCAATTGGTTATCCCTTCCCCTGTTTTATTTATTAAAGTGAAAAACTGAAAATTAAGTGTGGCAAATATTACCGTTGATCTGAGTGATTAGCTGATTTTCTCACATTTGTTATTAGGAATATGCTGGAGGAGTTTTTCATTTGTTTAGAACACATAATCTGAGTCCTATGACAACATATCTAATATTCATGTTGTTAATGCAGGAGGAGTTTCAGTTGGCTACATTCAAGAACAAGAAAAGAGACAATCTTTTTGCTAATAGGGTATGTTATTTTAAGATTAGTTGTTTCTGATGTTTATTCAGTTTAGCATCTGACTTTAGTATCGGTAAATTGCTAATTACTGTATGTGGCTAGGTAGGATGCTCTTTCAGTATTATATTAATCTCTACAAGGCTTAATTACGAGAAAAACTATATCAAAGTACTTTCTTTGCAGTTTGACGTCTATATTATTATGTTACAACACAATTTACTTTCAATATCATGAAATGCTAACCTATCAGCTCACATTTCAGTTTGTAGATCATAATTGTGATTGGGCAGTGGTGTACAATTTAGATTGGCCTATATTATAAAATTAAGTAAGAAACAGGTGTAACTTGTGCTAATACAGTATAGGGAAATAAATTCAACTCAGTTGTTGTGTGATTTTCATATGCAATAAATTGCCTAAAAAACCTCTTTGAAATGCTTTGTATATATACTTCCCCTACTTCATTGTTTTGTCTATTTTTCCCTTTTGAAATGATCTTTTACGACCATTTGTGCATGCAGGTGCTTAAAAATTGGTCTTAAAATTGGAGGATATCATTAGTAATATTAAAGCTGGTCTGTTTTCACTTCCAGGAAACCTTCTGATTGCTTGTAAATCTTCTGATCATGAGAAAAGGAAAGGTGTGCCTTGGATAGAAGATGAACACAAGTGAGTAACTGATCATACCACTATAGGCAGTTTTTTTATAGAACTTCGAAAGCATGGCAAAGGAGACTGGAGGAACATTTCGCGAAATTTGACAGATGCTACTCCATCCGGCAAACACAGATTTCTTGAAGACAACAAATTGAGGATTTTGTGATTATATATGTAACTTTGTTTTGATCAATGTAATACTCAAAATTTTCAAGTTATTTAATATTTGTATTTACTTTGACAAGATTGCATTAAAGCTTGGATATAGAGGTATTGTATATTTGTCACTTGCTAGTATTGACATGCTTAAATAAATATAATTAAAAAAAGACTTTGGTGGGTGTGGGACCCACATAATTGATTAATAATTTTTCAAAATTAAAACATCTAAGGTAACATAGATTTGGTGTTGCTATAGAATTGCTTAGTGTGTTACCTTATAGGTCTATGGTAACGAATTTGCCTATGTTAGCTTATGTGTGTCGAGGTGTTACCTTAGACCCCAAAGGTTACATAGAACAAAACTATCCCAGCTAAAGTGTTACCTTAGCCTTTTTTTGGCCTTTGGTAACATTTTTTAGGGTCTAAGGTAACACAGACGTGGTGTTATCGTAGGCTATTTATGGCGTAGTGTAGCTATTTGTATGCGCCTTAGTCATTTCATTTAATTTTTACTTCACATTTTGAATGGTTTGTACGACCATGTCGTAACATGGTGCTGTTTTTGAATTGTTCGTCATGTAGCACTTTAATGGTACATTTGGATATTTTGCATTAAGTTGCGCTGGTTTATGAAATATTGATGATGCTTGAATTTTGGCTATAAATGGCTTGGTTTAGTGTATTTCCAGCATGATCTTGCTATATTTTTTTTTTTGAAAAAATGTTGCAATAGGGTCAAAATATGTTGCACTAATCTATAAAAAAAAATTGCAATTGGTCTCAGAAATATTGTCTTAAAGTGTCAATTAACTACCTTCTTATGCTTCTGCAATAGTTTTTAATTGTTGCTATAGAGACTAAAATGTTGCTATTGAATTTTATTGCAATGATTTAATTATGTTGCTGTATGGTGTCAAAAACGATGCTAAATGGCTATATTGCAAGGGGGTGGATGCAACGGCCAAATTTTGCAAATTCATTGCCATAGACTCTACTGCAACAAATATTGGCCTTAAGGCAATGTATTCCTGTCGTTGCAATATGCAATACATGGTGTAGTGATAGGAGGCAATTGAAGAGACATAGGATGGACCTTAATCTTTTCAAGTTTTCTTTGATGAGGATCAGGGAATGTTCCTCATCATTAGCTGGAAGTAGTCCCAAGTTGACTCCAGTTTCTAAAATGGCTCTAGCTTCATCAAATACCTCATGGCTCATTGTGAATTATTGGGAGTTTGCTCGGTGCTTCCTTACTCACCTTCTTTCTTCTCTACTTGGGTACTTTAAAGAATTTGTTCTCCTTGTGTTGATGCAATTTCCTGGGCCTGCCCCTATTGCTTTTAATCTTGAGATTCTGGATGTTTTGTAAAATTGATGGTTGAGAGTTACAATCCCCAATTCCTTCTCCTTCCAAACTTACTGATGAGATCGATGAAATAGGGCTTTGAGATACTGTATCCGACCTTTCACGAGTGCACCAATTCCAATTTATATTTGAGGAATGGTCCTGTTCTACAATGTTCACAAAGGGAAGATCTCTTGGTGTTAGAGGATTTTCCAATGATCCATCTAATGGCTCAACTTCATTGATACTAGACACTGATACAACCTCAAATGTCTCGTTGCGTTCCTTGTTTTTATTACTATCCTCTACTATCTCATTGTTGAAATGCACATCAAAATCAATTTCTGAATCATTCTCTGCATCAATTCGAGTCTCTTGTTTATTAAGATCCTCATCAGATAAATTTCCTTGCCCAGCTTGCACTTTGTGCTCTTCCATAGAAGAGATTTCACTTCCCTCATTTGAATTATCAAGTTCTTTTTGATTTGTGCATATACTATCCTCTAGATGCTGTAACTCAACCAATTTGAATTCCCACTCTTCCCCTTTAATGCTGACTTTGTCTTTAGCCATGACCAGTGATGTTGATTTTGTTTCCAATAAGAATCTAGGCCATCTATAGAAGTGATCCTGATCAATGATGGGATCATAGTCCTTGATTCTTCCCCACTTAGTAGTGATTTTTCCAAAATTCTTCTCCGTCCACAATGTTAGTGGAATCCCTCTACAACCAAAACCTTACGTGATGGCAATAAGTCCTTCCATTCCACTTTACGGACATCTCGGAATCCAATTTTTAGGAAGTCCATATCCAAGTTGACCAGATTGTCCTCCAAAGAGAAAAAAGCTAGAAAAACTTTATCCGCTAGTCCTCTGATAATGACTCACTCAAAACCCAAACCTTCAACAATAGTGCTAACCGATTCCATTGATTCGCTGTTGATTGTTTCCAGTATCAGACTGCACTCGAGTTCCTTTTCAAGTGTAGTATTGACTGCTAAATGCACCAATTGTGGCTTACTCTTTGAGGATTGTGACTTCATCTATATGTTTGGATCCCCAATAGTACCTTACCCCCTAGATCCCCCTTTCCCTACTTGTTTTGTTTTGATTCTTTGGCTGCTGGTTATGTGATTCACCTACTGATACCGAAGAAGGTTTGGAATTGAGGGAATAATTTGTCTTTGTTGAATGCACTTTCTTACCTATATTATTCTTGGCAAATGATAGGAAAATCCTACCTTCTCCGAATGGCCTCCCATTTAACTTATTTATCAACTTTCCTACCTCCATCCTATTTGTCGCTATAAAAAACCATATCTTTTGTTGTATCTATCTTTCTTTTTTGGCGAGATGATATCCTTGATTGAGCCTTCCCTTCTGAACAACATCCATAGATCCTTTGCCAATGTAGAATCCTAGAACCCTGTGAAGAAAATGGATCTTCCTTGTTGGTTTTGATCATAAGAATTTGAATGCGAAGTCTCATTCTTATGGGTTTTCTTTTCTTTAGTTGAGTTTGGTTTGAGAAGTGCTTCTTTGAAAGACTTGGCTTCTAGACCTCCTTCTCAGTCCTTTTCTAATGTTCTGTGGTGAATCTGACCCAATGCTAGTGACAAGGCTTTATCATCATTATTCAAAGCACATTTAAGAACTCCAGGTTTAATAAGGGTTTTAAACTCCTTCAAGAAGTTTTTGGCAATTTCTGCTTGTGGATCTGATGTAGCAGCACTGTTGACTTTCTTCTTCAGACTGAAGCTTTTATTTTTACTCAGTAAGGTGTTCTTCGAGTGGATCTCCTCTTTGTCGTCATTCCACGGAGACTCACATTTTCTTCTATATCTGATATCCCCTTTATAATATAGTCCAGAACCAGACCATTATCCATGAGAACCTATTCCTTTAGGATCTCTTTTTCTTTGATTTCCCTTGCAACCTTGATTGATCCATAATGAATATGATTGAGATCCATGTGGATGCCTTCATCGTCCTTTCTATCCACCATCTTGAGCACATTAGGATGAACTAGCTTTTTATTTGCTAGTATGAAATTTACCAGACCAGCTTCTTCCTTCTTATCTTCTTTCGTTGGCTCTCCTTTGTTTATTTTTAGGCTTAATGGCCTTTTAGCCCTCAAAGTTTCCACGAAAATACCCATCAGCCCTCACTATTTCAAAACGTTCCTTTTGGCCCTCCAAGTATCCGTAAAGGTCCAATTAGCCCTTATACCGGTATAGAAAAAAAATGGTATAAATCGGATGGGGCAAAACAGACATTTCACTTTCCCCCAAAACGTTTACATACACTTTGAGCCCTAAACAATGCCCAAATTAAACCGAGCAGGATAGGAGTGGATTGAAGAGGCGATTGGCGATCACAAGACGATTACAAGCATCTCAGAGGTTCGGTTGGTGATCAAAGTATGGGGGATAGCAGTGGAAACTCTGATGGTATGTTTAGTAAGCCTTATCACTCATATTTTTGATTATGAATTCGTTTTGATTGGGTTTAAAGTGGGTATGCTTTGTTTATGCATGTATTACTGAAAGTGTATGTATTGTTCAATGTTCTGTACTTATATGTTTGTTAATTCATGTTTTATTGAAATTTTGTGTGGGTGTGATGAACCCTAATGACTGTTTGTGCTTTTAAATGCTTATATTAAAACCACAAATATGTTTTGTGTGTTGAAGGTGAAGATGTTATCAGTAATAATTTGTTTCACGATGGGAAGTTAGTTTTGGTTCCAAGAGCTGAATACATTGGGGGTAAAGTGACTTTGTATTCCTATGGAGACCTTGATGAAATACACATGAACATTCTAAGAGTATGGACTAAAGCCTTGGGTTATGGGGGACTGACTTGTCTGTATTATAGGAAGCCTAATGTAGGACTAGATGAAGGTTTGACGCTATTGTTTACTGAGGATGATGTAGAGGACATGAAAAGGTATGCACTGGAAAATTTAAATATAATTGATGTTTATGTGTCACATTCCAATGAGGACGAGTTGGTATCATTCGAAGATGTAAATGTGTTTAGAAAAATTAATGAAGCATGTAATGAGGGAAATGCTAGCAATGATGTAGGGGACTGGAGTGATGAACTAGATGATTATGACTTTGCTGATTCAGATTACTTAGATGAGGATGATGACATGCTTTTTTCTAGGTATGTTGATGATGAGGGAGTTGACTGGGTGGGTATGTTAAGAGAGGAACTTGGACTTGGTCCAGAAAAAATTATGGGGAAAGAAAGTGATAGTGAGTATGATAGTGATGATCTAGACAGTTTGCCAGAAGAAGAAGATGAAGATCATGTCCAAGCTAAAAAGAAAAAGAAAGCTTTTCCAGTGTACAAAGACACAGATATTCCAAAATGGAGAGTGGGAATGATTTTTACAGACCATCATCAATTCAGAGAGGCTGTAATGAAGCATTCTTATCTGGAAGGAAGGATGGTGAAGTTCACCAAAAGTGATAGAACCAGGGTGAAGGCTGTGTGTAGACCCCCATGCCAATGGCATGTGTTTGCTTCTTTAAATTTTAACAAAACCATGCAGATAAAGATAGTGGGACCAGGTACATTCCTTGGACTTTTTGGTCTTTTTATTACCAATTGTGTGTGTGGTTGGCTATTATATTTAACTCATTTACTTTATTGATTTGCAGACCACAGTTGTGTTAGAGAGCAAAGGGGTTACCCCTTATCAATTCTGGATTCCTAGCAAAAAAATATCTTCCAGAATTCAGAATTAACCCATCTTGGCCAATCTCTGCATTTCACAAAACTGTCTTGAAGGACTTGCAAATTGATTTCCAACATCACATACTCAGAAAAACTAAAAGAAAGTGCATGAAGATTATCAATGGAACTCTTGAAGAGCAGTATGAGAAACTATCACTACTAAAAATATGTTAATAGACATCACCGTTTTTGACATCGATTACAATAAAACCGATGTTAAAAATCAAATTAACATCGCCCGTTTTAAAACCGATGTCTTTTAAACATTTAGACATCACTTGACATATCAACCGATATATAAATGTTTCCTTAAAAATTTTTAAACATTGCTTCATTTATGAACCGATGTCTAAATGTCTACTTAAAAAAAATAAACGCGCGTCCCTCTCAATTATTCCCCCCTTAGTTTTATTTTCCCCCTTTTAAGTTTCATTTGCCCGCTATTGCCAAATCTGTTCCCCCTTAACGAAAATTTTGTATTTCCCCCTCCCCAATTCTAATACATTCAGACAAATTAATTCATTAAAATTAAAAACAAAACAAAACCCAGGCCACCTCTCTCTCTCTCTCGACACAGACCTAAATCTCGCCCTTCTCTCTCTCTCTCTCTCACTCTCGCTCTCCTCTCACCCTTCTCTCTCTATATTATCACCCTTATCTCTCGGTTCAACCAGAGATTATTCGATTCGAAGCTACAAAACTTTGAACTCAATTCAATTTATTTGAAGCTCAAATTGGTAAGTGTCTAACCTTGTGTTTGATTTCAATTAATTCAATTTAGTTTTTAATTGGGGATTTTTGAATTCAAAATCCTAATTTTTGTTGTACGGAGAATTAGTAATAGTTTAATACAGATACCTGGAGGAGAAGGGAACTACCTGCTGTGGGTATCAGTTATTATGTACAAGTTTGGTGTTCTAAAGCATGAATTGTGGGTTATTTCGGTATGGATTTAAATATGTTATTTATGTGTAATGTATGTGCAGGAGAACTAAAGCGTGGTCCTGAGAATGGTGGTGTTGCTGCAATTCAGTATAGTTGGTCAAGAGTTCACCAAAACTAGCTGGGGATTTGTAAGTAATTTTTTGACACAAACACAACACTTGTTTTTTCCTCTATACATCATGTACATGCTTTTTATGGTTCAGTTGTTCAAATTTAAGAAAGCTATTACAATTTTTCACATGGATGACACTGGAAATATACCTTTATATGGGCTCATATAAAGGTATATGAGGAGTGTTTAATTTGACAATTGACTTATAATCTTAGGTGACAAAGCTGTGTGACTTGGGACCTAGTGCTGGTGTGTGCTCAGTCCAGTAGACTAAAGAGGGTTCATATATCTCAATATATCGGGACAAGCCTTGGTCAAGTTCAGGTAGTCCCTTGATGTGATTTGTGTAGCCATAGTTCTTATGTATTATTTTTGAACTTCTATTACTGAATATGGACATCGGGGATGTATATTAGTTATTTGTAAATTGTAATTATGCTTGCTGAACTTCATGTAAACTTCGGTTTTGTATTCTTTATATGCTCTTCTTTAGATATGGGATGGAACACAGTGCAAGAGGGTTCAATCTTTGAGTGGACATAAAATATAACGTGAACTGGGGTGCTGGCATGGAGCTCACGCATTTTATCTTCTGGAAGCAGAGACACAGGAATATCCTTCAGCATGATCTTCGTGTATCCAAAGACTACATAAACAAAATTGTTGGCCATAAATTGGAGGTAGTAAGCAACAAATGGCAGACTTATATGTGGCCTTATATGTTGTGTGTGTGGTCCATTGGAATATAGACCAAGCAGACTTTTATGCTTGGATGATTTAATATCTTTTTTAATCCTTGATCCTTGATGTATGAAGATTTGTCCATCAGAGTTGTTTATTTGTGATTGTTTTTCTCTTCAGTTTTGCATTTGGTACACAATGACAAGGGATTCACCAATGTTTAGTTTTCGACTGATTATGAATTCACTTGTCAAAATGAAGAAAAGGATATAGTTTATTTCTTCAGGCAAAATTCATTACCGTAAGCTGAAAAGTATGGTAGCTCGTGTTCTCACACAATCCTTCCAGTTAAAAAGACGCTGCTTGATGAGTTCCTATGGAACCCACAACAGCTGCAAGAACTTTTTCGATTCGAGGTTCACTATAACATACCAGACGAAAAAGTTTGTACAAACTGGATCTATTCAGAGAGTAACGACCCATGTCCACGATCAGGTGTGCCCAACTTTATCTCTATAGAAATTTATAGAAATATTGAGATATTACATATATACAGGGCCAGCCATGAGGAGCTTTGACATCTAAAATTCCATGTTTGTATGTAAGCATGTATGTGAGATTATAAACTTTTGGGCCCCTAACTTCTTGGAGCCCAGGCCGGCCCAACATATATGTACCTTAAAGTCTTATTTCAGAGATCTGATGATATAGATAGATGAGTTCAAGTCCTCCATGCTCTCTTGTTTAGTAAATACCCATAGCTTTTGAGTAATAAATACATATTATTACACATGCGGTGTTAAGTGGCCTTTTTAGGAGCATTGCTGTAAATATCTGTAGTAGTATTGTATCAATACATGCAATGATCCCAAAATATATTATTCCTAGAAGGTCTCCGTGTTCCTCTGTTATTACCTCGTATGAAAACGTTGCTTTACATTTCTCTTTTGCAGTAGTTCATTTTTAAAGCTCGATAAGCAACTGTAATGATAACAATCATACATCATCTTGTAATTTGTTTAACTTCAGATTTATTTGCTCAAGGAAACCTATCCTCAAACTTTACTATTGCAGCTTCTAAGCTAAATTTAGATTGTGGTTGATCGTGATATTGTTTAAAATTTGAAGCTTGACATGTATTGTTTTTTGCAAACAGTAATTTTATATGTGTATGCTGATTCAGCTCACGATTTTGACAAGAAATAACAAAAATAGTTCGGGACGGATTATTGGCATAGGTAGTATATCCTTTCTTCGCAATTTCATCACTTGATCTAATACAATTTGTTATTTCGCCAAACCTTTACATATGGTACAACTTGTAGCTTAATGTGTTTTTAAACTTTCTCTCTGCATCAACTTGTATTATATCTTCTAATTCTCCGAAGGACTTGTTTAGTTGAGTATCGTTGTATTCTGATTGATTTTCATTTGGACTAATTAAGTTTTGTGCTTATCTTGATTCTCGTCTACCAGACTACCATATAACACTATATTATCATTCTTTCCACAATTGAATTCAGAATAACGACTATGGCATTGTGCCTCTATATGAATTTTTTTTTTAGTTTTCGATTATGATGAGGATTTAATGTCTTGTCTGAATATCAATTATTGGCCTTTAGAGTAAGCTGATCACACACACACACTTAGGTATCATTTACATTATTTACATTAACTAGTTTTTACTGTAAATACAAGGGTTAGGACTTAGGGTTACACTAGTAAAGCAATAGAAGTAGCTTATATGTTCTTGCATATATATGTAGCATTTAATTAATTTCTTTCTGTTACAAATTAAATACTGAGAGATGCCTGCAATTAATAGCCTAGTTTATGAGGATGAAGAAAGTCTATCAGCAGGAATTAGAATCCAGCCTCTCTCCTCTACACAAAAGTAAGTTAATTATGTGTATATATTCCTTTTTTTAAAATCATACTTCTATTGTTCTTCTGTAGAATTCTTGTAACAAATGCTGTCAACTTTAGATCATTAATGTTAAATTAAGTATTTCCGTGCTCATTTAAAATGATAAGGCGCTAAAAGATTTTCTTGATCAGCTCTGCGTAACATTTCCTAATGCTCATTAGTATGTTTAACCAAGCAGATCGGAGCAATGGAAAAATGATGCAGGAAAGAATCAGAGACCCCTCAGTTTAAGGGATAGGCTGGGAGCAATAGATTCTGCCTTTCTTGTTGCAATTATTGGTAGCAGTAAAGACTCTAACCAAGGCATTGTGCTGGGAACTTATGTCTATTAGCAAGGATAGACTAAATAAGGTAGGTGTTGTTAATTATCAGAAGCCTAGTTCTAACGAGTGCTACGAGACAAGATCAGAGATGGAGGCACCACTATGCAAAGAATCTGATGACCCAAATGCAGCATGGTTTTCTCTATTTAGCTGAAGTAAAATCTAAGTTCTTAGTTTTCTGCATTGTTGCTGAACTACATCTGTAAAATTTCTAAGAATGTGCCTTTACAAGCATGCATACATAATTTGTGTAAATTACTAAGATTATTGTCAGTTTTTGTTAATCGAGTACTATTCCATTATGTTAAATAATTAGTAATTTTAACATTTTTGGGATTGAGATATACTGGATTTGCATTTGGTATTTTGTGGCCGAGCATAATGTATGCAGGTAAATTATTGGATAATACATTCAAATTAAAGAAATTGATATATTAGAATTTATAAGTCTTAAACATCACCTAAAAATGATGTCTAAGGGACCTCAGGCATTAGTTTTAAAAGCAAGTAACCAAGGCAATAGATATCTTTAATATCGTCTGAAACTGATGTCTATAACTACATTATACATCGTTTTCCTTATTTTTACCAATGTTAATAAAGGCTTAGACATCAATATTTGGAAAAAAAACAGATGTCTATGTCGAATTATTCTATGTTTGCTATATGTTAAATAGCTGCTAAGACCTCTAATATAACAATTCAAAAGTTAATCTCATGCAGTTAACCAAAGAAGACATTACATAAACATCAGAAATATTTTTAAAACTGATGTGTTATATGCTAATAGACATCGACCAGAAACCGATGTCTAAACTTTCGACTTTAGACATCACCGACAAAGACATCGGTCAGGAATTTTTAAAGACATCGGCCAGAAACCGATGTCTATTAGCATTTTTTTTAGTAGTGTATGGGACTACAAAATAGAGTTATTAAGGCGAAATCCCAACTCCATAATTGAGATTGACAAATACAAAAGGTGGAGTGGAGGATGTTACTCCACATATGCAGGCTATGATGAGTTTGAGGTAACCACAGTGAATGGAACCAAATATGCTGTTCATGTAGGTAACAGAACATGTGGATGTAATAAATGGGATATAAGTGGCATTCCCTGTCACCATGCTGTCAACTGTTTGAATAGAATGGGATACAATGTTAAAGATTATGTGGATTCAGTGTATAGTGTAGCAAATTACAAGAAGGCCTACTCTGGGATAATCTTTCCAATGAATGGACATAATGCTTGGGATAGGAGTGGGTTGAGTTTGAAACCACCAACCATTGAAAAGCAACCTGGTAGGCCAAAAAAGAAAAGATATGAGATCCTAGATGTGGTTGAAAAAGAAGGGAATGGAGTGAAGACCTTGATCAAGAAGACACAGTTAACTGTGAGGTAAATTTTATACTTGTACTTCCTAAATGCATTACTTGTAATCATGTTAGAATTTTATAGCTAATGTTTCCAATGTCATGTACTAGGTGTGGTAGATGCAAGTAGGTAGGCCATAACAAAAGGACCTGTAATGGACTTCTACCTGCAGAAGATGCTAATGAGGATATAAGTGATCATGGATCACCTCCACCAGATGCTTTACTAAGTGATCATGGAAGAAATTCCACAGAGGTCCCACCTGCAGATAATGAGGAAGAAATGCAAGCATATTATGCAAGCTAGATAAGTTCAAGAACACAAAAGATACTCATGTTTGCATTGATGCTGAAGATGACACCATGAAAGCAGCAAGGGAGGGGCAATCAACTGAGCAGAAAACTCAACTGAACTCATACACAGGCCCCATGAAGTTGGGCAAATAGATGCCACCACCAGTGAAACAATACAAGACTATAGTTGGGAAAATAGAGGTAAAATCTGCACCTTTCTTATCTCATGGGAAAAATGTGATCACAAGGTCTACACTGGCAAAAGCAAAACAAGAGTCAGAAACAAACTTGAAGAATGCAGGAAAGGGGAATACCAAGTCGAAGGGCAAAGACAAACAAGCTTGAAGAGTTCGTTCCCATAGAGATCTGGTTTAGGTTTCAATTCAGTTAATGCACCTATTCAACAATGTATGGTTTTTATTCACTGCTAAGACAATTAATAAGATTGGGTTTAGATTAACTAAATTAACTAAGAAGCAAATTAACAAAACTAAGAATTACTTAACTAACGAGAATTAAAATCAAATTACTTATATGAGAATAAACATGGGATCCTAACTTCATTAAATACTTCGCTTAGATCTGATGCCTTTAATCAATATATGCAATGGTTATGATATCTGATCGGATAACACGAAACAAGTACACGCTACCTATCAGCATACGTATACCAAACTACCCATACATCCACAAAAGAGATAGAAGATGAATAGACACCAATTATGCTTAGACCCTATATGTCTATAGAATTTGAAAACATAACGGTTGAAGAGCAAGTTATCCAAAAAGATCACACAGGGCAGTATAAGTATTTTCATCTCACACTACAAATCATGTTGATAACACTCATGAACCTATGCTAGCATGGCAAGTTCGAAATATCAAGATCCACTTTCACTTCACAAGAGATTAACATACTAGATGTTAGCTACGCATCAAGAAACTAAAGCTCCATAAATAAATCTGTTAGAATCCCATGTCAACGATTAGTTCATAAACGAACCGTTCGTCATCATGGGATCAAGTGAAACCATGATATTAAAACAAGATCTGAATATTAAATAAGAGTAATAGAGTTTAGAAAACAAATCCAAAACGAGCATAGAAGAATAGAAAAGATGAAGTAGATCTAGATTTCCGTTGCTTGTCACGAGCGTTGGGAATCCTTCTCCAAGTCTCTCTCGTCTCCCTCTATGTTATTCTAACTAATTCTAATTAATTGATATGATTTCCAATGATAGGTAGTGTTTTTATAGGCCCTAGAATACTTTTCCAACAAGAAAAGACCTAAAAATACAATTTAATTCGAAACAGGATAGAATTTCAGCCTTTCCCAGCCTCGCGCGCGCTTCCAGTGCCCACCAAGCACTGCCAGCGCCCAGCATTCTATCTATGATTGTAGAAAATTTCCTAAGCTTCGCGTGGACAGTAAGATCGTCCAAAACGGACTTCTAGAACTCCAGATATGGCCAAAACAGTGTAGACTGCGCAACATACCCTGAAATCCGAAATTTCCACAATTTGCTCATTTCTCATCCATTTTCTCTTCCGATTCTTTTGCCACTTCCCGTTCTTCAATTCTCGAGCATTATGATCATAATGGTAGCCTAGGGAAATACGCCATCCTTCATTCCATTGCTCAATTTCAACTCCAAGATCAATGAAAACCACCAATCCTAGCCGATAATTGCAATCCTGCACAACTACACAAAACACATCAAAACTACAACAAAATTGAGGCCAAGTGAATCAATTCAAGCTGATACGGAATGCTCTAAATGGATATAAAATCCATTTATCAACTACATTAAAAGGAAATCATTACATCATGCAACTTGGAAACATTACAACAACCATCATAAACTAGAACCAACCATACAAGCCAGTTTGGTACTGGTACCCAAAAGGAAACAACAACAAACTGGAGCATTCATCACTTAACTAATGCACAAAAATAGATAGTGCAAACAACAAAAGCAGATAACCTAAATAACCAACACATAATCTAATCAACTTGATTAAAGGAATCAGAGTTGATAACAGCATCCATCATATCAGCACTTATATCATTAGCAACATTCCCAGAACCATCACCATTCCCAACAACCTCAGGTTTCACAGTAGCATCCACAACCTCTGTATCA
The DNA here is from genome assembly GCA_037693485.1 of Kitagawia praeruptora. Taxonomy (NCBI): domain Eukaryota; kingdom Viridiplantae; phylum Streptophyta; class Magnoliopsida; order Apiales; family Apiaceae; genus Kitagawia; species Kitagawia praeruptora. Next base: position 128,582,239 of record CM075351.1, read on the forward strand.
AGATCCTCAATGATAACAGATTGAGCAACTGGTTTGGGAGGGGGAGTGTTAGCATCAATTTGAATTTGAACAAGTTGAGATAGATTACTCTCAAGAACACTCAACCTTCTCATAGCATATCCCAACACAGTCATCACTATATCCATCCTCTCAAGTAACTGAGTATATCTCTCATTTAAAACAAGAAACTGGTTTTTCAAATCCTTATAATCATTTTCCAACTCATCACACTTAGAGGACAGTTTCACAAGTACAGAGAAGTATGCAGATAACTGGGCATGAGGGATGTTGGAAACAGAGACAGTAGAAGGAACCACAGAAGGTTCAGCAACAGATTCAGTAGAAGCAGGTAACACATTTGCAGTAGAGAAAGCAAGCATCACAGTAGGCATAACAGCATCAAGATCAACATGAGCAGGTATAGCAGAAATAGCAGGCAAAACAACAGTCACATCAGGCATGGCAAGAGACACAGGAGGCAAAGTACCAAATTGAACATTCAAAGCAGCAGGCATAGCATTTAGTTCAGGTAAGGGCAAGGCAGTTAGTGTTAGTGTAGGTGCCCTAGAGGCAATACATTGTTTCTCGAATAAATCTTATGTCACTTGATTATTAAATAAATGTATTTATTATGACTCTAATTACTGCGATATTTTGTTAGCATAATAAATGTCCTTAGAATAATGATACACATTATATAGTTTAAGTTTACAACTTGAATTTGAGATTATATAATATATATATCATATTCTTAAAGGTCCCTAGTCGAGTATTATTATACAGGACAATAATAATACATAAATAGACTAGTATGTTTTTGACTGATAACCACATCTCATTGGTTATAAGTATGGAGATACTAAAGTCAATACATAGGTACATGTAGGGTACATGGTACTGGACAGACCCACCGTGAGATTCTTCATGTTAATTAAGTCATAAGAAAGACTCACAGTGATAATGGTGTAATGATCCTTTGACTTGAGATCATTATATTTCTATACGAGGATAATATACTTTGACTACATTAAAAGTTACCTTTGACCGGGTAATGATAAAAGTGGACATCGGGTATATTGTGAATCGTATGAGAAATATGAATGATAGATAAAGGATTTAACCCTCCTATCAGATAGGAGAGATATTATTGGCCTCTTGATTAAGTGAGACTATAAAATGCATGGCCGTGCTCAAATAATGATTTGTCTTAATAGTCTACTCATGGATCAAGTAAACCCGGATTAAATTATGAAGAGGATGACAATAAACATGCCTCGAGTTTAATCTATAATATTTGGTTAAAGGGATTATATTACACGGGAACATTAATCACAAAAGGTTTATCGAATCAAGATTTAATTATTATTTAATTGGGTAGCAATGATGTATTACTAGATACCGCTCATTGTTTATAATTTTATTGGAGAATAAAATTATTGCCAAAATAAATAATAACCTACAGGGTCACACACATAGAACATTTTAAAGGAAGAATTAATTTAAATTATGAATTTAAATTAATTAATGATAAGTTGGATTTTATTATATTAATTAAGTGTGACTTAATTAAGCTATAATAAAATACAAAGATATATGAGATATGATTTTAATAATTAAGTTTGACTTAATTATTTATTTGAATAATAGAATTAGATTTTATTATTTAATTAAATCATATATGGGCTAGGTTTTTGACTTGGGCTTATAAGCTTCACACTATCATATAAATAGATGATGATAGCATTAGAGGCTTGAGAATTTTTACGTGAAAAATACAGAAGCCGCAGACATAATAAAAACCTAACCCTAAAACATATCTTTCATTAGAGGCTAGTACCTCTCTTCCGGACAAGACGGTCTTGGGGTGTTCGTGTGGATACCGTAGAGGGGGCTTCGAAGAGGAGTGCTCAGTAATCGTGGGAGGTTTGCATCTCCATCGTTCTTTAATCGTAAAGCTTCGATAAGGTAATCGTTCTATCTACCATATTATCAATTTATTATACATGGATCCGGGGCTTGGTTTCGATATTTAATTTACTGTTTTCGCTGCGTATGTGATGATCGAAACCAACAATGGCATCAGAGCTGCTTGTATAATATGATAATCTGGTTATATGTGATGTATACGATATGATTCAGAAGTTATTAGTTCTGTTAGTTTCTCCCGAGAACTTTACTATATGTTCATGCGTATATATAAACTACTGTTCTCCTGGTTTTGCTGCGATCTGTTATCTGCTATATTTTTTATAAGATTAAATCGTGGCTGTACATCTGAGAAACCCGTAATACGATTACATGATCAGTTATAACCAGTTCTGAGTTTTTCCCCCCCCATGAACCCTACTGCATGTTTCATACGGTTATATATGCTACTGTGATTCTGTCCTTGCTGCGTTTTTTTTTTATCTGTTGCACCTGCTGTGTTTTAATGAGATTATAACGTGACCTAAACATCTGGAAATCAGTCGATAATCATCATATAGGAGGCAGTAGTACAGTTCATGCAAATTTGTATACATACGTGTTCTTACAACCCATGTATACTAGGTTCAGATTTTAAAACGTTTAAGAATCTGTGATATGTGATTGTGTTAGTGCTGCTGATTAATCATAAGGTCTATACTAAGTCTGGAATCAAAATCGCGACTAACAATGATCACACGATCGTTCTGGGTCTTCTGGGAAAAACTGCAGAAAATTGCATGTACAGGTGATGCGCATACTCAGTATGCGTATCTGCTAGTGTTTCGTCCAGTAACGCATATTCTGAATGCGTGACTGATAAAATTAACAGAATAGGTCTGTTGCGCATACTGTAGATGCGTATCTGATGTTTTTTTTATAAAAAAAAAATGTTTTTTTTCCCCAGCAAGGTTTTGCATGCTTAGATTAAATTATAAATGTTAATGTTTTACTTGGAGTATGCAAAATTTTATTAATTAGTAATTTAGATTACTAAGTTAATATTTAAATTAATTTTATTATTTATGATGTGATCATATTTAATTTATGTTGTATAAAATTGTGATTATACAATATGTGATGCTTTTAATTGCTATGTGAGCATGATGCATGGTTATGGCCCCAAGACCTAGTTTCTAATTTATTTTATTAATTTTAATTTATGGTTTGTAATAATTAAATACGACTTGCATGTCGTTTTTCCTTTTGTAATTATTTTATCTCGAATGCAACTCGAGTTCTTTTGTAAAATGTTTCAAGAGGAGCTTGGAGGCACTCAAGGCAGCTTTTGAAGCGAAGCAAGAGATTTTGTAATAATTAGTTATTACCACCATAGATTGACCTTGATTTTTCCATTAGCTTGGAAAAATCGCCTAGGATTGGGCCATAACCATAGCATATTAATTAAGGTGATGCACTTTACATATTATGCATGTGTAGAGTAACAAATGTATGCATGTTTTAATTAGATTAATGATGTATGCATGTATTAGATACGTCACCCATGCCATGCTTGCCATGCTAAACAAGATAAAATCTGTAACGATTCGAGATTTTAAAATGAACAAATGATCATGAGATTTCTGTGTTTATGAAACACGGAATTAAATACGAATTTTCAATTATTTAGATATGGGGAGATTTTGTCAAAAACAGGTTTTACCTGTAAGGAAGTTGGGTATTAAGTGAGGCCACTTGTGACTCCTCCAACAACCTGGAAATCAAACTATTGATGAATATTGATTTGAAGTATTTAATTCAAGGAAAAATTGGGAATCTCTTTATGATGGGATCATGGTCGTTTTAATTTTGAAACCCCTTAACAAAATATTAAGTTTTAATCGGATGCTTTCCAATGAATGAACACTCATTGAATCCTAGATCGATAAGGGGAATGACTGCCAGTGGCAGGGGACTCCTGTCTATCGTGGTGAGATGTGACGAATATAAGCGGTTATATTCGACCGTTGAATCATTGGGTCTAACTTAACTAAGTCGTCATAATAAGATGAAAATAAACGGTTATATTCAAATATTATGAACTTAGAAGCATAGAGTTTGGTTCAAAATCTATAAGATAGACAAGAACAATTGTTGTTCACCAAACTATCCAAGAATTATATATGATATAATTGACAACTGTTGTCTACCTAAATAATCATGTTTTAAGGACTACCAGTGGTTGACTTAGAATATGACGAAATATGGATCTTGGCTCACTAGAAAGATTTATGGGATATTCTTTCCGATTTAATAGTAAGGGCTATTAATTTGATAAAAATAGTGGGAGATATATTATGAATATATCATAATCATTTGAACATAATAATAATAACTCAGACAATCTAATGTTTATTTTGTGCTTTTAACATTGTAGATACTAAATAATGACAAACAACACAAACTCTATATCCGTTCGATCAATCCTTGAGAAGGATAGATTGAAGGAGGATCTGAAGAAGAAGAAGGCTCAACAAGCTTCTACTTCAGGAATATATGTTATAGAAGTCAATCTGTCTACTTCTACATCTTGGGTATTGGATACTGGATGTGCTTCTCACATTTGTATAAATGTGCAGGAACTGCAGAGAAGTAGGACTTTGGCTAAGGGAGAAGTGGACCTACGAGTAGGCAATGGAGCAAGAGTTGCTGCTTTAGCCGTAGAAACTTATTATTTATCTTTGCCCTCTGGGCTTGTTTTAGAACTTGAAGACTGTTTTTACGTGCCTGCGATTCGCAGAAACATTATTTCTGTTTCTTGTTTGGACAAGAAAGGTTTTTCGTTTGTAATAAAGAACAATAGTTGCTCTTTTGCTTTGAATGATTTAACCTATGGTGTTGCGCGTTTATTTAATGGTTTATATGTTCTTGATTTAGATAAACCTGTCTGTAACATAGAAAACAAACGACTTAAAGTTAATGACTCAAATCAAACATACCTCTGGCATTGTCGTCTAGGACATATAAATGAGAAACGCATATCCAAATTACATAAGGATGGATACTTGGATAAGTTTGATTTTAATCATACGAAAAATGTGAATCTTGTTTGCTTGGTAAGATGACTAAAGCCCCTTTTACTGGTAAGGGTCAAAGGGCCACTGAACGTTTGGAGCTAATACATAGTGATGTATGTGGCCCAATGCGTGTGATGGCTAGAGGAGGCTACTACTACTTCATAACATTTACTGATGACTTCAGTAGATATGGATATGTGTATCTTATGAAGAATAAATCCGATTCTTTTGAAAAATTCAAAGAATACAAGGCTGAAGTAGAGAAGCTGTAACACCCCCAGATCCAGGGTCAGGGATCTGGTCGTTACGGTCTCAATATCCAACCACAAAACCAACATAATTTAAATTACAACCTTGTGACCCAAAACAACAACATAAAACACACCCGTTATAGTCCCAGAGATGAAATCAGAGTAACCAACAATATTATTAATCACAAGTTTGAGTTCTTACAACCCAAAGAATTACAATTGTACAATTACATACTCTTTGCCATCCATTAATAGATACCATAATATAAATACATTTGAGGCTCAATTGCTAACAACTAGCCTACCAGTAGTTGCATCCTCAACAAAGGTAGCCAAGACCTTAGCGGCAAACCTCTGACGGTTGACACCTGCTTACGCTGTGTGCGCCTTGCGCGGCCATCTGATCTAGCTGTTGTTGTGATATAAATAAATAAAGCAAGGGTGAGCAATAGCCCACCAGAAATATAATTGAACAGTGATAATATATAACAGTCCAAAATATCTTTTGAAACCATATGCCATGCATTAACGATGTAGTACCAATATAAAGTATGAGATGAAGTTACAAGGTAACTCAAAAATATATTTGTTTTGAATAAATATCCGCTATGCAAAAGATGAGCAAGATATTCTCAATTATCATAAAAGAGGAACTTGCAGGAAAAATATTGCAATTCCGGTTTCAACACTTTTTCACCTTGCCAACACCAACAGTGTTGCAGAAATTTATCACTTTTAGAAGATGAACTAATACGGGAGCATTGCCGCGCCAGATGCCCTGACGTTTACGATGATCAGTCGTATGTCATGCATCTCATCAGTCGTTCTCTACATGTAGAAGGTAGCTCCGACGGATTTACTTATCTACCGTCCTCTGGAACTCCTCAGCCAACGGTTGAGCTATTGCTGGACCGGCGCCACTCGGCCACTTACGCGTCTCCTAGTTCGAATATCATCCATGACTCTGAAACGTAAAGTTCGTTCCCCTTTTTCCCCAAGTGTAACACTTGTTGATAGGACTCCACAAAGTAGTCGTATCTAATTGGAAAGGAAAATTCACCAATATTTCCCAAGCTGATGCTTGTTAATGGATATAAACTTGTTACATCAATCATACCCCTCGAGCGTTGAGGAGGTAACCAAAAGACTCATATCGATGCTTGAAAGAATCAAGATGTGAGTGACAAGATAGTTTAGCAAGTATAGGACCGGGCAGTCCAATAAATAACATCGCTCAAGTGAGGTCCCCTTATATACGTTTGGAAGTTGAGCGAGTATTTAAATCTTCTTTAAGATAGATTTAAATGAAATTAAAGTTTTGGGAACCTCCTCTTGATAAAATAGTCATAAAAGACTCCGAAATATTTTACATAATATCTGAAGGTGAAGGATAACCTTCGAATAATATAAATCATTATAAAAAGAATTCAAAAGAATTTTATTAAACATTCCAAGAATGTTTATTAAATCAATAATAATTAAGGAATATGAATAAATCATAATATTGCTCGTAAGTAATCCTCGAATGAATATATAGAATTATTTATTAAATAAGTCTCTTCTTAAATGAATATTTAAAATAATATTCCTTGAATAAATAAACTTAAATAAATATTTAAAATAATATTTACTGAATAAACCAAACCTTAAATGAATATTTGAAAATAATATTCATTTAATCAATAACATTCCAAATGAATAACCAAATAATATTCATTAAACAAATAATATTCTAAATGAATATCCAAAATAATATTCATTTAACCAATAATATTCTAAATGAATATCCAAAATAATATTCATTTAACAAATAATATTCTAAATGAATATCCGAATAATATTCATTTAGTAATCAAAACTTTAAAGGAATATTCGAAGTAATATTCCTTGAGTAAATAGAACTTCCAATGAATATTTTAAAATAATATTCATTAAGTAAATCAAACCTTAAATGAATATTCGAAAGTAATATTCATTACATAAATAAAGATCAAATGAATATTCAAGATGATATTCGATAAATAGATAAACTCAAATAAATATTTAAAATAATGATTATTAAGTAAATAAAACCTTAAATGAATATCCAAATAATATTCATTTAATAAATATTATTCTAAATGAATATCTAATTAATATTCATTTAGTAATCAATACTCTCAAGGAATATTTGAAATAATGTTCCTTAAGTAATTAGAATTTCACAGAAATATCTTAAAGTAATATTCATTGAATAGATAAAACCTTAAATGAATATTCGAAAGTAATATTCATTTAATAAACAATATTCTAAATGAATCTTGAAATAATATTCATGAAATAATCAAACTCTAAATGAATATTCGAAATAATATTCATTTAATATTTCTCGACTGAGATAATGCTCAAATAACATTTCTCGAAAGATTTCCAAGTAAATAATACTTTATGGAAATATAATTAATGTTTAATAATAACATTCCTCAAAAGGAATACTAATCTGTCGTTGGAATCCCTCCGGGTTTCCAAGACTACATCTATATCTCAAAATACCGACTCCCGGTCTACATTTAAAGAATGAATATCACATGCCCTTCACTAAGGGTCTTAACCAAAATCCGGCTTATGCTGATATATCGTATCTAGTCTATAAGCCAATATCAATTCAGGGAACAAGTATTGCAATATAACTTGAAAGTAGACATGCATGCTATGGCATATGTATACAACAATCATCATATATATATTATCACAACAACAGTTCCAAGTATTGGAAACTTGCCTGAGAATCGAGTGCGGGTAGGGGTAATGTGTCCCGGGTCAGCTCGACAATCTATAAACAATCAGAATATTTAAGATTAACCACTTAACGCTTATTAAAAGGCTAAGTATAAACTCCACTTAAATCGAAACACGTTTTCGAGTTATCTCGTTACGTCTCTTTTAGTGTAACCCTTTTTATCACCGATACGATCCAACATTCGTTCGTTATCAAGACATGTCATCATGCTTATACTTGGTATATACTTAAGTCGTATAAGTTCTAAGGTTGGTCGTTTACGAATCAAGATTATACCTCGAGTGTTATCGCCCGTTTTCTAAGTTATAACCAAAGTCATACTTTTAAGGGGTTCATTCGCGTTTAACCTCGATTCAAACATTTTTATAAAATCGGAAAACGATCCATTCGACATGTGGTTTTCTCCCACACCTTCCTTTTTACCTCTAATATTTAATTAATAATATTCGCCACTGATTAAACGACATTTAAGGGAATCAATTTCAATTACGAACTTTCGATTACGGTTTCGAACCTCTTTTACGAATTTAATCATAACTCCTAAACCGTAAGTCCATTTCATACGAACTTTATATCAAAACGAAGCTTATAACATAATCTAGCTTATCATGGCAGAAATCGAAGCTTAACAGTTAGTTAAAGCTACTGTGATGCATGGTTACTTAAGGTTAAACGAAAATCGGGCATTACGACGGCTATAAATCGAATCTTTCTAAAATCATAACACACCAACCAAGCCACTCCGGGCATCCACACAATTTCTACACTTCATATACATCTCAATCTGTCCAAGTACATCATGCTTCACCATAATAATCATCATTCTATTTGAATCACTAAATCACTAACTAAGCATGGTTATAACATTATCATGAACATACTACTCTAAAATCATCAAGAACAAGCATAATCTCAAAGTAAGATCTAGGGTTTCAAGTCTGTTATACCTTCCTTGGGGTGTGTATACACTTAGTAATCCTTGTATAGTCCTTGTATAGCCTCCATGAAGCTTGGATCATCAACCAAAATCAAGATCCAAAAGTTTTGTTCTTGAGGTTACTATTCACCCTCCTCTTAAATCATTTCTTTGAAAATGGTAACAATGGATTTTGAAGCTAGGATTTCTAGGGTATCATTTTTATGAAATATAGGACTCACATAAAAAGTTTCAAGATCAAACAATGGTGGGAAGTGAGTTTTTGATTCTTGAATTAATCAAGAAAGCCGAATGGGGTTCTTGGAGAGAGTTTGGTGCCTTAGCTTGGTTGGCTTGAAAATAATGCATAAAGTGATTTGCTTTTTAGATAATATCTCTTTCAAGTTGCATTATTAAGGGTGATATAATGGATGATGCATTTGGATGGACAAATATCTAGATTTTTTTGTGGTAAGATGATGATAGGAAGCTAAGCACTTAGTTAGCTCTTAATTGATCTAGTTCCTTTGGTAACTACTTGGTCACTTGATTCTATCCACTTGCACATGCATGTGCCTTGGTTCTCTGCTTGTTTCTTTGTCCGGTTATTGCTTAATTCGTTGATCGTTCGAGGGAATAACTCATTCGTTTCTAGTTAGGGTTTTACCGAAAACCTTCTTAATATTTATAATAACATTCTCCATCTTTCTTAATACTTCTCGAATTTAAATTCCTTAAATCCCTTAAATAAATCCTTAAGTTTGGCAGTGTCCAGGGAATTCTCGGAGAAAATGAAAGTGCTCTGTTTCTGAATCCGACAGCTTTTACATACACTTATTTTCCTCCTGGATCACTAATACGAACTCAGAAATCCGTTCCGAATACCGGGTATAACATTATTATAATAATATTCCAAATTCCACCAAAATCACTATTCATCACTTATTTTTATTTAATTCCTATAATTAGGAAAATGAACCTGGTTCACCCTCGAGTGTTCCTTAACCTTTTTACGGAACCGCTGGGCTTATAATAGATATTGATTTGGATGACATGAGGGTATCTATTTCTCTCTAGGGAATCTTATCTTAACTTTCTAGGAGATAAATTATTCTAATCTAAGTTATCACCCAATAGCATCCTCCAGGCCATATAACCTTGGAATATATATATCCTGTTATTATTCATTCTTTAAAGCCAGTATTACAATGTAGTTGTAACCACCGTTCACTCTTACTTCAATGCATAATAAAAGTTTTAATTCTACCCAAAAATCTGGGTTCTTACAGAAGCAAATAGGCGGAGGTGCAAGTATTAAAATCTTACGATCCGATCGTGGGGGTGAATACTTAAGCACCGAATTTAAAGAGTATTTAAATGAGTGTGGTATTGTATCACAACTCACTCCGCCAGGTACACCTCAATGGAATGGAGTTTCAGAGAGGAGAAATCGTACTCTGTTGGACATGGTACGATCGATGATGAGTCATGCAGATCTTCCAATAAGTTTCTGGGGTTATGCTCTAGAAACAGCGGCTTTCACACTTAACCGTGTTTCAACCAAGAAGGTTCAAAAGACTCCATATGAGATATGGGAGGAGAAACGGTCAAGCATGAACTTTATGAAAGTTTGGGGATGCAAGGCGTTTGTAAAACGTCAAGTATCTGACAAGCTTGGACCTAAATCCGAAGAGTGCAATTTTGTGGGATACCCTAAAGAAACAAAGGCGTATTATTTTTATAGTCCTTCAGAGCAGAAAGTGTTCATTGCTCGAGATGCTATCTTCATGGAAAGAGATTTTGTTTCCAAAAGAGACAGTGGGAGAACTATAGATCTCGATGAAGATCGAGAACCACAAAATAGCATTGAACCTGAGGTGGAACAAGAACAGAATAATGATAATGCTCAAGAAACACAGGTTGTTCGTAGATCTGGTAGAATTCGCCATGAGCCAGAGAGATATGGATTTCTTTTGACTCAATGTGGGGATTTGATGCTCATAGATGAGGATGAGCCTCTCACATACCAAGATGCTATGAACAGTTCAGACTCTAAGAGATGGCTTGAAGCCATGAAATCCGAGATGGATTCCATGTACGAAAACCAAGTTTGGGATTTGGTTGATCCACCTGAAGGGGTAAAACCCGTAGGGTGCAAGTGGGTTTTCAAGAAGAAAACTGACATGGAAGGAAATGTTCAGACCTATAAAGCAAGACTGGTTGCGAAAGGGTTCAAACAAATTCATGGTATTGACTATGATGAAACTTTCTCACCAGTTGCCATGGTCAAGTCCATACGGATTTTGCTTGCAATTGCAGCATTCCATGATTACGAAATCTGGCAAATGGATGTCAAAACAGCTTTCCTTAATGGGAGCCTTGAAGAGGAAGTGTACATGACACAACCTGAAGGTTTTGTCCATCCAAGGAATGTTGGCAAGGTATGTAAATTACGACGATCCATTTATGGATTGAAGCAAGCCTCTAGGAGATGGAATATTCGTTTTGATGAAACAGTCAAGGAGTATGGCTTTATTCAAAACGAGGATGAACCTTGTGTTTACAAGAAGGTTAGTGGGAGCCATGTGGCATTCATAGTACTGTATGTTGATGACATACTACTAATGGGGAATGACATACCTTCTCTAAAGGCTGTTAAGACTTGGTTAGGGAGCAATTTCTCTATGAAAGACTTGGGAGAGGCAACCTACATTCTAGGAATGAGGATCTATAGAGATAGATCTAAAAGGATGATCGGTCTAAGTCAGAGTACATACATTGATAAGGTTTTGCATCGTTTTGGTATGCAAAATGCTAAAAGGGGATATGTCCCTGTGTCTCAAGGGATAACGATTTCTAAAGACCAGTGTCCGAAATCATTAGATGAGAAGGACCACATGAATAAAGTTCCATATGCATCAGCAATTGGATCTATCATGTATGCGATGGTATGTACTCGCCCCGATGTTTCGTATGCTTTGAGCATGACGAGCAGATACCAATCTAATCCAGGTGAAGGTCACTGGACGGCAGTCAAGAATATTCTAAAGTACCTGAAAAGGACTAAAGATTCATTCTTGGTGTATGGAGGAGAGGAGAAACTGGTTGTAAAGGGTTACACCGATGCAAGTTTCCAAACAGACAGGGATGATACTGTATCACAGTCTGGTTTTGTGTTTTGTCTAAATGGAGGTGCTGTAAGCTGGAAGAGTTCAAAGCAAGAAACAGTAGCTGATTCTACAATGGAGGCTGAGTACATTGCAGCTTGTGAAGCGGCTAAGGAGGCAGTTTGGATTCGAAAATTCATTTATGATTTGGAAGTGGTTCCATCGATTGTAGATCTCATTGATCTATACTGCGATAATAATGGGGCCATTGCACAGGCTAGAGAGCCTAGATCGCACTCCCGATCCAAACATATACTCAGAAGATATCACCTCATACGAGAGATTAATGAAAGGGGTGAAATACATATATGTAAAGTGCATACAAATGATAACATTGCAGACCCACTGACCAAAGGCCTGTCGCAGCAGAAGCACGACGGTCACACTAGTTCCATGGGTATTAGATACATGGGTGATTGGCTCTAGTGCAAGTGGGAGATTGTTAGTGTAGGTGCCCTAGAGGCAATACATTGTTTCTCGAATAAATCTTATGTCACTTGATTATTAAATAAATGTATTTATTATGACTCTAATTACTGCGATATTTTGTTAGCATAATAAATGTCCTTAGAATAATGATACACATTATATAGTTTAAGTTTACAACTTGAATTTGAGATTATATAATATATATATCATATTCTTAAAGGTCCCTAGTCGAGTATTATTATACAGGACAATAATAATACATAAATAGACTAGTATGTTTTTGACTGATAACCACATCTCATTGGTTATAAGTATGGAGATACTAAAGTCAATACATAGGTACATGTAGGGTACATGGTACTGGACAGACCCACCGTGAGATTCTTCATGTTAATTAAGTCATAAGAAAGACTCACAGTGATAATGGTGTAATGATCCTTTGACTTGAGATCATTATATTTCTATACGAGGATAATATACTTTGACTACATTAAAAGTTACCTTTGACCGGGTAATGATAAAAGTGGACATCGGGTATATTGTGAATCGTATGAGAAATATGAATGATAGATAAAAGGATTTAACCCTCCTATCAGATAGGAGAGATATTATTGGCCTCTTGATTAAGTGAGACTATAAAATGCATGGCCGTGCTCAAATAATGATTTGTCTTAATAGTCTACTCATGGATCAAGTAAACCCGGATTAAATTATGAAGAGGATGACAATAAACATGCCTCGAGTTTAATCTATAATATTTGGTTAAAGGGATTATATTACACGGGAACATTAATCACAAAAGGTTTATCGAATCACGATTTAATTATTATTTAATTGGGTAGCAATGATGTATTACTAGATACCGCTCATTGTTTATAATTTTATTGGAGAATAAAATTATTGCCAAAATAAATAATAACCTACAGGGTCACACACATAGAACATTTTAAAGGAAGAATTAATTTAAATTATGAATTTAAATTAATTAATGATAAGTTGGATTTTATTATATTAATTAAGTGTGACTTAATTAAGCTATAATAAAATACAAAGATATATGAGATATGATTTTAATAATTAAGTTTGACTTAATTATTTATTTGAATAATAGAATTAGATTTTATTATTTAATTAAATCATATATGGGCTAGGTTTTTGACTTGGGCTTATAAGCTTCACACTATCATATAAATAGATGATGATAGCATTGGAGGCTTGAGAATTTTTACGTGAAAAATACAAGAGCCGCAGACATAATAAAAACCTAACCCTAAAACATATCTTTCATTAGAGGCTAGTACCTCTCTTCCGGACAAGACGGTCTTGGGGTGTTCGTGTGGATACCGTAGAGGGGGCTTCGAAGAGGAGTGCTCAGTAATCGTGGGAGGTTTGCATCTCCATCGTTCTTTAATCGTAAAGCTTCGATAAGGTAATCGTTCTATCTACCATATTATCAATTTATTATACATGGATCCGGGGCTTGGTTTCGATATTTAATTTACTGTTTTCGCTGCGTATGTGATGATCGAAACCAACAGTTAGCGGGTGAGCAAAAAAAAAAAGGGCAAGGCAGTAGGGGTGAGCAACGGGTCCAACCCGACCCGAACCGAACCGGACCCGAAAGAACCGAGAACCAAAACGAACAATTTTTCAGAACCGAACCGGACCCGAAATTGTAATGGAACCAAACCGGAACCGAACCGTGAATTACGGTTCGGTTCGGTTCCAACCCGAAAGAACCGAAATATATATATATATATATATATATATAATAAATAATATATATATATAATTAATAATATATAATTTTTTTAGTATATTATTAATAATATATATTAATAAATAATATATAATTAATAATATATATTAATTATGAATATATAATTAATATATATATATATATTAATAATATATATTATTAATATATATTTAGTATATTATTTAAATTTATTATATAATTTCGGTTCGGTTCGATTCTTTCGGGTTTTGGATGTCAAGAACCGAACCGAACCGAGAACCGAAATTTTCTCAATTTCAAGAACCGAACCGGACCCGAATTATAAAAAACCCAAACCGGACTCGAAATTTCGGTTTGGTTTGGTTCGGTTCCCGATTCTAACCCGAAAAATGCTCACTCCTACAAGGCAGTTCTATGCATTCTATCAGAAATGGTGTGTGACACAGAAAAGTAAGGAGGAAGGTTTATGTCAAAAGAGAAGTGCTCAAACACTTGAGTGAGTAAAAGACCATAAGGCATGTACCCCAATCTAGCAACATAAATCATTTTGGTGATTATCATATAGGGCAAGTTAAAATCAATTTTCTTGCAAGCCAACTTATACATGATTTTCATTTCCACAAAACTCATAAGTTTGCCAGCAGTTTGAGAAGGAAAGATATTCACCCTAATGATTTCAGCTAGGGTTTGGTAGAAAGGAGTGAAATGCTCATAGTCAATACCCCTATCAGTGTTAAAGACATTTGAAGGGACTTCAACTCCATAGAAAATAGAGATGAACAACCTTAGTTCATCAGGGTTAAATGTGTAGGTCTTAGTCACATCAACTGGACTCAATGACAAAACCTTAGGATCTAGCTTAAGTATCTTTCCCAACAACAAATGATCAAGGAGAATAGGCTTCCCATTAATCACAGAAGTAAGGTAGGACACCCCACCAACTCCACTCCCTACCCCCATGTTGCAGAAAAACTCTGCCACCAAATTTGGTAGAACTCTCTTAGTGGGACTGACTAACACAGGATTCCACTTAGCATGAACAAACAGACCATACAACTCAGACTCTCTAGCAAGTTGAATAATTTTACCAGGTTGCAACTTATTCCTAACAAACCTATTCTGGGCTTCACTAGAGATAAACAGTGGGGAATTGTGTTTGGCTTTCTTGTGTTTCTTGTTTTTAGAAGAAGGGGAGTTATCAGGCTGAGAAGTGGGTGAAAACAAGTTAAGAGTGGTATCAATTGGTGTGTGAGACATGATGTGCAAGTGTGTGTATTTATAGCAAATAAGCAAGTAAGTGAGTAAATGAAGACAACAAGAATGAAGTAAACACTGCAGTGAGCACACTCTTAAATACACAAGCAAGCACATATATCTAACAATGAACAGTACAGCACAGAGTCAGAATAGTACAGATTATCAAAAAAAGGACTGCATAGTACACATAAAGTACATAGGATTTCAGGAAAGGACAAATCAAATCAATCTGCCATATTGTAAAGCTGCAGATCACAACTAACAATAAGGACAAAAAACAGATACCAGCACAGATAAGATGGTAAACTATAGAAACCATTTCCTAAAACAGTAATCACATTTAATGCAAAGTTGAAGCATGCAGCAAAGAGAAAATATTTGTGCAAAACAAATACTAACTTAAGCAAAGAAGGTCATATCATCACCATAAAGTTGCACATTATAAAATCAACACAAATCTCAAGCATGCTGTAGCACAGATTATACAAGCAATGTATACATATAAAGCTCAATTCAAATCCAACTGAGACAGAAAATATCTAAGTGACCACACAATGCAACATTGAACTAAGTAGATATCATTTAAACGAACAAGTCATATTGCACAAAAATAAACTCAAGAATTTTAAAGAAATTCAGAGTTCTAGAAGGTCATCACAAGATAACATATTACTAACATTTACAGATGCAAGTAATATATTTCTACAAGTTCACATCCTCATGTAACAGATAACATCCAAGGCACTCTTAACACATTCATATCTATCAAGAAGAACAACTCTTAAACTCACAAGGGAGTTAGAGTGAACTCAAGACAGAAAGATCACTTAAACAAGGCAATGCAGGTTCAAGTAAGCACATAAGGACTGACAAAGATCAAAGATCTCACAGCACAACAACTAAGCTTAACACACGAACTCTTCAACCATCCAGACAATCAAAAAGTGTCATACAAGAAATATACCAAATCTCAACATTATATCAAGATACAAATGATCAAGTAAGTGAACAAAACTTAACAAAGATTCATACTGACTTGACAAGTATCAACAATAACAGAGCAAGATATCACACAACTAGATTCAACAAGTATCAACTCATCTCAATAAACACAGAAACTTCATAAAGATTCACATAATTATCAATCACACACTATCAAATCACAGAAAGGATAAAACATTATGAAATGAAGGATTAGAACTTGTGCACCTTAGCTATGGTGGTCATACACATTGCGCATCCATAAGAACGCATAAATAAACTAGTAAAAGCACACATACTGAGAAATCATACTGAGAATCGCTCCACCGAGTCACCGGACTCACTGAGTCAACATCGAGTCAGTGCTCAAATCTTACAGATTCAACACTAGACATCTCGAAGTCACTGAATCACTAAACAAAATTGTTAGAATATGCATATAAATCAGTGAATTAAAGAAATAAAAAGCTAGGGTTTGAAACACTCGGAATCAAAACAAAGGGCTTTTGATATATGATGTTCAAAACATCACATCAAGAGCGAATAAGACATGAATCAATCAAAACTTCATCGAATTGAAGCAAATAGATTCTAGGGTTTGAGAGGTTTCGATTCAAGAGACAAAGAACGAAAACTGAAACCATAGAGAGGTGAGTTTTGATGAGAGGATCACGAATCTGTGATTCATTTTAACAAATGAAGTCAGAATCGAACGGAATCGGCAAATCGCCGTTCTAGGGTTCGAGGGAGACAAGAGAGGCGAGAGAGAATAATGAACTATCCGTACAAAACAATGTATATATGTGATATATTTTGAATGGTTGAGATCGTAGGGTTTTGAGATCAATGGCTGAGATTAAAGCATATGAACCATTTTGCTGAAAAATGATTTCTGAAGTTCTGGGTTTTAGTGATTTTAAACAAAATCTTTAAATACAAAAAACTGTAAATAAAGATATAATAATGCCAAAATCACAGAAAAATAATTTCTAGCAAAATAAAATTTAGATCCAAATTTTAAAATTGAATGCAAAATTTTAAGATCTCACATTTAATTAGTTTTTATATTTCTGTTCCGAGTTTTGAAACAACATCATTTCAAGGCCATGCAAAAATTAAAACTAATTAAATTTTATTCGTATTGAAATATTTCAATATGGTTTTTAGTCAAAACATAGACAAAACATATTAATGTCTATTTTTAAACAAATTCATTGTAGAGAAATTTGAATTTTCAAGTACCGAAGTCTCAAGAAAATCCGCTCACACAATAAGCTTGAGTGCGTTGACTAGAAAATCACACGATTTATATTTCAATTTCAATTATAATTAAATATAGAGGAAAAACTACATTTAATTATTTGGACAATCCAACATTCCTAAAAGTAATCGCAATTTAGCGAATCTTTCGGAATGTAATGGTTTCGTGAATATGTCGGTGACATTATTTTCCGTATCAATATGGTCCATAATAATATCGCCTTTATTGACATGATCACGAAGAAAGTGATGTCGAATATCTATGTGTTTAGTACGAGAGTGAGATACCGGATTTTTACTTAAATTAACCGCACTCGTATTATCACATAAAATAGATATCGCATCAAAATTAATCATATAGTCGGCTAATGTTTGCTTCATCCATAAAATCTGAGCACAACATTTTGCCGTCGCTATATATTCGGCTTCCGCAGTAGATAAGGATACCGATTTTTGTTTCTTCGAAAACCAAGAAACTAAACATCCACTGAGGAATTGACAAGTGCCGCTAGTGCTTTTTCTATCAATCAAGTGACCCGCATAATCCGAGTCGGAAAAGCACACTAAGTCGAATGGTAATCCTTTTGGATACCAAAGACTAAGTTCAGTGGTGCCTTTAAGATATCTAAAAATCCGTTTAACCGCGGATAAATGAGATTCTTTAGGCGCCGCTTGAAAATGAGCACATTTGCAAACGCTATATTGAATGTCCGGTCTACTCGCGGTAATATAAAGTAAACTACCAATCATACCACAATATTTCTTTATATCAACCTGTTTTCCGGAATCATCCGCCACTAATTTCTCCGAGGGAGACATAGGAGTACTAAGTGGTCTAACATTCTCCATCTCAAATTTCTTAAGCATTTCCTTGCAATACTTTGATTGAGATATATGAATGCCTTCATTAGATTGCTTTATTTGCAATCCTAAGAAGAAATTTAATTCTCCCATCATGCTCATTTCGAATTCTTTACTCATCATTTCTGAGAATTCGTTACATAGAGATTCTTTAGTTGAACCAAATATAATATCATCTACGTAAATTTGAACGAGCAAGATATCATCACCTTCATACTTTGTAAATAGAGTAGTGTCGACAATTCCCATTTTAAAACCATTATCAACTAGGAATTTGCTTAACCGCTCATACCAAGCTCTAGGAGCTTGCTTTAGTCCGTATAAGGCTTTATAAAGTTTATACACATATTCCGGATGTGTTAAATCTTCAAATCCCGGTGGTTGCCTTACATACACTTCTTCTTCTAAGACACCATTTAGGAAAGACGATTTAACATCCATTTGATAGACCTTGAATCTCTTATGACAAGTGAAAGCTAAGAACATTCGAATTGCTTCGAGTCTAGCTACGGGAGCATAAGTTTCATCATAGTCTATACCTTCCATTTGTGTATAACCTTGAGCTACTAGTCGAGCTTTGTTTCTTACCACTGTTCCAATTTTGTCTAACTTATTTCGAAAGACCCACTTGGTTCCAATAGTAGAACTATCGGGTGGATGTGGAACTAGTTCCCAAACTTTGTTCCGAGTAAACTAGTTTAACTCTTCTTGCATAGCAAGAATCCAATCCTCGTCTAATAAAGCTTCTTTTGCAGTTTTGAGTTGTATTTGTGATAGAAAAGCTAAGTGACTAGCAATATTTTGTACTTGAGATCGAGTTTGGACACCTTTAGTTCTATCACCTACGATATTCTCGATAGGATGATTTCTAACCCAAGGAACATCCGAAGGTAATCCATTATCGACCTCAACTACTTCGAGAGGATTATTTGGAACAGTAGTTCCTTGATCAAAAGTTTCGATTT
Organism: Kitagawia praeruptora; assembly: GCA_037693485.1. NCBI lineage: Eukaryota > Viridiplantae > Streptophyta > Magnoliopsida > Apiales > Apiaceae > Kitagawia > Kitagawia praeruptora. The sequence continues at coordinate 128,601,825 of CM075351.1, forward strand.
GTCTAATAACATTCTCAACGTTATCTTGATAATCTTCTTTTGGATCATTTTCCTCTTCAACCAAATCTTAATACTTTGATAGTGGTTTCGATTCATCAAACACAACATTCAATTATTCTTCCACCATTAAAGTTTTAAGATTGAATACCCGATAAGCTTTGCTTGTATTTGAATATCCAAGAAATATGCCCTCACTAGATTTTGGGTCGAATTTCGTTAAATAATCTTTTGTATTCAAAATAAAGCATTTGCTTCCAAAGACCTTGAAGTAGCTTATCTTTGGAGTTTTACCAAAATAAAGCTCGTAGGGAGTCTTCATTTTAATAGGTCATAGTAAAACTCGATTAAGAACATAGCAAGCAGTTGACATAGCTTCGGCCCAAAAATATTTAGGTCGACGATATTCATTAAGCATAGTGTTTGCCATTTCTTGTAACATTCTATTCTTTTTTTCAACAACCCCGTTTGATTAAGGTGTATAAGGAGGAGAGAAGTTGTGAGTAATACCATTAGCTTCATAAAATTCAACAAACTCAGAATTTTGAAATTCCTTACCATGATCCGTCCTTATATAAACAATAGATGTTTCTTGTTGAGTTTGTATCCTTTTACAAAGATCAACAAATGATGTGAAGGCATCACTTTTTGCTTTTAGGAACTCCGTCCACGTATATCGTGAGAAGTCATCTACTACTACGAGGGTATATAGACTTCCTCCCAAACTTTGTACGGGCACGGGTCCGATAAGATCCATATGCAAAAGCTCTAGGGGTCTAGTAGTAGACACCATGAATTTGGCTTTATGAGATGCTCGAATTTGTTTACCAATTTCACAAGCTTCACATATATGATCTTTAACGAAACTGAGTTTTGGTAAACCACGTACATGTTCATTCGAACATATACTTTTGATGAGTTTCATGTTGACATGACCTAAACATCGATGCCATAACCATGGGTCCTCATTCATGGATACCAAACACACATTTTCATAGTCATTTAGGTCACACGAATACACATTCTTACTTCGTGGACACTTGAGAATTAGTTTCCACTCTTTGTCATAAATAGCACAATGAGATGGAAAGAAAATAACTTTGCAACCATTATCGCATAGTTGACTAATTGAAAGCAAATTGAACTTTAGTCCCGTGACTAATTGTACATCACAAATTTTAAAGCTTTCATTACCAATGTCACCAATGCCAATAATGTCACCTTTGCTACTATCTCCAAAAGTTACAACTCCGGCGGTTACCTTTTTAATTTTGTTCAACAACGACTTATTACCGGTCATATGTCGAGAACAACCACTATCAAGGTACCACACATCTTTCTTAACAGCAAGGCACACCTCTTGATTAGTAGTGGAGGTTTCCGTTGGTGTAGCTTCATCACCAATCGCCATCAAGCACAAGTTAACAACTTCTTCACTTTGTTCGGGAGCTTCTTCATCCTCGCTTAAGTCCCATCCATTTTCGGCTACAAGACTTCGTCCTTTTGCCAACTTTGGACATTCACGTTTAAAGTGACCGGGTTGTTTACATTCGAAACACAAATCATGTGTTTCTTCACTTGGCAATTCCTTCGGCTTAGGTGGAGAATAATTATTCGAATAATTCGAATTATTGTTGTAAGCATTATTCCCTTGTTGAACACCTTTGCCTTTGTTAAAACTCGTGGTTGGAAAATCGTTGTTACTCTTATAATTAGGCCTTCCTTTCGAGTTAAATACTCGTTGTTGATTACTCAACTTAAGGAATCCTTTTCCGTACCGTTGAGCTTTACTTTGCAAAACCCGACGTAGTTGTCTCGAAATTAGTGCAATCTCTTGTTCATCGAGATTTTGCAACTCTTCGTTTAACTCATCGTCGTTTTCATCTTCATCGATAAGTAATGCTTTTAAGGCCATATTCTTTCTTTTATCTTCTAATTTATGAAGGGCCTTTTCCAGAATATTATCTTCCTCGTAAGCACGAAGATTTCCGAATAAGCTATCGATAGAGTATGAATTCAAGTTATGCATTTCTTTTATTGTGGTAACTTTGACTTTCCAACTTGGAGGTAAGGCTTTCAAAATCCTAAGATTTTTCTCATTTATAGTGTATACCTTTCCAACTTGTGCAAGTTCATCGACTATACGAGTAAACCTCATTTCCATGTCGATGATGGTTTCACTTTCGAGGAGTTTAAAATTTTCGTACTCTTGTATTAAAGTATCCATCCGGGATTCTTTAATATCTTTTGTACCCTCGTAAGTAATAACCAACTTATTCCACATTTCTTGTGCGGACTTGCAGTTATTAACACGTTTATACTCTTTTTCCGTAAGTGCACTAGTTAGAACCATTTCCGCTTTCGCGGCTATGTTCATTTGAATTTCTTCATCCGGAGTATATTCACTCACTTTCTTTTCGACAAGAACATCGCCTACCTCTTTAGTAGGAGTGGTGACTCCGTCTTCTATGGCCATCCAAACTTTAACACCTTGGGATCTAGCATAAATCCTAAATCGTGTTTTCCAAGTTGTAAAGTTTGTGCCATCGAACAAAGGTGGTCGGGAGCTAGAGAGACCTTCTCCACAACCAATAGTGTTCAAGTAAGCCATCAAAAAGATGTCCTTTTTACGGTTTTATTTAACGACTTTCTCAATAGTCAATAAACCCGATAAGGATCTACTTTTTGTTGTATTTTACGATTATCACAACAATCGTAAAACACGATTAAAAGCACCGCTCTGATACCAATTGATAGGTCCCGTATATGGGTTAGATAAGCTAGAAGAGGGGGTTGAATAGCTTATCACCTTTTAAAAATTTAGAGCTTGGCTTTTTGAAAATTCTTTCGCCTTTTTAAACTTTGTTACTTGTAAGCATGTAATTAAAGTGCGGAAAATAAAGAGCGAAAGAAAAGAGAGTAGCACACGGTCGATTTTTATCCTGGTTCGCGATGCCTGCAATCTCTAATGGATTCGAACACCCCTACTCCAGTCCCCGAACTCCTCCCCGGATTCGAGCTTTTCTCTACTACAAAGAAACTCCTTTATAGTAGGCGGAGAAGCCTTTACAACTTCTTAGACCACTATCTAATTATCTTGGAGCGATACACACACGTATCCTCCTCAAATTAAATAGCTAAATACAAACTACAAAACTTGTCTTGGAGCGTAACTCCCCGTCACCTCCTCAAAGACTCTGTAGTAACCCCTAGAAGACAATGTACTTCTACAACTTTGCCGGTCTTGGATTTTAGGTCTTAGATCTTGGGTCTTCCCTTTTCTTCACGGTACAAAGGCAACTAACTCCCCGTTAGTATGCCTAAGACTTAGGTCTTAGAACAAGAGTCACCTCACTTTACTTCACCTCACTGCAAAGGTTAGAATATAAGTCCAACAAACAACCAAACAATTTATATTAAAAGATATAAATCCACGCAAGCTAGTATGTTATGGTACTAGTCACGGGGACGCTATTACGCGTTAAATTAGTATATAACGGCAAGGGATAAGTCACACGAATGGACTTATCACACAATCTGTTGGGTATAATTAACTAAACAACGCAACAATGAGGCAGTGATATATATATTAAAACAAGAACAGACAATTAACCAATTAACAAAACAAATCACGAAGGCAAAAACAAGAGTATGATCAGCAACTATAATTAACAAGAAAAGTAAGAACACTTATCTCTCACAGTAGCTTTAGCCAAGACAACAAGAGAGAAAAAACACAGCTAAGTCACCAAGCCCTTCAAGAAGACTTGGCTGTTCTTGAATAGAATATTGCCCCACTTACGTTGTGATTGGGTTGCAGCAATATCACTTCCAGGATAAAACAGCACCGATCAAAGGGTTCACAAATACACCAGTGATCAACAGCGACCAGCACCTCAGTTCGCCTAAGAACTATGTATTTCTCCTATATGTATCGTGAGAGAACAGAGGAAGAAGAAAACGAATCGTGTTTCTATCCTTAGGACGTATCTCTACAATTCCCTTTCACGTTTATTTTCTTCTGTATTGTATATATAATACCAAAAATAAACGTAACTGATACTCCATAAAAGGAAAGTAAATATTCTGATTTAATTTCATTAACTGCATCAGGATTTATTTTCAGTTACATAAGCATCAGGATTTGGTCATCAGTAATATCAAGATTTGGTGTCCATTAGGATCAGGATTCAGTGCTTGTCAGGAACTGATATCCATCAGGATTTAGCCCATCAGAATCTGATGTCTGACCAAGTCCATCAGGATTTTACTCCAAGTACTGATCCAAATTTCCATCAGGATTTAATCCAAATACTGATCCAATTTCCAGTACTGTTGTAACATATAAATCTGAAACTTGTTAAAATAAATCAATATCTAATTCTTCTTTCAACTCAATTTATTTATGGATTCCACTAAGAAAATGTCTTAAATCCAAACATGAAAGTTTAAGTCCTCATTACAAGGAACAAACTCCACTTGTTAGTTTCCGGAAATTACATCAAGAACATATTATAAATATGTCTCAAACTTTCCATTTTCTAACAATCCCCCACGAATCCATACAAAAAATGCATATCGATTCTCATCATGACTTGTTTTTCGGAGTAGGTACCCTTCCGGGTTTGAACCCTCCTAAGTCCTCTACTTCGATGGCTACCGGATTCAGATGGAATTTTTCACCTTGAATCTTTATCCGTTTGGTGTAACCACACTCTATAGATGTATGGTGCTAATCTACGGCTTTGAGACGTTAATGGTCATGTCTCGATCCTGTTCGTCGAATGTTTCAAGGAATAACCCTTTCCTCTAATTGCGACCACATAATTACATTCGCAAAGCTGGGCATCTCCAGAGATGTACTGCTAGCATCTCATCATATGACTTGACCCCATTCAGAGTTCAAATAACTCTTACTATTCTGGTAGTTACAGTACCTTTTAGGTTTACAGGGGATAGACTCCAGATACGTAAGTATCAATCTATGTAGTTAAAGGTATAACCAATTCACCCTTACAACTTGTTATTACCACATTGAATACACTTTCGAGGGATCTCCTCTCATGTGTATTGGGTTCCCGCTGTAGATGAATCATTATGGGCTATCAGTCCCATCCCCAACCTAGACTTAAGGACAACAGCATGCTCAAGTCCCTTAGTCAAAGGATCAGCTAGGTTCTCTTGAGTTCCAATAAACTCAACAGCTATGATCCTGTCAAACATTAGACCCCTTATAGACTTTAGTTTAACTTGGATATGTCTCTTTGTTTTCACATTATACTTCTTGCTGTTTATCTTGTTGATAGTTGTACGGCTATCACAATGAATAGCAAAAGCAGGAAGTGGACGACTTACTACAGGTAACATTGACATGAGTCCATGTAACCATTCAGCCTCAGTCCCTGTGGCATCTAATGCACACAACTCAGCCTCAAAAGTAGATCGAGTTATAATAGTCTATCTAGAAGACTTCCAAGATACTGCTCCACCCGCTAGGGTAAACAGGTATCCAGTCACTCCATTGGAACCAGACTTCTTAGCTATCCAACTTGCATCACTATATCCCTCTAGCACTCCAGGAAACCTCCTGTAGTGCAAACCAAGATATATGGTGCCTTTTAGATATCTAATCACTCTATCAAGAGCATCCCAATGAGTCTTGTTTGGACAGCTTGTATATCTTGCTAACTTAGACACTGAATATGAAATATCTAGCCTAGTACCATTAGCAAGATACTGCAAACTCCCAATAATCTGATAATACCTTAACTAAGACACAGGTATTCCTGAACTATTCTTGACAAGGGCGATTTTAGGATCATACGGAGTACTTGCAATTCTACAATTTGAATAACCATACTTCTCAAGTATAGATTTCTCTATATAATGAGATTGTGACAAGGTTATTCCATCAGTTGACTGAGTCAACTTGATACCAAGAATCACACTAGCCTCTCCCATATCCTTCATTTCAAAATGCCTTTTCAAGAACCTTTTTGTCTCGTTAATAATCTCAATATTGGTTCTAAACAACAAAATATCATCCACATACAGGCACACAATAATATATTCATTTCCTTTAACCATGTAATAGACACACTTGTCACTTTCATTAACTACAAATTCTGATTCTAAAACAGTTTCATCAAACTTTTTATGTCAGTCCCTTGGAGCTTGTTTTAAGCCATATATAGACTTGATTAACTTACATACTTTCCTTTCATTTCCAGTGGCAACAAATCCCTCAGGCTGATCCATATATATCTCTTCTTCAAGTTCACCATGAAGAAAAGCTATCTTTACATCCATTTGATGGATGATAAGACCATGTACAGAAGCCAACGCTATAAGCATTCGGATTGTTATCATTCTAGCAACTGGAGAGTATGTGTCAAAGTAATCAATGCCTTCCTTTTGCTTAAAGCCCTTAGCTACCAGCCTAGCCTTATACTTATCTATTGAGCTATCAGGATTCATCTTCCTTTTGAAGACCCACTTGCATCCTATAGTAGAACACCCAGGAGGTAGATCAACCAACTCCGATGTTCCGTTAAAAACAATAGAGTCAATTTCACTTTTTACAGCACCTTTCCAGAACCTAGATTCTGAAGAATCCATGGCATGTCGAAAAGTTAAAGGTTCATCCTCGATATTGTAAGTGATAAAGTCACTTCCAAAATCCTTGACTACCTTAGCACGCTTACTCCTTCTAGGTTCCTCTACTTCATCAGGAGTAGAGCTACTATCAGGATCTACCCCCACATTTGTCATCCTTTCTACATGATCAGGAATGGACCTCGATGTGTGAGTGGGTTCATCATCAGGAATACCCTGAGGTATACCAGTCTTCATAGGGAACACATCCTCAAAAAATGTTGCATCACGAAATTCAACTATGGAATTAGCCACTATTCCATCTATGTCAGATTTTAACACTAAAAATCTCATAGCTGTAGTGGTTTCTCTATAGCCCAGAAAGATGGAATCAACAGTTTTCGGCCCTAGTTTCTTTCTCTTGTGTTCAGGGACAAGTACCTTTGCAAGGCACCCCCCACGAAGATATTTTAAACTAGTCCTTTTTTTCTGTCCATAATTCATAAGGTGTCTTGTCCATATGTTTCAGAGGAACTCTATTCAGAATATGGAAAGCCGTATTCAGAGCTTCTCCCCACATGTACTTAGGCAACCCAGAATTAAACAACATACTATTGATCATATCTTTAAAAGTTCTGTTCTTTCGTTCTGCCACCCCATTAGACTCAGGTGTGTATGGTGGAGTTACCTCATGAACTATACCATTGCTCTTGCAAAATTCATTAAACGAGTTACTCGTATACTCACCACCTCTATCTGATCTCAAACGTTTAAGTACTTTACCAGTTTGTATTTCAGCTTTAGTTTTGAACATAATGAATTTATCTAGTGCTTCATCTTTATGTTTAAGCAAATAAACATAACAATATCTACTACAATCATCTATAAAGGTAATGAAATATCTATTATGTTCCTTGGTCAAAACACCACCAAATTCACATATGTCAGTGTGCACTAAATCTAACACATTCGAATCCCTAACTACATTATAAAAGGGTTTCCTAGTTTGTTTAACAGTTACACATACTTGACATTTAGATTTCTTATCAATGGCATGTTTTGGAATCAACTCTAAGTTCATCATATTCTTTAGAGCACCAAAATTCAAGTGACCAAGACGTGCGTGCCACAAATCAGATGATTCAACACAATTAACAGAAGGAGCAACATTATTATTAATAAAACTGCCCAAAACAGGCTCAACATTTATTAAAAATAATCTATCCGACAAGTAACCTTTGCCAAAGAATACACCAGTATTTGTAATAACTACTTTATTACATTTCAAAGAAACCTCAAAACCATTCTTAACTAAACAACTTCCACTTATTATATTTCTACGAATATCAGGAACATGATGCACTCTAGTGAGGGATAGAACACGCCCAAAAGTGAACTTCAGGTCCACGTTTCCTATTCCAAGTACTTGAGCTACACTAGCATTCCCCATCATCACCGTCATTCCATGAGTCTGTTGATAAGATACAAATAGAGTAATATCAGTACAAATATGTACATTAGCTCCAGTATCAATCAACCATTCATGAGACGAATAAGTGGAAAGAAGTACAGGGTTGTAGGTCAAATACCCGTTGTCAGTTTCAGAAGAAATAGCCTCACCAACAACCATGTTAACCATTGACCCACCAGTGGTTCCAAGCACAGTGTTAGCTTGTGCTCCCACAACAGGTTTCTTAGTTTTCTTTACAGGATAGTCCTTGCTCCAATGACCAACCTGTCCACAAGACCAACATGGTTTGTTTGCCTTTGGTTTCTTAGCCTTGTTCTTGTCCTTAGACTTAGTGTTTTCCTTCTTAGTAACAGACTTTCTTTTCTGTCCTACAGTCATTACATTCACCTTCGAACTCCCATCATGTTCAATAGGCATCACATGTCCTTGCTTGGACTTGTGTTGCTCCTGCACAGAGATGTCCAACATCAGGTTTGTCCAAGTGATCTCTCCTTTCTGTCTTTTCAGGGAGAGTGCAAACTCTTCCCAAGACTTAGGGAGCTTTTTAATCACAGGCATAAACTGAAACTTTTCAGGTAGGTCCATACCAGACTCCTTCAAAGCATGAACTAACATCTCAAACTCATGCACCTGCTCAGTCATGGATTTAGTATCCACCAGTTTAAAGTCAAGGAACCTAGCCACAGAATACTTTTCCAATCCTTGCGAATCAGTATTATATGTCTGGTCAAGCTTCTCCCATAAGAGCTTAGCAGTGTAAGAGTCAGATGAATAAACATCGAACAGAGTGTTCGCCAAAGCTGCCAGAATAGCAGCCCTAGCCACCCCATCCTTTTCCTCCCATATGGTATAAGCCTTAACAGTTTCAGCTTTCTCCTTAACCACAACTGGCCATAGACCCTTTACCGTTAGCCATAGTTTCATCTTTTTCTGCCAACGAGAAAAACCAACACCCCCACCGAATTTATCAGGCATACCTGACAAATCGATAGGTTATGGAAAACGGTACGTAGTCCAATCAATGGTGGGTACAGTAACACCAGACCCAGAGCTAGTCTCAACAACAGGAGTTCCGTTTCGTTAACCATCTTGTTAATTAATAATATATAACACAATTATTCTCTTCAAGATTGTTGGGTATAATTAACTAAACAACGCAACAATGAGGCAGTGATATATATATATTAAAACAAGAATATGCAATTAACAAAACAAATCACGAAGGCAAAAACAAAAGTATGATCAGCAACTGTAATTAACAAGAAAAGTAAGAACACTTATCTCTCACAGTAGCTTTAGCCAAGACAACAAGAGAGAAAAAACATAGCTAAGTCACCAAGCCCTTCAAGAAGACTTGGCTGTTCTTGAAGAGAATATTGCCCCACTTACGTTGTGATTGGGTTGCAGCAATATCACTTCCAGGATAAAACAGCACCGATCAAAGGGTTCACAAATACACCAGTGATCAACAGCGACCAGCACCACAGTTCGCCTAAGAACTATGTATTTCTCCTATATGTATCGTGAGAGAACAGAGGAAGAAGAAAACGAATAGTGTTTCTATCCTTAGGACGTATCTCTACAATTCCCCTTCACGTTTATTTTCTTCTGTATTGTATATATAATACCAAAAATAAACGTAACTGATACTCCATAAAAGGAAAGTAAATATTCTGATTTAATTTCATTAACTGCATCAGGATTTATTTTCAGTTACATAAGCATCAGGATTTGGTCATCAGTAATATCAGGATTTGGTGTCCATTAGGATCAGGATTCAGTGCTTGTCAGGAACTGATATCCATCAGGATTTAGCCCATCAGAATCTGATGTCTGACCAAGTCCATCAGGATTTTACTCCAAGTACTGATCCAAATTTCCATCAGGATTTAATCCAAATACTGATCCAATTTCCAGTACTGTTGTAACATATAAATCTGAAACTTGTTAAAATAAATCAATATCTAATTCTTCTTTCAACTCAATTTATTTATTGATTCCACTAAGAAAATGTCTTAGATCCAAACATGAAAGTTTAAGTCCTCATTACAAGGAACAAACTCCACTTGTTAGTTTCCGGAAATTACATCAAGAACATATTATAAATATGTCTCAAACTTTCCATTTTCTAACACAATCGGTACACACACTTACACTAACCACACACAACACGCACACGTACAGAAAAGTAACTCGCTTATCTATAGGATAAAACGAGGGTCGCTATTATGCGTTAAAATATTACACACACAACACAAGCAAGAAATATAAACACACAAGCAAGCAAGTAAGAGAAACAAATGCTAAAATCACTTCGGCCGAATGGTAAAGAAAGTGGTATGGCCGGATTTTTCAAAGTCCTAAAACAAGTGCAAGTAGTCTTGTTTTAATCTTTGTTCAAGATATAAAGATAAGACAAGTGAGTAACTAACTTGAACAAGAAGACTACTAATGGTAGTATATGGCCGAATATAACAAGAAAAGAAAAGGCCAACAGTAAACTACCAACTTGATTTAAAGAGCTAGCTTGTATAGTCTTGATTTGTTATATCCTTGTTTTAAAAATAAAACACAAGATGAACAAAGGACTTGGATATACAAGACTAACAACAAACTTATCTTTTGATTTTAAATATCCAGTTTAAACCACTTAAGGTAAAAACAAGATGTAAGTTTTTTGTTTTTAAATCAAAAGATAGTTAACTAGCCTTTTTAATCCAAATACACAACTTGGATTAAAGGACTTAAATGAGGTGAATCTCAACTTTTCAACCTCAAGAACACACCTTACAAGATGTCAAATATACACTACACGAATATACTTCAAGAACAAGTGTATATTAGTGACAAAATGCAAGAATGTTGAATAATAGTGTTTATAAGTGTAGATCTAAGCCAAACAAGCACTAAACACTAAATATTCAAGCCACCCACCACCACTACAACTATATATCCTCGACTTATATATAGTAGAGTGAGGAAATATAGAAACCAACTTATATCCCTTGAGATCTAGAGAGAAAACAAGAGAAAAAGCTAATAACGAAGCCAAAAAGACACAAAAAGAGTCGCCGGAAAATGACCGGAATAAGGCTTTATGGCCGGACTTTTGGAGGCTCAAAAGGTCACTTATAATCTGTTAAAACAAGGTTAAGAGACCACAAAAAGATTGGTGACCAAAGATGTGTGTTAGTGAGCAAGAATGGTGAAGAAAAACAAGCCTAAATGGTGATAAATCTTGAAATATTTTAGGCTTGAAGCTAAGAAACGTTTTTGCAACTTTGGCTACTGAAAAGAGAGTGTTTCCAAGCTTATTTTACCATCATATACTTGGCTCAAGATGGCTTAGGAAATGAGGGGGGTGGAGGGGGCTATTTATAGCCAAAAAAAAAGAGGCATTTTACCTTTATTTAAAAGATAAAAAGGTACAAGCATGTGGTGTCTTGTGCTAGGCATGAGTTGGCAACTTGGCATGTGTTAGACACACTCCCCAGCTGTGCACATTTCAAAGTTGCTGATGTAAACGTGCATAGGTGGCATTCCATTTAACGAAACGATTAAAAACCGAAAAACGCGCACCGACGAGCCGAAATGGGTTTAATCGCAATAAATCGAAAAAAAATTCAAAACTTATTAAATTTTTGGAATCTCCTATAAATATGCCCAGAAGATTATGGTCAAAATTTCACCTTGAAATGAGTTGACCAACTATGACTTTTAAGAACCCGATAAATCAATTACGTATCGATTTAAGGGATCCCGGAAAAAAGTCATCCAAAATTTCCGAAATTTATTCTACAATGTCCAATGGGAAACTAAGGACATATTCAAAGTTTCAAGTCAAAAAGATCAGTGGAAGTATATTTACGAATTTTTCGAATGTTAAAACAGCCTTCCGGAGCGACGAAAAAATTCATTTGTCTTTACCGACAACTAAGACAAAAGTTTTGACTTGAAAAATATTCAAACATAATATTTCTTATGAAATAATGACTATTAGGTCCAAGGAATATTTAAGTTCGAATTAAAAATGATTTTATTCGGATAAATAAGGAATTACGGCTATTTCGGAATAAAATCTGTTTTTGGTCTTTTGGCATGGCTTTTGGCACAAAAAATTGAATATAAATATTAAATAAATATATCAAGAATATTTGAGATGAAAACATTTAAGAATAACACTCTTTTAAAATATATCAATCAGTTTGACTCGTAAAAGCGGTGTTTAAAAATTCTCGATATTTGTGCCTTTAGCCGAATGCCTATTTTCTTTTGACATAAATAACCTAGAATATAAAATACCATAAACATAATATTCTCATCCTAAGTAGATGTCGAAAATATGTCGGAAAACATTTTTGGCTCGGTTTGACCAGTTTGACTTGATACCGAATTATGTCGTCCCCTGGGGAGGATTCTAAGTGCGATCCTAAATCTAATTTAATTTCACTTTTATTTTGACAAATTCCAAAACCTAAAGAGCGAAAGCAATGACTCTGTCATAGACAATTAAAGAAAATAAACTAATAGTTTATCCTTGCTACGTATAACATTTGAAATCCAGGCAACCAGGAATTAAACTCCTATTATAAGAAAACTTTCGACATCCACCATTAGTTATAATTTGCCTTACCTAAAACCCATATACATGACCAATAACCATTTAACCACATATACTTCACCACCAGGTACTTGACTACCACTAAACGACAATAACTTATCCACATATAGACCAACACCAATTAATTGACAATTATGACATCCCACAATTACTACGACTCAACTTATGGCATTTAGCACATAGACATTTACAACTAGTAAAACCATGTAACTCCACATACTATCCGACAATTAATAATTAATAACTCACAACCATATAACTCCCGACATTCGTCAAAATCCCCAAATTTTAACTTTCGAAATTATAACTCTAATTATTACACAACAATAATAATTAGCAACTAACAATCACAAAAGCATATAATCGGATTCACAATTAATCCCACAATTATAATTAACAACTATAAACTTTCTGAATTAAACTACGAAAATTAAAACAATATTATCACAATTTAAATCTAATTTAATTACAACAATTAAATAATTAAAATAAAATACGATACATACACGCGAATACGCGCCTTCGAAATTATACCTTTCCGGCGACCACACCGCCCCTGCACCACCGCTGCCATCCCTCCTACTCTCTCTCTCTCTCTCTCTCTCTCTCCCTCTCCACCACTGCCCAATCTACCTCTTTCCACTGCTGCTGCGCACGCCACCACCCACTGCGGCCTCGCGATTCCGGCCACTCCCACCAGCACCTCCGGCCGCTGCTGCGCGCGGTGGGATTTCCCCCTCCCCTGCTCAGTCGTGCCTTCCCCTCGCTGCACTACCTCGACCCTAGCCTCCTACACACACATATATATGTATATATAATAGCTAATCACTTCAATTCCTCCCCCAATTGAAATCCCCAATTCATTTTCTTCCCCCCTTTCTCTTCTAACCCTAATTTTCTTTTCCCCTCTTCTATTTCTCTCTCCCCGTATCTCTACTTCTCTGTCTGAGTGTTGTGTTTTGCCTAAATGGGCTTGGCCCAAAACATATACTAAAGGGTCATTTGTTAAATCTGAATTGTAATTTCTGGATGATTAAAATTTCTGAACGAATGGTTATCTGAATGCTGAATATATAATGTCATTTGATGGATAAAATGTTTGATTTTTCTGAACAATGTATCCACTTATTTTTTTTCTTCAAATTATCAATAAATTTTATTTGTTGTTATTTTTCTTTTGATGCATATAATACGAAATTCGATTTGTGTGACTAAAATTTAATATGAGTTGCCAATACTAATAACTTAAAGCTTTTGACTTGTAGATCATATTTTTAAATATTAATATCTTAATGTATCCATTTTTATATTTTTAGTAAAATACATTTTTATAATCATTTTTAACGTAATCATCACATTTTAGTTAGACGTATCATCTCACAAAATCTCTAACTACAATTTATGTAATTTCAATTCAATATTTTCATATGTTTTATAAATATAAAAGAGAAATGGTAAATAAAGTATAAAATAAATACATTCTAAAAAGTATTTTTAAATCATTAAATGTATTTTTGAAAAATTGGGCAATATAATTTTTACTTTTTATTTTTGATTAACACAGCACAACAACCAAGAACAGATATGTGACTGGTTCAGCACCAAATTTTTGCTCGTGTCATCCAGAAGAATTTACGTGTCGTCCAGATGAAATTTAAGCACACAAACAATCTTAACCAACCAATCACCACTCGTTTAGTTCCATCCAGTGATTATCAAATGACCCCTAAGTACTACTAATTCTTTTCGAGCCCACATAAAACACTACTTATTCTCTTTCAAAATTAATAAACAACTTTTGTAAATTGAAACCGAATAGAAAATTGGGAAAATTAAACTTGTCATTTTTAAAATAAAGAAAATAAAATTACGAGCACACACATATTTTTAAAATATTTTTAGGATAAAAAATGAATTAAATATGGATTTTACAAGTTTTTATCCTTTGAATATAATAAAACTCTTAAAATCATTTTAAAATACTAAAACACCCAAATTAATTCACCCAATAATTTAAAAACTAAATAAATATATAAAGATAATATCGCAAAAGATCTCATGATTTTTAATAACTCCGATAATTTTATAAAATTGCTAGATGATCAAAAATGCATGATTTAAACATATTTAAATCCTCAAAAATACAAATAAAATGTAAAGACTTACACAGCACACACAAATCATCACGGGAACCCATAAACACAACTTCACATATATTCCACCTTTCCAACAATATTCACATAATAAAATTCATAATTATATTAAATAAGAAATTCTAAATTCGCGAGGTCGTTATATCCTTCCCCCCTTAATAGGATTTTGTCCTCAGAATCAATCCTAAGGACACCATTAACAGTTCTTCTCAAACATCTTACTTTCACTTCCCATGTTGTATCTTCAACCCTAGGATTTCCTATATCAACTCATACATTGAAAAGCTCATTCTGTGAGCCCTCAAATTCCGAAATAACCTTAAACTTTGGTTTCTGAGTCTTATTAACTCTAGACGTTTACCACACGTAGGCGAATATCTTTTCTCCGGAAATCGACATGACTTTTCCGTGTAATGGACTATACTCTGCGTAAAAACTTATACTACCAAGCCAATCATTCTCAATAACGCAAACGCGTAATCTGCCTTGACTCGCAACAACATACATTTGGTACAACTCCCACACTCCTACTTATATCCACACGACCTCAGATAAAACTTTGAGAAAAGAATATCAAGAAATTCCCCGATCATTCTTACTTCCCTTTCAACGTACAATATCGATTGAGAAGGGAATAACTAGGAAACTTCTATCTATCCTTATCCCACTATTTTACTGAGTACCTGATTTAATAACTTAACCTTATGTCATCTATTCTCAGTCGTATCTTTTAAACCGAACACACGATCAACTTTCATAGCATGGCATACGCGTCAACCACAACTCGGTTTACAACTCAATTTTCACCTTCTCAAAACATCGGTTTGTTAAAACATTTAAAAGAGAAACTCAAATATTTTGTTGGTTTAAAAAAACAAATCAAGGATTATTATTATCCACTGAAAATCCTTTTAAAAAATATTTTAGAAATTCATTTTAAAGGAAAACATTTAAAATAATAAAGTTTTAAACAAAAAGCTTTTAAAACAAAATACCTTTGAAAACATTTAATCCTTGACCGTTAAAGTTTTGAAAACTAATAAACTCCATAACCTTGACTTCGCCATAACTTTTCACAATAATCATGTTGGAAACAACTTGTTTGTAACTTCACTATCCCACGTCCTTTGAAATCAACTCTCGAATCACTACTCTGCATACTTGGCGAGTCCTCGAATTTGACTCTACACATTACAACTTCAACATTTAACACCACTCACATTAATCACAAAATCACGACATCAAAAATTTCACATTAAAACCTTACGCAAAAATTTTCTTCCTTTTCTTGGAACCTTTTAAAGTCATTCTCGATTGATTTGCTTACGCTTCACCAATCTTCAAACATCCTGAAATGTAAATCTCATTCATTGTAATATGCTTTAACTTAACCGTTTCCTTTCTGATCCCTCCTTCTTGTACAAAACAACTTCATACCCTTGGTATAACAATTTCTTGATTTGCTTGATCGTTAAGACCTATATGTCTGCTTCCGGCCTCAAAACATCGCTTTTACATTTCTTTAAAATCAAAGCCTTATTTTCTTGTCCTTGCAATTGCTCGTACTTCGTTGTTAGGAAATAAATCCAATCCTGGATCATATTTAACTCTTTTTATAGTCATCGCAATCCACTTCTTGCTAACTTCCTTCATAATCGTGTTGAATTTCTAGATTCTTAATACTTATAGAAAATAGTCTTGTCATTCTCATCATAGGTTCCACAAAGATTGATGTGATATCATCTCTGGAAAAAATTCCTATCTTTCCAAGCTCATAACACATAGCTTTAACTTCTGACTCTGTCACTTGTTACCACGCTACTCTTTCTGGTTACAGCCATAACTCTCCACATTATCTCAACAAAATTTCTATGGACTCTTCTCCCGAAATCTTATCTTCTAATCAGGGTGTCTCATTAATCCTCTACTAATTCTTATCTTATAGGCAACTATTGTGCCCTCACTCTTCTAACTCCAAATCCTTGGGATTCCACATCCTTCCCTTAACTAACTTATATGTCTTATGTTTAAACGCTTCTGGAAACATCCTGGTTTTTTTGTCTTTCTCTTCTTGTCATTTTGTTCCATCTTGGTCAACTCTCCTCCATCCTTAATAATCACGACTCTTTAAACTGATTCGCACAAGTGATTTTCCATACAATCACCTTACTCTTTGCTCAATCTTAATTCCTCTTGCTAATTCTTACAAATCATTCTGTTCTGCTTCACTCTTCTTTATGCAAGTCATCCTTCTTGATTCTAATATCTTATGTCCAATGACGGATTCAAAATCTTATGATATTCCATTTACTACCACTGTCATTCAATAGGTGTCTAAAACAATCTTCCTTCAGCATTGAACATCTTATACCAAACATCTCCATCATCATTCTCTTTTCGCCCTTTAACAATATCGGCAATCATGTGCTCTTACTTACTGCTCTTTTCCTTTATTCAATTCTCATTAGTCTCGAATTTTGTCCATATTTTATCGATCCAATAACTGATCTAATTTAACACGACATATCTGTCTTAATCACCAATTTCTTAAGCTTGTTCAACCAATTCTTCGTCAGTGCAATTGTAGTTTCAATCATTTAAGACGTCGTCGCGTCTATCTTCGCATCTCTTCATCACTAGTAATTCTGAAATCATTAGGATTTCTGACCAAAGGAGTCAATAGAATGAATGAGCATCAATCATGAATATACACTGAGTTTGTTTGACAAAACTTTTATAGAGGAGTTTAACCGAGAGATCAATATGATCTTTGAACTATTATCAGGTTGCATTTTTCACTTGGTCAACCACCATAATACATAAAGATGGCCAGTCTTTAGTACCTTCATGACAAACACAATCAGTGGCATCCCACCAGACTTTTATCACAAAGATAAGATGTCCCTGAATCCCCTATCTATATAGGTTGTTCATCTCATCTGGAATAAAGATGATCAAGTATTCATGAAAAAAATGGAAAGGGTTCAAGAGTTTCAAAAAATTTTCATGTAAAGTTGGATCAAGGGTTCTCTGAAAAATATCGATATTTATGAAAGAATGAGATTGAATTCGAATAAATCTGATATACAAAGCTCATCATCAATTGATGTATAGTGGACTCTTCAATGGATGCATCAACTATTGATCAGATAAATATTCAAAAAAATCCTAATTATTCATAATCTCACTCTTATCGACTAAGCGCTAATATACTTAGCTGCTAAAACCGGCCTGACAATAATGAGTTGAATAAATAAGAAGATCTCAATTCATTCTCAATTTTCAACCGTTACTGCGCAACGAATGCCTCGGTAACGATACCAACCGAGAATTAATTTTTGATGATTCAAAAGAAGAATGGGAAATTTCTTCAAGCAATAGATTAAGCGACATCAATGATTAGGGATGCACAGTTATGCCTTAACTTCCAACCCATGCCAATAATCACTTCCCACATCGTGTTCATAACCTTCTTGTATTCCCTCCGTAACGTTCACATCGTAGCTAATATCATAGAAAAGTTCTAAAGTATACGTGGAAAGCTCGAGATAATATCTTCCAGACTGGTAACTCCAGCTGCCCACTTGGCTTATGCAGCTTCAGGTTCGCTGTCTCGCTCATAGCCAAATCCTTAAACGATTCGAACTCCTACTCGCGCGATATGCCGAAAGACCGTATAACGTCGCAATACCCGCCGAAGTATCCTAAGGCGATCGTTATCCTAAATCGTTCTACCCGACGTCTATCTTATACACGTACACCTAACCTCCTAATCTGTTTCAGTGACCATAACCTATAGCTCTGATACCAACTATGGCATCCCATAATCCGGGGTACAGATTTGGGACCACTAACCACAAAAAACCTCACACAACCCTGGATAAAACATGATATAATAATAGAAACCCCTTAACCAAGATCGCATACAGGTATTTATAGGGATTTAAAACTTGGATTTTCTCTATTTAGAGAGTTCCTTAAACATTTTTGAAGAAAACAAATGAAATGGCATTCCACTGATGAATCCAATAACATACCATGAGTATTATGTGGAAAAAGGTTATTTGTAAGATTCTTTAAAAATTTGGTATTCGAACTATGGGTGGGGAAAATCAACATTTGCACACTATTTGAAGAAGTACATCATTTTCTAAATATACTTGACCAAATTATCTTATACGATAAAAGAACTAAATTGCAGACAATAAGTGAAGAGCAATAACACTTGCCTCGATTCACGAAGATCTCGATCTTAAACATTGATCCTTAACTCAACTTCTCATCAGTCTCTACCCTTTACATGTGGGCTTCTTACTCGGCCATACCTCCGTCTTTACTTCATAATTCGCTAATCTTCACGTCAATACCCTCGTCGACTTCGCTAATTATCCTTCTGTTCGTATTTCCGTTTACCCGTGCACTGCTCTCGGCCAGGTCTCTTACTCGTACCTTTACAAGGTAAAGTACTATTTCAGTATCAACCAAGCAAAACATTATTGCTTGCTCTATTCTACCCATGCGCATCCTATAACGTTACACATATAACACATATAGAACATATACAGTTATATTCATAAAATAGCTTTAGTATAACCAGCTAAATTACATAAACACGTCATATAAACACTTCAAAATAATACAACAATTTAATCTTTAAAACCACAATCTATCCTCGAAATAATCAACTGATACATATATCTAAACCCTTAGCAATCATAGCATACTTTTAGATCACTGAAATCAAATAAGTTACATAGATTTACAAAGGAATTTTAGAAAATTTTGGCATGATGTATTCGTAAATAAGACTATCCCCCTGTTTTCCAATTCAAAAATTTACTCTTATAAACTATACGAAAATAAAGCTGCCTCAACTTGCAGCAACAAAAAAGTAAAGAAATAAGAAAAGTACCCGCCCAGACTTGCGGCATCTAAATAATTAAGAAAATGATCCGACCAGACATGCGGCAACTAAACAATTAAGAAAATGATCCGCCCAGACATGCGGCAACTAAACAATTAAGAAAATGATCCGCCCAGACATGCGGCAACTAAACAATTAAGAAAATGATCCGCCCATACATGCAGCAACTAGACAATTAAAGAAAATAAACTAATAGTTTATCCTTGCTACATATAACATTTGAAATCCATGCAACCAGGAATTAAACTCCTATTATAAGAAAACTTTCGACATCCACCATTAGTTATAATTTGCCTTACTTAATTTAAACCCATATAAATGACCCATAACCATTTAACCACATATACTTCACCACCAGGTACTTGACTACCTCTAAACGACAATAACTTATCCACATATAGACCAACATCAATTAATTGACAATTATGACATCCCATAATTACTACGACTCAACTTATGGCATTTAGCACATAGACATTTACAACTAGTAAAACCATGTAACTCCACATACTATCCGACAATTAATAATTAATAACTCACAACCATATAACTCCCGACATTCGTCAAAATCCCCAAATTTTAACTTTCGAAATTATAACTCTAATTATTACACAACAATAATAATTAGCAACTAACAATCACAAAAGCATATAATCGGATTCACAATTAATCCCACAATTATAATTAACAACTATAAACTTTCTGAATTAAACTACGAAAATTAAAACAATATTATCACAATTTAAATCTAATTTAATTATAATCTAATTTAATTACAACAATTAAATAATTAAAATAAAATACGATACATACAAGCGAATACGCGCCTTCGAAATTATACCTTTCCGGCGACCACACCGCCCCTGCACCACCGCTGCCATCCCTCCTGCTCTCTCTCTCTCTCTTTCTCTCTCTCCCTCTCCACCACTGCCCAATCTACCTCCTTCCACTGTTGCTGCGCACGCCACCACCCACTGTAGCCTCGCGATTCCGGCCACTCCCACCAGCACCTCTAGCCGCCGCTGCGCGCGGTGGGATTTCCCCCTCCCCTGCTCAGTCGTGCCTTCCCCTCGCTGCATTACCTCGACCCCAGCCTCCTACACACACATATATATGTATATATATATAATAGCTAATCACTTCAATTCCTCCCCCAATTGAAATCCCCAATTCATTTTCTTCCCTTCTTTCTCTTCTAACCCTAATTTTCTTTTACCTCTTCTATTTCTCTCTCCCCGTATCTCTACTTCTCTGTCTGAGTGTTGTGTTTTGCCTAAATGGGCTTCGCCCAAAACATATACTAAGTACTACTAATTCTTTTCGAGCCCACATAAAACACTACTTATTTTCTTTCAAAATTAATAAACAACTTTTGTAAATTGAAACCGAATAGAAAATTGGGAAAATTAAACTTGTCATTTTTAAAATAAAGAAAATAAAATTACGAGCACACACATATTTTTAAAATATTTTTAGGATAAAAAATGAATTAAATATGGATTTTACAAGTTTTGATCCTTTGAATATAATAAAACTCTTAAAATCTTTTTAAAATAATAAAACACCCAAATTAATTCACCCAATAATTTTAAAACTAAATAAATATATAAAGATAATATCGCAAAAGATCTTATGATTTTTAATAACTCCGATAATTTTATAAAATTGCTAGATGATCAAAAATGCATGATTTAAACATATTTAAATCCTCAAAAATACAAATAAAATGTAAAGACTTACACAGCACACACAAATCATCACGGGAACCCATAAACACAACTTCACATATATTCCACCTTTCCAACAATATTCACATAATAAAATTCATAATTTATATTAAATAAGAAATTCTAAATTCGCGAGGTCGTTATATCCTTCCCCCCTTAATAGGATTTTGTCCTCAGAATCAATCTTAAGGACACCATTAACAGTTCTTCTCAAACATCTTACTTTCACTTCCCATGTTGTATCTTCAACCCTAGGATTTCCTATATCAACTCATACATTGATAAGCTCATTCTGTGAGCCCTCAAATTCCGAAATAACCTTAAACTTTGGTTTCTGAGTCTTATTAACTCTAGACGTTTACCACACGTAGGCGAATATCTTTTCTCCGGAAATCGACATGACTTTTCCGTGTAATGGACTATACTCTGCGTAAAAACTTATACTGCCAAGCCAATCATTCTCAATAACGCAAACGCGTAATCTGCCTTGACTCGCAACAACATACATTTGGTACAACTCCCACACTCCTACTTATATCCACACGACCTCAGATAAAACTTTGAGAAAAGAATATCAAGAAATTCCCCGATCATTCTTACTTCCCTTTCAACGTACAATATCGATTGAGAAGGGAATAACTAGGAAACTTCTATCTATCCTTATCCCACTATTTTACTGAGTACCTGATTTAATAACTTAACCTTATGTCATCTATTCTCAGTCATATCTTTTAAACCGAACACACAATCAACTTTCATAGCATGGCATACGCGTCAACCACAACTCGGTTTACAACTCAATTTTCACCTTCTCAAAACATCGGTTTGTTAAAACATTTAAAAGAGAAACTCAAATATTTTGTTGGTTTAAAAAAACAAATCAAGGATTATTATTATCCACTGAAAATCCTTTTAAAAAATATTTTAGAAATTCATTTTAAAGGAAAACATTTAAAATAATAAAGTTTTAAACAAAAAGCTTTTAAAACAAAATACCTTTGAAAACATTTAATCCTTGACCGTTAAAGTTTTGAAAACTAATAAACTCCATAACCTTGACTTCGCCATAACTTTTCACAATAATCATGTTGGAAACAACTTGTTTGTAACTTCACTATCCCACGTCCTTTGAAATCAACTCTCGAATCACTACTCTGCATACTTGGCGAGTCCTCGAATTTGACTCTACACATTACAACTTCAACATTTAACACCACTCACATTAATCACAAAATCACGACATCAAAAATTTCACATTAAAACCTTACGCAAAAATTTTCTTCCTTTTCTTGGAACCTTTTAAAGTCATTCTCGATTGATTTGCTTACGCTTCACCAATCTTCAAACATCCTGAAATGTAAATCTCATTCATTGTAATATGCTTTAACTTAACCGTTTCCTTTCTGATCCCTCCTTCTTGTACAAAACAACTTCATACCCTTGGTATAACAATTTCTTGATTTGCTTGATCGTTAAGACCTATATGTCTGCTTCCGGCCTCAAAACATCGCTTTTACATTTCTTTAAAATCAAAGCCTTATTTTCTTGTCCTTGCAATTGCTCGTACTTCGTTGTTAGGAAATAAATCCAATCCTGGATCATATTTAACTCTTTTTATAGTCATCGCAATCCACTTCTTGCTAACTTCCTTCATAATCGTGTTGAATTTCTAGATTCTTAATACTTATAGAAAATAGTCTTGTCATTCTCATCATAGGTTCCACAAAGATTGATGTGATATCATCTCTGGAAAAAATTCCTATCTTTCCAAGCTCATAACACATAGCTTTAACTTCTGACTCTGTCACTTGTTACCACGCTACTCTTTCTGGTTACAGCCATAACTCTCCACATTATCTCAACAAAATTTCTATGGACTCTTCTCCCGAAATCTTATCTTCTAATCAGGGTGTCTCATTAATCCTCTACTAATTCTTATCTTATAGGCAACTATTGTGCCCTCACTCTTCTAACTCCAAATCCTTGGGATTCCACATCCTTCCCTTAACTAACTTATATGTCTTATGTTTAAACGCTTCTGGAAACATCCTGGTTTTTTTGTCTTTCTCTTCTTGTCATTTTGTTCCATCTTGGTCAACTCTCCTCCATCCTTAATAATCACGACTCTTTAAACTGATTCGCACAAGTGATTTTCCATACAATCACCTTACTCTTTGCTCAATCTTAATTCCTCTTGCTAATTCTTACAAATCATTCTGTTCTGCTTCACTCTTCTTTATGCAAGTCATCCTTCTTGATTCTAATATCTTATGTCCAATGACGGATTCAAAATCTTATGATATTCCATTTACTACCACTGTCATTCAATAGGTGTCTAAAACAATCTTCCTTCAGCATTGAACATCTTATACCAAACATCTCCATCATCATTCTCTTTTCGCCCTTTAACAATATCGGCAATCATGTGCTCTTACTTACTGCTCTTTTCCTTTATTCAATTCTCATTAGTCTCGAATTTTGTCCATATTTTATCGATCCAATAACTGATCTAATTTAACACGACATATCTGTCTTAATCACCAATTTCTTAAGCTTGTTCAACCAATTCTTCGTCAGTGCAATTGTAGTTTCAATCATTTAAGACGTCGTCGCGTCTATCTTCGCATCTCTTCATCACTAGTAATTCTGAAATCATTAGGATTTCTGACCAAAGGAGTCAATAGAATGAATGAGCATCAATCATGAATATACACTGAGTTTGTTTGACAAAACTTTTATAGAGGAGTTTAACCGAGAGATCAATATGATCTTTGAACTATTATCAGGTTGCATTTTTCACTTGGTCAACCACCATAATACATAAAGATGGCCAGTCTTTAGTACCTTCATGACAAACACAATCAGTGGCATCCCACCAGACTTTTATCACAAAGATAAGATGTCCCTGAATCCCCTATCTATATAGGTTGTTCATCTCATCTGGAATAAAGATGATCAAGTATTCATGAAAAAAATGGAAAGGGTTCAAGAGTTTCAAAAAATTTTCATGTAAAGTTGGATCAAGGGTTCTCTGAAAAATATCGATATTTATGAAAGAATGAGATTGAATTCGAATAAATCTGATATACAAAGCTCATCATCAATTGATGTATAGTGGACTCTTCAATGGATGCATCAACTATTGATCAGATAAATATTCAAAAAAATCCTAATTATTCATAATCTCACTCTTATCGACTAAGCGCTAATATACTTAGCTGCTAAAACCGGCCTGACAATAATGAGTTGAATAAATAAGAAGATCTCAATTCATTCTCAATTTTCAACCGTTACTGCGCAACGAATGCCTCGGTAACGATACCAACCGAGAATTAATTTTTGATGATTCAAAAGAAGAATAGGAAATTTCTTCAAGCAATAGATTAAGCGACATCAATGATTAGGGATGCACAGTTATGCCTTAACTTCCAACCCATGCCAATAATCACTTCCCACATCGTGTTCATAACCTTCTTGTATTCCCTCCGTAACGTTCACATCGTAGCTAATATCATAGAAAAGTTCTAAAGTATACGTGGAAAGCTCGAGATAATATCTTCCAGACTGGTAACTCCAGCTGCCCACTTGGCTTATGCAGCTTCAGGTTCGCTGTCTCGCTCATAGCCAAATCCTTAAACGATTCGAACTCCTACTCGCGCGATATGCCGAAAGACCGTATAACGTCGCAATACCCGCCGAAGTATCCTAAGGCGATCGTTATCCTAAATCGTTCTACCCGACGTCTATCTTATACACGTACACCTAACCTCCTAATCTGTTTCAGTGACCATAACCTATAGCTCTGATACCAACTATGGCATCCCGTAATCCGGGGTACAGATTTGGGAACACTAACCACAAACAACCTCACACAACCCTGGATAAAACATGATATAATAATAGAAACCCCTTAACCAAGATCGCATACAGGTATTTTTATGGATTTAAAACTTGGATTTTCTCTATTTAGAGAGTTCCTTAAACATTTTTGAAGAAAACAAATGAAATGGCATTCCACTGATGAATCCAATAACATACCATGAGTATTATGTGGAAAAAGGTTATTTATAAGATTCTTTAAAAATTTGGTATTCGAACTATGGGTGGGGAAAATCAACATTTGCACACTATTTGAAGAAGTACATCATTTTCTAAATATACTTGACCAAATTATCTTATACGATAAAAGAACTAAATTGCATCACTTGAACAATAAGTGAAGAGCAATAACACTTGCCTCGATTCACGAAGTTCTCGATCTTAAACATTGATCCTTAACTCAACTTCTCATCAGTCTCTACCCTTTACATGTGGGCTTCTTACTCGGCCATACCTCCGTCTTTACTTCATAATTCGCTAATCTTCACGTCAATACCCTCGTCGACTTCGCTAATTATCCTTCTGTTCGTATTTCCGTTTACCCGTGCACTGCTCTCGGCCAGGTCTCTTACTCGTACCTTTACAAGGTAAAGTACTATTTCAGTATCAACCAAGCAAAACCTTATTGCTTGCTCTATTCTACCCATGCGCATCCTATAACGTTACACATATAACACATATAGAACATATACAGTTATATTCATAAAATAGCTTTAGTATAACCAGCTAAATCACATAAACACGTCATATAAACACTTCAAAATAATACAACAATTTAATCTTTAAAACCACAATCTATCCTCGAAATAATCAACTGATACATATATCTAAACCCTTAGCAATCATAGCATACTTTTAGATCACTGAAATCAAATAAGTTACATAGATTTACAGAGGAATTTTAGAAAATTTTGGCATGATGTATTCGTAAATAAGACTATCCCCCTGTTTTCCAATTCAAAAATTTACTCTTATAAACTATACGAAAATAAAGCTGCCTCAACTTGCAGCAACAAAAAAGTAAAGAAATAAGAAAAGTACCCGCCCAGACTTGCGGCATCTAAATAATTAAGAAAATGATCCGACCAGACATGCGGCAACTAAACAATTAAGAAAATGATCCGCCCAGACATGCGGCAACTAAACAATTAAGAAAATGATCCGCCCAGACATGCGGCAACTAAACAATTAAGAAAATGATCCGCCCATACATGCAGCAACTAGACAATTAAAGAAAATAAACTAATAGTTTATCCTTGCTACATATAACATTTGAAATCCATGCAACCAGGAATTAAACTCCTATTATAAGAAAACTTTCGACATCCACCATTAGTTATAATTTGCCTTACTTAATTTAAACCCATATAAATGACCCATAACCATTTAACCACATATACTTCACCACCAGGTACTTGACTACCTCTAAACGACAATAACTTATCCACATATAGACCAACATCAATTAATTGACAATTATGACATCCCATAATTACTACGACTCAACTTATGGCATTTAGCACATAGACATTTACAACTAGTAAAACCATGTAACTCCACATACTATCCGACAATTAATAATTAATAACTCACAACCATATAACTCCCGACATTCGTCAAAATCCCCAAATTTTAACTTTCGAAATTATAACTCTAATTATTACACAACAATAATAATTAGCAACTAACAATCACAAAAGCATATAATCGGATTCACAATTAATCCCACAATTATAATTAACAACTATAAACTTTCTGAATTAAACTACGAAAATTAAAACAATATTATCACAATTTAAATCTAATTTAATTATAATCTAATTTAATTACAACAATTAAATAATTAAAATAAAATACGATACATACAAGCGAATACGCGCCTTCGAAATTATACCTTTCCGGCGACCACACCGCCCCTGCACCACCGCTGCCATCCCTCCTGCTCTCTCTCTCTCTCTTTCTCTCTCTCCCTCTCCACCACTGCCCAATCTACCTCCTTCCACTGTTGCTGCGCACGCCACCACCCACTGTAGCCTCGCGATTCCGGCCACTCCCACCAGCACCTCTGGCCGCCGCTGCGCGCGGTGGGATTTCCCCCTCCCCTGCTCAGTCGTGCCTTCCCCTCGCTGCATTACCTCGACCCCAGCCTCCTACACACACATATATATATGTATATATATATAATAGCTAATCACTTCAATTCCTCCCCCAATTGAAATCCCCAATTCATTTTCTTCCCTCCTTTCTCTTCTAACCCTAATTTTCTTTTCCCCTCTTCTATTTCTCTCTCCCCGTATCTCTACTTCTCTATCTGAGTGTTGTGTTTTGCCTAAATGGGCTTCGCCCAAAACATATACTAAGTACTACTAATTCTTTTCGAGCCCACATAAAACACTACTTATTCGCTTTCAAAATTAATAAACAACTTTTATAAATTGAAACCGAATAGAAAATTGGGAAAATTAAACTTGTCATTTTTAAAATAAAGAAAATAAAATTACGAGCACACACATATTTTTAAAATATTTTTAGGATAAAAAATGAATTAAATATGGATTTTACAAGTTTTGATCCTTTGAATATAATAAAACTCTTAAAATCTTTTTAAAATACTAAAACACCCAAATTAATTCACCCAATAATTTTAAAACTAAATAAATATATAAAGATAATATCGCAAAAGATCTCATGATTTTTAATAACTCTGATAATTTTATAAAATTGCTAGATGATCAAAAATGCATGATTTAAACATATTTAAATCCTCAAAAATACAAATAAAACGTAAAGACTTACACAGCACACACAAATCATCACGGGAACCCATAAACACAACTTCACATATATTCCACCTTTCCAACAATATTCACAAAATAAAATTCATAATTTATATTAAATAAGAAATTCTAAATTCGCGAGGTCGTTATATCCTTCCCCCCTTAATAGGATTTTGTCCTCAGAATCAATCCTAAGGACACCATTAACAGTTCTTCTCAAACATCTTACTTTCACTTCCCATTTTGTATCTTCAACCCTAGGATTTCCTATATCAACTCATACATTGATAAGCTCATTCTGTGAGCCCTCAAATTCCGAAATAACCTTAAACTTTGGTTTCTGAGTCTTATTAACTCTAGACGTTTACCACACGTATGCGAATATCTTTTCTCCAGAAATTGACATGACTTTTCCGTGTAATGGACTATACTCTGCGTAAAAACTTATACTACCAAGCCAATCATTCTCAATACGCAAACGCGGAATCTGCCTTGACTCGCAACAACATACATTTGGTACAACTCCCACGCTCCTACTTATATCCACACGACCTCAGATAAAACTTTGAGAAAAGAATATCAAGAAATTCCCCGATCATTCTTACTTTCCTTTCAACGTATAATATCGATTGAGAAGGGAATAACTAGGAAACTTCTATCTATCCTTATCCCACTATTTTACTGAGTACCTGATTTAATAACTTAACCTTATGTCGTCTATTCTCAGTCATATATTTTAAACCGAACACACGATCAACTTTCATAGCATGGCATACGCGTCTACCACAACTCGGTTTACAACTCAATTTTCACCTTCTCAAAACATCGGTTTGTTAAAACATTTAAAAGAGAAACTCAAATATTTTGTTGGTTTAAAAAAACAAATCAAGGATTATTATTATCCACTGAAAATCCTTTTGAAAAATATTTTAGAAATTCATTTTAAAAGAAAACATTTAAAATAATAAAGTTTTAAACAAAAAGCTTTTAAAACAAAATACCTTTGAAAACATTTAATCCTTGACAGTTAAAGTTTTGAAAACTAATAAACTCCATAACCTTGACTTCGCCATAACTTTCCACAATAATCATGTTGGAAACAACTTGTTTGTAACTTCGCTATCCCACGTCCTTTGAAATCAACTCTCGAATCACTACTCTGCATACTTGGCGAGTCCTCGAATTTGACTCTACACATTACAACTTCAACATTTAACACCACTCACATTAATCACAAAATCACGACATCAAAAATTTCACATTAAAATGCTTACGCAAAAATTTTCTTCCTTTTCTTGGAACCTTTTAAAGTCATTCTCGATTGATTTGCTTACGCTTCACCAATCTTCAAACATCCTGAAATGTAAATCTCATTCATTGTAATATGCTTTAACTTAACCGTTTCCTTTCTGATCCCTCCTTCTTGTACAAAACAACTTCATACCCTTGGTATAACAATTTCTTGATCTGCTTGATCGTTAAGACCTATATGTCTGCTTCCGGCCTCAAAACATCACTTTTACATTTCTTTAAAATCAAACCCTTATTTTCTTGTCCTTGCAATTGCTCGTACTTCGTTGTTAGGAAATAAATCCAATCCTGGATCATATTTAACTCTTTTTATAGTCATCGCAATCCACTTCTTGCTAACTTCCTTCTTAATCGTGTTGAATTTCTAGATTCTTAATACTTATAGAAAATAGTCTTGTCATTCTCATCATAGGTTCCACAAAGATTGATGTGATATCATCTCTGGCAAAAATTCCTATCTTTCCAAGCTCATAACACATAGCTTTAACTTCTGACTCTGTCACTTGTTACCACGCTACTCTTTCTGGTTACAGCCATAACTCTCCACATTATCTCAACAAAATTTCTATGGACTCTTCTCCCGAAATCTTATCTTCTAATCAGGGTGTCTCATTAATCCGCCACTAATTCTTATCTTATAGGCAACTATTGTGCCCTCACTCTTCTAACTCCAAATCCTTGGGATTCCACATCCTTCCCTTAACTAACTTATATGTCTTATGTTTAAACGCTTCTGGAAACATCCTGGTTTTTTTGTCTTTCTCTTCTTGTCATTTTGTTCCATCTTGGTCAACTCTCCTCCATCCTTAATAATCACGACTCTTTAAACTGATTTGCACAAGTGATTTTCCACACAATCACCTTACTCTTCGCTCAATCTTAATTCCTCTTGCTAATTCTTACAAATCATTCTGTTCTGCTTCACTCTTCTTTATGCAAGTCATCCTTCTTGATTCTAATATCTTATGTCCAACGACGGATTCAAAATCTTATGATATTCCATTTACTACCACTGTCATTCAATAGGTGTCTAAAACAATCTTCCTTCAGCATTGAACATCTTATACCAAACATCTCCATCATCATTCTCTTTTCGCCCTTTAACAATATCGCCAATCATGTGCTCTTACTTACTGCTCTTTTCCTTTATTCAATTCTCATTAGTCTCGAATTTTGTCCATATTTTATCGATCCAATAACTGATCTAATTTAACACGACATATCTGTCTTAATCACCAATTTCTTAAGCTTGTTCAACCAATTCTTCGTCAGTGCAATTGTAGTTTCAATCATTTAAGACGTCGTCGCGTCTATCTTCGCATCTCTTCATCACTAGTAATTCTGAAATCATTAGGATTTCTGACCAAAGGAGTCAATCGAATGAATGAGCATCAAGCATGAATATACACTGAGTTTGGTTGACAAAACTTTTATAGAGGAGTTTAACCGAGAGATCAATATGATCTTCGAACTATTATCAGGTTGCATTTTTCACTTGGTCAACCACCACAATACATAAAGATGGCCAGTCTTTAGTACCTTCATGACAAACACAATTAGTGGCGTCCCACCAGACTTTTATCACAAAGATAAGATGTCCCTGAATCCCCTATCTATATAGGTTGTTCATCTCATCTGGAATAAAGATGATCAAGTATTCATGAAAAAAATGGAAGGGGTTCAAGAGTTTCAAAAAATTTTCATGTAAAGTTGGATCAAGGGTTCTCAGAAAAATATCGATATTTCTGAAAGAATGAGATTGAATTCGAATAAATATGATATACAAAGCTCATCATCAATTGATGTATAGTGGACTCTTCAGTGGATGCATCAACTATTGATCAGATAAATATTCAAAAAAATCCTAATTATTCATAATCTCACTCTTATCGACTAAGCGCTAATATACTTAGCTGCCAAAACCGGCCTGACAATAATGAGTTGAATAAATAAGAAGATCTCAATTCATTCTCGATTTTCAAACGTTACTGCGCAACGAATGCCTCGGCAACGATACCAACCGAGAATTAATTTTTGACGATTCAAAAGAAGAATAGGAAATTTCTTCAAGCAATAAATAGAGCGACATCAATGATTAGGGATGCACAGTTATGCCTTAACTTCCAACCCATGCCAATAATCACTTCCCACATCGTGTTCATAACCTTCTTGTATTCCCTCCGTAACGTTCACATCGTAGCTAATATCATAGAAAAGTTCTAAAGTATTCGTGGAAACCTCGAGATAATATCTTCCAGACTGGTAGCTCCAGCTGCCCACTTGGCTTATGCAGCTTCAGGTTCGCTGTCTCGCTCATAGCCAAATCCTTAAACGATTCGAACTCCTACTCGCGCGATATGCCGAAAGACCGTATAACGTCGCAATACCTGCCGAAGTATCCTAAGGCGATCGTTATCCTAAATCGTTCTACCCGACGTCTATCTTATACACGTACACCTAACCCTCCTAATCTGTTTCAGTGACCATAACCTATAGGTCTGATACCAACTATGGCATCCCATAATTCGGGGTACAGATCTGGGACCAATAACCACAAACAACCTCACACAACCCTGGATAAAACATGATATAATAATAGAAACCCCTTAACCAAGATCGCATACAGGTATTTATAGGGATTTAAAACTTGGATTTTCTCTATTTAGAGAGTTCCTTAAACATTTTTGAAGAAAACAAATGAAATGGCATTCCACTGATGAATCCAATAACATACCATGAGTATTATGTGGAAAAAGGTTATTTGTAAGATTCTTTAAAAATTTGGTATTCAAACTATGGGTGGGGAAAATCAATATTTGCACACTATTTGAAGAAGTACATCATTTTCTAAATATACTTGACCAAATTATCTTATACGATAAAAGAACTGAATTGCATCACTTGAACAATAAGTGAAGAGCAATAACACTTGCCTCGATTCACGAAGTTCTCGATCTTAAACATTGATCCTTAACTCAACTTCTCATCAGTCTCTACCCTTTACATGTGGGCTTCTTACTCGGCCATACCTCCGTCTTTACTTCATGATTCACTAATCTTCACGTCAATACCCTCGTCGACTTCGCTAATTATCCTTCTGTTCGTATTTCCGTTTACCCGTGCACTGCTCTCGGCCAGGTCTCTTACTCGTACCTTTACAAGGTAAAGTACTATTTCAGTATCAACCAAGCAAAACCTTATTGCTTGCTCTATTCTACCCATGCGCATCCTATAACGTTATACATATAACACATATAGAACATGTACAGTTATATTCATAAAATAGCTTTAGTATAACCAGCTAAATCACATAAACACGTCATATAAACACTTCAAAACAATACAACAATTTAATCTTTAAAACCACAATCTATCCTCGAAATAATCAACTGATACATATATCTAAACCCTTAGCAATCATAGCATACTTTTAGATCACTGAAATCAAATAAGTTACATAGATTTACAAAGGAATTTTAGAAAATTTTGGCATGATGTATTCGTAAATAAGACTATCCCCCTGTTTTCCAATTCAAAAATTTACTCTTATAAACTATACGAAAATAAAGCTACCTCAACTTGCAGCAACATAAAAGTAAAGAAATTAGAAAAGTACCCGCCCAGACTTGCGGCATCTAAACAATTAAGAAAATGATCCGCCCAGACATGCGACAACTAAACAATTAAGAAAATGATCCGCCCAGACATGCGGCAACTAAACAATTAAGAAAATGATCCGCCCAGACATGCGACAACTAAACAATTAAGAAAATGATCCGCCCATACATGCAGCAACTAGACAATTAAAGAAAATAAACTAATAGTTTATCCTTGCTACATATAACATTTGAAATCCATGCAACCAGGAATTAGACTCCTATTATAAGAAAACTTTCGACATCCACCATTAGTTATAATTTGCCTTACCTAATTTAAACCCATATACATGACCAATAACCATTTAACCACATATACTTCACCACCAGGTACTTGACTACCTCTAAACGACAATAACTTATCCACATATAGACCAACACCAATTAATTGACAATTATGACATCCCACAATTACTACGACTCAACTTATGGCATTTAGCACGTAGACATTTACGACTAGTAAAACCATATAACTCCACATACTATCCGACAATTAATAATTAATAACTCACAACCATATAACTTCCGACATTCGTCAAAATCCCCAAATCTTAACTTCTGAAATTATAACTCTAATTATTACACAACAATAATAATTAGCAACTAACAATCACAAAAGCATATAATTGGATTCACAATTAATCCCACAATTATAATTAACAACTATAAACTTTTCGAATTAAACTACGAAAATTAAAACAATATTATCACAATTTAAATCTAATTTAATTACAACAATTAAATAATTAAAATAAAATACGATACATACATGTGAATACGCGCTTTCGAAATTATACCTTTCTGGCGACCACACCGCCCCTGCACCACCGCTACCATCCCTCCATCCATCTCTCTCTCTCTCTCTCTCTCTTTCTCCACCACTGCCCAATCTACCTCCTTCCACTATTGCTGCACACGCCACCACCCACTGTAGCCTCGCGATTCTGGCCACTCCCACCAGCACCGCAGGTCGCCGCCGCACGCGGTGGGGTTTCCCCCTCCCCTGCTCAGTCGTGCCTTCCCCTCGCTGCACTACCTCGACCCCAGCCTCCTATACACACACATATATGTATATATAATAGCTAATCACTTCAATTCCTCCCCCAATTAAAATCCCCAATTCATTATCTTCCCCCTTTTCCCTTCTAACCCTAATTTTCTTTTCCCCCTCTTCTTTTTCTGTCTCCCCGTATCTCTACTTCTCTGTCTGAGTGTTGTGTTTTGTCTAAATGGGCTTGGCCCAAAACATATACTAACTACTACTAATTCTTTTCGAGCCCACATAAAACACTACTTATTCGCTTTCAAAATTAATAAACAACTTTTGTAAATTGAAACCGAATAGAAAATTGGGAAAATTAAACTTGTCATTTTTAAAATAAAGAATATAAAATTACGAGCACACACATATTTTTAAAATATTTTTAGGATCAAAAATGAATTAAATATGGATTTTACAAGTTTTGATCCATTGAATATAATAAAACTCTTAAAATATTTTATAATACTAAAACACCCAAATTAATTCACCCAATAATTCTAAAACTAAATAAATATATAAAGATAATATCGCAAAAGATCTCATGATTTTTAATAACTCCGATAATTTTATAAAATTGCTATATGGTCAAAAATGCATGATTTAAACATATTTAAATTCTCAAAAATACAAATAAAATACGCAGACTTACACAACACACACAAATCATCACGGGAACCCATAAACACAATTTCACATATATTCCACCTTTCCAACAATATTCACATAATAAAATTCATAATTTATATTAAATAAGAAATTCTAAATTCGCGAGGTCGATCTAGCTTAAGTTTCTGAGCGTTGAGTTATAAGTGGATCGTATAGGGGATTAATCGCATGTTTTCTTGACTTTGTTTAGATTGTCGGTCCCCGCTACGAGCTCCTACTACATCCGGAGTACCATGCAAGTATACTTAACCATACTCTATTGTTCAGAGTATATATGTTTCAACGTATGGTATTGTCAGTTCAAATGTTTTATCTACAAGTTGCAAGTATTTTATCTCGTTACTCAAATACCGGATATTGATGCAATTGAATGCATGTATATAAATTATTGTTGTGAATGTTATCCGGATAGTATATAAGTATAGTAGTATGTATAAGAGTTATTGGTCCATATGATTGGGACAAATATCGAGGTACATTGTTCATACTCGAAGGGAGATAAATGTCTTGGAAAACTATCTTGTTAATTACTGGAGGTGATGAGAGATTTGATCTGGATCATTTTATTCGAATCCATGATCAAAGCAGTCGTTCATATTTTTCCTCTAATATTTCGAGAGGAGAGTGATTTATTGGAAGTAGTAATCTTTCGTTGTTTCCGAACGATAATAATTATTATGAATTGAGGTGCACGTGGAATTATACGTGACATCTAAGATAAAGAGTATATTGAGGTGCACGTGGAATTATACGTGACATCTAAGATGATGAGTATTGAAGGTGGCCAGGGGTACTCTGGTACCCCAGGTTCTGGACTGGAGATAATGTAAGAGACTGGTACGGCGGCCAGCCCAACAAAGGTGTATAAAAGCCCGGATGCGGCTTAGGGTGTGATAGGCGGATCATCCTTCTATCGGTAGTAAATTGCAAGATGTATGGACTGATCATCCATTACAGCCCAGCGGATAAGAATCTCCTGAATATAGTCCATCATTAGTGTAATTAATACCACATGCGGGTATTAATTGCAGTATGAATATTATATCCTTACTCAGTTTTTGCGGGTAAATTTCAGTATGATGAGGAAATTATGGGCAGTCATTTCTCGAAAAAGTTTGTAGTATATATATATATATGAGTAATATCCAAAGTGGGAGAGTTTAAGGGTTCAGTTGTTTATTGTTAATCAAAAGAGGAATATATTTTTGAAATGATTTTGAATAGTACATTGATGAAGTACAATTCATATCTTTAAGTATAAATATATATGATTCTGGTGTATAAAACTTGCTAGGCAATTTTGGCTCATTCTTGCTATTTAAATATTATCAAACAGCGACGATCAGAGCTGATACTAGTACGATGAACCGTGATAAAGGGAAGGGGAAAGGCAACTGATTCAGCGTGTTAGCCTTATAGTATCTGAGGAGGGTACAAGATGGAAGGAAGTTGTTTAATTCTTTATTATCTAGTACTTTGAGGTTATAATGAGATTCTGGAGGATACTCTGATGTGTAAACACTTTTGGATTAGTAAGTAGTTGTTCTAAGACTATAACCTGTGGAGTAGATTATGGAGTTTATTATGAATATTGTTGTAGATAATGTTGTGAGCAGGTGAATAAATATTACGCAAAGGTATGTATGTGTATTGTTAAGGCTGTGACGACCTAGATTCCTGGTAAGGGATTAGGGGGTGTTACAAACAATATGGAGCAAGGCCTTACAATCCTCAGAATTTTTAGCAGCAGCAGAACCAGATTTTTCAGCAGTAGCAAGGGTAGAATTTTCAGCAACAGTATGCCCCTAGGCAATCTCAACCTCCAGGTTTTCAGCAACAATATTCACATGCAGGTTCTGGGCATTCCACTTCAGAAAAATCAGAACTAGAGGAGTTGAGACTGATGTGCAAAAGTCAAGCTGTCTCGCTAAAGACCTTGGAAAATCAGATTGGGCAAATTGCTACTACTTTACTAATAGGCCACAAGGAGTGCTTCCTAGTGACATGGAGCCTAATCCAGGAAAGAAAGTTGTCCATGAACAAGCGAAAGCTATCACTTTGAGGTCTGGAAAAGTCACAGAAAGCATGGTAAATAAAGCAGAGAATCAGTAGAGCAAGGAGCAGATGCCATTGACCGCGGCCCCACGCTGATGAGCTAAAAAAATTAGATTCGCACCCTTGTGATGATGCGGAGAAAGAGAAATCAGATGCTGAGTTGGAAAAATCAGATTTGAGCAGTGGAGTAATAGAAAGCAAGAAGTCTTCTAAAAAATCAGATTTAGAGCAGAAAAAGGACGATGAATGTATCTACCCTCCTCCTCGATATCCAAAAAGACTCCAAAAGTAGAAGTTTGACAAGCAGTTAGGCAAATTTCTTAAGGTATTCAGAAAATTACAGATTAATATACCTTTTGTAGAGGCTCTAGAACAGATGCCGAGCTATGCTTTGTTCATGAAGGGTATTCTATCACGGAAATTGAAACTCGAGGAATTGGAAACTGTTGCTTTGACAGAGGAATGCAGTGCAGTTTTGCAACAGAAACAGCCACTGAAACTCAAGGATCCTGGAAGCTTCACCATACCCTGCACTATTGGCAATCAATTTTTCAGCAAATGCTTATGTGATTTGGGAGCTAGCATTAATCTGATGCCGATGTCTATTTTTAAGCAACTTGGGTTGCCTGATCCGAAACTGGTTAATATGACCTTGCAGTTGGTAGATCGGTCGATCACATATTCGAGGGGTATAGTGGAGGATGTATTAGTGAAGGTGGATAAGCTGATTTTTCCTGCTGATTTTGTTATTCTTTCGAGGAGGATAAGAAGATTCCCATCATCTTGGGAAGGCCATTTCTAGCTACGGGCTGAACTCTGATCGATGTGCAAAAAGGAGAGCTTACCATGAGAGTGCATGATCAGAAAGTCACTTTCAATGTGTTCAAGGCAGCAAAATATCCGTCAGATTCAGTAGAGTGTTTCAAAGTGGATGTTGTTGATAAGATTGTGAAGAAGGAGATTGAACAGCTAAAAAAATCAGATTCCGTGGAAAAAGCTTCAAGAGGGATTTTTGGCAATGAGAACGAAGAAAGAAGGGGGGCTATTTCAGTTATTAGATGCAACTCCATGGGAAAGAAGAGTTGACATTCTGCATAAGTCTCGTGGGCTAGCTGATTCTAATAATTTTCAGGTTCTACGTAAGTTGTCAAGTGAGGAAACTTTTGCACTTGAACTCAAGCCATTACCACTAGAGGAGCCACCCGAGGAGGGTGGCCCTGCTGACAGTTAGGTATGTTTTCTACTATCCTTTTTATTGCCTTCAATGTAACATTGAATATTTTAAGTTTGGGGGTGATTTGAGGATTAGTAGTAGTAAAGTCGTGTTCATATAGAAATCATATTGCATGTGTAGTAGTAGTTTCATTCATATTATTGCATGACTGTTTCATGTAGAGCATATTTGTTATGTATTTCATGTGAGTCCATTTAGTTGCATTTGCATAGCATATTCATGATCCCATAGGACTTGGCTATTTCTGTTTGGTAGGTCGATGTTGATTTGGGTGTGGTAATGATGAATAGAGGGTTAATTTAAGTGCCTAGGAATTGACTTGCATGTTCAGAAACAAAATATTTACATAGTCTCATTGTTTGCTTTTGGACTAGATCAAGTCATATCTTGTTTGGTTGTTTGAGATTTAATCACCTGTTTATATTTAGAATGTTCTTTATTCCCTTGATGGCATAGGAGCAATAAAATATAAGTTTAGGGGAAACCAGGGATTTCATGCTAGTTGTTATTAAAGGTTAGGCGTCAAAAGGCTAGTAGCCGCTCATATTTTATGAGTAGTCTAGGGTTGGATGAG
Organism: Kitagawia praeruptora; assembly: GCA_037693485.1. NCBI lineage: Eukaryota > Viridiplantae > Streptophyta > Magnoliopsida > Apiales > Apiaceae > Kitagawia > Kitagawia praeruptora. The sequence goes on from CM075351.1 coordinate 128,640,506, forward strand.
ATGGAGTGAAATGCACTCATTCCAAAGTATTAGTGTGTGGAAAAAAAAGAAAAAAAAAAGGAAAGAAAAAGAAAAAGAAAAAAAAGAGTTATGTGAATGTATAAGTGCAGAATTGACCACGGGTGAGCTCTTTAATACTCGAGCAATTAAGTTTTAGGGGACTTTATGCCTAGTGACCTAAGGCTTTTCCGGTCTGGGATCCACTAACCTAACGCTCGCTACATGGGTATTATTGCATAAGTCTTTAGGGGCCTCATCCATAGCACGGTCAAATAAGCATGTGTGTTGTGTTATGTGTCATTATTTGTTTGGTAATTAAGCATGAATCCTTGTCTAACTCAAATGATGATGGAGGTGTCTCTGAGTTATGAAGTGTTTAGCGTTCATTCTATTTATAAACCTGTGATTGTTTTGGCGAAGAATAGGCTATGATTTTCATCTAGTGTTGGGAGTATATCTGATGAGCGTAGCACACACCCACATTTCTGTTCATGTAATGTTAGTATACGAGGATTTAGTCGAGCTTTGTTTGGAGTTATTGCATTCTCTAAGATATTTGCTTGCTGAATTGGTTGCGGTTAATCTGAGGGGATCTTTGCATTTCCATGTAGTTGCATTCATGCATTGCATTTGTAGGTGTCGAGTCAGTTTATGCTTGAGGACAAGCATCGGTTTAAGTTTGGGGGTGTGATAAGTGGATTTTATATCCACTTGGAATGCTTCGTATCGGCTTAAATTGATTACTTGACCTCAAGTATGTGGTGTGTTTAATGTGTTTTCATTGAGTTTTGCAGAACTAATAGTTGGAGGCATTGGTGGTGTTTAATGACATAATTGTGGTGGAATTTAGCTCGGAAACAGGAGGTCAGAAATAGGCCAGAGATACGTTAAGAAAAGAAGTATCAAGGAAATATAATAAAGGAGGGCTTGGAGTTTAAATAACAGGAGTTAGAGACTAATTTATGGAAAATTCGGATTTTCCATGTAGGTTGCGCAGTCTGCACTGTTTTAGCCATATCTGGAGTTCTAGAATTCCGGATTTAGCGACCTTATAGTCCACGCGAAGCTTGCGGAATTTTCTTTAAGTCAAAAGCAAAAGACTTAATGACCTTTTGGCCCTTCAAGTTTGCGCAGTTATACCCATAAAGCCCTAAGGTTTAATGTCGTTCCTTTTCGCCCCTCCAACTTCAAAAATGTACCTTTTAGCCACAAACCGTCATCTTTGACCTTTAAAAGGCGATGGTTTTGTGTCAAAAAGACGACGGTAAAGTGGCTAAAAGGTATATTTTTGAAGTTGGAGGGGCAAAAAGGAACGACTTTAAACCTTAGGGCTTTATGGGTATAACTGCGCATACTTGAAGGGCCAAAAGGTCATTAAGCCAAAGCAAAATCAGAAATTTCAGCAGAACACTGTTAGAGCGCGCCCGTGCTGCACCAGCAGAATGTAGAGCGCGCCCGCGCCTGTTAGAGCATGCCCGCGCTGTGCCGACCTGTCCAGAATCCTGTTTTAACTCAGTTTTGGTATTTTCTTGACGGCTAAGGCACCCGGGCCTATAAATACACATCTTATCAGCAGAATAAAGGATGTACACAGAGGAGAGACAAGAGAGACTTGGAGAAGGATTCATCAAAGATTGTGATAACTATCGGAGATCTAGATCTACATCTTTTGTTTTCTTCTAATTAGGCGATACTTTGGATCTCGTTTTTGGATTTGTCTTCTAAACCTTATTACTCTAGCACTATTGTTTTCATTCAGATCTTGTTTATTATCATGTTATCACTAGATCCCATGATGACGAGCCGTTCGATTATGAACTAATCGTTGTCATGGGATTCTAACGGATTTATTTACGGAGTTTAGTAGTTTGTTTGCTTTAAAGATTTATGTGTGATGAATTATTGATTTCCTCGTATGGTTGTGCTTATTCTTCTTGGATGCGTAGCTAACATCTAAGTTGTTTTTTTAATCTCTATTGAAACGAAAGTGGATATATTGGTTTAGAACTTGCCATGCTAGCATAGGTTTATGGATGTTTTGACATGCATGATTCGTAGTGTTAATTTAACCATCTTACACTGCCCTATGTGATCTCAATGGATAACTAGTTCTTAAACCGTTATGTTTTCAAATCTTATAGACATATAGGGTCTAAACATAATTGGTGTATAACCAGCTTCTATCTATTTTGTGGATGTTGAGTGGTTTGGTATACGTATATCGAAAGGTAGCGTGTACTAATTTCGTGTTATCTGATTAGTTGTCATAACCGTCACGTACATTGATTAAAGGCATCAGATCTAAACGATGTATTTAATGAAGTTAGGATCCCATGTTTTATCTCTTATAAGTAATTCGATTTTAATCTCATTAGTTAATTAATTCTTAGTACTGTTAAATTACTTGTTAGTTAATCTAGTTAAACAAAACACAACTTTGATACTTGTCTTAGCAGTGAATAATAATCATACATTGTTGCATAAGTGCATAATCTGAAATACACCAGTCTTCGTGGGAACGAACTCTACTTACTGTGATATTACTTGTGACCGCGTACGCTTGCGTGATTTAGTGCGAACAGCTGCAGCCCTGAAACCCTAGTTCCCCCTTTCCTCTCCATCATTCCAAAATTTAAAAAAATCATGTATTTGGTACATGAGTGTATAATTACAAATTTCATAACCGATTGTTTTGTTTAATATCTCCCCCTGTTTTGGAATATCTGCTTTTCAATTTTTTTGGCATGAACTTTAAAATGTTTTAATCACATTGTTAAAAATGTTATTTTTAAAAATTTCTTTTTTTGAATAAGAATATTATTCAATATTTTAATTTAGAAAAAGAAATTTTTAAAAATAACATTTTTAATTATGTGGTCAAAACACCTTAAAGTTCGTGCCAAATAGTCAAGAGGCAGATATTATGAAACACATGGAGTAATAAAAGTAATTTACATAAATGAATATATAGAGGGAAATGCTAATCACAGCTCTAAGGGCTATGGTTAAGTATTAAATATTCTCATATTTTCACCATTTATTTTTAGTTATTTAATTGATTTTTTGTTTTCCGATGCTCCTTTACAACATTAATTTAATTTCACGAGTAATAATAATGAACCCCCTGCATTCACATTAATTTCCACTAATAAAAATATCACAAATTGCTAAATAATTATATTGAGATTCATGCAATATTGATGTATTAAGTGCAAAATTGACATATTAAATTCTTTTATCTACTTACATTAATTCTTAATCATAGCCCTAAGGGTATGTTTAGCATTACCCGTATATAAATAATATTGTCTCAAACATAATTATATAAAATAAAAAATTGGGATATTTACAAAAATAAATATATTTTCTACTTTATTTTACATTTTTACTACTGTTAAAATATGATTTCAAATCTACCCTTTCTGTTTTTTAAAAATACGGACATAAGCAGTTAATACTTTCTCTTTTTTACAAAAATACGGACATTAACATTATAACCGTTGTTGTCTTCCTTCTCATCTCTCATCTTCACGCATCTGCCTTGCCTTCTTCACGCACTCTCCTCTCCGGCGACCTCTAACTCTCTCTGTACGTGCGAAGCTTCTCCTCTACGTCTCCGGCGACCTCGAAAGTTATCCGGTAAGCTTCATTATTTTGTACTCAGTCTCCCTCTCTCTCCCTCTCTATCTCTCTCTCACCCACACACACGCGGTTTATTGTTTGGAGTATCGGAGTAATTTTATGACTATTCAAGGCTTGTTATGTATATAGAAGTGAAAACACATGTTCATTTGTGATTAAAGTAATTGAATTAGTTGCTTATTGCATTGTGTAATTGTTTTGTTAACTTCATGTGTGATTACAGCCCTAACACATTCTAATTAGTATTGGAGATTGCTAATTTCAGTCATTTTGTGTTGGAATTGTTGTGGATCTGTGCATGTATTGTGGATGAGGGATAGTTTATGTAATTGCTGTTGTATTGGGGAACTGGTGGAGTGTGCTGAGTTTTTATGTGGTTGTAGGTTGAATTGATATAAGTTTTTGCATATGTTTTGGTTAATTGAGATCAATTTGTTAGTTTTTGCATCTGTTTAGGCTAATTGAGATCAGTTTCTTAAATTATTCATCTTGTTTATATGTTTTAATAAGCCATTAGTCGAATAAAGTGAATTTTTTTGACTCATTCAGTGATCTCCCATCAGTTTTATACCACGTAGGTGAGGCCCCGTAGGGGTAGACATCTTACAATTATGTTTTGTTTATTTTTATATTAACAGTTAGTTGCTGCATATTTTTTTGATAGGTTGAAACATGGTTCGCACAAGGCTCTCGTCTCCCTCGAGTTCAACATTGAAATCAGATATGCCGCCAACACGAAAGATAACTAAGTAATTCAAAGCACCCTTGACAACTAAGAGGGCTAGGGCAGCCATCCAAGATGATCCGATTTCTATCGATGAGGCTTCCCCGGGTTCAACGTCCAAAGCTATAATGCCTTCAAAACAAAAGAAAAATACAAAATCCAAGGCAATGGTAAAATATAAAAGGCCCAAGTTAGCCATCCATGACAATCTTATTCCTGTTAATGAGGTATTTTCTGACTCTCATGTATCCTTGTTTGTGATATCAGTACAGGCCCCGCAGGGGTACTTGCCTTAAATGTCTATTTCTGTAAGGTGCAACCATATTTGCATCCTTTGCAACCATGGTTGCAAAGGATGCAAACAAGGTTGCAAATGTTGTAAACATGGTTGCAGCTTATAATTATACATTTGTAAAGACTCACATATGAATCACACATGTATTGCATAATAATGTAGGGGATGGATTATATTATTCCGGTTAAAGATCACAAGTCAGCCAAGCTAAGTAGCAACAATAGGTATGAACTTATTACGACTATATGGGACACATTATCATCGGAGCAGGTTGTTTTCTTTACTGCTGGGTGCTTTGGAAATTTTACGCGAATACCATCATTCAAGATACAACACCAACTCATCCACAACCTTCTGATTAGACAAATAAATCAACCGAATAGTCATGAGATTTGTATTGGTGTTGCTGGAGTGAAGATGTCTTTTGGGATCAAAGAGTTTGCCCTTATCACCGGTCTTAGTTGTTTTGGTTCAGTCGACAAGACGCGATATCCTAGGCCTGATAATAGCTTCAAGGCTACATATTTTTCAGACATTAGACGTGTATATAGGAGCAGTGTGAAGAAGGTGTTCGACTCTCGAGGGTGGAGAACAGATGAGGATGCGGTGAAGTTTGCAAACATGTACCTCCTGCAAAATTTCCTACTTAGCTCGACTTATGATTGTCTTGTCCCTAAAGGTGATCTGGACATTGTAGATAGTGGGGATTTTGACAAGTTTCCTTGGGGTAAGGAAGTGTTTACATACACTTTGGAATAATTGAAATATGCCGCGAGAACAACAAACAAGGACAATTACTATAGGCTTGTTGGTTTCCCGTATGCGTTTCAACTATGGTTTATGAGTGTTGTCCGTACCGAAATGGGAGATACTGTAATCTGAATGTTGCTGGTTGTATCCCCCGTATGCTGAAATGGTCTAGTGAATATGCTTGCAAGTTCGGATAAGTGTATCAGACGTTGTCATTGACTGCATCAGAGGTATATTTCATTGCGTACCTTACCTATTTATGCTTGATTTATATGTATATATCATTTTAATTGACAAACATGTTGTTTTTGTAGTTGCAATTAAGGAATATATCTCCAACTGAAAAGGAGATTGAAGAACTACATTTAACAAATTTTGTTGATCGTGATGCTCATATTTCTCGTCATCCTCCCCCATCATTTATGGGTGCTTCTACATCTTCTGATCGACCACAATCTCGTATGTCACAGCTGGAAATGGAGAATAAGATTACCTTGCTGACTTCCGAATTAGATGGTTTAAAGATGACCATATTTGAGATGCGATCACACTATGATTTGGAGTTCTCAAAGTTGCGTGCCATTGTCGATAAACAAGTACGTGTATCGAATGAATTACATATATTAGAGTCTGTAGGCTTTGATTCTTAAGGCTTTTTTTTAAATATTTCACTTGTTTTGGTTTGTGTCGAGTAGGCCCCGCAGGGGCAGCCATCCTTATAGTCAGATTCAGCTAATTTATGTGAGTTGCAACTTCTACAACAGTATGTAGGCTTTGATTCTTAAGGCTTTTTTTTAATATTTCATTTGTTTTGGTTTGTGTGGAGTAGGCCCCGCAGGGGCAGCCATCCTTATAGTCAGATTCAACTAATTTATGTGAGTTGCAACTTCTGCAACCTTGCTTTCAAAAGTTGCAACCTTGTTTGTAACTTTTGCAACCATTGAACCCTTACATCATTAATGTCATTTACATTATTTAAAAATTAAAGTTAAGATTAGTTATACTCATTTGTCATTATTTTTGTCCAACTTACTAATTTTTTTTAATTATCTTTGACTTCAGAATGAAAGCACTTTGGATCATTTGTCGCATTTGAATCAAGCTGCGACCAATGTTGGTGATTGGGATGCTTGGCCACAAAATAATCAAAATATTGGTGGTTGGGATGCTTGGACACAAAACAATCAAATTGTTGGTTATAATGATGTAGAAATTGAACATGAGGATGATAATGGAGCTGATGAGGGTGAGAATTTTGAGGCTGTATTTGAGAATGTCGCAGATGTCAATGAGGTTGGGAATGATGTGTACAATGAGGCTGGGAATCAAGTTGAAGAGGGTGGGCAGGAGGTTGTAGAGGATGCAACCGATGTGACAAAGGCTGTATTTGAGAATGTAGCAGATGCCAATGAGGTTGGGAATGATGTGTACAATGAGGCTGGGAATCAAGTTAAAGAGGGTGGGCAGGAGGTTGTAGAGGATGCAACCGATGTGCCAAAGGTTGCAGTTGAGGATAGTTAGGACGCATCAATGTCTGAAGATGGTTCGATTAATCTCGATAGGACAGTGAAGATGGCTGCGATGATAAATGATGATCATGACGATGATGATGCTGATGTTGCAGATGTTTCAAAAGAGGTTGAAAATATATCAGTAGATGATATAAATGTTGCTGTAGGGGTTCCAAAAATTACAGAACTTGAATCGGATGCCTCTTTTTTTGATCAAATATTTGCAACACAACTGTATGCATTAGATGAGGCTGCGATTCGTGCAACTAAGGCAAAAAAAAAATTATTAATGGTAAATCTTATTACATAATTCTTGCGATATGCATGCTTTAAATTCATTGCATACTTCTTGTGATATGATTTAATTTCATTTCATCTTTCATTTTCCTAATTTTCAAATATCTTATAGTTGTTTACTTTATTATAGGGAGCTTCTAGTAAACCCATTGATTCTGTTGTGCCTCTCTTGGATAAAGCTACCCCTGCTATGCCAAAAAGGAGTGTTAAGCTTCCTTCGTATTTGCAATCACCATTTTTGCAAGATTTTAGTTCGAGCTCAAGCAAAAGTAAGGAAGTTTTGAAGAATTTGAAAGGGGTTTGGGTGTTGGACGACAATATCGGCCAGTTGCCAAGTTTAGAAGCCATGAAAGGTTTCACAACTTGGCTGGATGCTGGAATGATTACGAAGAAAAAGTATGGCTTCAATCGAACACACACACACACACACATATATTTATATATGTATATATAGATAGATAGATATTTAATTATTCCTATTTCTTCTTATTAGTACAGGCCCCGCAGGGGCACTCACCTTAATTGTGTATTTCTAACATTTGCAACCTTTGCAACCAACATTTGCAACCTTTGCAACCATGGTTGCAAAGGTTGCAACCATGGTTGCAACTTCTTCAAACACGGTTGAAAAGGTTGCAAACAAGGTTTCATCTTATAACTATGCATTTGTAAAGGCTCACATATGGCTAACACATGTCATGCATATATTCTTCCAGTACGACGACATTCTATTCGAGGAAAAACAATGTGTTCAGCCCACCTCTAGATTTAGGGGTTCATTCGATATCCGAAAAGATGTGGTTTCATACTTTAGAGTATGGTAGCACAAATATCACCAACTCCGTAAGTTTTACTTTCTGTTTAGTTTTAGGATGCATGGTTTGTTTCTTGATTTCATGGTAATTGATATGTCCAAAAATATTTGTGCAGCATGTTGATGTATTTTTTTACCAATTGAGGAAAAAGGTGAAGTCCAACTCAACATCTCAACTCAAAATTACTTCAGTCGATTCCACCTTTCAGAGTAGACTTTCAGCTCAGTTTGAAACTTTCGATCGAAAAGCCACTGAAATTATAATTTATCAAGATATTGCGGGAATTGTCAAGGGTGAGATCATTGGTTGCAATATTCCTTGGCTTTAAGTGAGGATGTTTTATTTCCTATTTGGCTTGCTGAGCAAGAACACTGGATTCTTGGGAAATTAAACTATACAGATAGGGAATTCCATCTCTACAATACCTTGAAATGTGATGGTGTGAGGGATATTCTCGTAAAGGCATCTAGTCCATTCGTCCAGTTGTTACCTGCTTATCTCACGGCAACTGGTTTTTATGATCGGAAGGATATAAATTTCTCAAGCTATGCGTATTCTAGAAAGGCAGCTCTTGATTATTTTGATGTCATTTTGCATCATTTAGAATTTAATTCATCACCTAAGTAAGTTCCAAAACTATTAAAGTCTGTCAATCTAATATAATGTCTACTTAGTTATATTATATTCTATGATTTGATTTGTTTTCCTTTTCTTGATACAGTGACAGCGGGATGTGCATGTTGTCATATGCTGAGTATTATGCTACTATGCCGGATTTTCCGCAAGGTCAACTAGATCTTGGTGCTCACAGAAGCAGGCTTGCTGTAATAACCCTAACTTTAGCAATGCTACAGTAATCACATGAACAGTAAATTTTGAGGATTTAGAGAAATGGTATGTAGGTACTCAATAATGGAAACAGAAAATGAATAAACAGAAACCATAGTAGTGTTGTACAATGAAAATAAGTGACTCGAAATGACGATAGATTTCAGAAATTCCTGAATATGGATTTTGAGGATTTTGATTTCGAATAAGCTTCTATGTGATATTAAGGAGTATAGAAATGTTAAAGGGTTTATATCTTGAGGAAATATTTAAATTAGGTTAAACCAAGGAGGGATTTAGTTAAGGAAATGCCAAGGAATTTGGATTGTTAAACAATTTAGAACCACTTGGAAATGAGATATTAAATTTGAGAAATTGAGAATTTAGAACGAAAACTGCTGAGACAGTGAAACGAACGTTCTAGAAACCGCTGAAACTTTATAACGAGATTAAGCGAACGAATCAAGAATTGAGGATATTAATATTAGAAGTCCAAGGGAGGATTTATTATGAGAGGGAAAAAGAATTGAGGATATAATCCTAGAGTAAAGAGAATGCAAAAGAGTTAGTGAGCGAGTTTGAGAATGCTTGAGAACCCGAGAGATAACCGGGAGAGCAACTTCTGAGAAAAAGAGAATATACCAAGGATATTGGATCTAATACCTACCTGAGGATTAGAATCACCCTAACACACTAATATATGATGTGGGAGAGGATATTATATATCCAAGGAATTTACAAAGGAGAAATCACTGAGACGATCACAGAAATCCTTCGATGAATCCAACAACTAGAAACTCTTGGACAAGGCCCAAGTATAAAATCAATAACAAGATATGGGCCTTAACATTGGCCCAATCACATTCAATGGATGATTTTAAGTGGATTAAGAAGGGAAGTACCAAAGTAGAAGAATTATAAGATTTAAAGGATGTTGGATGCAATTTACATAAAGCTAAGGACTTTCTTGCAAAATTCAAAGATAAGCATTAACAAGGAGCCAACAATTGGCTCTTTCTCATTGGTGGACTTCAAACCCACTTAATTAAGAGATAAGGCAGCTGATGAAAAGAATAAAAACAAGCCTTTCAAGTCATTATTCAAGAGAAAAAAACAAGAAAACATCAATCTCTCCAATCTGCCAAACAGGAACCAAGCACAAAGAAAAATTCATATCTCCATTTCTATCCATGATAAAATCACCAAATTTTAACCATAACTTCTCCACTCCATGTGTAAGGTTCGTGCAAAATTTCATGGCAAACAAAGTAGTATAGCCTAGTCAAATCCATGCTCAAAGTTGGAGAACCCAATCTGTCCAGTTTCTGTCCAGCGGAAAGATGGAGCTCAAAACCATAGCTAGGAAGCTTTGTATTTGGTGAACTATAGCTCAAATCAAATCTTATACAGAGGCCAAGATGTGGTAAAAATTTGAGAGCCAAACTCTTATTTTTCGATTTGTTATGATTTTTACAAAAGTGATGATGAATAGTGACCCTTGGAAACTAACTTGATTTTTATGGTTCTTTTAGTTGATTCAAGCTAGTATAAGGTTGATTAAGGATATATCAAGGATTGTTAAGGGTTTTAAAAGCTTCAAGAAGGTATAAACATGCTTGCCCTTTTATATTTATAATGGATATTGAGTTAATTAGTGATTTAGTGGTGTAAATGTTAAGATTTTGATGTTATATGTGTTTGTAAGTGATTAAAGTTGAATATGGAAGGAGTATGTGCTTGTAACCATGGTTGGTAATATGACCACATGGTGTAGGTGATGGTGTATAAGGTGGATTATTGATTTGGAGGAGTTTGATTTTGGAAAGTATGAAAATATAGTCGTTATAATGTCCGATTTTCGTTAGACCAAGAATCTGCCCTGTTTTTGGACCCTGAACCCATACGGTAGGCTACTGTCCAGACCCCCAAATGACCATGATGAGATAGAGCTTGGTTCATAGATCGTTTTGATATAAGGTGCGCTAAAATCTGATGAACGGTTTAGGAGAAAAGTCAGTTTTAGTGAAAGACATTCGAAAACCGAGAAAACGTAACTGTATCAACTTTGAGGCTAAAGTTACCATACTTAGACATTTTTATATGTCATGAAATTTTGGGATAGTGTAGTAGGGTGGTCAGAGGACCCTTTACAGTTGACCTTGCATTAAAATTCGAAATCTATATTTTCTGAGAATTTTTACAGTCGAGTGTGGTTATTAAGGGGAATGGTGGAATATGCTAAAACTTAGATCGAGTTTAAAAATGGTTAAGTGCATGTAAACTTTTGGTGCATAAAAACCATGTTAAACTTATAATATGAGTTAAGGGTGTTATGGTGTAGAGATTAAGTGATTAAGTGGGATATATACTAATGGTGTTCCTTTCGTTCCTATAGAAACGGGAGACGAACTCAGGATTCCACATACTCGCTTTAGAGATCCAGGCAAGATCTTTTCTATCCCTACTTGGAAATTATTTATCTTCAAAGAAACTTGATTTCATGAAATATATATATGTGATGCTATTGTTACTATATTGTTAAGAAATGGTTTTCCTTGATTATTGATGTAAAAAAAAGAATGTATATGAGTATGATATGAATATGGATATGAGTATGAGTATGAGATGGATATGAATATACATAGAGATGATTATGCATGAAGTGAACATGCCTTATGATTAATGGAATATAAAGGAATGGTATCAGTTGTTATCTAAAGATATATAAAGGAATGGTATCAGTTATTATTTAGGGTTATATGATTTATAATATTATATTCTTTCTAAGTATTGTGATTTAATAAATATTATTGAATGGTATTTAATACTTTTGAGATAAATGGAATACTCTACGTATATAAAAGCATATTGATTTCATTGAATACAGAGGAGATGTCTGAGTCATAATCAAAGTATTATGACATATATAATTTTTTAAAGGTGATGATAAATGGAAATGGAAATGATATATGTGAAAGGAAATGTGAATGGAAATGTGAATGGAAATGGAAAATGTGAAATGGTATTTGATGATTTGAAAAAGGGGGATTGCAACAGTAAGCGTAAGAGGCTGTGTGGTAGTGGCACAGTCCAGCATCCAATATTTTATTTCGGCACGAAGATGCCAAGGGAGGATGTAGCAGGTAGCCTTCCTCCAGGGTTGATTACCAGGTAGGGATCATCCCTTCTACTAGTAGTAAACAGAGAGCGGATACGGTCAGGCGACTGATCATCGTCCTACGTATCTAGCGCCAGCAGAGATCCCCAAAACTTGAAAGAAAGAATTGAAAATGGTTTTCAGATTTCTATAACTGAAAACAGAAAAGTGATATGGATTGATGGAATTATTGTTACAAACGAAGAGAAACTGATTTTATATTAATTTATATGATTTTTGCATAAGACGGAAATGAGAAGATTATAGCGAGAGATTTGTTCAAGTTTTTATATTATCTTGAAAGATTAAACCGAAATGGTATATTGATGGTTATAGCATTCAAAAAGAGGGACTGATATTATATGATGTTAGAAGCGAGACTGATGGAATGATACTATATATTTCTTACGTACAAGGATAATTGGAAAGTGTATATACATATTGAATGGAAATAAAATTCTTCCATAATAACTGAAGATGCTTTTGTCTATTATATATATACAACGGTTTATTTTCCTTTGATGTTAGTAGATAGAAATTATCTTGCTGAGCTATTTTGGCTCATTCTTGCTACTTATCTATATACAGGCATACAGCTAGGAACGCCAATACTTCGCAGAACGCCCCGCAAGAGGGTAGGGGAAAGGCGACCTTCTAAGAGCACGCTAGCATCGATTCCTGAGGTAGCGTAGAGGCAGACGGGTTCTGAGAGCTTATGTATAATTAAGGGTGTAAGAATGTAATAAACTTTTGATTATTGAAATGCTTCATGTCGAAGTATCATTCAGCAATGTATTTAAGTGTGAGCCTGGGTTGTAATAACTGTTAACTTTAAACTTTTATTGTGATAAATGTTGTTCTCTGAGCATATGACTGGTGTGTGTGTGTTTATTATTGCGGGGTCAATGGCATAAGTATTAATTGTAAAAAAAAACTCAAGAGATATTGATATTGAATGGAAATTGGTCCGTGATGGCCCGGATTTATGACCTCGGATTTGGGGCTGTCACACTTGCCTTACTGTTTTATTCATTTGGAATGGCAAAGCAAATGTACGGCTATGAGAGTGATTCGGAGAACATTGCCAAGGCTCCAACGACAAAAGCACGTTCAACAAAGGCTCTAACAAGGAAGGCTCAAACAACAAAGGCTCCAACGTCAAAGGCTGCAACAAAAAAGCCATACGAGAGAAAGTGAAAGGCTGGAGATGTCAAAAAATGAGCCATGTTTTCATTTTATAACATTAAGTAGTAGGGAAACAATGTTTCTGACGTAACTATTTGGTTATTTTGGTTGGATGAATTTGATAATTAATGGTTCAAATTTAATATTAGCTTCGTTTTTTCAACAATGTTTGGTAATGGTTCATTGTTTATATTTTTTATGCAATTGTCAATGTTTGGTAATGGTTAATTTATGGTCCTCAACTGTTAATGTAAATGAAATATGAGTTTATCTGGATTAGGCCCCGCAGGGGCACCCATATTAATAGTGAGAGTATACTATATCGATCAGTTCCACTATTTGGAACCTTGTTTGCAACATTTGCAACCAAGTTTGCAACTTTTGCAACCTTCTGCAAACAAGTTTGGAAATGTTGCAACTTTGTTTGCAACTGTTGCAAACACAATTGTAACATGGTTGCAACAATTTTGCAATATTTGCAACCAAGATTGCAGCTTTTCAAAACATTTACAAACAAGGTTGCAAAAGTTGCAACTGTGTTTACAAATGTTTCAAACACAGTTCTAACATGGTTGCAATAGTTTTGCAAGCGTACTCAAAAATAAACAAAAACAATTGGAAATTAAAAAACACATGTCATATATGTTCCACTACTACTTTAAACTTAATCAACTTAGTAATTCAATATTTGCAACCAAGTTTGCAACTTTTGCAACCTTCTGTAAACAAGTTTTGAAATGTTGCAACTTTGTTTGCAACTGTTGCAAACACAATTGTAACATGGTTGTAGCAATTTTGCGACATTTGCAACCAAGCTTGCAACTTTTCAAAACATTACAAACAAGGTTGCAAAAGTTGCAACTGTGTTTGCAAATGTTTCAGCATGGTTGCAACAGTTTTTCAAGCGTACTCAAAAATAAATAAAAACAATTGGAAATTAAAAAACACATGTCATATATGTTCCACTACTACTTTAAACTTAATCAACTTAGTAATTCAATATTTGTAATAGTATTTCCAACGTAATATGTAAATAACTAATTCTTTTTTTTCAATGGCGGACTTCTACAAGTTCTTTTATTATGTCCACATTGACCGCATCTCCCGCATTTTAATTGTTCAACAGGTATAGTTGTCTCCCACGCAGCTTTGCGCCTTCTCTTTTTTGGTCTTCCTACTCTGATTCTGCCTTTCGGGGGGTACATTGTCATCGCTTTGATGTTATCTGGTATTTCCCATGTATCTTTCTTGCCAACCGGATATACCAATTCTTTATAAGCAGAAATCATTGATTCTTTTGTGTAATATGATGAACAATAATAATAAGGGTCATGATTTACTTTATGCAGAACAGCAAGTGCATGGGCATAAGGAAGTTGATCCATCTGAAACCTGTTTTACAACAGAATATATATCATATAAAGATAAACGAAGAGCATGTATTTATGAAATTTCTTTGAAACACTAAGGGGAATCACATGTTGCATGTACAGCTTCTGGAAGCCAAATTAACTATAGCTTTCTTGTCCACATTACAAACTTCGAATATCGAGTCATTTGATGGATTCACCTGTTGATTTAACATTATTTTAAACAAGAATTTAATTTGTAGTTTCATTAGAATGACAGAGGTTGTAAAGGTTGTAACCATGGTTGCAAACATGTTTACAACTTTTGCAACCATGGTTGCAACCTTGTTTGCAACTTTTGCAACCATGGTTGCAACTTTTGCAACCATGTTTGCAACTTCTGCAACCATGGTTGCAACTGATAGAACTAGGTAGAGCTAAAATATTAAAGTAGTTAGATAATACCGTCATATTTGTCGAGTACAAGTAATTGTTCTTTAGCATCAGCTCATACTTGGTTGTCAATTTTGTTGAGGTGTCATTTGCAATTTGCCTGTTTGTCCAGCTCCACTTTTGTACCAAAGCACGCAAAGACTCTAACATTGTACATATCGGTAACTCCTTATATCTGTGATTACAGCATTCAGAGATTCTGCAATGTTAGATGTCAAGTTCGAGTATCTATTATTCATTGAGTAAACCCTTGCCCACTTGTCATATCCAACTTGCTCTAAAAATGGTTGAATCCTGCTGTCAATCTTTGCAATTTGGTTCATGTGATACTCAAATTTCTTTACAGTGTATGCATTGGCAGCATTAAAGAAATCAACCTTTATCTTATTTGAGCTCCTCTTGAACCTACTTTTCAGGTTGTTCAAGAGATGATAAATACAAAATCCATGTGGTACTTCCGGGTATACTTTACTCGCTGCCTTTATGATGCTTTCATGACGATCAGAGATTATTGTCATGTTTTCCCCTACACTATAAGCTTGCTTTAACTTGTCAAAGAACCATTCCCATGCCATATCATTTTCAGAGTCCACTACGGAAAATGCCAATGGAAAAATTTTACCCCTGCATCTTGAGTTACTGCAACCAATTATGTACCTCCATGTGCCGATTTCAAGAACGTGCCATCAACAATGACAGTGGGTATGCAATTTATCCAGCCTTTCATCGAAGCATACAATGCCACGAAAACGTACCTGAAACATCCATCTTCATCTTGTTTTGTTATAACCGCTGATCCTGGATTTGAACCATGCAACATGTATAGATAAGAGAAAAGTTCATAATACGATTCGGTTGCATTTCCTCTCATCAGTTCCAAAGCTTTTTCTTTAGATCTCCAAGCTTTTCCATAGTTGACTTGTACTTTGTGATCTTTCTTCATGTCTCTCACGATATCGGCAATGAGCGATGCGCTTGCTTGTCGCTGATCTTTAAATATGATCCCCAGATCACATGTATGAATATCATGAAACTTTCTGATGACGAAACAACTTGTTTTCCCTTTCTTTGATGCTCGTAACATCCACTTGCAACTTCTGTCAACACAAGAAACAAGATACTCTTTTTTACAAGACTTTTGCACACTATATTGGAAGTTATTGTCGATCGCATAGTGGCCCAAAACAATCTTCAATGTCTTTTTATCTATGTATATCTGATCAACTTCAATGTGCTTATGGTATTTGTTGCTAATGACCACATCCTTGTTCGACTGGTTTTCTTCCAAGGAGTTGTATGCAACTTCATCAAGAATAGCAACCTGCCCAGCAATAACATTAACATTTAAAAGTTGTTAACTACAACTAATATTGGTATAGCAGTTGCAACTACTGCAACCTTGTTTGCAACTACTGCAACCTTCTTTGCAACGTATGCAACCATGGTTGTGAAGGTTGCAAAGGTTGCAACTGATAGCAATATTAGAATCTGACAAATTAGATTGGTGCCCCTGCGGGGCCTGTTACACATAAAATAAACAAATTAACAAATCCATAGATGTCATATCAGTTCCATTAATAACGATTCAATAAATGAACAGATGATATTAACAAAATGATATTGTCTGCAACTTCATCAATCATAACTACCTGCCCAGCAATAAGCTCTGCAAACTCAACATAGTCCGTAACAACATCCGAAACACTACCAATAGACTGCTCATGAACAACATTTGATGCAACATCTTCTGATTGTGTAGCCTCAAAGAACAACAAATCGCTTGTTGTGGAAAAAGGCTGGATGTAACACCCCCAGATCCAGGGTCAGGGACCTGGTCGTTACGGTCTCAATATCCATCCATAAAACCAACATAATTTAAATTACAACCTTGTGACCCAAAAAAACAACATAAAACACACCCGTTATAGTCCCAGAGATGAAATCAGAGTAACCATTAATATTATTAATCACAAGTTTGAGTTCTTACAACCCAAAGAATTACAATTTTACAATTACATGCTCTTTGCCATCCATTGATATATGCCATATATATAAATACATTAGAAGATCAAATGCTAACAACTAGCCTACCAGAAGCTGCATCCTCAGCAATGGTAGCTATGACCCCATCGGTTAATCCTCTGACGGTTGACACCTGCTTATGTTGGGTACGCCTTGCGCGGCCATCTGATCTAGCTGTTGTTGTGATATAAATAAATAAAGCAAGGGTGAGCAATAGCCCACCAAAAATATAATTGAACGGCAATAATATATGACAGTTCAAAATATCTTTGAAACCATATGCCATGCATTAACGATGTAGTACCAATATAAGGTATGAGATGAAGTTACAAGGTAACTCAAAATATATTTGTTTTGAATAAATATCTGCTATGTCAAAGATGAGCCAGATATTATCAACTTTTCATAATAGAGGAACTTGTAGGAAGAATATTGCAATTCCAATTCAAACACTTTTCAAACCTGCCAATAGTGATAAGGTTGCAGGGAATTTCCAACATTGAGAGATGAACTAATACTGGAGTTTGACGCGCCAGGAGACATAGCATATACACGATGATCAGTCGCATGTTATGCTCCCCACCTCTTGTTTACTACATGTAGAAGGAAGCACAGACGGATTTACTTATCTACCGCCCTCTGGAACCCCCCGGCCAACGGTTGGGCCATTTGCTGGACCGGCGCCACTGGGTCACTTACGCATCTCCTAGTTCATTTCACATCCATAACTTTGAAACGTGAAGTTCCTCCCCCTTTCCCCAAGTATATTACTTGTTGATAGGACTCCACAAAGTAGTCGTATCTAGTTGGAAAGGAAAAATCACCAATATTTCCCAAGCTGATGCTTGTTAATGGATATAAACTTGTTCCATCAATTCTTACCCCTCGAGCATTGAGGAGGTAACCAAACAGACTCATATCGATGCTTGAAAGAATCAAGATGTGAGTGACAAGATAGTTTTAGCAAGTATAGGACCGGGCAGTCCAATAAATAACATCTCTCAAGTGAGGTCCCCTTATATCTGTTTGGAAGTTGAGCGAGTATTTAAATCTTCTTTAAGATAGATTTAAATGAAAATAAAGTTTGGGAACCTCCCCTTGATAAGAATAGTCATAAAATACTCCGAAATATTTTACACCTTATCTGAAGGTGATAGATAATCTTTGAATAATATGAATCATCATAAAAAGAACTTAAAAGAATTTAAATAAATATTCCAAGAATATTTATTAAATCAATAATAATTAAGGAATATGAATAAATCATAATATTGCTCGTAAGTAATCCTCGAATGAATATACAGAATTATTTACTAAATAACTCTCTTCTTTAAATGAATATTCAAGATAATATTCATTAATTAAATAAACTCAAATAAATGTTTAAAATAATGTTCACTAAACAAATCCAATCCTAAATGGATATTTGAAACTCATAATGTTTATTGGTGAAATAAACATCCCTTGAATATGTGATATAATGTTCATTGAATTAATAATGAATATTCAACTTAAGAATGATACTTATTGAAGAAATAATTGTCGACTGAATATTTGAGACAATATCCATTAAATAAATAATGAATATTCAATCTTAATAATATTTATCGAAGAAATGATTATCGAATGAATATTCGAAATTATGTTCAATAATTGAATCGACTTTAATTAAAGGTCGGAGATAATATTCCTTATCTCAAGGGAATATTCAAAATAATATTTATCGAATAACTGGAGTTCGAATCAACGTTCAAATAATATTTATAAAATAAATAGAGATTAAATGAATATTCGAAATAATATTCATTTAAATAAATAAGGCTCAAATGAATATTAAAATAATATTCATTTAATAAGTAAACTTGAATGAATATTCAGAATAATATTTATCGAGTAAATAAGAATGAATATTCTTTAAGTAAATACTCAACTGAGGGTTCGAATAATATTCGAATATTTAATCGACTTTATATGAACATTAGAGATAATATTCATCGCATAAATAATTAACTGATGAATGATCCGAATAATATTTATCAAATAATCTCAAGGAATATCCCAAAAATATTCGCCAGATAACAAACGGAAAATATTTACTTAAATATTTTCCTCTGAAAATAATATCAATATATCAAGAAATAACGACTCCCGGTCTATAATCAAAGAATGAGATTCACTGCCCTTCGATTAAGGGTCTAAATAATTTCCGGCTTATAACTGATATATATCTATCTAGCTTATAAGCCAACAATAAATCAGGGAACAAGTATCACAATATAACTTGAAGATAGGCATGCATGCTATGACATATGTATAACAGAAATCATATATATATATATTCACAACAACAGCCTTTAAAATGGTTTGAAAACTTGCCTGGGAATCGGGTGCGGGTAGGGGTAGTGGTAGCGTGTCCCGGGTCAGCCTGATGATCTATAAATAGCCAAGGCATCCGGGATTAATCACTTAACACCTTTCAAAAGGTTAAGTATAAACTTAACTTAATTCGAAACACATTTTCAAGTTGTTTCGTTATACCCCTCTAATCCACTCTTATTATTGCTTTTATTACCCGACACTTGTTCGTTACTAAAGCATGACATTACACTTACATATGGTAAGTATTTAAATCGTATAAGTTTTAAAGTCGAAACATTAGACCTCGATATTTATCGATCGTTTTCTAAGTGGTTTACCGAAGTTATAACCAAGTATACCTCTTAGGGGTACTTTCGTACTTAACCATGATTCGAACATTTTTATAAAATCGGAAAACGATCCATTTGATATGTGGTCTTCTCCCACACCTTCATTTTTACCTCTAATATTTAATTAGTAAGATTCTCTACTGATTTCGTAATATTAAAGGGATCCAATTTCGGTTACGAACTTTTGATTACGGTTCCGAACCACTTTTACGAATTTAATCATAACTCCTAAACCGTAAGTCCGTTTCATGCGATCTTTATGTCAAAACGAAGCTTATAACATTATCTAGCTTATCATAGCAGAAAACGAATCTAAACAGTGGGTTAGAGCTACTGTGATGCACGGTTTTCTAGGTGTTAACGAAAATCGGGCATTACGACGGCTATAATTCGGATATTCCAAAAATCGTAACATCAAAACCAAGCCACACCGAGCATACCATACATCTCATAATCATATTATCCATCTTACAAGTCCAACATCCACTGACCTTAACAACATACCCATCAAATTACATAGATCAACTCAAATCACTAACTAATCATGCTTATAATCATGCTAACACCCTAACTACACTAAATCATCAAGAACATGCATAGTCTCAAAGTAAGATCTAGGGTTTCAAGTGGTTATACCTTCCTTGGAGTGAGTACTAGCCTTGATAAACCTTGTTTAGTCCTTAGAACTCATTAACCAAGCTTAAACTATCAAGAAACATCAATAATATACTTAGAGATTTTCGGAGTTTCTATAATGCAGTGGAAAGATCATGAAAAACGAGGGCCTTACTGAGGTTTTCTGATCACGACTTCTAAAGGAGAGTTGTATATCATCTAACCAGCTTTCCAACAAGCTAAAGAACACCAAAATCCATTGAGTAATGAAGGAGATACGTCCGATTGAAAATCGTCCCAGAAACTGTCAAGCACCAGGACAGTTTGCTTCTTCAACTTGGGGAGGAGATTTGACTAGGCTACACCCATTAGATTGCCATGGAACTTTGAGCGAATCTTGCCCATGGAGTGGAGAGGCTTGGGTTAAAATTTGGTGATTTTATCATGGATAGATATGGAGATATTAATTTTTCTTTGAAGGTTGTTCTTGCTGAGCAGTTTGTGAGGATGAGAGAAAATGGAGTTTGCTTGACTTGTCTCTTGAACAATAATGCATAAAGTGATTTGCTTTGGATAATATCTCATCCAAGTTGCTTTATTAAAGTGAGGATGATGCATGGAATGAGGTATTTGCAAGACAAGTGTTGAGATTGTGGTGGTTTAAGGCTAACTAGTAGTTTGGTTGCTAAGTACTTAGTTGATCCACATGATTCTAGTTACTCTTGTAACTATATTAGTTACTAGATATTTTCTAGTGGCTTGTGTATGACTCTTGCTCCCTCTGCTTGTTTCTTTGTCCGTTTATTGCTTAATTCGTTGTTCGTTCGAGGGAATAACTCATTCGTTTCTAGTTAGGGTTTTACCGAAAACCTTTCTAATATTTATAATACTATTCCTCATCTTTCTTAGTACTTCTCGAATTTAAATTCCTTAAATCCCTTTTTAATAAATCCTTAAGTCTGGCAGTGTCCAGGGAATTCTCGGAGAAAATAAAAGTGCTCTTTTTCTGAATCCGACAGCTTTTACGTACACTTATTTTCCTCCTGGATCACTAATACGAACTCATAAATCCGTTCCGAATACCGGATATAGCATTATTACAATAATATTCCAAATTCCACCAAAATCACTATTCATCACTTATTTTTATTTAATTCCTATAATTAGGAAAATGAACCTGGTTTACTCTCGGGTGTTTCTTAACCTTTTTACGGAACCGTTGTACTTATAATAGATATTGATCTGGATGACACAAGAATAATCTTACTTGAAGTAATATACTTATATCCTTAGGAGATAGATCATTCTTATCTATGCTGTCAACCAAAAGTATTCTGCATGACATATAAATAATTGAATTCAAATCCATTCCGTTCATTTAATAGACATTCGTTACATCGCAGTCATAACCACTAATCATTCCCCTATTAATACATAATAAAAAGTTTTAATTCTACCCAAAATCTGGGTTCTTACACTGGAGGCTTTTAATTTCATTCGTCAAGCATAGAGGGAACTTTGTGAAATCGGATTCCTTTTTCTTGAGCTTCATATAGAACATGAATTGACTATCATCTGTTATCTTAAAAGGAGGGTATCCATCTCTTACTTGATACTCTATTCTAATCCCAACTGACCCGGTCTCCAACTTGAGTTCATTGTATATCATTGCGACCAAGTTGTTGTAGTTGCAGTCGTTAGGAATCAACAATCCACATACCTCAAAGTTGATATAATTTTTGCATTCATCTCAAACCCCACTGTGTTGGAGAATAACAGCAATGTTTTCCATTTTTCTGCAACCAATTATAACATTAACATTTAAAAGTTGTTAACTGCAACTAATATTGGTATAGCAGTTGCAACTTCTGCAACCATGATTGTAACTACTGCAACCTTGTTTGCAACTTCTACAACCATGGTTATGAAGGTTGCAAACAAGGTTGCAAATGTTGCAACTGATAGAAATATTTGAATCTGCCTATTAAGATTGGTGCCCATGCGGGGCCTGCTCCACATAAAATCAACAAATAAACAAATCCATAAATGTCACATCAGTTCCATTCATATTGATTCAATAAATGAACAAATGATATTGTATCGAAACAAATGATCAAAATCAACAAATGAACTATTTAAATTCAATAAAGCATAAATTGTATTGATTCTTTTTGCTCAATTTGTACAATATGGCTTTCATATCTAGAATAAAAATGTTGAACTGCCCTAATTACATTGTTAATTGAAATCACTCCCGATTGATCTAGATAATTCATTACATGAAACCTACATCTAGAACTAAAACCCTCAGCCGATGGTGTCAAAGTCGTCCAGAATTTGAAATTCATCCAGCATTTGTGGATTCCTAGAGATCTTCGGATGTTCTTGTTAAAACGAATCTCGATTTCTATAATGTCCAGATTCATGTTAAAAGGTCTTTGCAGATGCCTTACTACCGTGAAATACAAAGGGTTTGAAATATCCCAACTGAACACTCCAGTAATGCATTGAGAGAAGGTCAATTCTTCTCTGGTTCTTTCATCCATTATTTTAATTAAAAAACCCCTGCAATGTAGAAGGCCTTTTATATAATGATTAACTATTGATCGTCGGCAAGTGATATACTCATTTCACAAGGGTACTTACAAACCTACTAAGTAGCACACATAATATACAATTGAAAATGTATGCCCCTACGGGGCCTCTTATTCAGAATGTCACAAGCTAATAAACTCCAAATCTACCAAAGCATTAAAAACATCATCAAACCAGCAAAACTAAAAACAGAGTTCAAATCGACGTATATCATCATATCTTATTCAGAATGTCACAAAGTACTAAACTCCAAATCTACCTAAGCATTTAAAGCATCATCAAACAAGCAAAACTATAAACAGAATTCAAATCGACTCATAGCATCATATCGTGAATACGCAAAACACAAAACTAGACTCAAAACAAACAGTTAGGGAGTTAGAAAGATCAATACGCAATTGAATTTCATCCGCATTTGTTCATGATCCCATGATTAATCCTTATCTACATATTCAATTCAAATCACGCTTATAAAATCATTCTATGCTACAAGCAAGTCTATACAAAACGCATAAACAAACATACACAAATCAAGCAGCTAGTGCATCAAATCGGTACCAAACAGGATTTCATCACAATTTTGTTCCTGACCTTGGACTTAATAAATCTCTATATATTCAATTCAAATACACACAATCAATCAGCCTAAACTACAATTATACACATATACATACATTAAACACATAAATGGACATACATACACACTTTCTCATCCTATAATTAAATCTCTCATCTGAATTTGATCTCTATATCTATAGCAGTACCAATTTTTCATACATACATACATAAAACACATAAATTTACTTACAAATCTCAGCCGGTGTTGTAAATCTCTTGCTGCCGCTCCGATTAAACCTAAAATTGTCATGAATTTGCCCTTGCGAGGCCAGCAAACTGAAGGAGAAGAGGTGAGAGATAGTGAATCAAAGATTGGAGTTGCGAGTGGATGAGAGGCGCGGCCGGGGGGGGGGGTTTGTTTAGTTATAACAGAATTACCGTATTTTTAAAATTAAGAAAAGATGGGGTGGTAGCGCCAGAATTTAAGAAAGTTGGGCTTATATTTTTAAAAGCCCAAAACTTTAGATGGGCAGGAATAAAACTAACCCTTAAAAATATGAGAAGAATTGATAAATCTAAACACATGTTTGTAATGCACATATCACTTCTCATGGAAAAAAATAATTTTTAGATTTTTAATAATGTGGGGTAAGTTCCAAGGTATTTTGGAGAACGAAACTGTTATGCTCAAATCTTGACATAGATATTCAAGAGGTCTAATGGGTTAAAATAGCCATCCATAACTTGTGATGGGCCTAAAGATGAAGATTAAGTCATCAAAGCCCATTACCAGGAGCTAGTTCAATGTATTATCAACCCTATACTCTTTCCAAAAGACTGCAACCACGAGTCGTGGGTCGTACTCACATGTGATTCTTAGTATGGGATCGCACTTGTCTAATTTCACCAAAAGGTTCAGTGTGGCCTAGAGGTCGCTTTGTCAGATGACATCTACATTATGAAGGCTTATGACTAAGCCTAGTGAGGTCACATGAGTAGAAATATCTCTATATCTGGGGCCACCTCGCATGACTAAGCCCGTTGAGGTCGCATGCGAGGCCCTTATAAACTTCTCCATTAGCCTCGCCTGAGAGGCCTCGTGATTCTAGCGTTATGTTAGCCATAGGTAATTTTATTGAGCCATGGGTCATGAGCAGAATTAATGGACTATTTACATCAGCCCATAAATGTATAGTGGACTTGGGCCAAGTTGGATATCCAGAAACCCTAGCCCGTCTAGGTAACTTGTTCTCCAACAACTACGTGTGGCTTGATTCCCTATAAATAGGGTACGTAGGCCTCTTGTTAGGATTGAGAAACAATTCACCCCTGAAATATCAATAAACAAGATCAGCCACAAACAACTACAAACCTCCTCCATGTTCTTTGCGTTCTTAGCAAAATATCTGTATTTTGCTCCGTGAATCCAGCAACATCCTTAAATATTGTTGTACCAATTTCTCCCTATAACATTTGGCGGTAGAAGGAAGGGCTAGTCTTTGAATTGGGATAACGATGACTAAATCGAACAAGAAGAAAAATGGAGCTAACAATGGGGAGACCCCGGGGTTGCATAAGACTGTCAAGGACGACCCCCCAAGGAACGATCCCCCCAAAAGCGATCCCCCGAGGAGCGAGCCCGAGGCCGGGTTCGAAAATATACAGACACCTGTCACCCAACAGGTAGTAGTCAATAACGAAGTTATGGGCTTTCTTAAGGGTATTGGTAAGCAAGTGACAACTGTGCAGGAGAGGATGGCTAGAGTTGAGAAGCGATATAGCTCTAGAGGTACGAAGAAGAATGCAAGGAAAGGTCCCCGAACTTATCAAAAGGAAGGAAGTAAGGGTCCTACCAAGAAACTCCTTGATGATTTTGATAAAGTCGTCACTGATCAGTCGAACTTTGATTTCCATGAGGAGCCTGAATGGGAGGAAGAAGAAGACAACTTGGAAAAGAAAGTGGGGTCGCACCACGAGGCCACCTCATCCGAAGGGTGATCAGTTAGTGTCTTTGACCATCTTGGGAAGAAATTGATTGAACACGATCTCTGCCTCAAGCTAGAGAAAATTACTGTTGATAGAAAGGGAAAGCGATCACAGGGCCATGGTTCCCAGCGACCCCCATCTTCTCGTCGAGATCGAGAGCGGTCCTATCATCGTGATGACAGACCCCCATCTCCTTGTCGAGATCGTGAGTGGTCTCATCATCGTGATGACAGACCCCCATCTCCTCATCGAGATCGCGAGCAGTCTCATTGTTGCGATGATAGACCCCCGTCTCCTCATCGAGATCGCGAGCAGCCCCATCATCAACACGGACCCGAGCCAAAGGATCGTAGGAATAGGGATCACAAGAATGAGTAGAAAGAGTCTACCGCTCTAAAGAAGACTCAGTCCCTCCATGGTAGTACTGGAGAAGGATAGAAGAAAGCTGAAGACAAGGAGGTCAAAATAGGGGACTACACTACAACATAGATGGGCTATTGCAACACCCACTAAAAAAATTGCTTAAAAATCGTTGCAATTGACTGACTAGTTTTGACAAATTTGAGGTATTGCAATGTTTTTTAAAATCGTTACAATTGAATAAATTTTAAGCAAAGTTTGGATTAAATTGCAACGAAAATAGATAAACATTGCAATAAGTTTCGAAATTTTTGGGGGACAATTGGCGGGCTTCTTAAGCGGGCTTGCCAAATTTGTTTTGGCGGGCTTTGTAAAAGAGTTTTGACTGAAAAAAACAATTGACTAAGCATACATAAACACACACAACACAGACACAAACTTTACATAGAGAGAGAGATAAGGCGAGAGAGAGAGCGATAAAGTGAGAGAGAGATTTCAAGAGAGACAAGGGAGAGAGACACAAGGTGACAGAGAGAGAGAGAGAGAGATCAAAATCGACTCTACCTGGAAGATTCGAACTCAAAGAACACTCAAGCTCGAACACTCAATCTTGAAAAAGGTATCTTCTTTCCCTAAATCAATTTTAAAATTTGCTTTTAGATGAATTTTGCATCTATCAATTAGGGTTTATATGTTAATTTGTGCTTGTATTTAAATCGACTTATAGGATTTTTTATGTTCGTTTATATTAAACAAGCTTTTACATTGATATTTTGTTAATTTAAAATTAGGGATTCTAATTTAATTTTGTTAATTAGGGGTTTAAAATTGTTATTTTGCTCTTAGTTTGTGTTTTGTATTAAATTGTGTTTGTATTTTGCTATAAATGTATACTTTAAAAAAGAAGATTTCAAAGGACAATGGGCTTGAACCAACTGAGTTCGAGGAGTCTGTTGCCCATGTGATGTGTTTATAGCACTGTCAATGTTTTTGTTGTATTTTTTCTCAACAAGTGAATTGAATTATATGTCAACAGGGTCATTTCTCATTAATCACATATTTTCGACCATATTTCTTATACAGTGAATATGTTGTAATCCGGTTGAGGTTTTTGATAATGAAGTCGTCCTTGCTTCTCTGCAGTCGTCTATCGCTCCGATTCTTCGTATTGCTGCTGAGATCGAAACCTCGCATCCTCGTGTTGCTTATCTCTGTAAGCATATACTTAACTACTCTGTTTATGCTTTAAAGCACACTCAACACACACATTCCTTCTTTTTTCAGTTTTGTTAATTCTATTTAAAGCACATTGTATGTATATTACAAGTTTTTATGCAACAATTTGGTGATACTAGTGAATATGTTATGGTTGTGATCAACTCAGTGACAGCCTATTGATTAAATGTTATAAACTTATATGCAATAGAGCCCAACTAGGAAAAGCTTACCAGACTGTTAATGTACTGTTTGAAGTCCTTTGCGCTGTTAGAAGTTGCTCCTGAGGTTATCTACATAATCTGTTAATTCATATCCAACTATTGTAATGTGTGTAATACATTAGGAGCTAACAGATATAGACCCCGGCAAATAGATTATTGTTGCAGCAAAAGATGTTCAAGCAAAGAAAAAACTTTATGCTCCCTATAACATTCTCCCACTGGATTCCTCGGGAAAATCACAGGTCATCATGCAGTTGAAAGAGGTACCACGAGCACACACATACTGACATTCATCAATGCATACCTGGTATGGTCTTATGATGCGATTAGGTTGCTAACTAGCTTTGTGTACCAGGTTATAGCAGCTATGGATGCACTTCGAAACACGAGCGGCTTGAATTGGCCACCCCAATCTGATCAGTACAGGAGTTAATCAGGAGAACTGGATGTTCTTGACTGGCTAAGAGTCACGTTTGGATTTCAGGCAAATCTTCTAATTCCTAGATGAGTATAAGCAAGTGCATATACATTTTGTATGACTTTTTTTGTGTAATAATGATCTGCCTTCTGTATGGTGTCTGTAGAGAGACAATGTTAGGAACCAGAGAGAGAATTTGATCTTGCTTCTTTCAAATGTTCATATTAAGCTTGTTGCAAAGCCCGAACCAACTACCAAGGCACGTCTAACTTTTCCATGCCTCATCATATATAAGCATCCAGTGTGCTAAGTGCATGTTATAAATGATACATGTTGTGGTTTAGTTGTATTTTTAAATTTTAGAATTTTTTTTCCTTTACTAGTTCTTAGTGTGGTGACTGTCATTTTTTATCGACCATCACTACCTAAATATTATTCACAATGCTTTGTTTCTTACATGGGGAAGTAAATTAAATCTGCAATCCACTTCACTACAGCTTGATGACAGAGCTGTAAATGCTATCACAAACAAGCTTTTTAAAAACTATAAGACGTGGTTTAGTATTATTATTATACATGGTGTTTTTCCTTCAATTAGTAAGCAGAAAAGAGAGATAACTTTTCGTAATTTTGTTTGGTATTATCATTATACATGGTGTTTTTCCTTCAATTAGTTCTAGACAATGTTTGTTTAATTTTGACCCCTGCTTTTTGTTAGTAATAATGCAGGAATAATGGCGATTTCGTTCAAGCTGTCCACGGACAATATAGAACTTCAGTTTGCATTGACCTATATTTGAAACAAATGGTTATACTCTATAACATCTTTTAAACTTTACAAGCTATACTGTTTAGTACTCTTGTTGCTGTTTGTGGACACACACACAACCAGATTTGAAGTGATCGAATGAAAAATGATATTTAAACAGATTCTATTGTGACACTCTTGCTTTTGTCCAGTATAAAAAATTTGAAAAAATGTAATTATTTGATAGAAAAAACTGAAAACGGTTCTTCAGCTAGTTCTTTTTTATGATTGCAGGTGGGATACTCATGCATATGCATAGGCTTATGCATTCTCGGACACAAGATGCAATACTCTTTCTAGGCTCATGATGGATTTCTCGTTGTTGATTTGAAAAAGCCAAGCACAAATATATGAAAAAAAGCAATTAGCATATGTAATTTTTAACTTTATTTTGGTTTTCCGATGTAATAATTGTTGAGAACAATTTAATGTATAAGAAGTGTAACTTTATTTGACATTGAACAAACTTATGTAGTTGGATTTTTGGCATAAAGTTGCCTTTGTTTATGGAATGATGATGCTTGAATTTTTTACTATAAGTTGTCTTGGTTTATTATATTTTCAACATGTAGCTACTGTTTTTTTTTAGAAAAAGTGTTACAATAAGGCCAAAATATGTTGCATTAATCTATAAAAAATCATTGCAATTGAACTTAAAAATGTTGCCTTAAAGTGATTTGTTTATCAACCATTTGTTATTGCAATGATTTTTAAACGTTGTTAAAGACTATAAAATGTTGCTACAAGCCTTTTTTGCAATGATTTTTAATGTTGCTATATGGTACACAAATCGTTGCTAAATCGAGCTATTGCAACACGAGCGGATGCAACGCTGAAAATTTTTCACATTCGTTGCAATAGAGTCTACTACAACGAAAATTGGTCTTAAGGCAATGTATTTGTGGTGTTGCAATATGTGATCTATGGTGTAGTACTATAAGCTCGAAGAATTGAATAAGGCCTTAGATGCAATGAACACTGAGAAAAGGGTGTTCAATACTATGGCTCGTCCTCGCCCTTCACCCATGAGATTCGAACCGCTCCACTCCCCACTGTGTTTCGAGGCAGCAACTGATATGACTTATAATGGGGACACCGACCCAGCAGAGTTTGTCATTCGATTCAATAATGAAATGGAGGTGTACCAGGTCTCACAAATGGCTAGGTGTAGGCTGTTTGCGGCCTCGTTGAGGGGCAATGCCCAACAGTGATTCTCAAAGCTCGGGGCTCTTGTCACTATAGACTCTTGGGAGTAACTTGTGGACATCTTCATTAAGCAGTTCCAATCCTCAATGCTCTACGCACCTCCCGTGTCCACTCTGGCCAACATAAAGCAAAAGGAAGGAGAGACCTTACAAGATTATTTCAAGAGGTTTAATGCTGAGGTCCCTAGGGTGCGAGGTGCAAATGACGAGGGCGTCAAAAATTTTCTTATTGCTGGATTGAGAGAAGGCATGAAGCTTTAGAAGAAGTTGCAAGCCTATACACCTAGTACCCTTTCTGAACTTTACAGAGAGACCGAGCCCTTCAAAGGGGTCGAGAAGTCAATGGAAGAGCTGAGGAAGAATAATGGAGATAGTAGTAGGGGAAGAAACGGCAAATGAGCGAAGAGGAAGGACTCCCGAAGCCCTAGGCAAAGATAAGATCGCAGTCCGAGCCCAAAATGGAGGGATCCCGATCCCCCAAGGCGATCCCTGCCTCGAGTTCGTCCCGCAAGAAATGAAGACAAGTTCACCCTTTGGTAGCCTCTATTGATCACATCTACGCTATTGATGCCAACAAGGGGATGTTCAAGAAACCTCTACCTATGGGTAGTAAAGGAACCTAAGACACTCGAAAATATTATGCCTTTCATGAGCAAACGGGGCATGATATCACAGACTGTTGGTAGCTCAAGGAGCAGATTGATCAGTTAATTCGAGATCGGAAATTGACAAAGTGGGTAGTTCGAGAGGTGAAGAAGCATAATGAAGATATCTTGAAAAATCGAAGGTCAAAATATGACTAGTTTGACCGTTCATTGTCCAAAAGCACATTTTAATATGAACAGAGCAAGTCTAAAAATAGTGCATAGCATTTGGTTCTCTTGTACTCATTACGAGCATAATAATCATTCAAGCAAGATCACGAGCGCATATTTATCATCATAAAAACAACAGTTAACCTAAAGTTACTAAATGAAGTATTGCACAAACAATTAACCTAGGCATAACACTTACGAATTAAGATCCCTAAAATCGCACTCGAAATAGTCAATTATCGAATCAAACTCACTTCACCACTCGATCTACAATCTCATAAGCTACACATATCTCATATCTACAAAACCTAAACTATAACACAAATATACTTACACATACATAATATTCAAATCAGTATATAAATGAAAATAAATAAACAAAAAAAACGCCCGGAATTGAAAAATACCGTTAATATAAAAGATTTGAAGTCCCCAAGTGATGGAAGAAGAGCAGCCTCTGGGCAGACCGAGGAAGAGGGTCCGGGCGAACGACTCAATCGTAAGCACCTATGTCCCCTAGTGGGGTGTTTAGACGAATGACGACATCGTCAGCTCGGCGCCCGCACCTGTAAGGGACATTGGCCAACCGACCACTGTATGACCAGATGGATGGGGTGGGTGCCTGCACTGAGATGTTGCACTCCTCTCTATGGTAAGCTTCCTTCCTTCAGATTGTCTAAATTATTCCTTTGGGTATTTAACACTTGCCTTTGCTTTTATTTCAGGTTGTGCCCTGGGTCGCTATTGCCACCTATGTCCCCTAGTGGGGTGTTCTGGCGAATGACGCCATCGTCAGCTCGGTGCCCGCACCTGCAAGGGACATTGGCTGACCGGCCTCTGTATGACCAGATGGATGGGGTGGGTTTGAGATGTTGGCACTCCTCTCTATGGTAAGCTTCCTTCCTTCAGATTATCTAAATTATTTCTTCGGGTATTTAATACTTGCCTTTGCTTTTATTTCAGGCCGTGCCCTGGGCAGTTATTGCCACCGACAGAATGGAGTCTATATGTAGGCCAAGCTGAAGGAGGTCAACCAGCTGGTGGCTCAAGAAGTCAAAGTAGAGGAGGATCTTCAGAACTCTATTACTGAGCTGGAAAGGTTGATCGGTCAATCTACTGCCCTGGCGGCCGAGCGAGACCCCCTAAAGGATGAGCTGACAAGTTTAAGGACCCGGGTCTCCCAGAGGAATGATCAATTGAAGGCCTCAACGAAAGCTCTCCGGAAGGGCAGAAGGTTTTGGACCTGACCGAAGAAAGATGCTACCAGATGGGCTATGATGATAACATCCGGAAGGATCATTCTTCTGGGCTTGATCATACTCTTCTGCTCGAGGCAGGCATGGCAGATCCGGTCGATCGGGTGGACCCGAACGAGCCATTGATAGATGAGTTGGATCGATGTGGGCCTCCAGTTTGGGCCACTTCGGGCTAGCATCTTCCCTTCGGGAATTGGGCCTTCGGTCAAGCCCACTAAAGAGATGGGCCTCTAACAGTTAATGTATAAGAGTAAGAGCAAGCACATAGATCCAAGTGGCATAAGTTTTTCATGTCTTACAAATCTTCTCGTCATTGTTCCAAATATAGGCCACCTCTATGTTGTAACACAGTAGTATCGCAGCTATAACCTACCAGTGTACTAAAGTTATATAAGATTGTCTGCAAATCATTAGAGTGGACGAATGAACTAATTAACCCATTAACAGGAACACAACATTAGATAAGTTTGATTCTATGACTAGACGAACTAGCAAAGATATTCAAATAAAAGCTAAAATTATGGAATCATTCAAGCATGGAATATTGGCAAAATGATTGCTTATTTTCCAGTAGCACTGGATTAACAAGTTTCCCCCATATGCAGAATATGTTATATGTTGACAATCTATCTTTATGGAAAATAAAAAGAAAATTAAAGATTTCTAGAAGTCTTGAACGAGCAAATCTAAATGTATGATCTTGGTCCGTTGTTATACTTAATCTTGTGATGCACGTATGTGACGCGCCCCTCAAATCCAGGGTCAGGATTTGGTGCCACAAACCAATACAATAAAGTATAACTTCATTACACAAATGACCCCTCACCGAGGATCGATCTCAGGTTATGGTCTGAAACAAGAATCTAAATTGCAACATTAATCATAACCACTATACCTCTTATCAGTAGCACGATCCATTACCATATGCATACAAGCTGACTCTGAAATCCATTCTGTATAGAGTGCCTCATTGCTCTAATTCAAAATTTAATACGTAGATAGCCAATCCTTAACCCTAACTGAAAAGAAAGGGTGAAACAAAGCAAGAGTGAGCCAACAATGCTCAGCAAGTTAATAATATAGTGAAACAACGATATCGCAATAATTCATTGATGAACAATATCAATGAATACTTTATCTCAAATTATCATTCAATTTTCATTATAGAATTACTTTCCATTTTCTTCAACCATACTGCCTCAGATAAAACTTTGAGAAAAAGAATATCAAGGAATTCCCCAATCATCCTTACTCCCCTTTCGCGTACAATGTTACTCGAGAAGGGAATAACTGAGAAACTTCTATCCATCCTTAATCCCATTGTTTTACTGAGTTCCCAATTTTATCAAGATAGAAAACAACTGACTCCGATATCCATAATTTCGAAACTAATGACCATTTACCTTGAAACATATATATCTTATAAAACATTCCTTTCTTTAAAACCCTTTCATCTATGAAACATACTCTTCATAAAACCCTTTTTAAAAACATTTTAAGATGATTAGAGTTTTTTCCTTTAACATCGGACAATACGGGTGATCAGCCACGTAAAGTCCCCATACCGGACACGAAGTCCCTCTAGACCTTGAAATTGGGTCCCCAACTAGGCAACACATTGGCCTTTAATGCTGGACTAGGGGAACCACCCCTAGCCTCTTACGCTAAATAAAAAGTGCTGGACTAGGGGAACCACCCCTAGCCTCTTACGCTAAATAAAAAGTGATGGACTAGGGGAACCACCCTTAGCCTTGTTAGGAATAATTCATAAGTTGTGATGTTAAGAATAGAATTTACACATTATACTTCTTGTAATCCTGATCTTATAAAGGATTTAGCACTGTATATAGGATTTATGTGTAAGACAGTTATCTGTATAGTTTAGTCAGGAATGAACAGTGTATCGGAGACTACATGTCAGGAACAGAGAGCAAATTCTGATGATGGTCCAATACTGATGGTTGATCAGATACTGATGCAGTGTACAGATCCTGATATCAGTCGTATTACTGATGATGTCATTATGGATGCTACAGAAACTGGCAAGTGCTATAAAACAGGATCGTTGTTTGAAGAACAAGCAAGAAGATATTATGAAGGAAAGAGTTTTCTATTGAAGGAAACTATCGACTAGAAGGCAGAACATTGTCATGTATAGATTATATCTTTCTGTTATTAGTTGATAGGTAGCATTATAAATACTCTCTCAATATCATTGTAAAAGAGCGACGAAGTTGTGAGTTCGTGTGCGTAGCTTTGTATAAGGTTTGTATTCGAGAGTTCGAAACAAACAGAGAGAGAGATTTGTATTGTCAGCAGTTGCTAAAGGTATTGTACACCTTTGGTAGAGTTTGTATTTGATCTTATTTATACAAACAAGAGTTTGATTCATTCGTTTATTCTTGTTCATATAATCAAGTAAAAATCAGACACGATTATCTAACTTGTATTCAACCCCCCTTCTACAAGTTATTCGAGTTAACAATTGGTATCAGAGCAGGTTGATTTTGAGTAATCATAAAGATCTGCAATCATGTCTGGTTACAAGGATGGGAATACTAAAATTCCTATGCTCAAGAGAAACGAATATACTCTATGGGAAGTAAAGATGTTGCATCATCTGGAAGCAACAGATCCTGATTATCTTGACAGAATCAGAGATGGACCTTTTGTTCCAACAAAGGTCGTTGGACAAGCAACTGTTGATGGTGTGGTTGTTCCAGAACATACAGCAGAGAAGCCAAAATCTGAATGGTCAGATAAGGACAAGGAGAATGCTCTCAAAGATGCTAAAGTGAGAAACATATTATTCAACAGTCTTGATTCTGTTCTCACTAATTATGTTCTCTCTTTTAAAACTGCTAAGGATATATGGGACAATCTTAAGGTTCACTGTGAAGGAACTAAGCCTGTCAGGAAGAATATGATGACATTACTTATACAACAGTATGAGTACTTTGAATCCAAGTCTGGTGAGTCACTTACTGATACCTTTGATAGGTTTACAAAACTCATCAATGAGATGGCCATGCATGGTAAATATTATGACTTGGAGGACATGAATACAAAGTTCATGAAAGCTTTGCCTGATTTCTACAATGAGAAGATATCTGCGATCGAGGAAGCTAATGATCTGGATGAGATTTCATTAGAGGCAGTATATGGAAAATTGAGAGCTTATGAACTTGACAAGCAGCAGAAGAAGAGCAGGAGTGAAGGAAAGATGAAGACTATTGCACTTACTGCTCAATCTGAAGTTAAGAAGCTTCCTGAAGAACAGCATGAAGAGATTGCTGTAAAGAATTCAAGGAAGAAGAAAAGCAAAGAAAGTTCTGAGTCAGAGACTACTGATATGGACTCTGACAACAATGATTCTGAATCTGAGATGCAAGAACTCTTTGCTATGTTTGCTAAAGCTTTCAAGAAAGGAAGATTCAACAGGAGAAGATTTAGCAAAGGACCTTTTCAAAAGAAGGAGGAGAAGAAGAGTGACAAAAGCAAAAATACAATTGTCAAGCTTGATAAGGCCAAGATCAAGTGCTTTAACTGCAGCGAGCTTGGACACTTTGCTAGTGAGTGTAAGAAGCTTAGAAATTCAGGAAAGGGTAATGCACTTATGGTCACACAGAAGGATTGGGCTGATTCCAGTGACTCTGAAGATGAATTGGATTATGACAACATTGCATTGATGGCCAATAGTTCAGACAAACCTGGATCTCCAAAGAAAACTTCTCCATCCTCTGTTAAGGTATCACTTCACTCTCTTGATTCATTTGATAGCTTAAATTCTGATGAAATTAGATCTATCCATGCTGAGTTTAAAAATCTTATGACTAATTTTAGAATTCTTACTTGTGAAAGAGATGAACTTAAGGTTAAGAATGATAAATTAGTTGATAGAAATAATTTTCTTGAATCTGAATTAATTCAAATGGAAGAATACAAGTTAAGTTCTGATAAAGCTAAGCATGATTATAGTGTTATTCTTGAGGCTTATGACTATGTCAGAAAAGAACTAGAAGAAGAGAGAGATGTGATTAAAACCATTAACAATTCTAGTAAGAAAACAATAGAAATCTTTGAGAGTGGAATTCGTGGTAAGGTTAATGGTTTAGGTTTTGATAAGGCTAGACAAGAAGAAAAAGTAGCTACTGTCAATGATGATAGTAAGGTAGAAGCTAACACATCTAAATCTGAAGGTAAGAAAATTGTTTCTGAACCTAATCATGTTAAATTTGTTGATTCAAAAGGTACCCCTGTTGTACACAAAAGGATTAACAATAGTAATTCAGATGAGAAAGTGTTAGAGAAACCTAAGAATGTAAACATAGGGTTTCTGTCTAAGTCTCAGTTGAAACAGAGATTAGATGGTCTTTCAGAGTCTAGCAAGATCAAAAGAAATAGGAATGGAAAAGAAGGTATTAACAAAGAGAATAATTACAAGAATGTACCTGATGCACCTAGGAAAAAATGCTATAAGTGTGGAAATCATAATCATTTGGCCCTAGACTGCAATCAAAAACCTTCTTGGAAAACTGAGTCCAGATTCCCCAAGACTCAGAAAATTCAATACCAACCACAAAAAGCTTGTTATCATTGTGGTAGTTTACTTCATTCCATTTATATGTGTAGAGAATATCATGAACTGTATTATGACTATTATTCTTTGAAATCTGAAACTCCTAGTCACAAACAGTTTGTGAAATCAGAGTCTAAAGTTGACTCTGCAACAGGTAAAATAAAAGCAAAATCTTCAAAGTCTGTTGTCTCTAAATCTAGTAAGAAAGGATCCAATCAAAGTTGGGTCCTAAAAAATTCTAACTAGTTACTTTTTGTCTGCAGGGCACAGGAAAGAAGCATTCAATTATCTTGGACAGTGGATGCTCTGGACATATGACTGGAAAGAAGTCCCTGCTTACAAAGTTTGAGAGGAAAGCTGGCCCAGTAATATCTTTTGGAGATGGCAACAAAGGAGAAACTCTGGGATATGGCTCAATTGTTTTGGGGAATGTCATCATAGAAAATGTAGCACTGGTTGAAGGCTTGAAACATACTCTTTTAAGCATAAGTCAACTGGGTGATAAAGGTTACAAATCAATCTTTGACAGAGAAGGATGCAAAGTCTTGAATATGCAGAATGGAGACATTGTTCTAACTGGTCAAAGACATGGTAACATATATGAAGCCAGCTTAAGTGATACATCTAAAGGAATTGTTAGATGTCTCTACAGCAAAGCAACAAGTGATGAAAGCTGGAATTGGCACAAGAAGCTCTCACATCTTAATTTCAAGAAGCTTAATCAACTTGTTAAACACAATTTGGTGAGAGGCCTACCTCAGGCGAATTTTGTGCAAGATGGACTTTGTGATGCATGTCAGCTTGGAAAGCAAAGAAGAACCACTTTCAAGAGCAAGACTGAAAATTCAATTACTGAACCATTTCACATGCTACATCTTGATCTGTTTGGTCCAGTAAACATTATGTCTATCAGCAAGAAAAGATATGCTCTAGTTATGGTGGATGATTTCACAAGGTTCACATGGGTGTTCTTTCTACACAAGAAGGATGAAGCTCCTCAGCAAATCATTGAACTCGTCAAGAATATTCATAATAACTCTGAGTACAAAGTCAAAGTACTTAGGAGTGACAATGGTACAGAATTCAAGAATTCTATAATGGAGGGGTTTTGTGCAGACAA
Organism: Kitagawia praeruptora; assembly: GCA_037693485.1. Classification (NCBI taxonomy): domain Eukaryota; kingdom Viridiplantae; phylum Streptophyta; class Magnoliopsida; order Apiales; family Apiaceae; genus Kitagawia; species Kitagawia praeruptora. The sequence goes on from CM075351.1 coordinate 128,677,996, forward strand.
TGGAATCACTCAACAGTTTTCTGCACCTGGTACACCTCAACAAAATGGTGTAGTGGAAAGAAAGAACAGGACTCTCATAGAGGCAGCAAGAACCATGCTTGCAGATGCAAAACTTCCAACCTACTTTTGGGCAGAAGCTATTAACACTGCATGTTTCACTAAGAATTGTACCTTGGTAAATAGTCATGGAAAAACTCCCTATGAGATGATCAAAGGAAAGAAACCAAGTGTGAAATATTTTCACATCTTTGGATGCAAATGCTATGTCCTAAAAGTTCATCCAGAACAACTTGGAAAATTTGAAGCCAAATCGGATGAAGCAATTTTTCTAGGATATTCAGCATCTAAGGCCTTCAAAGTTTATAATCTCAGAACTCACGTTGTTATGGAATCAATTCATGTTGCATTTGATGATAAGAAATTTGGAATTTTGCAAACTGATGAAAGCCATGACAAACTGGAATTTGAAAATCTGAAGAATTCTGAGATACTCTCAAGTGATGATGAAGGTTCTCCAGAAGGAATTTCTATTGCTTCTCAAAGGAATGCTACTGTTGAGGGGGAGCAAATAAATCAAAGAGAACACAATGATCATCAGGAGCAGACTAGTCTTTCAGAATCTATTCCATCAGGAATTGACGTTTCAGAGTCTACTCCATCAGGAACTGACCTTTCAGAGTCTACTGAGGAAAGATCAGTAACTAGCAGCAATATGGAATCTACTGATTCTATTGATCAAAGGAGAGTTTTTGAAGGTAGAGAGAATTCTTCTACAAGGGATACCACTAACTTAGGGGGAGAGACTAGCAGAGTTAATCTACCACCTGTTAGAAAATGGACAAAGGATCATACTGAAGACTTGATAATTGGTGATCCAAACAGTGGTGTTCGAACTAGAAGATCAATTCAAAATGAATGCTTGTATAGTTGCTTTCTCTCAAAGAATGAACCTAAGAAGGTTGAAGAAGCCTTACAGGATCCTGATTGGGTAATTGCAATGCAGGAGGAGTTAAATGAGTTTGAGAGAAACAAAGTTTGGAAACTGGTACCAAGACCTAAAGATAGATCTATTGTTGGTGCAAGATGGGTTTTCAGAAACAAGCTAGATGAATCTGGTATGATTGTAAGAAACAAAGCAAGACTGGTGGCCAAGGGTTATTCTCAGGAAGAAGGCATTGATTATGATGAGACCTTTGCGCCTGTAGCAAGATTGGAAGCAATCAGAATGTTTCTTGCATTTGCAGCTCATTCAAAATTCAAGGTATACCAGATGGATGTAAAGAGTGCTTTTCTAAATGGCAAACTTGATGAAAAAGTTTATGTAGAACAGCCACCTGGATTTGTTGATCCAAAGTTTCCAAATCATGTCTACAAACTTGACAAGGCACTCTATGGACTAAAGCAGGCACCAAGAGCATGGTATGAGACTTTGTCTAAATTTCTTCTTGAAAATGGCTTCACAAGAGGTACAATTGACAAAACTCTATTCTTTAGAAAGATAAAAGGTGAATTGCTTTTAGTTCAAGTTTATGTTGATGATATTATTTTTGGTTCTACTAATGAAAAGTTGTGTGCTAAGTTTAGCAAGCTTATGCAGTCTAAGTATCAGATGAGCATGATGGGTGAACTAAATTATTTCTTAGGCTTGCAGGTCAAACAGACTGAGACTGGTATTTTCATTAATCAGTCAAAGTATATCAAAGATCTTTTAAGAAGGTTTGACTTTCAAGACTGTGCAGTTGCAAAAACACCCATGGCAACAGCCACTAAACTAGACTCTGATCCTAAAGGAAAGAGTGTGGATAATACTAGTTATAGAGGCATGATAGGCTCATTGTTATATCTAACTGCAAGTAGACCAGATATAATGTTTTCTACCTGTTTATGTGCTAGATTCCAAAGTGATCCTAAGGAATCTCATTTAATTGCTGTGAAGAGAATTTTTAGATATCTCAAAGGAACTCCAAATCTTGGTTTGTGGTATCCTAGAGAATCTGATTTCTTTCTAATTGGCTATTCAGACTCTGATTATGCAGGGTGTAAGATAGACAGGAAAAGCACTACAGGTACATGTCAATTTTTGGGAAATAGATTGATTTCTTGGGCAAGCAAGAAGCAACAATCTGTTTCAACCTCAACTGCAGAAGCTGAGTACATAGCAGCAGGCAGTTGTTGTGCACAGCTCCTTTGGATAAGAAATCAGTTGCTGGATTATGGTATGACACTTAGTAATATTCCTATGTTTTGTGATAATACTAGTTCTATTAAAATTGCAGAAAATCCAGTTCAACATTCAAGGACTAAGCACATTGATGTCAGGTATCATTTTATTAGAGAACATATTGAGAATGGTACTGTGGAACTTCATTTTGTTCCTACTGACAAACAGCTTGCAGATATTCTAACTAAACCACTTGATGAGACTACATTCAGTAGACTAGTAAGTGAGTTAGGAATGTTAAATTTTTAGATCTGTAACATCTGCAAAAGTAGCAAGGTATGTTGTTCTTAGCTTATAGACTTGATATTCCTGTCAGGATCTATATTTGATTGTTAAATGTTTTAGCTACAACACTTTGCCTTGATAAATTTTAGTATGATAGACTTGTTAATAATCATCAGGATTAGATTTGTTATCAGGATGCTGACGTCATCAGTATTGTGTCAGTATCAGGATTATGAAAATTGTTTCAGATCCTGACGTTTACTTTGTATAGTAATCTGATTCTGTGATGTGTTAAGTCTATGCTAGCAAGTTTTAATATTTGCATACTGATAATTTATACATCATTCAAAAATCAAAAGACAAGCGGATAACAAGAAACTGTATTTTCATTAATAGAAATCATTACATGGAAATGAAATACAACATCTTTTTGTCTAAATTTCTATTCTATACTTGTCTTTGATATGAACTCTGAGGAACAGGACAAGGAGCATCTCAAGAAATCCATCAGGGGATGAAAGCCTCGTTTGCTCTTGGATTCCTTGTCTGGGCGACTTGAATGAGAGCAGCTAACTTAAATGAATAGCATCTCCATCAAGATCAACCTCAGACTCTCGGCCAAATTCTTCATCCTCAAGTTTTGAGGAGGTTAGGGGAAGATTGTATCCAATAGATGGATGTTCTAGGAGAAACCTCTGGATATTTTCGAAAACCAATCCATTCATGATTAGTTCGATGAGAAGAGTCATTTGTTCAAAGAGATGATCAAGAATAGGATGTTCATTGATCAAGAAAAATCTGGAAAATGGGTTTGAAGAGATTTTTGGTCTGAGAAGCATTGTTGAGAAGAAAAGAAATTGAAAGGTTATGGAGAATGGCATAAGACGTCTGGTTCTTTTAAAGACGTGAGAAGCTGAGCAGTCACTTGGAAGTTTTAATGAAGTCAAATGCTAATTATTGCGTATGACTGTATTTCTTGTTTCAAGAAATATTGAAAATATCTAACCAATTGATTTTTGTTCAGATTAATTGTTTATTTTCTTTTTCAGATAAAAGAAAAATGCCACGTGGAAAACTCCATATTAAGTCTCTGATGATATTGGTCAGGATTTCATGTGTGACCATCAGGATTTGAAAATTATATTTTTAAATCACATTGCATTTTGTGATTATTTGGATGAGAGGTCATCAGGAAAGGGAAGCTGATCAGTATTGCTTATTTATACCCTGATTTATTTCATGAAAAATCAATTTTGGATTTTATTTTCCAAAAATCGTGGGTAACCGCATTTTTTAGGGACTAACACCTGTCAATCTACGTGTCAACGTGGGATAGTGGTCTGAAAGATTTGTGAAATATATTTGTTTTGAAACTCTAATCGTGTAATTGCTTTCTCTAATTTTACATTCTCTAAAGCAAAAATCACTCTTGAGTTTTCAAAATCACTAATCCATTTCAAGAATTTTTCAAGTTTCTTTTCAGAACAAAAATGGCAGCTCAGAGAAGATTACCTAAATCAGTAGCCTTCAAGTTTGGTGACTTTGATTTTATGACAAACAATCATGTTGCAGCTATCACCAACAAGGAAGGAGTGTCATCTGATTTTCATCCAATCATGGACTTTCTGGCGTATGGACCATTAAGTTATGCATTGACAGCATCTCCACAGATTAATCAAGTAGCTGTTTCACAAGCTTGGGAGAATGCTGAGGTAATTGATTCTACTCAGAGTCAATCAGGTAAGATTGTTCTGCATTTAGGACAAGATTCATTTGACATTACTGAATCTGTTGTTAATTCAGTACTTTGCTTACCTGTTACTGATAGTTATGAGAATGTACCATCTGATGATAATATAAGAACTATGTTGTTTGAATTAGGTTATAGTGGACCTCTAGATAACATGAGCCAGTTGAATAGGTCTTTTCTTAGAAAGGAATGGTCTTTTTACTTTGATCAAATTGCTAAATGTTTTACTGGCAAATGTAGTTCTTTTCAGCAAATTACTTCTGTTACTTCACATATTGCTTATAGTTTGCTTTATGACAGAGTAATCAACATTGGTCATATTATCTTAAGTCAGATGAGTATTAAACTTGGGTTAAGAGATCAAAACAGGAAAATGGTTTATTATCATAGATTTATGCAATTGTTTATTAACCATTTTATTCCTGATGTTGAAACTAGATTTGGTAGAGAACATTGTGTTTCTTCTTATGAACAGCAAAAGAGAATTTTCTCTGACATTACAAAGAAGGACAATGAAAAGAATCTAGATGAAATACCTGCAATTCATTATCCATATCATGTTCAGGTAATTCTTAAAACTCATCTTCCTACTTTCTACAATTCTTCTTTCTTTTGTGGTGAAATGGCTCAGGAATCTCAATTGGAGGAGAACCCACCTGTGTCTACCCAAGTAGCCCAAAACATTATAGTCTCTGAAACAATTCAAGAACCAAATTCTGATCCACAGCCTATTGTTTCAAAGAAACCAACCTCTGGTGTTTCTCAAAAGACATCAGTTATAAGGAAGAGAAGATTTGTTGTGCCAAGTAGTAGTAATAATTCTAGTGAAGATGATGATGATTTAACTCTTGCTGAGAGAGCAGAATTGAAGGCTGCAATTCAACTTTCTTTGTTAGCACAAAGAGATGAAAAACCTAGTCACAGCCAGGCTGCAGTCTCCCAAAAGACTGTAGTTCTTAAAAAGGGAAAATAGTTACTGGATACTGTCTCTCAAAAGACTGTGTCTATTGAACAAAGATCTCATCCCAAGATCACTTCTGTGTCTACACCTCTTGAGTCTTCTCAGGATAAATCTTTTGCTCACTATATCGGGAGAACAAGGAGAAAGATTCAATTGTCACCTACACACACAGAGTCTAGTCCAACTAATATCATGCAGGTTTCTACAAATCAAGCTACATCTATGTCAGTAGTTGACAAGAGAGATCTGGATATTGATTCTTCATAGGAAACTACATTATCATACAGACTGGCTATGGGACTAATTTCTCTCAAAGTGAAGTTGTCAAGGCCTGTTCTAGATTTTCTGGTTGAAAGAGTACTAAAACTTTTATTTCCAGATGAATATAGACTTCTACATCAAAGACTTGACTTAATGAAGATGTATTTCTATGTCTCTGTCAGAAGACAATTAGTCAAGAAATTTGGACTCTCGAAGCATGTTGCACTTCAATCACTTCATGCATATTTATTTGACAAGAATGTAATTATTGAAGATGCTTCAGCTCAAGGTGAACAACTGGAGGAAGTAGATAGAGGAATGCAGTCAACAGAAGATACTATTGCACCAGTGGTGAGTAGTAGGAAAGATCAGATCACAGTCACTGTAACACAAGAACCATCTAGTCAGAGGAAGGATGACTCAGGAGCTGTGATAGCTGATGTTGAAAGGTCTTCTGTGATGACTGAGAATGCAAGTGAGATACCCTATGATATGGGAGGAATGACTTTGGTTGATTTTTCTGAAGATCAAACAAATTTTGTTCAGTCAGAGTCTATCCACCTTGAGGGTGTGTCTCAGCAAACAACACTTAAAGATGGTGATGTACTAACTATGGTGTCTAATGAAGTATTACTGAAGACATCAGAGTCTAGTAAAGAACCTGAAAGTGGTATACTGGAGCCTGTAGTTTTTGAAAGGAAAGAAGATGATTGTAAGGGTTCAGAGACTATAGCAGCTCACTCCTTGGAGAAAACCTCAAGCCACATGCCAAATGAGGAACCCTCTCTCCATGTGAGTTCAGGTATAAAAAAATTCTTCTAAACTCTATTTTTCTGTAGGTCATGAGAGCACTTATCTAAATTTGAGTGATACACTTGAAAAGATGGACTTAGATCCACAATTTGAGCGGCTGGCTCCTGACCAGGCAAAAGGTGAGGTAGAAAGAGTGTTGACTTTAGTAAGTCAAAGTGAGAATGAGGGTATGGATGATCAACTCCATAGTGAGGGAGAGAAAATTAGGAAACCATCATTTGATTTCTGGGATCAGGTTTTTCCTGAATCTTGGTCTGAAAATTTGGGTATGGATGCTGGTACTTATTCATTCATCAAAATGTATCAGAAGAATGACCTAGCACATCACAATGCAAAGCCAGAAGTTAAAGCTCAGAAGCAAAAGGAGAGGCTTGCAGGAATCATTAACAGAAGAGGTGCCAGGATAAAGCAATCTCTTGATACATATGTACCAGATGAAGATCCTAATGATCCTAGTGTTCCTTTGTATGTACTTCCAATATCAGCTAGAATTGAGACATCAACAGTCTCTGATCACTCTAAGGAGGAGCCAGGATTTGAAGATGTTAGTACACAGAATACTGGTGAAGGATATGATGATCATGTTTCAGTTCCAGAACAGAAAGATGAAGATGTTGATACTTCTAATCAGGTTTTATTACTTGAATATCATACAACTCAAGCAACTTCTTCTACAAGACTTGAAGATACAATTCTTTCTGATTCTGATACTGAAGATACTAGAAGCACTTCCAACATTGAAGTTCATTCTGATGTTTTGAAAGATATTTAGAATTCTCAAATTGATATTCAAACAAGACTTTAATCACTTGAAGATAATCAAGTCACAATTATGGAAAATCAAGCAGTTCTTATGAATCTCATTTGTTCTGTTTCTGAATCTCTTGGAATTAATGTTGTTGATGTCAAAAAGGGGGAGATAAAGACAATTCAAAGACAACAACAACAACACCACCAGACTGAGGATGATAAAGCTGGGGGAGATAAAGATCAGACAAAGAGTAGTAAAACGAAGGACTAACAGGAGTGACAGTGGTGAATCTCAGCTAGGAAGTGGTAAAGAAAGAGCAGCATTAATAGTTAAAATTCTTTCTTCTAAGTACTAGATAAACGTCTACATCTGAGAAGGAGGTACTTAACTTCATAATTCTACATTCATAAATTCTATTCTGGTTGTATTGTTATATGTTTTGACATCCACAACTTAGATTTATGCTTCAGATTTTAAAGCATAAATAGGGGGAGATTGTTAGGAATAATTCATAAGTTGTGATGTTAAGAATAGAATTTACACATTATACTTCTTGTAATCCTGATCTTATAAAGGATTTAGCACTGTATATAGGATTTATGTGTAAGACAGTTATCTGTATAGTTTAGTCAGGAATGAACAGTGTATCAGAGACTACATGTCAGGAACAGAGAGCAAATTCTGATGATGGTCCAATACTGATGGTTGATCAGATACTGATGCAGTGTACAGATCCTGATATCAGTCGTATTACTGATGATGTCATTATGGATGCTACAGAAACTGGCAAGTGCTATAAAACAGGATCGTTGTTTGAAGAACAAGCAAGAAGATATTATGAAGGAAAGAGTTTTCTATTGAAGGAAACTATCGACTAGAAGGCAGAACATTGTCATGTATAGATTATATCTTTCTGTTATTAGTTGATAGGTAGCATTATAAATACTCTCTCAATATCATTGTAAAAGAGCGACGAAGTTGTGAGTTCGTGTGCGTAGCTCTGTATAAGGTTTGTATTCGAGAGTTCGAAACAAACAGAGAGAGAGATTTGTATTGTCAGCAGCTGCTAAAGGTATTGTACACCTTTGGTAGAGTTTGTATTTGATCTTATTTATACAAACAAGAGTTTGATTCATTCGTTTATTCTTGTTCATATCATCAAGTAAAAATCAGACACGATTATCTAACTTGTATTCAACCCCCCTTCTACAAGTTATTCGAGTTAACAAGCCTCTTAGGCTTCTCCAATCTATTAACAATTAAAACATTTCACTTTTCAGTCCTTATACTCACTGATAACAAATCAGCCCAGTATAAAGAGTTTTAAAACATCTTTAATAATTAAACCATTTTAGGGAGCAACATTAAAAGATTAAGGAAGAGAGAAGCATTCGATATAAGGAATCATGACAATAAAGCAATAAGATTTAACTGAGCAAGGTATAGTTCAGCAAAACATAATCATATATCAACAAGGAAACATTAATCAATTAAGGAACGAAGCAATTATTAAGATTCTAGAAATTGAACAGCAATTTATAAGGAAATCATGGAATAAAGGAAATCTGAATTCAAAAGAAGATTTGAGTTACTGCACAAGCTATAACCACTCATCTCAAAGGTTACCAACTGATTAAATTCCGTTGCAAAGTTTGAACTAATATAAAAGATTTGAATAGTTTAAAAGGAAGATTTCAGAAATTCTCAATTACTCAAGGTCTCACTCTTGTCGGCTAAGCACTCATAGGCTTTAGCTGCCAAAACCGGCCTGACAATAATGAGTTTGAATAAATAAGAAGATCTCAATTATTCTCGATTTAAACCGTCACTGAGAAACACATGCTTCATCGACAATTTAAACCTCGAATTAGTTTACAACAATTTGAAGAAAAACTTCCTTCGAAGAATATTAATAAGGCGAGGAATATTGATATAAAATAATTTTAGAAGAAATCAACACCTGAACAATAGGTGCGGACAATAAACAATGACATAATAATTTGAGAATGGATGTTTGTAAATTAATAGAAGAAAATCACTAGAAATAAACATGAAAGATGTAGGCACTAGCCAAATAATTTGAAAAGAACATCGTAAAATTAACAGAACAAGTTCACATTATTCAGAATAAATATGAAGAGTATAATTGCTTGCAAGAAGGGATTTCGAAAGAATAAATAAATAACACAAAAGGTTTCACATCACTTGAATAATAAGTGAGGGATAGTAAACTTGTCTCAATACATGTAGTTTCCAATTCCAATACTTTAATTCCTTATTCACTTTATATCCGTCTCTACTTCCTTATACATTGACCTTTCTTCGATCACACATTCATCTTTCCTTTATCGCTCGTTAGTCCCGATAATTATCTCCTTCCTCTACATTCCATCTACACGTGTATTGGCTCTTAGTCGGCCTCCTATTCGTACCTATATACAGGTAAAGTACTATTTCAGTATGCTAATAACTGTAACCGTCTAATTCTGTTCTACCCAAACGCATTCTAATTTGCTTTACAACTTAACACATACAACACGTATTAATCACCTTCTAAAAATAGTAATATATAACCACATAAACCACATGAGCACTTAACTCGTATTATCAACTTACACTTATACATCTTAACCCGTATATCATATCGATTTACAAATAATCCTTATCAATTTACTATACAAATTACAAAACAATTCTAACAAAATTGGACAGCACCTCCTTTATAATATCACACTACTTGTCAGAATACAACCGACTCAAACAATCAATCATATACTTTTCAATCCCATATCAAATAACTAACTCAATGTTCAATAATTACCACCTAGCAGATATATAACAAAACATCACACCACAACTTGTACAAATTTTGAAGCCACATATATACTAGGTAACCGTCATCCAAGCCAAGACAGTACTTTAATCACTTCAAGATAATATCCTTCGTACATATTAATTTTGAGCAAAATCTACAACAATTATTTTGCAAACCTAATCACATAAGTCGAATTACAACTTTCAAATTTAAATCATTCCCATTAATATCTTAAAATTCGATTATCAAGGCCCTAGAATTCATAATTTCTGAATTTGAACCTAAAATTATTTTAGTGAAATAAAACCACACACAAGACCAGTACACACACATTCACCATACACAACATAATATACCAATAAATCCTCTTTTCACCATCTCTCATATGTAATTCATCATCGGAACTATGATTTGGCACCGAAAAATGAATCCCATTACAATTGCCAACACCCAAAATTCGGACCAAACCATACAATAAACATGCACAACTCAGTCACATATGACTCACTAGCATCACTACAGTACCGTTTCGTAACGAGCATCACATCAAAGAACCAAGACATGAACTGTTGAAACAAAATATCCCCTTCACGAACACTACATCCATCATTTTCCTCAATTCACCCATTCTTCATATGCGATCCTTAATTCCCCAAACAACTACAATCCTCTTCCTATTACTCTCGGCCTTACCTTACCAAAACAAACACACTCTGAGATTCACCCCACACCTCTATCTATCTGTAACCACACAACTATATTTTGGTTTTTTTTCTGATTTTTAATAAACGAATAAAACAGACATCAAAAGCAAATTAAACCAAAGGGAGGAAATACTTGATATTAATGGCTAACAGCAATACATCTTTTTCTCCATTATAGACTAAGGAAATAAACAGAAAAGGAAATAACAAAACGCGTGTTCTCAGCATGTGTTCCTCTTTGGCCAATGGGTGTATATCTATTCTTTCTCCCTGCCACGTGTCAGCATCTCAATACTCAAATCCATTTGTTGCCAACGCTCAGGATTCAAAGTTAAAAGCTGTTAGTCCAATACCAAACTATGTCATTTTGCTAATTAATCCAAATAACCTCACAGCTGCTTTTCAGTATTTCCCGCCTCCAGTTACAAATAAATTAATAATTATTATTGTAACCATTCTCCTGAACAATTAGTCGAACAGTTACAATGCCTTCCCCTTAAGAATCCTTGTCCTCAAGGATTAAAGTCTGGATATTGCTCTGCAATTGTTGCTGCATCCTCCCAGCTAGCATCCTCAGGAATCGAGTGTGACCATTGAATCAACCACTGAACTACTGCCTTGTCTCATTTCTTGATCATTCGACGATTGAGCAGTTTTACTGGATACACCAAGAACTGTCCCTCGTGGCCCGGCCTTGGTAGTTCGGTCATTATATTGAACCCTGATCCCACCTTTTTCTTGAGTAAACTAACATGGAAGACAGGATGGACTGAGCTTCCCTATGGGTGCTTCAGCTTATAAGCTACAGCCCCTACTTTGGCCAGCACTTGATATGGTCCAAAAAACTTGTGAGTCAGCTTGAGATGTTTTCGTACTGCTACTGAGAGCTGCCTATATGGTTGCAACTTCAAGAATACCTAATCACCCACTGCGAATTCAGTTTCAGTTCGCCTCTTGTCTGCATAGGTATTATATTTATGTTGAGTTGAGCGTATTGCTTCCTGCAATACATGATTCATTGCCTCTCTATCCACCTTGAAATCAGCTACAGTTCCAACTGTGGTACGACAGTTAGAGGGAACACAAAGTTGGCGTGGTTTGACCCCATACAAGGCTTCATAAGGTGTCATATTTATAGCAGAGTTATACGACGAATTGTACCACCATTCTGCGAGAGGAAGCCTTATTCCATTATTTTGGCCTTTTACTAGCCATTGCTCACAAGTAATGCTCAAGACATCTATTAAGTCACTCAGTCTACCCATCCGTCTAAGGGTGGTATGATGTACTAAGGCTGAGTTGAGTACCAATTGAAGTTAAGAGCTCCTTCCAGAAATTACTGGTGAAAATTTTATCACGGTCTGAAACAATAGACTTAGGCAGGCCATTAAGTCTATATATGTTATCGAGGAATAATTGTGCAACCTGAGTTGCAGAATAGGGGTATGAAAGTGAAAAGAAATGCCCCACCTTCGACAGTCGATCCACCACCACCATAATGCAATCTTTCCCATTCGAAGGAGGTAGCCCCTCAATAAAATCAATAGAAACATCTTCCCAAATCTGACTTGGTATCGGCAGTGGCTGGAGTAAACCATGGGGAAAATGCGTATCAGATTTCACTCTTTGGCAGGTGTCACATGATTTGATATAGTCATTGACGTCCTTTCGCATCGAACTCCAAAAAAATAATTGTGACAACTTTTTGAAGGTTACCTCCTGGCCAGAGTGACCACCCATCACACTGTCATGGAACTCCCAAACTAATTTTTCTCTTAGCCCAGCATTGCCTCTTACAAACAGCTTACCTTCGTACTTAATCAATCCTTGGTGACACTGGTACTTACTGAATCTGTCATCCTTGGAGGCTACCCCATCAATGATCTGTAATGCCTCATCATCGTCTATGTAGCTATTGGTGACTTCCTGTAGCCAACCATGAGTGACCGTGGTAATCTCCTGTAACTCACCACCCTGGGATTCTTCATGAATCCTTGATAACGCGTCTGCTATGATATTGTCTTTTCCCTTTTTGTACTATATCTTGTAGTCTAAACCCATTAATTTCGCCAACCATTTTTGTTGTAGCATTGTGGATAACCTCTGTTCCAACAAGTACTTAAGGGATTGCTATAATCCCTCAAGTATAAAGTTGGTATAATCAGGTAAAGTGAGAACATGGGTGGTTACCATTGTGGTTTTAAGTTTATCAAAAGCTTCTTGAGCCTCTTCTCCCCACTGGAATGTGCCCTTCTTTAACAGCTCCGTTAGTGGCTTGCAAATTATTCCATAACCTCGTACGAATTTTTGATAACACCCCGTAAGACCAAGGAAACCCCTCAACTGTTTAACCGTTTATGGAACAGGCCAATCCAACATATTCAGAATTTTGCTCGCATCTGTGGCTACCCCTTCTTTCGAAATAATATGACCCAGATATTCTAGTTGGTTCTGGCAGAATGAGCATTTAATTTCTTTGATAAACAATTGATGAGACTACAGAATGCTAAGTACCTCCTACAAATGACTCAAATGTTCTTCATAGGTCTTGCTATACACGAGTATATCATCGAAGAAAACCAACACTATTTTTCGAAGTTGTAGCTGGAAAAACTCGTTCATTAAGGCTTGGAACAAGGCTGGAGCGTTGGTTAAGCCAAAAGGCATCACTCTAAACTCGTAAAGACCTTGATGGGTTTTGAAGGCTGTTTTGTGAATATCCTCTTCCGCCACTCGAATTTGATGATACTCTGCTCTCAGATCTAACTTGGTAAACCAATGAGCCCCCTTTAGTTCATCAAGCAATTCATCTATAATCGGTATAGGGTACTTGTTTTTTACTGTGATGTCATTTAATTTATGGTAATCAATGCACATACGTCACGCACCATCCTTCTTTTTCACTAGAATCACTGGAGAGGCGAAAGGGCTTGTGCTGGGTTGTATCACCCCAGAGTTTAACATTTCTTTCACTTGCCGTTCTATTTCGTTCTTCTGAAAATAGGGCACCCTGTAGCTGGGTTGGTTCACTGGTTGGCTACCATCAAGCAATGGGATTCTATGATCATAAAGTCTGTGAGGAGGCAGACCTTGAGGCTCCTGAAAGATGCCACTGTATTTCTGAATGAGTGCCCTCACTTCAGATGGCACTGGTGTTGGTTCAACACCCTCATCTTTTTGCTGAGGTATTGTAGAGATTAGGCAAAAGTACCCTTGTGTAGCCACCTTCCTTCCTTTGATCAATTTACTTAGCCCTTTCCCACTGATAGTTTTTAAACTTCCCTCCTTGTACTCTCCTTTAAGTATCACTCGTTGGCCTTCCTTCATAATGGTGATGCTGAGAATCAAAGTTCACTGGGTTGTATTCCTTCAACCAGTCCACTCCCAGCACAATGTCTGAGCCTCCCAGTGGAAACAGTCGTAGTTCATATTTGAATGACTGCCCCTGTATGTTGTACTCCAACTGCTTACAATTACAATCAGTGTCACTGATTATTTTTTAGCCATCCGCAACACTAACTACCAAGGCAGGAACTGACTCAGCAATACATCCCAACTTTTTGATCAATTTAGTATCCACAAAGCTGTGAGTGGAGCCACTATCGATAAGAATGCTCACTCTTTGTTTCTTGATAGTGCCCTGTATTCTGATAGTACTGGGGCTTGATTTCCAGCAACTGCATTGATGGATATTTCCCTAGGTATATACTCTTCATCACATCCATTTTCCCCCTTCTTTACATCCATTTATAATTCTCCTTCACTGCTGCCTTCTTCTTCTTCCCCCCACATCGAATACAGTTTGGCCTTGTACTCTTTGCCAGGATGGTATTTGTCATCGCAATGGAAACAGAGCCCTTGTGTCCTTCTCTCCATTATTTCTTTTCTGGTTAAAGTTGACCTCCCCGTGTTGTACTCTTTCTTTGCCCCATAATTGGACGAGTACGTGGGTTTAGTGTCTATGTTCAAAGTGCCTTTGGTAAACGTTTTTGTAGCACTTGCTGGGAGCCTTTGTGACTTAGATTCTTCTTGTTTAGACAAAAATACCGCATCCACCAACAATTGTGGCCTGAACATCTTCACAGACCCCTTGATATGGTCCTTCAACCCACTAATAAAACTTGAGACGAAATACTCTTCTGTGAAATGCTTGTTCCTAGCCACCACCATGGCTCGAAGTTCCTCAAATTTATCCTCGTACTCAGCCACCGTTCCAGTCTGTCTCAACTTATTGAATTGATCCTGAACATCTCTGTTATCAGGATTTTCGAACCTGAATAATAGATCTGTTTGGAACAATTTCCAGTTACTGTTGGCTCTGGTAGAACCTATACCATATACTTGCCTTCCCCTCGAAGTGGATTCCTGCCAGTTTGACCTTCTTCTGTTCATCGATGTTGATGAATTCAAAATACTGTTCAGCTCGTACAATCCATCCTTTGGGGTCATTTCTATCAAACGTTGGGAACTCAATTTTTTGGCTCGGGTTGAAAGGTGGGTGAGTATGTCCTGTATAAGGTCAATGCCCTACGTTGTTTTGATAATACGGTGGAAATTGATAGGGAGGTGGGTTTAAATATTGGGTATATGGTGGTACAAGTAGCTGTTGTCCATTGGTGAGGTTGGAGTAATTTGGTGAAAGAAGGTGGGTGATCATGGTTGTTGAAAAATAAGGGGCAGATGCATACGTAGAAGGCTAATTCATCTGAAGTGTATACGGGGGTTTAGTATGATTTGGCGTATATACTGGAGGTGAAGTAGGTATAAAAGTAACAGGAGAAGCTGTAGTAGGAATAGTTGCATATGTAACATTAGACAAGGAAGTAACAGATGGAGATACCTCTTCTTTGAAATTGGTATGAGATCCATTCCCAGTTCTCACCTCCGTCGTGCTTCCCTGTTGAGTATGAGTACCCCCAACCTGCCCCTGTTGTTATTGCCACATCATAATAATCTGTTTCAGTTCCTCAAACTTCCCATCTACTTTACCCAAACCAATACTCAACTCTTCAATCTGTTGGCTCATCTCCACCATTTTCTGGTTTACATCCACTCTCCCTTTACTTGACTCCCCCGTAAATTCAATAAACTTCACTTCTAACGATCCCAACCTATCATCCAAACTCTTACTGCGAGTACCATCCGCCATGAGTTTTACAAAATTTGACCGAGGATTTACTGCTCTGATACCACTTGTGACCACACAACTATATTTTGGTTTTTTTTCTGATTTTTAATAAACGAATAAAATAGACATCAAAAGCAAATTAAACCAAAGGAACGAAGTACTTGATATTAATGGCTAACAGTAATACAGCTTTTTCTCCATTACGGACTAAGGAAAGAAACAGAAAAGGAAATAACAAAATGCGTGTTCTCAGCATGTGTTCCTCTTTGGCCTATGGGTGTATTTCTATTCTTTCTCCCTGCCACGTGTCAGCATCTCAATCCTCAAATCCATTTGTTGCCAACGCTCAGGATTCAAAGTTGAAAGCTGTTAGTCAAATACCAAACTACGTCGTTTTGCTAATTAATCCAAATAACCTCACAGCTGCTTTTAAGTATTTCCCGCCTCCAGTTACAAATAAATTAATAATTATTATTGTAACCATTCTCCTGAACAATTAGTCGAACATTTACACTATCCAATTCACAACTCAAACTAACATTACAACCATAGAATTTTAACGGCCGAATCCAACTAACAACACCCATCTTCATCCTCCTTCCTCACTGCCGCCATCAACATCCCTTCACTATCTCCTCCTCAATTCGCCTCCCTCAACCTAACCATGACAACACTATGACCTCCTCTACACCAACCCCCCTCTGCTGCACCGCTGTTCTCCCCACTGCACACCCAACCGAGCCATACACATACATATACGCTCACACACATCACGCCACATAACAACACACCCCAATTTCTGAGCACCCATAACAAGTTAAACTGAAACAGCGAAGAAGGCCCAATATCTCGACTATACATACATAACTCAGTAAAGCACACATACACACCCTTCAGAGGTACATGCACACATCGTTACTAGAACACACGCACACCCAGTTTAGCAGAGAACAAAGGAAAGAGGGTGGGAAACGGAGAGATTCGAGTGAGATTGTTAGGGAGAGAGTAGCGAGAGAGAGATTGAATTGAGGGAGAGAGAGAGAGAGAACAATTGAAAATAAGATCGAAGAAATAAGATGGAAGAATCGAGAACCATGGAGAGCAGGGAGAAAAGTAATGGCTGATAAATTAAATAATACCCATGGGTATTTATGTAATTTCACAAGCTGAAACCTTTTAAAACAAATTATAAAGCTTCAAAAATCGAAATTAAATAGGAAATAGATAAAAAAATTAAGTTTAAAATTTTAAAATCAAGAGCATGAAATTAAAAGCATCCACATATTTTTAAAATATATTTAGGATCAAAAATGAATTAAATATGAATTTTACAAGTTTTGATACTTTAAATGCAATAAAAATCTTAAAATCATTTTAAAATACCAAAACACCCAAATTAATACACCCAATAATTTTAAAAACTAGTTAAATATACAAAGATGATATTACAAAAGATTTTGTGATTTTTAATAACTCCGTTGATTTTATAAAAAAAAAATAGAAGGTCAATAATGCATAATTTAAATATATTTTTAATCGTCAAAAATACAAATAAAAAATACACGAGTTTACACGACACACATAGATCATCATGTAAACATGTAAACACGATATCACATATATTTATCCTGGAAAAAAAAAATTCACTCCATATTATCCACATTTAATATTAAATAATAATAATTATAAATACGATATTTCTAGGGTGTTATAATGAAAGTAGTTCAGAAGGGGTGAAGTGCCAAAATAGCACAAATTCTGATCAAAATGCTCAAAATAGCACTTTCTGAAAACACTGCCCTGCACTAGCACTTTCCTAACGCAGCTACAGTAGGCGTTCTGGAAAAACGCATCTGTAACTTGCGTTACAGGTGGAAAACGCATTTACAGGATGCGTTTTGGGGGTAAAATGCAATTACAGATTGCGTTTTGGATGTATAACGCAAGTTCAGCTTGCGTTTTGGTCTATAACGTAAGTTTCAACTGTGTTTTCTTGAAAACGCCAGATTTGATCACTTTTTTTTTACACAAAAGCCTACTTTAAATGGTGACACCTTTTTTTTTTTTGATAAATATGTATTTGGAAACACTTTTAAAAAAATTATAGTTCAAACCCCAAGTTAAAAATTTTAGTTAAACAAATTGAATCCGGCGGCCTGATTTTTAAACGCTAACGCGTTTAAAAATCAGGATAAATTAGGGTTTAGGGTCTAGGGTTTATGGCCTAAACCCCAAACCCTAAACCCTAAGTTCGTATATGGTTTATTCGCCGTTCGGAATATTTCTAAAACCCGAAATGGAATTATTGAACCCTAAAGGTTAACTATTGAAATCCCAAAGCAATACAGATAAAATTTAAAAGTTTTTATTAAAAAATTGAATCCGGCGGCCTGATTTTTAAACGCTAATGCGTTTAAAAATCAGGATAAGTTAGGGTTTGGGGTTTAGGACCCTAAACCCTAATTTCGTATACAGTTTATTCGTCGTTCAGAATATTTCTAAAACCCAAAATTGAATTATTGAACCCCAAAAGTTAATTGTTGAATCCCTAAAGGAATATTTATAAATTTTAAAAATTGTAAATAAAAATTGAATATTTCTAACTCATCTTTCGGAATATTTTTAAAACCCAAAATGGAATTATTGAAAGGAAAAAAACAAACGCAACTGTTAAGTGCGTTCTCCCTCAACGCATGTTATATGTACGTCAACTGTGTGTCAGTGGAGGGCTCCCTTTTCAGGGAGTGCCATTTTGGACATTCAACCCTAAAATTGTGCCATTTTGGGCATTTTCTCGTTCAGAAGAATGTGCAAAATTTATATTTTTCTACGGTATGGAGACATTAACATAAATAAAATTTACACGCATGATTCTAACTGGAGGATCACCTTAAGAGGGGTTGGTAAAAAATTAAGCACATATGAATTCCAGACATTTTAAGCGAATGGTTAAGATTGTAACTTACAAAGTGTCTCGTTTGCATATACAAGGCATATCTTACACAGTATTGTGATTAACTGGTTCCGAGTCCCCATGTCAATCTAGACAAGCAAGTTTCCAACATAAAACTGTGCAGTAAATAAATTTGCTCTATTTCTATTATTTTTCATCAACAATTCTCATATTATAAAGCTATTCGTACAAGATTATGGCGGGATGGATAGTACTGCAACTGCAAATTAACTTCTGGACATCGTTTTAGCTTATGTTTCACTGATTGCTATGATCATCGACTCATAGTCTCATTGAGAAACAACTTAGGGTTGTAATCAAATTTACACTTTTGGACATTACTTGGGCTTTGGTTTCACTGATCCAGAATTGTCTTCATTATGAGATCAAATTTGGAGAAGAGAGATTGAGTTGGTCTTTTGCAAGTCAGAAGATCAAGCAACAAAAGTGGGTATCATTTTCGTAAAATAGTTATGAAAATTTTTTAGTCTCAGTTGCCTCTTTATAAAGAGTGCATAGATATTAAAATTTTGTAAGAAACCTATTTAAGTTGAACTTTGTTAAGATAATGTTACATTCTTGTAGTTATCTTATAGTTACCATGTGTTGATAAAATTGGAGAAGGACCCCATACGTCTGTATGAATCAGTTGTAAAGGTGAAGAACTTCTATTTTGAGTTAATGGTAAAGTGACACGATGAAGTTTACCTAAACAACAAGCCTCACATTTTTCTGAAGATAAAGATCTAGAAGAACAAGGTAATTTGAAATGACTGATCAACTGACGAACAGAATTATAATTTGAATGACCTAATCTAGCATGTCAACGCTCCAAACTTGTAAGATAAGCTGCAGCCAAACCGCGAACTCGTGGTGGTAGAACTCCATGAAGCCTATACAGTCCCAACTCAGTTTATCCTGTTAGAAGAGTCTCTTTGGTGACCTGATCCTTCACAACACAAGAATACGGGTGAAATTCAAAATAACAATCATTGTCACGACACATTTTTTGAACAGATAACAATGGTTTTGAAATTGAAGGTACATGTAAGATATTATTGAGATGAAATGTTTTGGTAGGTGTATGAAGTAAACCATTACCAGTGTTAGATATGGGAAGAGATTTACCATCGCCAACAAGTAGTCCATCATTACCATTATATTCTTGTGATATGCTTAACGAAGCAAGATCTGGAGAAACATGGTGAGTAGCTCCAGTGTCAGGATACCAGGCAGGTGCCGTAGCAGTGGCAGCAGAGTAAGAGTAGGAGGAGGGTACTGAGTTGTGTGCTGATAAATGAGCTTGTCCAGGAAACTCCAAGAGACCATCATTACTACGATTTTGAGATGGAGGTCGAGAGGTGTGATGTTGTTCGAACCGACGACGGCAAGTGGTGGCAATGTGATTGGACATCCCACAGATTTGGCAAGAATTATTCGAGATTCCTGTATGATAACCTCGACGACCTCGATTACCAAATCTACCACGGCCACGAGCCAAGCCACGTGATGCAGAGACATATGTAGATGGCTGAAAGGAAGACCTTGAGGGATATTGCACATGATTGGCCAATGGTATGTCAGGTTGTTGAGATTTAAGCAGTAACTCATGGGCAACCAATTGGCCATGTAATTCCGGAAAAGAAGCAGCAGTAGGACGTTATTGAAGGGCACCGATGATGCTATTATAATCAACACCTAATTTGTGAAAGATAAGTGCATTAAATTCATCCGCAGAGATAGGATGACCAGCCATAGTGAGTGAATCTGCTACTGCTTTTGCCTTGTATAAGAATTGAGATACAGAGGTGTCTCCTTTTTCGAGGTTATGAAACTCAATTAAAAGTTGAGTACGTTGTGCGTGACTCACAACGCCAAAAGCGACTTCAAATGCATTCCAAACTGAGGCAGCAGAGGTAAGCCCATTAATGAGAGGGTAAACATTCTCAGAGAGAGAGGATAATATCCAGGATAATAATATTTGATCACGTTGGAACCACACCGAAAAATCAGGATTAGGCAGAGAAACAGAAGTTGCTGGATCTGTATAGGTAGGGGAGGGTGCAGGTTCACCACCATTAAGTATATTGGATAAATTATAGATATTGAGTAGTGGCTGAAATTGTTGTTTCCAGGCCATAAAATTTTCCTTGCCTTTAAGTTTAATGACAAACGTCTGGGTAAAATGAGATGAGCCAGTAGAGGAGAAAGGGAAGCTGAGGGAAGAAGAAGTGAGAATGGTGGTTGAGGAGGAGCCAGAAGAAGCAGAAGAAGTAGTAGTAGAACTTACGTTAGGTGAAGAAGAGGAAGACATGGCTCTGATACCAACTCAAATCTCTAAATATGAATAATATTGTATCTTGTGTTTTATTCATATCATCAGAATTACATGACATTAGTATATATACACATATCAACAAGAGTCCTAATACAAGAGTAACTTTAACATGATAAACACATGGTAACTATAAGATAACTACAAGAATGTAACATTATCTTAACAAACTTCCACCATTGTCGATGGCTATTCAAGTGAGGGTTAAAAGTTGAGTCTCTCCCTGTCACATCCAATTCTTTACACTTTTTTTGTCATTTACACTTTTTTGTCACTTTCTGCACGCATTTTAAGGTGAATTTTAAGGATAGTTCGATAACTTATTTTTAAAATTTTCCTTTTTAATAAAAATAGGATTGTTCCATTTTTATACAGAAAAAGAAAATTTCAAAAATAACTTATGGAACTATCCTTAAAATTCACCTTAAAATGCGTGTCATACACCCTATTTTGAAATGTTAACAAATGGACGGGACTGAGGGAGTATATATTTATATCAACTTAGCTTATTCAAGATTGAGTTGGCGATTCGATCTGTAGCAAAAAAGAAAAGAAAAACAATGTGAGTGACTTGGTTCACAAGCCGGTGCTAAACATAGGTTAGTATCATCCTTGTTCCTGAAACATGAATATATGCACAAAATATTGTTATAAACTTTGTTTTTTTACTGTTGAAACTCGAACTCGAACTCAAATTTTGATAATAAGAATGACAAAGATCCATTAAACCAAAATTTATTTTATGTTTAAACCAACCTTGGTTTATTTTAAACAAAATAGGGCTGATAAATTAAAGACTGCTCAAATAAAAGATTGAAGAAGACGGACTTGAAATGAAAAATGAACTTGGAGTTCTGAGAATGTTAGAGACAGCGGCTCAAGGATTAAGAATGTAGTAGGATCGAGTTGTATGTTCATTTAAGTTGCTTGAAATTTAATATCAGGAATCCCGTATTACTAAAAACTTGTATCATAGTGCATCACGGGCCCTTCAGTTCCGCCATGTTTTTTTCGATCACCACCGCTACATCAATCACCATCGACTTCTCCTTCAAGATTTCCCTCCCTCATCAACGTCATTGTCACCCTCTCCATCTTTTTCTTTTTTGGGATCTAATGTTTAGAATATGGCGTCCGGTCAATAGCAAACATCTGCTATTTTACTGTTACACAGCAAATGATGTCCCAGCCGTTGAATCGTTGATCCAACGGCTGGGGTTTAAAAAAAATTACACCGTACCGCGGAAACTTTCCGCGGTACGGGATAATTACAAAACTGCCCCCTGTTTTCACATAAAAAATCTACTGTTCACCGTACCGCAGAAACTTTCTGCGGTACGTGAACAGTAGGGGCATTTTTGTAATTACCCCGTACCGCGGAAAGTTTCTGCGGTACGGTGTAATTTTTTTTAAATCCCAGCCGTTGGATCAACGATCCAACTGCTGGGAAATCATATGCTGGAAAACAGTTCACTAGCAAACATTTGCTAGTGAACGGACCCCTTAGAATATAAGGTATAACAAAGTGGAGATGGGAGTCTCAAATGAAGAAAATTGAGGTATCATTCAGCCAATGAATTCAATCAAATTTGCCGATGTTTATTTACATCTCGCGAAATTGGTAAAATCTTTCCATTCTTACTAATGCGTACAGATTTGTGTTTGCTTTTTCATATAATATATTCATGCTTTAATCTTGATTAACATATGAACCTATCCCAAATTCATATCTTGGTTTCTTGAGGGATTAGATTTGTTATTAGCGTTATTTTGATGTTATCTTCTTCTTGTTTTGTATGAGTGTGTTTTATTGTGTTGTGTTTTTGATCTGTCCTGTTTTGCTTCTTCCATCATGTTTCCACTGTTCTTGAGTCAACTCATTTTTACATTACATTTATGAATTGTACTATAATGGTTAGGCTCCAATTATTTTCTTTCTAACGTTGTAAGTATTTGGTGCACAATTTTTGTCTAGTAATAAGGAAGTACATAAATTTAGTAAATCACGTTTGTTGTATAATTAAAGTTATTTTATGTAATACTTTTTGTGCCATTTTATATGGATTTTGTGCCTATAAAGGGTGTGCCATATTTTTTAGGCTTTTGGGACATTTATTCATTTTTTGTAATCTGTCGTCAGTTGACGAATCTGTTGTCATTTTAGATGACTTTATAGTAGATCTTTTACGAGAAATCGATATTTTATATGTCTAACCATAGGGAACCCCTTTGGTTAGATATATAAAACTGTTCACTTTTATTATTTATACTGAGTATGATAATTATTTAATGTATATTCGATTAATGGTTTTTTGACATAGTTTTATATGCTGTGTTGATATTTTCAGTTTTCGTGGGTGGAAAGAAGTGTAAAGAGAAGATGGATGATGCCGAATTTTGAATTTTAGGGGAATCAACAAGATACCTATTTTGGTGGGAAGAAGTGTGAGAAGATGGATGAAGGCGGGATTATGGATTACCATAGTGGAAGGAACAAGCCGAGAATCAAGAAGTTTCTAATTTTTTTTTATTTTTAGGCTTTTGAAAAATGATGTACTCATTTATTTTAGTAGGGCACTCTTTTTCCCCGCTTGAGTTTTTTTTCCATAGGGTTTTGCTCTTGTGGGGTTTTTTAACGAGGCCTTTTTTGGTGGATATAAAGGTGATATTCTAAACTTCCGGGGGAATCTCTTTCTAAAGGGTCGTTAGACCCATAGATTGGTTAAGCATACCTTTCAACTAGTGTTATAGCCAAAATTCGGTTTGGGTATTCTAAAATGGATTGGTCGGATACGGGTTCAATTTGGGGATTTTTAGGATAATTTAGGGTTTTGGCATGGAAAGAAGAAATTAGGCCGCGCCCTCTCCTTCTCTACAAGGAGGGCGCGCCCTCTGTGATAAGCTATTACTGAAGATATTATTAACTGATTTTTATAAAGACTATTGAAGAATTCCCTCCTGTCGTATCTCAGGAGGGGGATGTCCGTCGTAGAAGGCCTCCAGGGGTTTGCCTGTATATAAGGACTTTCTGGTGGAAAGATGGGGACTTTCTGGTGTGTGCTTTGGGAGCTCTGTTCCTGTAGCCAATGGGCGCGTCCTCATTGGGGAACTTCGGAGTAATCCTGCACTTTGTACCCAAAAGCTCTGGATCACCTGTCCTGCTATCTGGTGGGTGCTTCTCATTCGGGGGACAGGGATGCGTTCTGCACTTGGGGTAAACCATGGCTATACCTGCATCCTTGAAATCAAGAAATAGCGATAGCGGATAGGACTAGTCCTCGACGGGGGGAAGTTTCCTTATCCGTGAAGTATTGAGATCTTGGGTGAGCCTTGGGCCTTTGTGGTTAGGCCTCATAGTAGAACATTCCGGAAGCTGGTCCGTTATCCAAGCCCATTTGGGTTTCTTGTTCTCCAAGAACTACGTATGGCTTGATCCCCTATAAATACCGGGGTACGTAGGCTGATTGGGGGGTTGGAAGTCGAGAGCTCTGAATAGCCGGCACTAACCCTATCAATCTCAGCCGCCAATTACAAACAGCAACTACGCACCACAGCTTTTTCCGGCAAAGAACCACCGTCTCAGATCTTGTTTCCGGCGACGTACCTCAAAATTTGTTGTTCCCAAATTCCTCCGTCAACAGCTAGATAATGAGCTTTTATTATCTCTTCAGATGTATCATCTGTTTCTTTTCATGAATGAATTTTATCATTCCCCACAAAAAAAGGATTAAGAATGTAGTCTAGAGAATATTACCTGCGGGGAGTAATCACAGTATAATTAAGAACATCTTTATTAGAAGTAAACTTCAAAGTGGTAGCCAGATTTTACACTCATTTTCAAAAAAGTGGCCAGACTTTCAATTTTGCAAAATGGTGGTCAGATTTGCCTTTTTCCTTTCAAAAAGGTGGCTGCAGGCGATTTTCAGCTTTTTAGCATGGGTAAAATAGGAAAAAAAAATGATAGAAATCCAAAAAATTGTCCAAAAAAATTCCAAAATTAATATTTGTCACCATATGATTGGTTACATTCGTAATGATAATAATAATACCCCCATGTATGCACATCAATTCACCAAAAAAATACACATATATGAGTTGTCAAGATTTAATTAGTCAATTTATGTGCATGCATGGGGGCATTATTATTATTATTATTACGAATATAAACAATCATACTGTGACACATATTAATTTGGGGATTTTTGGATAATTTTTGGGATTTTTAGCTCTTTTTTTTAGTAAAATAACATATTTTTCCATTTTACCCTTGTCAAATAAGCTGAAAATCGTCTCCAACCATTTTTTGAAAGGAAAAAGGCAAGTATTGCCACCATTTCGCAAAATTGAAACTCTGGCCATTTTTTTGAAAATGAGTGTAAAATCTGGCCACCACTTTGAAGTTTACTCTTTATAAGAAAGAACACTAACTATTTTGTTTGCTTTGTACAATTATACAGAAATCTAGAACATGGGTCCTGGTCCCTGACAATCGATTGTCAGGGACCAGTTATTTAACAATCTGCTTCTAAGCCGTTGGATCAACGATCCAACGGCCCCGTGGATTACAAAAAAAATTTCATGTTCGCTATAATTTTCCGCGGATAGACTAATTGCCTGTCCGCTATAATTTTCCGCGGATAGCACAGAACCTATACGCGGAAAATTATAACGGACAGGTAATTTTTTTTGTAATCCAGGGGGGCCGTTGAATCGTTGATCCAACGGCTTAGAAGCAGATTGTTAAATAACTGGTCCCTGACAATCGATTGTCAGGGATCAGCACCCCTAGAACATATACTCCCTCCGTCCCAAAAAGATTGACACACTTTCCTTTTTGGGACGTCACAAACTAATGAACCTAATATACTTACTCCTTCCGTATCATTAAACATTTCATGTTTGACTAAAAACACGGGTTTTAAGACAGTGAGGTAATGAATATTGTTTTTTAATAGAGTAGTGAATATTGAATATTGTTTTTAAGAAGTAGTGGGTATTGAATATTATTTTTAAAGAGTAGTGGGTGGAGTAGTAGATATTGAATATAGTTTTTAAAGAATAATGGGTGGAGTAGTGAGTATTGAATATTGTTTTTAAAGAGTAGTGGGTGAAGTAGTGGTTATTAAATATTGTTTTTATGGAGTAGTGGATGAAGTAGTGGGTATTGAATATTGTTTTTAAGGAGTAGTGAGTGTAGTAGTGGATATTGAATATTGTTTTATATGGCTTAAAATAGAAAGGGGAAAAGTATTTTGAATGTCCCGAAATAGTAAACAGGAAAAGTTTTATGAGACGGAGGGAGTACTATTTTTGAACACTATTTTTCACTATTACACCTACTAACTTTATTTCTTTTTTATTAAACAAATACTATAAACACTATTACACCCACTACTTTACTCCACTATCTCAAATCTATCTTTAAATATTCATAAATCCCACCACTTATCCATTTTTCATCTAACTTTACTCATTTTTTAACAAGTCAATTATAATTTTCTTAATTTTCGTGAAAGTCAAACCGGTTCAAACTTTATGAGACGGAGGGAGTACTAAAATATGAAACAAAATGAAGAAGGCTTAGTTGGAAAGTTCTTGCTGGGACCAATAAACGGGACCTACGTATTTTGCCATGTGAATGGACAACCTAAAAAGAGTTGAACCCAAAACTTGTACTAGTACTCACTACCACCACTACACCGGCCAATGTAAATCGATATATATGAATTGAATATATATATACACAGGGCCATATGACCACATCTAAGGGTTGGTGAGTGGACAGAAGATTTGGAGATTCAAATATGTGGGCCCAAATAATATATAATATATATATATATATTCAAGGTCATGTTCGGCCACAACTTGAGTACTAGTATAACTGCTACTCCCTTTGTCTCTAAATAAGTTGCCTGTTTTGATTGGACACGTTTGCCAACGTACACTTTTGATCATTAATATCTTGAATTTTGTATTAGTATTAAATATAAAAACTTTACTGTATTAAAGTATTCATAAATACGAATCCAACAAGATCACTCATGACTATATTTGATCTTATAGATTAGACATAAATTAGTAATTTGTCTCATGTTATGAACAATCCCGACATTTTAAACGAGCAACTTATTATGAGACGGAGGGAGTACAAATTTGAACAATTACTTGGGCCCACCTATTTGAATCTCAAGTTGTAACTAGTACGGAGTATAAATTTAGGATAAAGGACAAAATTGACCGGTTTTTAGAGTTAAAGTAACGAAAGTAACGTGTTCTGAAAAAATGCGCAAAAATAGTCGATTGAATACGCATTTGTAAAATGGGTATTCTGAAATACGCATTTGTAAAATGGGTATTCTGGAATACGCATTTCACAAATGCGTATCCTTTATTAATTTTTTAATTTTTTTTTTGAATTATGCATAGATTACGCAAGTGACATGTGGGTATAGATCGAATAAGCAACTCTTGGTTGCCTATCACTGCTCCTGTTTCTTTTGTCTCCCTGCGGGGCCCACATTATGTAGAGTTTTCAAAAAAAAGAAGCATTTGTATGATATACGCATTTTTAAAATGCATATTCCAAATACCCTAACCCCATAAGCGTAATCTAGCGGCTATTTTTGCTCAACTTTTCAGAAAAGGACATTTTGGTGAAAAAGTTTCAAAAACAGGTCAATCCCGTCATTCTTTCATAAATTTACTCAAAATATAATTCAGAGAAATTTGTGCTTAAAAATTTTGTTAGATTAAGTTAGGAAAATATTATATCCGGAACAAGTTTTTTATATCTATAGCAATTTTCTAAGAAATGCAAGTGTGTTCTTGTTTTTGTGAATGTAGGGGTAGACTTGATTGGTTTAATATAAGAACATTTTTGTCTTTTCATAAGAACTTGTTCTGGAAACAGTATTTTATTCTTGAATCTCCTGACAAATGATAATATGATTTTGTGAGAATACCCGTTTGTATTTGAATTACAATGGAATACTACTAGAGATGTCGAATAGATTTTTAAATAAATAAAATTGCAAATAGTTTTGTGCCGTATTTTAGTTAAGAGCATATCCTAAGAAACTGCTCCATTCAGCTAGAATAATCAACAGTTAGAAACTTGGCTTCAAATGAACTTGTGATTATTGTATACAGTAGTAGAATATATTTTCCATAGTCTGTATCCAGGTAGCTAGCATTGTTGGGACCCAGATCGCAGACCGACCAAAAGTTGGTCTAATGGTCTTTCCGTTGTTGCCACCCTAGCAGTAGCTACATTTTACAAGTAGTATCCCCCAGGCGATCCTCCCATCAGTTGAGCTTTTCAACACATAGATATAACATGGTGCTCCACTTAATAAAAACCTACGGAGTTCACAATTAGGGAAATTCTCGTTGGTGCCCTTCTGTAATTGGTTTTTTTAGATGGTGTCATTTCGTGTTTTGGACTTACAATTGGTACCCTTAAAGTAACTGATTATCCTAATTATGCCCTTCTGTTAATCAAAACGTTAAAAAACGTTAACAAATTTCAACTTTTACTCAATAATAAAATTTTATGTCATATAAATCACAAATTAAAAAAAGTTAAATGTAGAATTATGTTATTTTATGGTCAGAAAATGACTGAACACATATTTTAGATTAACGGTATGTTAACTTATTACAGATTAATGTTTAATATTTTTCAATTTTTGGTATATTAATAATTATAAATTAGTATTTAATTTTTTTTAACTAGTAATACATTAAAAACTTATAGATCATCATTTGTTTTTATAGTTTTTTTAACGTTTCTTAAAGTTTTGATTAACATAATGGCATAATTAGAGTAATCAGTTACTTTAGGGGTACCAGTCGTAAGTCCAAAATACGAAATGGCACCATCTGGAAAAGCCAATTCCAAAAGGGTACCAATGAGAATTTTTAGCCGTAACTGAAAATGTAATCATCATTACTACTCCCTCCGTCCCACCTATTTCTTTACACTTTCCTTTCTGAGACGTCTCATCCATTTCTATACATTCCAAAAATAGTACTCCCTCTGTCTCAATATAATCTTCCCCTTTACAATGTCGGCCCTGTTCATAACATGAGACAAATTACTAATTTACGCATAATCTATAAGACCAAATATAGTCATGAGTGATCTTGTTGGATTCGTATTTATGAGTGCTTTAATACAGTGAAGTTTTTATATTTAATACTAATACGAAATTGAACATATTAACGATCAAAAGTGTGCGTTGGCAAACGTGTTTTTTGAAATGGGAAGAGTTTTTTGAGACGGAGGGAGTAAGTTTTAACAATAAAATACATTATTACATCCCCTACTTCCCTCTACTTTTTCAATACTTTACACTATTACACTCACTACTTCAATTATTTTAACAATATAATTACTATTACACCCACTACTTCACTTACTTTAATAATAAAATCACTATTACACCCACTACTTCATTTATTTTAATCTTAATTCTTGGTCTCCGTGTTAAAAGCAAACGATAAGAACTCAGAGGGACGGAGGGAGTACTTATTATGTATGTGCTTCATTCATTCAGGTAACCTTTATGTTGTGTTTGGTTGGGGAGAATGGAATGGAATGAAATGGAATCAATGAAATTAAAACAAAAAAATGGAGGTAAAGGGAAGATCTAGAAAAAAAATAGGGAAATGCTAACAATAGCCCTAAGGGCTATGGTTAAGCATTAAATATTCTCATCTTTTCAACATTGATTTTAGTTATTTAGTTGTTTTTAAGTTTTTCAATGCTCTTAGTGGACCCTCATGCATTCACATTAATTTCCACTAATAAAAAAATCCCAAATTGTTAAATAATTATATTGAAATTCGTGCAAACTTGATGTATTAAGTGCAAATTTGACATTTTAAATGCATTTATCCACTTATATTAATGCTTAACAATAGCCCTTAGGGCTATGTTTAGCATTACCCAAAAAAATAATAGGTACAAAATTTCTATGATGAGAAATGTGAAGAAATTGAATGTTGGGAAGAATCGAGGATTCCTTCTAAAATAGGTGAGTTTGAGTTCGGTTCAAATGATTAAGAATGAAATGGATGAATGAATGAATATTTTAGATATTAACCTATTTCATAGTTCAAATTTCATTCCATTTCTTTCAATTTCATTCATCACAACCAAACACAACATTAATGTCTGCGCTACAAGCTAGCAATGAGCTTGCACGGTTTTGACACACCTAGTTTGTTACTCTAGTGAAAGTGTGTACATATCAAGTACAAACATGTTACTAAACCAAGCATTGATAGGGAGAAAGCCAGCCATTCTCTCTTGTGTAAAAAATATTGTGTTTCCACGCCATAATCAACTAACCACTACATACTTATTATTCGTTTAAGTTATAAATTTAAATCTTTACAACCGTCTTTTTTCTCGAAACAAAGTGCAATTCTTCTAAAACGGATGTGTTGTACACTTGTACGCTACTTATGGCATACTCACACTACAAATTACTAGAACCATAACAAGATTATTTTTTATTTAGAAGACCATCTTTAGTGCTCAACGGAAAAAAGAATCTGGGGTCATGAATAGGGCTCTAAACGAGCTGAGCCGAGCCGAACACTGACCAGTCTCGATTCGAGCTCGATTAAATAGTCCGGGCTCGAGCTCGACCGAGCCATAAATTTCAAGCTCGGCTCGACACATATGTGATATGTTCGAGCTCGGCTCGAAAGCTCGAATCAATTTCACTAATTATCAACAAAAGCTCGAATACCTTAAGTTCGGCTCGAGCTCGACTCGATTAATATATAAAAATATTAAATATTTACATAATAATATATAAATAACATAAAAATAATATATAAATAATAAAAAATATATATAAATAATAAAATATATATAAGCTCGATTAGGCTCGCGAACCATACGAATCGAGTAATATGAAGCTCGAGCTCGGCTCGGTCAGCTATTCGAATAGCTCGAGCTCGAGCTCGGCTCGATTATTATCGAACCGAATTCGAATATTTTACGAGCCGAGCTCGAGTAGCTCACGAACAGTTTGACTCATTTACACCCCTAGTCATGAACAACTATTTCTATTTTAACCAGTGCAGAGGAGTAGCTACTGTTGCTTTGTAATGCAAAAGCCATAATTACAAACACAATGGCCACACCATGAAAAAGCATCGGGGCCATAATTAAAGTTGTAAATAAGGTTATTTATACCTACAATACAACTACACACTCTGCATAAACTGGACATGAACCTCCACATAAAAATGAACATACATGACTAATTGGCCAAACTGAAAATGATACAAAATTTATATCTGGGATCATTCCTCTGCTGCCACATCATCATCCAACGTGGACCAACCCGAAAAAGCGATAACTTTCCCTTTATCTTTTGAATTCTACCACCTGTATTTCCTCTGCTTTTCCATACGCTTTGAAACATTCCTTTCCAGCATTCTCTGTTACTTTCTTTTCTACTATCCACCACCCCATCATTTCTTTTAACACTAGCTCTATTCTTTATCCCCCACCTCTTTCTCTCTGCTTTCCTCTCTCTCTCTCTCAAAAAGATAACAAGGGAGTTTTTCAGCAATTCTACGTCCTTCGATTGGCACTTTAATGATCAGATCATCTTTGCAGTTATGGTAAGCTTCCTGCGGAACGTAAATTTCTGTTCATCTTTATTCAACTGCCAGGTTTTTTACTTGCAAAGTGAAAACATGTGTAATTTTCTTTTCCTGATGACTTGATGATCTAGGGAACCCCTGTAAACATCATAGTTGGATCGCATGTTTGGGTTGAGGATCCTGAAGTTGCATGGATCGACGGAGAGGTTACAGAAATCAAAGGGAAGGATGCCACCATAGTCACCACAAATGGACATACAGTAAGCAAACATGCAATTCATTATCTTAGGAATAATTACATACTAACTAGATCGAGTAGATATGCAGTAAGATCATATCCTTGATTCCGCAGCAATACAGCATGGGAACTTCATATTGTTTTGCAATAATATATTGACATCTTAAGAGATTCTATAGAGGCTGTATTAGTTTCATATATATGATTTAAACTGAAATCTTATGGAACTGGTACAGCTCTCGTGGGGTATCTATTCTATGAATCCAGCCGCAGATGACTCCGTGCTAGAGAATAGGAAAAATATGTTTCCTTATTTGTAAAGCTCTGTTACATTCAGAACAAGCAATCATGGCAAAGATGTGGTCAAGAAAATTAAATTCTGAATAGAAATTAACTGAGTGACATACTATATAGACAGCATAAAAGCTAATTTACCAGTCTAGAACTGACATTCAGCAAATAATCCTTACAATACTCTATCACCTAAGTTATTTTTCCACTAGTGCTATATTATTTTAGGCAAAGTTTTGCAAACATGATCATGAAATCCCTATCAAGATCAGCATTAGAATTCGTGCAACTTCTATATGATTACTTTTTCCAAATGAGAAAATAAGAAATGCCGCTGAATTGCCCCTCTACGGCTCTATATTTATTTTGAAATTATATAGCCTCTCTATTCAAGTTGATAAAATTTTCAACTGTTTCTGACATGTCATTGCTTCCAAAAGGAAAGTCTACTAGTGAAGTCATTGATTCCAAAAAGAAAGTCTACTAGTGAAGTCAGATAATTTGTATACAAATTTATCAGTGCCTTCTTGATTTCTTGATTTCTCGATTTCAGATAGTTGCCGATTTATCAAAGATATACCCAAAGGACACTGAAGCACCACCAGCTGGAGTTGATGATATGACCAAATTAGCTTATCTCCATGAGCCTGGAGTACTTGAGAACCTTGCTTCTCGGTTTGCATTAAATGAAATCTATGTGAGTTTTTGTTCTATTAGTAAATTATGTGAACTATGTCCAACTAGTGGTCAGTCCACACTATAAAGTGTAAACAATGACATAGTAAAGGATTCCAAGATCACATCTTTATAAGCTAATCTCTATATTCATTAAACCATTAATTCTCGTATGCAGACTTACACGGGGAACATTCTGATAGCTGTAAATCCTTTTCGGAGGTTGCCACATTTGTATGATACCCACATGATGCAGCAGTACAAAGGAGCCGCTTTTGGAGAACTAAATCCTCATCTCTTTGCTGTTGCGGATGACTGTTACAGGTACTCCTACATACTCATTGAATACAGAGAAACAATAGCAATTAGGATTGGATAGCTAGACAATTATTGGCTCAATGCAATATCAGGGCTATGATAAATGAAGAGGGAAGTCAGTCAATTTTAGTGAGTGGTGAGAGTGGAGCTGGAAAAACTGAGACAACAAAAATGCTAATGAGATACCTTGCATTCATGGGCGGCAGATCCGGAACTGAAGGCAGAACAGTGGAACAACAAGTCTTAGAGGTGTGTGATATCAGTCTTCATACATAAATTGTTATTAGCACATATGCAGTGGAAACTAACAGTACCAGCTGTTCAGTCCAATCCAGTCCTTGAAGCATTTGGGAATGCAAAAACAGTAAAGAACAACAATTCCAGGTTTGTCGAATTTAATGTATATACAGAGTTTATTACATCTAGTATTTTCAAGTGTTTGAATGACCAAGTGGTTGTACCAGTCGATTTGGTAAATTTGTAGAAATTCAATTTGATAAGCAAGGGAAGATTTCTGGGGCTGCTGTCCGAACATATCTTCTGGAAAGATCACGTGTCTGCCAAGTGTCTGATCCCGAGAGGAATTATCACTGCTTTTACATGCTCTGTGCAGCACCTCCAGAGGTTGCTTGAACAACTAGTATATAATCCTTAAAACAAAATGAATAGTACGAAGATGACCATGTAAATCATGTTATTTCCTTTCAGGAAGCCAAGAAATTCAAATTAGGAGACCCAAGGTCATTCCACTATCTTAACCAGACAAATTGTTATGAAGTGGCAAATGTGGATGATGCAAGGGAGTATCTGGAAACTCGAAATGCCATGGATGTTGTCGGGATAAGCGAGGATGAGCAGGTGCTTCGTTTCACTTCATTGAAAAAAAGAACATAAATAATGAGACACCAAGAGCATAACTAAAATCTGTATCGATTAATCTTATTGATTGTTTTCTAGGATGCTATATTTCGTGTTGTAGCTGCAATCCTCCATCTTGGTAATATTGACTTTGTCAAAGGCAAGGAATTTGATTCTTCCAAACTGAAAGATGAAAAATCACTCTATCATCTGCAGACTGCTGCGGAGCTCCTCATGTCCGAACTCTTTTACTTGGCTCTTTAGATTTGTCTCGTGTAGTTTCTCATGATTTTACTAATTATTGTCCTTTCTGTGTGTTTGTATTCAGGTGCAATGAGAAGTCACTACAAGACTCACTTTGCCAGCGTGTGATTGTAACTCCAGATGGGAACATTACAAAACTACTGGATCCAGCTGCAGCTATCTTGAGTCGTGATGCCCTGGCAAAGACTATCTATTCCAGACTATTTGATTGGTAATTGAATACACTTCAACTTTCATGTCATCGGAACCAAATTTCTCCAAGCTGCTACCACTTTGTGCCTAATTATGTTTCAAATAGACAGCACAGAAGGAAAAATAAGCAACACTGAGATTAAAAAACTACTCCGTCCTAACCAATTCTTTACCTTTTTTTTTACACTTTCTGGCACGCATTTTAACGTGTATTTTAACGGTAGTTCCATACTTATTTTTTAAATTTTCTTTTTTTGTATAAAAATATATACATTATATTTGTATACAAAAAAAGAAAATTTTAAAAATAAGTTATAGAACTACCCTTAAAATGCACCGTAAAATGCATGTCAGAAACCTCATTCTGGAAGGTAAAGAACCTATTGGGACTGAGGGTAATATTGTTCTGTGTGCTAACTTTCATTTAGAGCTAAATGATATAAACCTAAACCGGTATTGGATAATGTATTACATGAAATAAGTTCAAATACACGCTACTTTGTCTTTAGGATTTGACTTCAGTAGAAAAAGTTTTTAGTACTAAGTTAGAGTTTCATCTCAGTTCATATATGCAATGAACTACAGAAGTTTTGAATTTATCTACTCAAATTCACAAATAATAGGAAGCAATATACCTACTTACGGGGTTGGGGGGCGGGGATTCGATCAGGTATATCTATAACGAGAAAGCCAAATCAAGTTCATAATGCTAAGCCAAACTTTTGAACAGAGTCAATATTGTGTCAGTATTAGGTGTCAAGTTCAGAACACTAATGCTGCGCTAGGCTATACTACTGGATATGATTCCATAAACATCTTAAATCAAAAGCATCAACAAAATAGCAAGTGGAAAGTGATGTTTTACTACTTAATTAAATAATTCAGGCTCGTGGACAAAATAAACAATTCGATTGGTCAGGATCCCACTGCGAAAAGCATAATCGGAGTCCTTGATATCTATGGATTTGAAAGCTTCAAGATAAACAGGTACTCCATACCAGTACTTATTTATTTGTCTTCTCAACTCAATATTTCTTATCCTAACAAGAAACCTTACAATGTGCTTATTCTCTCAGTTTTGAGCAGTTGTGCATCAACTTGACAAATGAAAAGCTGCAACAGCATTTTAATCAAGTAATAATGATTTTAATTTGTTTATAATGTTACCTCTCCCATAATTGAACTAAGCAGTTTCGTTATAGCATGACGCATAGGCCATATATTGTTGTATCATATGTATATAAATAGGTAAGTATTTTTACAGCATGTATTCAAGATGGAGCAAGAAGAGTACACAAAGGAGGAAATTAACTGGAGTTATGTGGAATTTGTGGACAACCAAGATGTTTTAGATCTTATAGAAAAGGTATGTACTTATGAGAAGCTCAACTAAATCAAATTTCATTTCTTTTGTGAAGATATGTCTTGAAATAGTTTTGTATGTCTGAATGCAGAAACCTGGTGGTATAATAGCTCTTCTCGACGAGGCCTGGTAAGTAACTAGCGCACTTACACTTGCTTAAACAACTTCATTGTTTAAACAATTCAGAAAAGCCAATGATTAGTTGACTAGTTAATCACATAAAAATAAGTTAGCTGTATATATAAAGTGAACTTTACACGCTGGTTGTACTTGCATGGAGTGATCATTCAGATTAAACAACACTGCCTCACTTTAGAGATTTAAAAGAAGTGCACACAATCATTGGCACTGTTTAAGATATTTGCAGCTAACAATAAAGTTTAATCTTCTACAGTATGTTTCCAAAGGCCACCCATGAGACGTTTGCACAAAAGATGTACCAGACATATAAAAACCATAAACGCTTTAGCAAGCCAAAACTGGCAAGAACTGATTTTACAATCAACCATTATGCTGGAGATGTAAGTACAGTCATTGGTCTATTTTCGTCACAAAAATCAAGAAACTAATTTTTATCACTGAAATGCATCGATGAAACAGGTTACTTACGTTGCTGATCAGTTTCTGGACAAGAATAAGGATTATGTAATAGCGGAGCATCAAGCTCTACTAGATGCCTCAAAATGCAATTTTGTTGCTAATTTGTTCCCTACATTAGCCGAGGAAACATCTAAACAGTCAAAGTTCTCTTCCATTGGCACCCGTTTCAAGGTAAGCTAGTTTTTTTGTTATTAAGAGGCCTTCTGTATGAGAATCCTAAGAAAACTGAACTGTGCCGACATTATACTTCACATTCAGCAACAATTACAAAGTTTAATGGAAACTCTCAGCACAACAGAGCCACATTACATCAGATGCGTAAAGCCTAATTCAGTTTTGAAGCCAGGAATATTTGAGAACTTCAATGTCATAAATCAATTAAGATGTGGGGTAAGTAAATCTTTCTATGTTCATTTATGGAATTATTAAGGTTAACAGTTCACCGTGCATTGGAAAATAACTGCTGTTGGTGGCAGGGTGTCTTAGAGGCAATTAGGATCAGCTGTGCAGGGTATCCGACGAAGCGATCATTTGATGAATTTCTTGAACGATTCGGAATGTTATCTCCAGATGTGTTGGATGGGTATACAACTTCATATATACCTCTCTGTACTTTATTATTATATTAAGATGAAATGAAGCTGAGACATCAATAAATAAACTTGCTTATGACTGCTTCCAAATGAGATGCATGGTTTTTGCTTTTAAAAATTTTCATCTAAGACATAACTGGGTTTAAAGTTTCTCAGTTGCAGTTATGCTATTTACTTATTATTATCAGAAGTTGCTTAATTATTCACTTTCCCTCATGCAGATCAGATGAAAAATCCGCATGTGTTGCTATCTGTGACAGGATGGGGTTAAAGGGCTACCAGGTATTAAAAAAAAAAAATTGCATCATATATATTTCAGCATCAATGTGCTTTAGTTTTGTAAAGTAACACTGAGCTTTCTCATCAATGTTCTTAACTTCAGATTGGGAAAACAAAGGTGTTTCTTAGAGCTGGTCAAATGGCTGAATTAGATGCACGAAGAGCTGAAATTCTAGCTTATGCTGCAAGGCGCATACAGAGACAAATCCGAACATATCTGACCAGAAAGGAGTTTATTAAACTTAAAAGGGCTACAATTCAAATGCAAAAACACTGGAGAGGTAAATTTTCTTGTCTTAAGCAAGTAAATAAGCTGAAATCTTCCTCATGGAGGTACGGCATTCATTCATTCAATGCTCTGTGTACAAGAAATATAGAGATCCTATTTTGAACTTCTTTGGGAGGCAAGTACTCCCACCAAATAGCTACTATACAATGATATTAGTTTTCAGTATAAATCTTGTATGACATAACATTATAATAGCTAAATACGTAACTTTGATCCCTAACTCTTTCTAAATTTCTTCAAAAAGCTAAAAATCGTAAGTTGGAGCAAAAATGATTTTTTGTACATAATGTATTACAGCTCAAATTGCACGTAAGCTGTATGAACATATGAGGGAGGATGCTGCTTCAATACGTATACAGAAGCATGCACGAGCTTGTGCAGAAAGAAAATCTTATAAGAAACTACAGGAAGCGACGGTAGTTATTCAAACCGGATTGCGATCCATGGCAGCCAGAAACGAATTCAGACTCAGAAGAAGAAACCGGGCTGCAACAACAATTCAGGTAATTACTCACTGTAGTTAAGGATTTCTTTTATTTCTGTTCATTCCTATACAGGAAAAGATCTATCTCCGTGTTTTCCTTAGGTGTGCCTTACTCAAGGTTTTTCGAAACTCAAGATATATGAATACTGAATAGGATTAATCAAGAATGAATTATCTTGGCTAGTTCAGGTAGAAACAAATGACAGGATGACATGCTATTATGACACACATGCAATGCATGCAGGTTCACCATTCTATTAAAATCAAGGGTCCTACAAGCTTAACTTCTTTACAACCTTGCGTTCTTTAAAATATGTCAAGTTTACGATTCATGTCAATCTTTGAATTATAGATGTAATATTATTCAAAAAGTATTTACATTGTTAAAATACAGTAGTAATTTTACTATTATTCACACTATAATTAATAATAATGCATATCCTTCGTTACACTCATTTAAATATGCATTTGAAAAATCTTAGGTTTTTTTTGAGAATTAGTAGAAAATTGTGTAACATTTTACACTTGCCAATGGGATTCTATTATCACTGAATATTCTCCACACCAAATACCAGAAAAACTCAATTGATCCAGATTATGCAGAGGTGAGGATTAGTACATCGTGACAACTCTAAAGATCTGATTTATGCAGAGGTCCTAACTAATTTTTGAACTTATGCAGAGGCTAAATTGCTTCTACAATCATAAAAAATTCAAAATTCTTAGTTTCTGGAATCTATTATTCAACTGATGTTTGCATCTTACAGACTCAATGGCGACTATTCTATGCACGTTCGACCTATAACAAACAGAAGAAAGCAAATCTCATACTTCAGTGTCTTTGGAGGTCAAGGATAGCAAGGTTGGAGCTTAGAAAACTAAAGATGGTGAGCATGTTATTATTACAGAACCAGATTTTAGGAGCTCATGACACAATTCCGGGCACAGTTGTGTACGTTGAAATGGTAGGAACTAAACGTGTGACAAATGCAGGCTGCAAGAGATGCAGGGGCGCTGAGAGAAGCAAAGGACAAGCTGGAGAAACGTGTTGAGGAATTAACATGGCGAATAGATTTCGAAAAGCATTTGAGGGTATATATTTTCCTTCCTCAGTGTTCTAAACTAATTAGAAGACTAATGGGACCACCAGCTAATAAATTACAAGTACAAGCTCGAACAACTAATGATACTTCAGAACATTAGAAAGTGATGGTCAGTTAGTAGATGCCACTAGTAATTCTATGTAACTTATAAGACAGAGTGTTTAAATAGACACCACTTACCAGGAATATGGATAGGGATCTCAGACACGCATCTTTTCGATACTTGCTAGCTTCATAATCATCACTCCGAAATAACCATTAATACAACTAAAAGGACCTGAAGGTTGATTGTGGTAGTGTCCGAAGAATAGCTGGATTTTATGAGAGTTGTACAACACTGGCGATACAGATATTGGGACAAAAAGAGAAAAACCAAAGTTAACGCATGATTACGGTGCAAGGTTACAGGTAAAAGTATATCTCTTCAGCATTTGTTTTTATTTGAACTCTTTTAGGTTGACCTTGAAGAAGCGAAGGGGCAAGAAATTACAAAGTTGCAGAGTGCCTTACATGAAATGCAAGAACAACTAGAGGAAGCACGTGCTGCAGTTATACACGAGAGAGAAGCAGCAAAGATAGCTATTGAACAAGCCCCTCCCGTTATTAAAGAGGTACCAGTTGTGGACAACACAAAGTTAGAGCAACTGACAAATGAAAATCAAGAGCTGAAGGTAAAATACATTAACTTGCCTCATGTGTGGTGTTACATGTCACAAAACCATTTGCATACAAAAATTATATTATCAAACATAACAGAGAAGCATATGATCTGGTTACTGTTGTATGACCAAAGCTTGTTATGAATTTATTTCTCTAGTTCACCACAGTTAAATATTTGGTGGATAAAACAGGTATACATGACGTAATACAAATTCTATACATGCAGGGAGAGATAACAGAGTTGAGGACGAGAGTAGACGAGTTTGAGCATATGTTTAATAAAGCTCAAAATGAGAGCAAAGATAGACTTAAACAAGTAGAGGAATCGCAGTTGAAACTCGCACAGCTACAGACTACCCATGAAAGGTAGTTGCAAAGTTGTAATTAAGAGAGAAAAAAAATACCTGAAGTGCCTGCATTCTGATTATCTGATTATGTGTCTATGCTCCTACTCAGGCTAGAACTGAATGTGTCCAACCTCGAATCTGAGAACCAGGTTCTTCGTCAGCAGGCTTTAGTTGCATCCAATAATGAGGAGCTAGCTGAAGAAATTGAAGTGTAAGAATATACATCTCTGAAAAAATTTCATTATTAAATCTGTTCTTCTCATAGGTACATCACGGGTCATAACATTCTTCCAGTTAAAACAAGACGGGGTATAATCTTGCATTCTTTCTTAGCTGCTTAATACAACTAATGAAAGTTTTATGGCATACATGTATATAACACTTGCTATTACAGTCGGTGCACATAAGTTACATGCATTGCCCCTTGCCCCCTTCCATAATTGTTGCTAATGCATTAAAAGTACGTAAAATCATGGTGCACTACAAATCAATATATATTTGAAGGGCACCCCTGGTTTATTGATCTTCAACATTATAATTCTATAATAGCACACTTAAACATCATAACTACATATGTTGGCTGCGTAAGAAAGAGTTGTACACGCATTCAACCTCATTTTTTCCGATTAAAAATATAAAACCTAAAGAAACATGGTTCTAGTTGTGTCCAGCAAGATACAATTGTCTTTTGTGTCCTAGAATTGCCTTTTAAAAAACGACTAAAGTTATTACATTCACATTGTACCCTGATTTATCCTCTGTTATGAGCCCTTCTCGTCTTGCCATCAGAAATTATTCTTTCAATGGATAACTTTAATAACACGCTACAAAAACATCAAATTCATGATAATGTTAAAACTCAAGTTCAAATCTGGGACGGGGATTTGCCATTCAGGGCTCAATTTTTTATACTAGTTACCGATCGGCAACAATTCTGAAGCATCTCTATTCCTATCAGTTTCAAAAGCAAGATTAAAGATCTGGAATCAGAAAATGAATTTCTTCGTAAGCAGAAAGTTGTGGTGGAGCAAATACCTAACTTAGAGCAGGCAATGCCACCAGCGAAGGTAGACTTCATTTGATTTTATACAGGTATCCTTGACTGTCGACATGCAATCAATTAAACTCCTGAATGTGCAGAGTCTGGATAATGGACACCCAGCAGAGGACAAGCCCAAAACAGCTATAATACAGGGAGAAACAGAAGAAGTAGTGGAACAAACAACAAAAGTATATCTAGCTTCCTTGCATAAACTATTATAAACATCACTACAATGTGTGCATCCATATCTTACTACTTCTCAACCAAAATTTCAATTTCAGGAATTACCAAGCACAGCCTCGTTCCTAAGCAAGCAAAGATCCTTAACAGACAGGCAGCAGGTATGCACTTGAAAGTTAGAAACACTTTCAACTTTACGCATATATTGAAGAGATGATGCAGATAACATCCTGATTATTTATTCAGGAAAATCATGATGTACTCATCAAGTGCCTTATGGAGGATAAGCGATTTAACAAGAGCAGACCACTTGCAGCTTGTATAGTGTATAAAACACTTCTTCAGTGGAGATCCTTTGAGGCAGACAAGACCAATATTTTTGATAGAATAATTCACACAATTCGATCATCTATCGAGGTAGCATTTCATTACAACTCACAGTCACTCAGACAATATACTAAAATTATGGGCCCTTTGACCAAGTGTGTTTAAAGCTTTATTAAATTATTAAAGGATCAAGAAAGTGTTGAAGAACTAGCATATTGGCTCTCGACAACTTCTACCCTTTTGTTCCTTCTGCAAAGTACAATCAAGGCAAGCAATGCACCAAATGTGTCTTCACAGCGTCATCGATCGTCGCCTACAACCCTGTTTGGTAGAATGGCACAAGTAAGCTTTTCAAAGTAGAGTATAAATTTTATAGAAGGAAATTAATAACAGGACCCATGATAATAATCACCATAAATGTGTTTGACTAAAGTTTTTACAAGTCTACTTATATGTATCAGGGTTTTCGTGCATCTTCAATAGGAGGGGGAATTTCCAGTGGGTACAGTGGAATGGATGGAAAGCCAAACACACAACTGAAAATAGAAGCCAAATATCCAGCTCTGTTGTTTAAGCAGCACTTAACCGCTTGTGTTGAAAAAATATATGGACTAATCCGTGATAGGTTGAAGAAAGAGATTAGCCCGTTCCTAAACTTATGTATACAAGTATGCACTTTAGTTGAGTTTTATTCTCATTTAACAACTTTCAATAAGTCCTTAGTTAAGACCTTAAATGCCATTCCAGGCACCTAGATCTACAAGGATCAGATCTATAAGAGGTTCATCTAGAACTATCCATTCAAATATAGTGGCAAAGCAGCAAGCATCAAACATACACTGGCAAAGTATTGTCAAAAGCATGGATCATACATTAAAAATATTGTCTGAAAACTATGTGAGTATAAAAAATACATGTCTGCCCTGTTCCTTTTTCACATACCAAAGGATGTTTTTGATTTTGCAAAATGATTATAATGCAGGTGTCTTCTGTTATTACAAGAAAAATCTACAGTCAGGTTTTCTCATTCATAAATGTCCAGCTTTTCAATAGGTAAAGTAGCTATTCCTAAGATGAAAAAATTGTACAATTTGGCCAGATTTTTTTACTTAATCAATAAATGCTTATACCCAATGTTCCATGATTCTACTACAGCTTATTACTTCGCCGTGAATGTTGCTCTTTTAGCAATGGAGAATACGTTAAGGCTGGTTTGCAAGAATTTGAACAATGGTGTATGAAAGCAGCCGATCAGGTAAAGCTACAATTGAAAAAAATCAAATTTCAAATAATTATAATAGAGACGTGAAATTATGATGAGATGAGTATCAGGAATTTTTGCTTGAATTTACTAGTTGCTGGTCTTCAAGGAATACTTTATCCTTCCTCCTTATCTTCTATATTTTATAAATATTCTATATTTTAATCTAATAAACAGCTTGCTGGATCTTCATGGGATGAATTACAACACATAAGGCAAGCAGTAGGATTTCTGGTATGACAATTGAACAATTTCACTAAAGCATGAAATCTGAAGAGGAGAATGAAATTAGAGAATTAATATAACCTTTCCCAAATATGCAGGTCATGCATCAAAAGTCTCAGAAGACACTCGAGGAGATCAGTAATGAAGTTTGCCCGGTATTTGGCTTGGCTTAAACTAGTTAACACTAATTTTCATGAATATGCTAATCCACTTGAAGAGTTACTCTACATCATAACATAATTCTGGTGAAAATCAGAATATAGTAACAATATCGTTGAACTTCTAATTTACTTTTTTATCTTTAATGTAGATATTGAGCATACCGCAAATATACCGCATTGGAACTATGTTCTGGGATGACAAATATGGAACCCAAGGATTGTCAACAGAGGTAATTTCTTTCCTTGATGTTACTGTGTAATGGTTTCATAGTGAGATGGTTAAAGTTGGAAAGTATTTCAAATTCTCACAGAGGACCTACATACCTAGAATTACGACTTCTTCTAACACATTTTCCATTGCGTTGGGATATACGTGAGAAGGCAATGTGATTTCTAGCACCCTAGAAAAGTCTTTGCACCAATTACTATGTTCCTTACAAAGCAACTCTAAGGACACAGGCATGAATATTCAGTTTGAGTAATATACAAAGTTTGTAACCTGTGTCCCACTAGCCAAGCTCTTTTAACTAAAAGAGAAAACATCATAAATTCCCAATTTACACTCCAGTAAAGGAAGGGACCTCTGCAAATACTTTTACTTGTGCACAGCTGTAACATATACTTGTTCTAAGGACAGGCCCTAAACTAGATATACATA
Source organism: Kitagawia praeruptora (assembly GCA_037693485.1). Classification (NCBI taxonomy): domain Eukaryota; kingdom Viridiplantae; phylum Streptophyta; class Magnoliopsida; order Apiales; family Apiaceae; genus Kitagawia; species Kitagawia praeruptora. Next base: position 128,721,950 of record CM075351.1, read on the forward strand.
TATTTACATGTTGAGTTTTCAGGTGATCACAAAGATGAGAACAGTAATGGCAGAAGATTCTATAAATGTGCCAAACAACTCATTCTTGCTTGATGTGGATTCAAGGTAATAATCAGTCAGCTTAATAGTACATGATATCCGGCCCAATAGTACTGTGATCGTGTTACTAATCTAGACTTACTAATTGGCAGCATACCTTTCTCCATGGAAGAGATTTCACGTTCATTCCTAGATGTAAGCCTATCTGATGTGGAGCCGCCACCGCTCCTCCGTCAGAGATCAGATTTTCATTTCCTACTACAACAAATAGATTGAGAGCCTGCAGGCTCTTGTTTAGTCTACACTGTTACACATACAACATGGAAGGAATGCCATTTGATTGATTGCAGAGAGTGAGGAAAATCAGATTGTAAAGTTTCGTTTCGTTTTCTTTGAAATGAGGTTGCATCATAATTTTTGGTTGATATAGCAAATACAGAATTTGTTGTATGTATAAGACATGAAAATCATATTAACATTTTCAAGGATTTGTTTTCTCCTATATATGACTTAATTGCACTTTGTACCTATGTACTTGGCCAAAAATTCACTTTGGTGCCTACTATTCAAACAATTGCAATTTACATCCCGATTGTTTCAATCCCGCTACAATTTGCAACCCTTTAACGATTTCAAGCTAATTTTGACCGTTACCGTTAGTCAAAGTAAGGGTATTTCAGCCTTTAATTATTATATTAAACAATTTATTTTCAAAAAAAAGTAAGAAACAAAATTTAAAATTTGATTTTTTTTTTCCAAAAAATTGAAAAAAAACTTTATTTTATGGATAATATTTTGAAAATTATAACAAATGTAGTTTATAATTAAATAATATTTTACGAGAATTTAGTAATGTAAATATTTATAAAAATATGAATTATAAATTATATTTTAAAAAATCTGTGAATTGTAGATAAAATGTTGGTAAATCTAAAAATATAAAAAATATAAAAGTAATTGAAATAATTTAATTTTAAAAATTATTGTAGAGTATAATGACCAAAATACCCTCATTTTGACTAACGGTCACGATCAAAATTAGCTTGAAATCGTTAAAGGGGTGCAAACTGTAGCCGGATTGAAACAATAGGGATGCAAATTGCAATTGTTTGAATAGTAGGCATCAAAGTGAATTTTTGTCTAAGTACAGGGGTGCAAAGTGCAATTAAGTCCCTATATATTGATAATAAAGTTGGTTATTGTTACATTTTTTGACCGATTACTGTTTTTTATTTTTGAACCAAATGTACAAAAATGAATGTTCGATAAATGAATAATCTTGTTAATTAAATAATTTTTTTCGGTCCCAATTTGGATAATGAAGTAAATGAATAATCTCGTTAAATGCATTAGTAAATAAATTTTATAGAAATTTTTAAAGGTCCTATATAAATATAAACTAGCATGAGCACGGTCACCATTTAAATTCATAAAATGTTGTTGTTTTGATTCTTTTGAATAGACGATTTTTAATTTTTGAAACACTGTACATCATTAGTGTGATATTTTTTATGGACACGGTTAATAACTCAAATTTCTTACCTGAATTTCATATATGGTCATAACAATACAATCACATCTAACAATTTAAAAAACAAAACTTAGAATGATTAAACACTACATAATTTAAAAATCTAATCATGAGTCAGTAGACTCACGTGTTTATATATAGACAAGTGCTAAATAAGATAATTTCCAGATGTGAGAATCGAAAACTAATCATAACCACACATTCAAATCTAATTTACATCTCAACCTTCACCGACATCCACTCCAATGCCCCTTCCATTTTCGACAATCTTAGATACCATGACTTGCTTTACACCGCCGTTATCACCATCTCTTATTCCATTTGTCATCATCTTTCATGATATACACACACATATGTATAATGTGTGTGAATGGGTGAGAGAGAGGGAGTGTGTGTAAACCATCACCACTCTGCAATATTTTGTTGTCACCAAATCGACCACCACTCCGAAAGTAACTGATGAACATGTTTGTCACGAATTCCAGTCACAAGCCGGACCACACCTCCACTAATTCATTCATCCAATTCTCAATTGATCTAAGTTTGTAACGTCGATCGATGACATTTTTACTCACTTTACTACTGTCAAAACCATTACCAATAGTTTCAAATATTTACACAATTCTAAATCTATAATATTCTTGTAATTTGCGTTCAAATTTTTTAGTTATTTACATTTAAGTTTTGGTAACTTTAGTTGAATTCCCAGTGATTTTTTTTTATGTTGGTGATTTTGGTGGTGTAAGTGGTGGTGTTCATGTTGTTACAGATAAAATTCTGGTAATTTTGGTAGTTGTGCATGTCGTGGTAGTGGTGGCGTGGCAGTGGTCATGTGATATTGATTTTATATTCCTGTAATTTATATTAAAATTAGCTAAAATTTTGGTTTTTATTCATGTACATTATGATATATTATCTACTAAGTATCATATTTCAATAATATAGTTAGACGTTTTAAATATATTATTTTTAAAAGAGTGTCTATAATTTATTTTTAATAAATATTTTTGACCTAACCATATGTTTTATCTAAATATGTAATAACCGTGAATTTTATTAATAATTTTAATGATGAGCCTCTCCGAATCAATTTTTGTAAACTCGATTTTTCTATTAATTTTAGGAATGCGTACAAATATTTATTTAGTGCCACACTATCATTTTTGTGATTAAGCTTCATTATTAATATTATGGTGACTATTATCGTTATGGTGATTATTATTATTATTGCTACCAATTTTATTTATTTTGCAACTACTATCATAATTAGTGTTATAATTTTTGTGTTAACAATTTGTAACTACTAGCAAATTAATTTATAATTATTAAGCGGGTCAAGTTGTGAGCCCAATTAATCATGATGGGCCTTATTAGTAGTAAGTGTAGTATATCTTTAATAATAATTAGCTAGTTGAAAGTGTAAGCCCTCCTCCATAAGTGGTTTTATTTTTTAATTATCTTTCCTAGCCCATTAAGAGCCTGTTAGTATCTATTAAAGGAAAATTTGATCAAAAAATGATCATCATCCTCATTCTATTCACCGAGAGAAAAAATTATAGAGAGAGAAAAACCAAACCTTCATAAACACAAATTTGAAAAGCTTATAACATCACAAATCCTAACTTGATTATACATGCAATTCCATATTAGTGTAGCTTACTAAAAACTCTTTAATTTGATATCCATATCTAAGGGGTTTTCAAGGAAGTGATTTTAAAAATCAAAGCTCTGTTAGTGATTTTCAAAGAGGGTATGAACCTTATACCTTAAAAATCTTTTGATCATGTTTTCTAAACTATTTTTAATGTTAGTTTTGTTGGAAATTGTGTTTTAAAATTTGGGTTTTCTTAAAATTTCCTTGTAATTGGGTTTGATATATATATGATTATAGTGGTAAATACAAAGAGGGTTAAAATATGAGGAAATTGTGAATTGGGTTAGTTTTGGTGTTGCACGTCGGAGATGGAGCCACAACCGCGGTGGAAACGGTGACCAGCGGTGGTGGTTTTGGCCGGAAGTGTACCAGAAGGGGGCAGGGGTGTGGTACGAAGAGAGAACGAGGATGAGAGATTGATGAGAAGGGTAGAGAAAGAGAGAGATATGGAGAGGGGATGAGATCGAGAGATCGATAGAGAGATGAGGGCGGAGTGAAAGGGACGGAGATCGGAGAGATTGAACGGAGAAATTGAGAGGCAGGGAGGTCGAGGGAGATGGGGAGAGACCGAGAGGTCGAGAGAGAATGAGAGGGCGAGAGAGAGAGAGGGGGAGAGAGAGAGAGAGAGAGAGAGAGAGAGAGAGAGAAAGCAAATAGAGGTGGGCGGTGGTGGTTGCCGCCGGTGTCACACGCCGCCGTGACTTCCGGCCGGCGACCACCCAACCGCGGTGGTGCTGCAAACATTGGACAGGAGGGGTATTGGTTAATTTGGGCTTAATTTTAATAAAAATGGTAATTTTGTTTGATTGAAGAAAATAAGTTGATAAAAAGTTATAAATTATTGGTTTTTAGAATTGAGAGGAGAAATGGATTAAATCTTGGTCAACTAAAATTGGATTCATTTCTTACAATTGATTATTCAAAATTAAAAGAGGATTCTTGATTTAGTGGATAGTTGGTTGTAAAAGGAAGAAAAGAAAATTGGTTTATTTAGTCGAATATTAAAAATTGGTAAAAGAAATTAGTATTGAGAGGATAATTAAAAGTAGAATTCTTTTGATAAATTACTTTTTGGTTAAAAGTGGGAATAATAATTATGGATTTAAAGTGAATAAAAAATGGATTCTTGAATTCTTTTGTTGTGATAATAAATAGAGGTTAATATTATTAAATTAGGGAATTTTAGAGAATTGTAAAGAATTCATAAGAGCCAAATTAAATTAGAAGTGCAATTCGAATAATTAATTGTTAGCGAATATTTAGAAATAATTAGAGACCTTTTAAATGAGAATTTTCTTTTGATTAAATAAAGTGAGATTTCCACGTAAAGTATATGTTGATTAGTACGAGGTCATAAAAACGTGAATTACTAAAATTTATTAGGAAAAATGAGTAGAGTCTCCATTCTAAAATAATATATTATTTGTGAATAATGCGTTAGTGCGATTTTAAGAATACGAGTTTATCGCAAAATTATATTCTTCGATATTACTTGATGGCATGATTACTAAAATTATTTTGATAATGATTATAGAATTTCCATTCTTGAGAATTGAGACTCTTGCTCGCGGGTAACGCACTTTTATCTATTTGGTAGCATTTAGCATCGAGACAGAGGCAAGTTCATTCCAACCCTAACTCTCGGAAACTTTGTATTTCTGTTCGTATTGTTTCATTCCTTATTTATTTTCGAGCTATAAATTATGAGATTTACTTGTTGCTCCTTATGATGCAATAATTTCTCATGAGTCATCAGAGTTTCACTAAATGAGTCTTTCGAGTGTTACATTTTCGAGACGAGTCTTGAGTTAAATGTCAGATTACTGATATCCGGTTGTGCATTAAAATTTCGAGTATTTCTTTCGGTAAATCTTATTATATTTATATACCGAGCAAGGAGAGAACTTGCTGAGCACCATAGTTGCTCATTCTTGTTTTACAACATTTGTTCAGCTGTCAAGAAAGAAAGATGTGAGACGTCCAGCCAGGGATCCAGAGGAAAGGGAAAAGCTCCGGGCTATGCTGACAAGGATTAGAACAACCAGATGGAACCTGTTATCTATTCTACTTTATAGACTTATGTAAGATATTATTCAGAGATGTAATAAATCGTATTGTAATAATGTGTGAGACCGATCTTGGATCTTTGGAGTGGGACTTCTCCGCTCCGTTGTAATAAATATTTGCTTATTATTGAGCTAACGTGTGCTGCAGGATATCGAGACAATGTGACGACCAGGGTCCCCGGTCAGGGCGGATTTGGGGGCGTTACAACGTTGGTATCAGAGCGTTAGTTATTTTTTTAGGAAACGCACGAGCCTAGAATTATAACACGACGTGAGAGTTTAGAGATATATTGCGATGTTGAGATTTTAGCACTAAGCGCCTTATACCCTTATATATCTATCTATGTATCTAGTCGACAAGAACCTGGTTGTGACCGAAACTCTTTGTACTTTTGTAGATGTCTACTTCAGGACCAGAGGATTTCCGCTCAGTTAGAGATAGATTTCCTACACCTTGTCCGCACGGACCCCTAGTTCCCAATTAATTTAGATATGATGCCTAAGTTTCCATTATAATTGAGATCGGATGGTACCCTATAGAGTTTCCACATATTGTAGATGTTGTCAATACCTTTACCAGAGTCAGAGTTGGACCTGCGCGAGGTACGTGCACCAGAGATGAACTTAAAGAGAGATGCAACTTTGTGTTCCAAGTTCGAGGCTAAACTCTTAAACGATTTTGTGACCGACATTAGTTTTTCTAAAGATTTAACTTATCGAGGTCGAAATAGTTCTCTATGATAAGGTGTTTTTCGTACATCCCCTCTTAGAGATTTTCTTCCCTGACGAGCTACCAAAGTCTGCAAGTGTCGCTTTTGTTCGAGAATCAATACTTGTTCCTAAGAGCTTATTTGGTGCTGGAAAATCGTTCTTTAATTAACTTCCTAAGCAATGACTATCAATAATTCTTATCATTCGAATTTACTCAGGTGTTATAGGGAGAAATTGGTATAACAATGTTTGCGGAGGTTTGCTGGATTTACGGAGCAAAATACGGATATTTTGCTATAAGAAGAAGAGTGATTAGGGTTTGTGTGTATGAATGTGGCTGAACTTGATAGGTGATTTTAGGTAAACTGTTTGTCATACCGTATCAAGATGCCTACGTACCCTATTTATAGGGATCAAGCCTGACGTAGTTCTTGGAGAACAAGATACCTAGGCGGGCTAGGGTTTTAAGAGATAAACCAAAGTCCAAGCCCACTCGTTTAGGGCTGACGTGGCAACAAATCATCAACCCTATCCATGACCTATAGCCCAGATGTGGAAGCCCATAGTCTCGAATGGATAGAACTGACCAGTAGAGAGCGACCTTGCATGCGACCTCGAGGGATCTGGCCATGCGAAGCGACCCCATGTATCCAGCTACTTATGCGACCCTAGATCTGGCCATAAGTCTTCCAGCAGTAAGTGAAATAGCGATCCCAATGTAGATATGATAATGGAAGTGAAGCGATCCCTTGATGAGAACCACTAGTGAGATGCTCACGTAGCGAGGCGGCCTCTCGCGAGGTGACATCTGCGAGGTGGCCTCGCAGTAGAAACAGCATAATCAAGGCATGCTGGGCTTATTTCAATAATGGGCTTTTAGTGACCCAATCTTCATCTTCGAGGCCCATTGTAGATAATGAACCATTAATTTAGCTAATCAAATACTGATAATTATTATGCCAGATATGGGCATAACAACTACCCCCCAAGTCCATGTTGTCATTGAAAATGCGAGGTGGACTCAAAAAATCTAATGTATCCACTCGTGAGGTGGAGCCGTGATTCTATCACTGATACAGCCGTTGTAACCATTGCGACCCCAACCAAAGAATTTGAAAGGGTTTGATAGTTGTCATGTCTCGAGATACACATTGAATGGTTGAGATCTTGACACGTGTTCCATGCCTTTCTCTCTCCTGTCGCTTATACATACTCCTGTCACAATCATTTCCTTTTTCATTTTAACAAACACATCACCGAAGTGCTGCCAGTTTGCTCAAGGATCAAAAGCAAAAAATTCCCGAGTTCCATCTCTAGCGATCTCCAAGTTTTTCAGATTTCTTCACCTTTCTCACGAAAAGTAAGTCTTCATTTCTTCCTTGATATTGAATATTGTTCATACTCATCATGTTGCATGTTTAGATAAATTTAATTATATGCGATGCGATCCCATTAGACTGCGATCCCATACAGCCAATTTATGCGTGCGACCCGTCTTCGTTTAGCTGAAATAGGAACCCCTTAGCATTAAGAATAACGATCGTGAGCGAAGCGAGAACACATAGAGCCTCTATTTATTTATTCTTTTCTCCCTCTGTCCTCCCTTTGTTTTCTGTAAGGGCACACACTGAGTTACTCAATCTCTTTTGCAGATGTCGACTGATAGCTCAAAGACACCCTCTATTCCAAACATACGAATTAGCAGCGAGGCTGCTACTAACATCGCAAAAGCAACAAGTACAAGTGAAAGCTCCTTCAAACTATATTTTGACCCTCTGTGGTCACATGAAGAATATACCAGGGAAGTGCCCTTAGACAAATGGCGATCTAAGCGTCCATCGAGCTCACGAGATCAATCTTTAGACATACTCCCAGCACAAAGCGAGCCCCAACTTGAAAGAACACATGATCAACAAGAGATAGAGGCTCTCATGAAGAAAGGAGAAGCCTTCAACTCGCAAGTGGTACATATTCTCTCTAACCTACCTCCAACCAAACCCATCTCTCCCATAAACATTAGTGACTCTCCAGTAGATTCATTAGGCGAAGCCTATTATGACATCGAAGGAGGTGCAGACAACGAAGCTAACTCTGATGACGATGATTATGAAGAACCATCCTCAGATGATGGTGGTCTCGATGAGGTGTCCAGGGTTGTCAACTTTAAAGACTATAACTACATCCCTGAGGCATCTCCTACACCATATGTACCAACTCCTCAACCAGAACTAGAAGGGGTTATATACATTGATGGGCCTCGCCCTGAAGATATCGAGCCTGGCTCGAAAATTAAACCAGGCAAGCCTCGCATCCTCGCGTGTCGCGACATGTCTTCTACCCTCACTGAGAGGACAATCAGAGAAGGGGTTGAGAAGTTCCGCCCTGAGGGTAAAATCATCTTACCCAAGAAGAAAATGCGATGCTACCGCTTCAACCATGAAGAGAACGGTGGCAGGGTACCGAGGATGGTTTTAACGGTGCCCTTGATGAAGATTGGTGTCTCTTCGCCCCTTCATCCTTTTATTCGGGATGTCTGCGAGTCATACTACCTCGCACCCATCCAGATCAGCACTAATGGGTACAGGTCCATGATTGCTCTTTACATCCTCTACCACAAACTGGGATATCCACCTATGGATGCGAAGACCATGGGTTACTTTCTCCAACTCAAGCGATGCGGAGAAAAGGATTTTGGCTACGTCTATTTCTCCGTATGGCCTGATTTCAACAAAAAGAATCTCTTGCCTGGAGGAATTAGCAACGCTGGCTCGTGGAAGGAACCCTTCCTGTACGTTCACGAGGTCCCCAGGGTGAAGACAAGTTTCAACTACTTGCCTGGTGAGACATCTCTTCAAATAACGAACTTCATTATTTTTTTTTTAAAATATTCGAATTTAACAACTCCTTTGGTATCGCAGTTGGTCCAGTTCGCACCATTCTGAAGGGCGAAGAGAAGCGCCGTGCTGATGAAGTGTTAACTAAATCCACCCCCGCAGAAAGAAATATTCGAACCCTCCTATCCTTAGAGAACCTTATCGAATGTGGGTTTCTTAAGGAAGGCGTAGGATCCACTCCCGAAGCGGGGCCTTCTACCGCGAGGCGGTCCTCGCGAAAGAGGAAAGCGCAAGAAGAGGCCTCGTCTTCTCACGTGGAGATAGTATATGAGGGTATACCTGATAGCAATAGGACTTTGGGATCGCATTACTTGTTTTATTTGTGCAACTGCATCATACTTGTCCTCGCATATATTTGATTGAACTGTTTACTAACTTGTCTTTGTCTCACTGTTTAGGTATGTCAAATCAAAGCGGCCCAGTTCCTCCCTTCCTTCAGCCGAAAGGCAAGAAAGGTGCAGCGGCCAAGAAAAATTCCAGTTTGAAAACTCCTCCCACCAAATCCACAGCTCTTCCTAAGGTGGTTAGCGATCCTCCAGTTCTGCCTAACACTGCTAGCGATGCTGTTCAGAATTCTCCTGACCACACGCCGTTGAAGAGGCCCAGAGTAGATGGGCAGAAGGATGGACTTGTTCGACCTCCTTCTGGAATTGTTCCTGGGACCGCTGGACAGCATCTCTTCGCTTCTCTAGGGACTAAATATGCTGACGAGGCTGAAACCTCTCATTGGTGGAAGGCAGCGACCCCTGAAGAGAATGTGGCTGCAATAACAAAGTGCCTAGCCGAAGCCTTCATTCGCCAATCTACTCACACCAGGGATTTTCTGAGGCTGGAAAACAAGGTCAAGGTCCTTGAGTTCCAGAAAGCGGAAGACAAGCGATCCTTGGAGGAAACCTTCAAAAAGCAACTCTCCCACGATACTGCTAACCTCCGCACAGAGCTCAAAAATGCCCACCGGGAAAGAAATGAGTTTGAGAAATCTTTTAAAGATTTGCAGCAAACAAGCGAGGTGGCCCTGAAGAAAAAGGAGGAGGAGATCGCAAAGTTGAAGAACGATCTGACTGCCGCTCAAGCTTCCTTGGACAATGCTGAAAGCATATTCCTTGCCAAAGGCCAAGTTACCTTCATGAAAGAATTCATCCGAACAATCCCAGATTTTGATTGGGATCAACTTGGGCCTGGGAATGCTGATTTCGCTGAGACCCTCAAGAAGCAAATAGTTGAAGAGGATGCTGAGGAGGCAAGGCTCGAAGAAGAATCCAGGGTCGCGGAGGAGGCGCGGATCGCAGAAGAGGCGGCAAAAACTCATCAAGACAAGGCTGCTTGAAGCTTCTTTATGTTAATGTCTTTGAATTTTTGAACCAGGGATGCGGGTACCCTTTGAATACCTCGCAAGATGTAATATTATTTTATCCACTAACTCTTGAACTTCTTTGGGATCGCATGGCGACCCTTGAACTATGAATTATTGTTGCTTTAACTTCGCAATTGCTAGTCTGTGAATTCCTTTTTTCTTAGGGTAGGGGTATGGCCCTGCAATTGATAAAGTAGGGGCAATGCCCTATAATAGGGACAAGGCCCAAAGATTACATAAAATATGATCCCTGCATCGTTGAGATGGCTTGGATTTTTTAAATGTAAATGCTAACAAGCAAGCAAGTCTATTTTATACGCAAAATAAGAATCAACTTCATAAAGTAAGCGGACTCATATGCAAATAAATGGGGCGAGGCCCAGTTTTATTGATAGGGGCGAGGCCCAATAATTTTTAACAAGCGGGGCGAGGCCCGTAAAATGAAGAGCGGGGCGAGGCCCAATAATAGAAACGTGGGGCGAGGCCCAATAATAGAAACATGGGGCGAGGCCCAATAATAGAAACATGGGGCGAGGCCCAAAGATCATCACATCATAAAGGGGAGGTGTCTATATGATCACTACCCCCCAGTATTTTGTATGAATTTATTCATGCTAAATAGATAGAGACTGCCAGGGTCAAGGCCCTCACTGATAGTATTTACGCAAGTGTTCCGCATTCCAAGCTCGCGGAATTTTCTTGTCTTTCATATCCTTGAGATAATAGGTTCCTTCTGTCATAGTAGCATAGATTTTGTAAGGACCTTCCCAGTTAGCACCAAAAACTCCATGACCCGGGACCTTAGTGTTAGGCATGACCCTTCTGAGCACTAGGTCACCTGTCTGTAGGGGTCGTGCTCGTACTTTCCCATTGTAGTATCTTGTTGTTCGCTGTTGATAAGCTGCGAGGCGTAGTTGGGCCTCGCTTCTAGTTTCCTCTATCATGTCCAGATAAAGTCTATTATTTACTTCATTTGCATCGGGATTGTAGTGCTCCCTTCTAAACGACCCCGAGCCTACTTCCACTGGGATCATGGCCTCGCAACCATAAGTCAAAGAAAATGGGGTTTCCCCAGTAGTGGTCCTTGGGGTCGTATTGTATGACCACAAGGCCCTTGGTAACTCCTCAGGCCAGTTGCCCTTACTTTCCTCTAACTTAGCCTTTAAAGTATGCTTGATGATTTTGTTGATGGCCTCAGTTTGTCCATTTGTTTGGGGATGGCTCACAGCTGAAAAACTCTTTTTTATCCCCAAATTCTCACAAAATTCTTTCATCTCCTTACTGTCAAATTGTTTCCCATTATCTGAAATGAGCTGATAAGGGATCCCATAACGACACACAATAGCTCTATACACGAAGTCCTTGAGTTTTTTCGCAGTGATGGTTGCAAGTGGCTCAGCCTCGGCCCACTTAGTGAAATAATCAACAGCCACAACTGCATATTTAAGTCCTCCTTTACCTTTTGGGAGTTCTCCAATTAGATCAATGCCCCACATGGCGAAGGGCCATGGGCTCGTTAGCGAAGTGAGCTGAGAGGCAGGGACGTTGCTAAAATTTGCGATCCTCTGACAGGCATCGCATCTTTTCGAGAATTCAAATGCATCTCTCTTCAATGTAGGCCAATAATACCCTTGACGAAGGATCTTTTGTGCCAACGAACTACCCCCTGAGTGATTGCCACATATTCCTTCATGCACCTCTCTCAGAATATAGGTGCATTCTTCACCGTCTACGCATCGCAACAACGGGGTATTGAACCCTCTTCGATACAGAACCCCATCATAAATAACATAGCGAACAGCTTGATACTTGACCCTCCTTGCTTCTTTTTTATCTTGAGGCAAAACTCCACCTTTCACATATTCCCATATTGGAGTCATCCAAGTTATCCTGGGGTTGTTATTTCCATGACAAATTCTTCTGGCACACTCGGCTTTGTTTGAATCTCCAGTGGTATAATTCCAAGTAAGGTGGCCTCGCGGCGCGACCCCAGTTTTGCCAGTGCATCTGCCCCTTGATTCTTTTCTCTTCTAATGTGAACCACCCTGATATTATTGAATTTTTTAACCAACCTTTGTGCACATCGCAGATACAGCTCAATCTGCTCACCCCTAGCTTGCCATCCACACCAAAGTTGATATGTTACCAGCATAGAATCGTTATAGGCTGTAAGGTTTTCAACCTTCATTTCCAATGCAAGTTTGAGACCAATGATGAGGGCCTCGTATTCTGCTGCATTATTAGAAGCTTCAAAGGCAAAATGTACTGCACTCTTTATCCTGCGGCCTTCTAGAGTTACCAACTCGATCCCAGCCCCAGCTCCTCCTTTGTTAGATGCCCCATCCACATACAATTCCCACCACGAGGCGGAATTTTCCTTTTTGGCCTCGCTAGATGTGCCCACTGGTATCGCCACAATAGCCAAGTTATCTTCCTCAGATTGGGAAGGAAATTCCAAAATGAAGTCCGCAAGTGCCTGCCCCTTTATAGGACCGCGAGGTCTAAACTCAATATCAAATTGGCTGAGCTCCACTGTCCATTTTAACAATCTTCCTGAAGACTCTGGCTTGTGCATTATTTGTCTCAATGGATAGGCTGTGCGAACCTCAATGCTATGAGCCTGAAAGTAAGGTCGTAATTTTCGCGAGGCCAAAATCAAGGCATAAGCTAGCTTTTCCATGTTTGTGTAACGAGTCTCAGCATCTAACATTCTTCTACTGACATAGTATACAGGATATTGGACTTTTTCCTCCTCGCGAACCAATACTGCACTGACCGCATGTTCTGACACAGCGAGGTAGAGAATGAGTGTTTCTCCATCCTTAGGCTTAGAGAGTACAGGTGGCGAGCCCAACTGTTCCTTAATATTTTGAAAGGCTTCCTCGCATTGAGGGGTCCATTCAAAGTTTTTTCCAATTCTTTTAATTGCCTTGAAGAACTCATGGCACTTATCTGATGACTTAGAAACGAACCGATTTAAGGCTGCGATCCTTCCTGTTAGACTCTGAACTTCTTTCACACTTCTTGGGGATCGCATATCCATCAAAGCCTTTATTTTTGCAGGGTTCGCCTCGATTCCCCTATGGTTGACAATGAACCCCAAAAACTTTCCTGATTCGACCCCAAAGACACACTTTTGGGGATTTTGTTTCATCCTGTATTTCCTTAATATATCAAACATCTCTGTAAGGTGAGAGATGTGATCCCCAGCCTCCTTAGACTTGACCAACATGTCATCTACATAGACTTCCATTGTCTTTCCAATTTGCTTTTCAAACATCATGTTAACGAGCCTTTGGTAAGTGGCCCCAGCGTTGAGAAGGCCAAAGGGCATCCCTATGTAGCAATAGAGCCCTCTATCTGTGATGAACGAGGTGTGTTCTTGATCGGGACCATACATTGGTATTTGATTGTACCCAGAATAAGCATCCATAAAGGAAAGGAGTGCGTGCCCAGCTGTTGCATCCACTAACTGGTCGATTCTTGGTAGTGGGAAGCTATCCTTGGGACAGTGTTTGTTGAGATCAGTGAAGTCCACACAAGTCCTCCACTTTCCATTTGGCTTTTTCACGAGGACAGGGTTCGCGAGCCAATCAGGGTAGAATGATTCCCTAACGAGCCCGACTTTGAGAAGCCTGTCCACCTCATCTTTGAGAGCCTGAGCCCGCTCTCCACTTATAGGTCGTCGTTTCTGTCTGACTCCCTTCTTGTTTGGATCCAAATTTAATTTGTGGCACATTACATTGGGATCGATCCCAACCATATCTTCATGAGACCAAGCGAACACATCAAGGTTGGCCTTCAAAAATGCGACAAGCCTCTTTCTCAAATCAGGATTGAGTTGCGACCCTATCTTTAACACCTTAGAGGGGTCTTGTTCATCAACAAGGATAGAAATTGTATCTTCAGCTGCCCCGGCTCGCTCCACATGTTCTGGGATGCGAGGATCAAGGTCTAGATCATATTCACGAGCCTGACTTGATTCCGCCTCGCAAGCATTGGTATTCGCTTGCCCATACTCCGTAACAACAGTTGTCGTATGTGTAATTCCATTTGGCAGTTCTGACAAGGTAGATGTTTCCTTGCGAACCCACTTTCCCTTTCGGGCTCGCACAGCGACCTGCTCTGGGCTCTCCTCGCTGTCACTATCGGTGGCTTCTTCAACGATCCCTTCTTGGAGAACCATCACTGGCTGCGAGGCCCCCATCATCAAGGCACCTGGTACTGGTTCTACTTGAATCCCCATATCGTTAAAATAATCAGTTGGGAGTTCTTCAATTGAGATCATGTTACAATCTGTTGGAGGTACAAAGATTGTCTTGCGAGATCTGTTTTCTTCTTCACATTCCATTTTATCGATCATAGAATTACTTCCTCTTTCTGCTGACTTGAGGGCCTTGTTATAGCATTCACGAGATTCATGTTGCAATCCTTTGACACATCCAACCCCATGCGGGGTGGGAAATTTCATAGAGAGGTGGTAAATAGAAGTGACCACCCTCATTTCCTTTAGAATCGGCCTCCCCACAATAGCATTATAGGCTGAAGGTTGATCAACCACCATAAAGTCTGCGAGCTGGGTGGTGATACAGGGCTCATCCCCTAAAGTAACGGGGAGCCTTATGAGGCCCTTGACATTAACTGAAGCTCCAGTAAAACCATAAAGATGCCCCACTGTTGAGATAAGATCTTTGTCCACATACCCCATTTTCTGATAGACCTCGTAGGTCAGGACATTCACTGCGCTCCCATTGTCCACAAGGACTCTGTAAACATTCTGTGACCCGATACGAATTCGGACAACGAGGGCATCTGAATGGGGGTGGTGCACCCACTTTGCATCCTCTTCAGTAAACATGATATTTGTGTCTTCCCCCTTAAAAAGCTTTGGGGGCCGTTCCTGCAGGTGGTGGATATTAGTGAGGGGTCGCTCCCTAGCTTCGCGAGCGTACCTCTCCCTGGCCTTATTGCTGTCTCCCCCAATATGGGGTCCTCCAATTATCACATGAATACTTCCTCCTCGCGTTTCTCTTTCATTGATGATTGGGTTCTGTTCGGGTGGTGGGGCTTGATTGTAACCGAGACCAGACTTGGGATTGTGTTTCTTTACCTCGCGAACAGCCCACTCAGTTAACTTCCCATCTCGAATTAATTGATCCACCTGTTGCTTGAGTTCCCTGCAAGTCGTTGTATCATGCCCTGTTTGTTCATGAAAGGCACAATACCTGCTAGTGTCCGCAGTCCCCTTTGGGCCCATCTGTGCAGGCTTCCTGAAAATCCCCTTGCTTGCATTGACTGCATAGATATGATCAATTGGGGCCACCAAAGGGATGAATTTGTCTTCGCTCCTAGCAGGGCGAGCTCGAGGTGGGGATCGCCTAAGCGGATCGCGCTCTCTTCTTTTTGGGCTGGGGCTTCTACTTCGATCCCGCCTTCGTTTAGGACTTCTGGAGTCCTTCCTCTTCGTTCCCCTGCTTTTACTCCAATTACCTCTTTCACCATTCTTCTTAAGATCTGCAAGCGACTTTTCAACACGCTTAAAGGGCTCAGCGACCTTATGTAACTCTGAGAGTGTGCTGGGGGTTTGCTCCTGTAATTTCTTCCAAAAGTCAGTTCCTTCTTTTACCCCAGCAATGAGGAAATTCTTCACAGCCTCGTCATTTGCACCTCGCACGCGAGGTACCTCTGCATTGAACCTTTTGAAGTAATCATGGAGAGTCTCCCCTTCCCTCTGCTTTATGTTTGCCAATGTGGACACAGGAGGTGCATAGAGCATTGAGGATTGAAACTGTTTAATGAATTTGTCCACGAGCTGCTCCCATGAATCAATGACAACCAGGGTTCCTAGCTTTGAGAACCACTGCTGTGCGCTTCCTCTTAGCGAAGCCGCAAACAACCTACATCTCGCGAGCAGTGAGACCTGATATACATCCATTTCGTTGTTGAATCGAACCACGAACTCCGCTGGATCAGTGTTCCCATTGTAGGTCATATCAGAGTGATGACCTCGGAATACTATGGGTAATGGAGCGGTCCGAATTTCATGTGTAAAGGGCGAAGTAGAGCCCATTGTGCTAAAAATACCTTTCTCACTATCCATTGCATCTAGGGCCTTCTTCAACTCTTCTAGCTTATAGTCACCAATCCTGCCCTCCTTGTCCCCATCCTTCTTTCCTCCAGTGCTTGCATGATGAGACTGAGTCTTTTTAGGGGCACTAGACTCTTCTTGATCATTTCTGCGTTCTTTATTTTTGGGGTCTCCCTCGCGATGTGGGGATCGTTCTTTATCTCGATTGAAAGGGGGTCTGTCTTCGCGATGACGAGACCGCTCGCGCTCTCTGCGAGGAGAGGGGGGTCCATCATTACGATGATATGACCGCTCACGATCTTTTCGAGGAGACAAAGGTCGAGGAGAGCCTTTGCTTTTATTTTTAGATCCTCCATCTTTATTGGTCTTAAGCTTTTCCAATTTTAGACGGAGATCGTGCTCACTAAGTTTCTTTCCGACCCGGTCAAAAACACTGACAGACCTCCCCTCAGACGAGGTGGGCTTCGCCTGTGACACTTCCTTATTCAGAGTGGCCTCCTCATCGACCCACTCAGGGTTCGTTTGGTCTGTTACTACATCGTTAAAGTCCCCAATTAGCTTCTTGGTGGGACCCTTGCTACTTTCTGCTTGGTGGGTTCGATCCCCTGTCCTCATATTCCTCTTGAAGCCTCTAGAATTATGTCGCTTCTCCATTTTGGCCACCGAGGCCCTCACCTCGATCATTTGATCGCCAAGGCCCTTCAAGAATGACATGACTTCGCCAGGTAAGGCTGTCTGTTGGACAACAGGGGGTGTTTGCTCCTTTTCAGAATCATCCCCAAACTCTTCCACGATTCCTTCTCTACGGGCCTCGCTTTCTGATGGGTTTTTCTTCTGGGGGTCGTCTTTATTCCTCCTATGCGACCCCGGGGTCTCCCCTTCTCCGTTCCTCTTCTTGTGAGATTTAGTCATCGTTCTCCCAATCAATGACTAGCCCCTCCTTCTAGCGCCAGATGTTATAGGGAGAAATTGGTATAACAATGTTTGCGGAGGTTTGCTGGATTTACGGAGCAAAATACGGATATTTTGCTATAAGAAGAAGAGTGATTAGGGTTTGTGTGTATGAATGTGGCTGAACTTGATAGGTGATTTTAGGTAAACTGTTTGTCATACCGTATCAAGATGCCTACGTACCCTATTTATAGGGATCAAGCCTGACGTAGTTCTTGGAGAACAAGATACCTAGGCGGGCTAGGGTTTTAAGAGATAAACCAAAGTCCAAGCCCACTCGTTTAGGGCTGACGTGGCAACAAATCATCAACCCTATCCATGACCTATAGCCCAGATGTGGAAGCCCATAGTCTCGAATGGATAGAACTGACCAGTAGAGAGCGACCTTGCATGCGACCTCGAGGGATCTGGCCATGCGAAGCGACCCCATGTATCCAGCTACTTATGCGACCCTAGATCTGGCCATAAGTCTTCCAGCAGTAAGTGAAATAGCGATCCCAATGTAGATATGATAATGGAAGTGAAGCGATCCCTTGATGAGAACCACTAGTGAGATGCTCACGTAGCGAGGCGGCCTCTCGCGAGGTGACATCTGCGAGGTGGCCTCGCAGTAGAAACAGCATAATCAAGGCATGCTGGGCTTATTTCAATAATGGGCTTTTAGTGACCCAATCTTCATCTTCGAGGCCCATTGTAGATAATGAACCATTAATTTAGCTAATCAAATACTGATAATTATTATGCCAGATATGGGCATAACATCAGGCAAATTGATTCTATCCTGTTTGAAAGGGACTTATATTGCGTAGAGGTTGATTTACCCGGAATTATGTACATTCATAAATACAAACCCTTTCATATCCCTTCCTATATTGGACACCCTTTATGGTACTGAGATGAACAACCCTACATATATAGGGGAAGACTATCTGTCTCAGTGATAGAGGTCTAGTGGGATGCCACCGGTTGTGCTATTGTTTGTCATGAGAGTACTAAAGGCTGGCCACCTTGGGTACTATGGTAGTTATCCTAGTGACATGCAATGTACGAATGTTCAACGATCATATTGATCTCTCAGTTAATCCTTTTACAAAAGATTCTCACTATCAAGAGTTGATCATACCCATGTTATTGCTTCACATTATTATATTCTGATTTATTCTTCTTTTTAAAGTTCTAATTAAACCTGAAATGATTAGTGCTTCGAAATTTCAAGAGTGTATACTGGAATTTGGGAGTGATAAATCTACTCTTTCGAAAATAGGAATTTCAACAAATCGTGTTTGAGTACTGACCAGGAATAGACCATCTCGCTAGTGCTCATGTTAGATCTTCAAAAACTCATACATAGTGTTTCGTAGTTTTGTATTGAAGTTCTATGAATATGAGTTGAATAAAGAGCAAATGTTGAAACCAATTCTTTCAAGATGATAAATGAAGTGAGGTCACTAACGGTAAGTGTTAGATGATGGAAGAGTAATAATTTTTTTCTATTTGATTAAAGATAAAATATATTAATGTACATTTTCCTATCTTTTAGTTTAAATATACAAGTAAAAGGGTGACATAACTTTTGGAAGTATTGAAATTATTGTATGAGAATTTTTATAGGATTTTGAGCCTTTTTCATATTGGAACTCATCGAAGATACAATGAATTAGTTTAAATCGACCTTCTCCCAACATATTAAAATACTAGTATTGCTACGAATGTTAACCAGATATTAGTTTGGTTGATAACTGCATAGTATTAGTATTTGCGATGAAATTATGACATCAAGATTTACTATTTGGAATTGAATGGGAGATGATACGCATAAGGTATAGACAAAGATATTTAGAGTCATATCTAGTGAAATCATTCAAGAACTCATTGTGACTTATTCTATATATACATACCTAACACATATTTCATTGCCTCCATATAACTTGCTTGTGATCCTTCCAACCCTTAAATCATGTCTTGTCGTGTCTTGAAAGTTTAACCGTATGACAATAATTTTTCCTATTTAAGCATACCCCATTCGTTGGTACATGTTTTAGAGAGATGTCGCTAAGGTGAAATATTTGAATAACCACTCAGCCTAGACCTGAGGAAACCCCAAGTGAGAATACCTTAAGATCATAAACTAGAAGCATAATTATAATTTGAACCAAAACCAAAACTAAGGGTGATTCTTTGAAATTGTTCTCTAATTTTCTTTTAAAAAAACCCTACGAGAAGAAATTCATCTTATGATTGGGAAACTCAATGACCATTGATTCTGAAGAGACAAGAGCATGGTTGAGAGAAGTAGAGAAGATTCTTGAGATTGTTTGTGTTGAATAGGATAGGAATACCATCGTTACTATGAAAATATTGAAGAATGAATTAAAGTATTAGTGAAAGGTAAATGAGAATTATTAAGGCACAATGGTAATGTCGTGAGCTAAAAATATTAAGGGGTACTTCGCTAAGTATTCAGACAATCGTACGAGGATCAAGTTCCTTAATATTGAAGTAAAAAGGAAATATTAGTTATAGTATTCGAAACTAAGTGAACTGGACTCTCTAGATTTGTTCTTAACATGAAGATACCAATGAACTGTAGCTAAATATTCTTATAAAAATTACAAGCATGGTTTAAACCAAGCCACTATTTAAGAAGATATTTTCTACACCCCATCGGCTTAGGGAGTGGTAACAGAGATAAATGAGAGAGAATTATATCTCAAGGATTATAATGGTAATGAAAGTGAAATTGAGAATGTTTTTGGTAATAAAAAGATTGACGTTAGAATGTGACAAAGAAGCTGCTTGAATAAAGGAAAGAGAGAATCATGTATAATGACAACATAAATGCTAAAAGAGAGAATCTGGGGAAATTCAAACTACACGGGTAGTTTCATTAAGTAGAAGCTGACCACCTGCAAAAGATAATAAGATGCGGGAAAGCAAGTTGTACCCGAAGGATAAGGACGGAAAGAAGAAGAGATTTCAGAGTAATGGAAGCAACTTTGGGAAGAAGTTTGATCATCGGAGCAAGAAGAAATCTTTTGTAAAGAGAGAGGATAAGAGCACGGATACTAGAAGAGTTGGGGAACAACGACACTAGAGGAAGCAGCCAGAGATTTAAATCCTCGCAGGCGGCTAATCTGATTCAAGGAAGACCACCTCTGCCAGAATGCAGGACAAGCGGAAAGAAATACCCTGGACCTTGTCATCAAGCCAATGTGAATGGTTATAATTGTGGACAAAAAGAGTTATTTTGCTTCTAGTTTGTTAGGTCCAATAAGATTGTAGAAGAGGGGGTTGAATACAATCTTTACCCTTTTATCGAAATTTGTCCTTAAGATTTAAATTTACTTTAGACAAATTTTGTGCGGAATTAAATGAAACAAAGTTCAAGTTAAATATAACAATATATTAAACTTGAGGGTTGTTACAAAATCAGTACAGAGTAATATCAAGTTAATAAAAACAAATTAGAAAATTCGACATGAACTTTTCTTAATTTGTTAATAAAAATCGAGATATAGATTAGGAGTAAAAACTCGGTAATAGTACAAGAGTCACAAGTAATCAAGCTTGAATGGATCAAATATTATAAATACAAAGCTTTTGATTTTCTAGGAATTTATTGCTCTTGAATATTGTCTTTAAGATGAGAGAGAGAGATATCAGCTGGGTTCTTGTCTTTTTGATGTGATATTTCTGTGTATTGAACTCAGCAGCCTTCCTTGATATTTAAACAAACTTGTCCTTGAACCTTCTGCCAATTCTGTCATCAGTTTTGCCTCGAACTAACTTTGACAAAGGTCTGTACTACCTTTTCAAGAAGGCTACTACCTTTTAAATGGCTGGTACTACCTTTTAAATGGCCGGTACTACCTTTTCAAGAAGGCTACTACCTTTCAGTTGGCGGTACTACCTTTGGAACTACCTTTGCTGAAATGAACTTGTACTACCTTCGGTACTACCTTCGGTACTACCTTCTGAATAAGCTTGTACTACCTTCGGTACTACCTTCTGAATAAGCTTGTACTACCTTCGGTACTACCTTCTGAATAAGCTTGTACTACCTTCGGTACTACCTTTCTGAAAAGGTAGTATCAGTACAATTTTCAGCTTAAATCAATTAAATGATTTTCTGATAATCATTTAATTAATTTTCTTTTACATAAAATTCTGATTTAATTAATTAAGTAATTAATTTAAAGAATAAATTAATTCTTATAGAATTAATTTATTAAATAAATTAACCACATAATTTAATCAATTAAAAGAAGAATAAATATGAATCCTTTAAGTAGCCAAATCTTTTCTTAAACCACTGAAATTAATAAAGAAATACCATTGAATTTTCTGTTGACGTTCGATGTACTGTCTGGTTCATGAACGACTAACTCCAATGATTGTTCTTCAATTCTGACTTTAAATACGTGGTCCTTTTTCTTGTCTCACATCTCTTGAAATCTCTTGTACTCTGTCTGATAATCACCTGTCACTGTAGAAAACTCTGTCACTGTAAAATAAATCCACTTCTTTGATTTTATACTGAGGCTTGATCAGGAGACTGAACTTCTTCCAGTGTAAAATATCAAAACTATAGATTGACTTGAAGTTTTTCTTCTGACAGATAGCATCTTCTGAGATTCCTGTGACAGATTAAATTATTTACTTATTAAAATCTAATTTAAGTTGAGTTTATTCCTAGTACTACAAATAGGCTGTGTCATATGCCTTTCATAGTTGTAAAGATAAATCTGTCACCTGTTTCAACTGTAGAAAGGAAGGCCACGTGTCCTAAGATTACAGACAGCCTTCAAAGGAGAATCCAGTACCTCGACTCACAGCACCTCCTAACAACAAGCCGACATCACGAACTTTCAATATGACTGTGAGAGATGCCATTGACGGCAGCGATGTGATTGTAGGTACGCTTCTAGTAAATTCTGAGAATGCGTGTGTTCTAGTTGATTCGGGAGCCACCAAATCTTTTATTTCTAAGAACTTCATGAATAAGCTGAATCTTGAGTCTGTACCCTTAGAGGGAATTATGAGCATAGAAGTAGCTAATCAGGAAGTTATTCCAGTAAATCGATTGTGTCATGATTGTTCTATAGAGATGCAAGGACAACATTTTGACGCAGACCTCATTCCTTTTAAGTTAGGGGAATTCGATGTAATCCTAGGGATGGATTGGTTGGCACGTTATGATGCCCAAATAAATTGTCATCGGAAGAGAGTGAGCTTAAGTGGACCTAATGGTGTAAGAATTCCATTTCGCGGACGGAAACCGACTAAAGATTTTCTGTCAATAATTCAAGATAAAAGATTACTTCGGCAAGGATGTCAAGCCTACCTGGCTCATGTGATAGATACTGAGAAACATATCCCTACCATCGAAGAGATTCTTGTAGTTAATCAGTTTAAAGATGTTTTCCCTAATGAGCTGCCTGGAATGCCACCGGATCGAGAGATAGAGTTCACAATTGATCTGGCACCATGAACCTCAACCATCTCCAAAGCGCCTTACAGAATGGCACCAGTGGAAATGAAGGAGTTAGCAACACAACTGCAAGAGCTACTTGAAAAAAAAAAGGTGTAATCAGACCTAGTGTATCCCCATGGGGAGCTCCAGTTTTGTTCGTGAAAAAGGATGGATCCATGCGATTATGTATCGATTATCGTGAATTAAACAAGATGACTACGAAGAACAGATACCCTCTGCCTCGAATCGACGATCTGTTTGATCAACTTAAGGGAGCTACGCATTTTTCGAAGATTGATTAGAGATCCGGCTATCATCGGCTGAAGATCAAGCCTGAGGATATTTCTAAGACTGCCTTTAGGACCCGATAGGGACATTACAAGTTCCTAGTGATGTCTTTTGGATTGACGAATGCTCCAGCTGCTTTTATGGACTTAATGAATCGTGTATTCAAGAGATACTATGATAAATTTGTGATTGTATTTATTAATGACATTCTGATATACTCGAAGTCACCTGAGGATCATGCAGAACACCTCCGTTTGGTTCTAGAAGCACTGAGAAAGGAAAAGTTATACACAAAATTTTCAAAGTGCGAATTCTGGCTGAAAGAAGTTCAATTTTTAAGACATATTGTGAGCGGCGAAGGAATTTCTGTAGACCCCGCTAAGATAGAAGCCGTAGCAGATTGGGAGAAACCAAAGACTCCAACAGAGGTTAGAAGTTTCCTTGGATTGGCCGGATATTATCGGTGATTTGTGAAGGACTTCTCAAAGGTAGCTACGCCACTGACTCGACTTACCAGAGAGAGTGAAAAATTTGAGTGGACATCCAAATGCGAAGACAACTTTCAAGAATTGAAGAAGAGACTGACTTCTGCCCCAGTTCTGACTTTACCCGACGAGAAAGGCGATTTCGCGATTTTTAGCGATGCTTCTCACAAGGGATTAAGATGCGTACTGATGCAACACGGGAAAGTAATAGCTTATGCCTCTCGACAACTGAAGGAATATGAGTCCCGGTATCCTACTCACGATTTAGAACTTGCTGCTATTGTATTTGCACTCAAGATTTGGAGACATTACCTATATGGGGAGAAATACGAGATGTACATGGATCACAAGAGCCTAAAGTACATATCCACACAAAAAAAGAAGAAAAAGAATTTAACATGAGATAGAGGAGGTGGTTGGAATTGATTAAAGATTATGACTGCATGATAAATTATCACCCGGGAAAGGCTAATGTGGTAGCTGATGCTCCAAGTAGAAAGGAAAGATTCAACCTGTTGACAACTTCAGAAGAATTAATCAGAGAATTCGAGAAAATGGAGTTAGAAGTCAAGGATCCAGTCCAAAACAATGAAAGAGTTTACAACATTCATTTTCAACCAGAGTTACTCGAGAAGATACGCCGCTATCAGGAGCAAGTAATGGAAGAGAGTAGATCAGAGTTGACAGGAGAAGATTTTTTGAGCCCTAGAGATGATAGGGGAATTGAGCGATTTGATTCAAGAATTTGGGTGCCTAATGTTACCGAATTGAAAGAAGAAATCTTGAGCGAAGCGCATAACTCGAGATATTCTATTCACCCAGGGAGCACAAAAATGTATCAAGACATCAAACAGAATTATTGGTGGCCTAACATGAAAAGAGAGATTTCAGAATGGGTAAGCAAGTGTTTGACCTGTCAGAGAGTGAAAGCAGAACATCAACGACCCAGTGGATTACTTCAATCATTGGAGATTCCAGAATGGAAATGAGAGCATATCACAATGAATTTTGTGGTAGGTCTACCTCGAACCAGAACAAACTACGATGCCATATGGGTTATAGTTGACAGACTTATGAAGTCCGCACATTTTTTGCCGATCAGTGAGAGATATTCAGTGGAAAGGCTGGTAGGTTTATATCTGAAGGAAGTGGTAGTTCGTCATGGAGTGCCTGTGTCAATAATGTCAGATAGAGATGCCCGTTTTACTTCTAGATTTTGGAAAAGTTTTCAGGAGTGCCTTGGCACCAAACTAAATTTGAGCACGGCCTATCATCCGCAGACAGACGGACAGAGTGAAAGGACAATTCAGACGATAAAAGATTTGCTGCGAACCTGCGCCTTAGATTTCAAGGGAAGTTGGGATGATCATCTGCCGCTAAGTTGAGTTTGCGTACAATAATAGCTATCACTCCAGTACTGGCATGGCCCCGTATGAAGCTTTATATGGAAGGAAGTGCAGATCTCCACTTTGTTGGGATGAAGTCGGTGAAGGAAGATTACTCGGGCCAGAAATGGTCAATCAGACAAAGCAATCCATAGAGACGATTCGAAGAAGATTAGTTGCTGCTCAAGACCGTCAGCGAAAATACGCAGATCTGAAGAGAAAGGATAAATCATTTGAGATAGGAGACAAAGTATTGCTGAAAATTTCCCCGTGGAAAGGGGTGATGAGATTCGGGAAGAAAGGTAAGCTGAGTCCTAGGTATATTGGACCATTTGAATCCTTAAGAAAGTTGGAGCCGTGTCATATCAATTAGCCTTACCGCCAGACCTTCAGCATATTCACGACGTGTTCCACGTATCAACATTGAGTATTAGGGTATAAACCCATCGATGCCAAAGCCGACCTGACCTATGCAGAGCAACCATTGGAAGTGGTAGACTACAAAGTGCATGAGCTGGGAAATAAGAAGGTGAATTTAGTCAAGGTAATTTGGAGGAATCGTCAAATCGAAGAAGCCACTTGGGAATTAGAAGATGAAATGCGTACAAAATATCCTGAGTTGTTTAGCTAATTATGTTGATCCCGAGGACAGAATCCTTTTAAGGGGGGAGACTGTAATAACCGTGAATTTTATTAATAATTTTAATGATGAGCCTCTCCGAATCAATTTTTGTAAACTCGATTTTTCTATTAATTTTAGGAATGCGTACAAATATTTATTTAGTGCCACGCTATCATTTTTGTGATTAAGCTTCATTATTAATATTATGGTGACTATTATCGTTATGGTGATTATTATTATTATTATTGCTACCAATTTTATTTATTTTCCAACTACTATCATAATTAGTGTTATAATTTTTATTTTAACAATTTGTAACTACTAGCAAATTAATTTATAATTATTAAGCGGGTCAAGTTGTGAGCCCAATTAATCACGATGGGCCTTATTAGTAGTAAGTGTAGTATATCTTTAATAATAATTATCTAGTTGAAAGTGTAAGCCCTCCTCCATAAGTGGTTTTATTTTTTTAATTATCTTTCCTAGCCCATTAAGAGCCCAAGTGATTGTTAGTATCTATTAAAGGAAAATTTGATCAAAAAATGATCATCATCCTCATTCTATTCACCGAGAGAAAAATTATAGAGAGAGAAAAACCAAACCTTCATAAACACAAATTTGAAAAGCTTATAACATCACAAATCCTAGCTTGATCATACATGCAATTCCATATTAGTGTAGCTTACTAAAAACTCTTTAATTTGATATCCATATCTATGGGGTTTTCAAGGAAGTGATTTTAAGAATCAAAGCTCTATTAGTGATTTTTAAAGAGGGTATGAACCTTATACCTTAAAAATCTTTTGATCATGTTTTCTAAACTATTTTTAATGTTAGTTTTGTTGGAAATTGTGTTTTAAAATTTGGGTTTTCTTAAAATTTCCTTGTAATTGGGTTTGATATATATATGATTATAGTGGTAAATACAAAGAGGGTTAAAATATGAGGAAATTGTGAATTGGGTCAGTTTTGGTGTTGCACGTCGGAGATGGTGCCACAACCGCGGTGGTAACGGTGACCAGCGGTGGTGGTTTTGGCCGGAAGTGTACTAGAAGGGGGCAGGGGTGTGGTGCGAAGAGAGAACAAGGATGAGAGATTGATGAGGAGGGTGGAGAAAGAGAGAGATATGGAGAGGGGATGAGATCGAGAGATCGATAGAGAGATGAGGGCGGAATGAAAGGGACGGAGATCGGAGAGATTGAACGGAGAAATTGAGAGGCAGGGAGGTCGAGGGAGATGGGGAGAGACCGAGAGGTCGAGAGAGAAGGAGAGGGCGAGAGAGAGAGGGAGAGAGAGAGAGAGAGAGGGGGGAAGCAGATAGAAGTGGGCGGTGGTGGTTGCCGCCGGTGTCACACGCCGCCGTGACGTCCGGCCGGCGACCACCCAACCGCGGTGCTGCTGCAAACATTGGACATGAGGGGTATTGGTTAATTGGGGCTTAATTTTAATAAAAATGGTAATTTTTTTTATTGAAGAAAATAAGTTGATAAAAAGTTATAAATTATTGGTTTTTAGAATTGAGAGGAGAAATGGATTAAATCTTGGTCAACTAAAATTGGATTCATTTCTTACAATTGATTATTCAAAATTAAAAGAGGATTCTTGATTTAGTGGATAGTTGGTTGTAAAAGGAAGAAAAGAAAATTGGTTTATTTAGTCGAATATTAAAAATTGGTAAAAGAAATTAGAATTGAGAGGATAATTAAAAGTAGAATTCTTTTGATAAATTACTTTTTGGTTAAAAGTTGGAATAATAATTATGGATTTAAAGTGAATAAAAAATGGATTCTTGAATTCTTTTGTTGTGAGAATAAATAGAGGTTAATATTATTAAATTAGGGAATTTTAGAGAATTTTAGAGAATTCATAAGAGCCAAATTAAATTAGAAGTGCAATTCGAATAATTAATTGTTTGCGAATATTTAGAAATAATTAGAGACCTTTTAAATGAGAATTTTCTTATGATTAAATAAAGTGAGATTTCCACGTAAAGTATATGTTGATTAGTACGAGGTCATAAAAACGTGAATTACTAAAATTTATTAGGAAAAATGAGTAGAGTCTCCATTCTAAAATATTATATTATTTGTGAATAATGCGTTAGTGCGATTTTAAGAATACGAGTATATTACAAAATTATATTCTTCGATATTACTTGATGGCATGATTACTAAAATTATTTTGATAATGATTATAGAATTTCCATTCTTGAGAATTGAGACTCTTGCTCGCGGGTAACGCACTTTTATCTATTTGGTAGCATTTAGCATCGAGACAGAGGCAAGTTCATTCCTACCCTAACTCTCGGAAACTTTGTATTTCTGTTCGTATTGTTTCATTCCTTATTTATTTTCGAGCTATAAATTATGAGATTTACTTGTTGCTCCTTATGATGCAATAATTTCTTTTGAGTATTATTTTCTCGTTAAATATTATTTTTTTTTTAGCCTGGATATCCGACTCACAATTATGAGCCGACTAATTCCAGAGGAGGACTAGCTGAGCTCCACCACCCACGCCCTCCACGTAAATCCGGAGTTTTCATTTGCTCCGAGGTGGATTCGAACCCCTGACCAGGCTTTACCCACGTTACTGTTAAAAATAGTTTACTTGCAAATTATATCCCTTATAAGCGTAGAAACAAAATTCGTTGCTCTCGAGTCGATCTCATTAATTCGAGACGACTGTTATTTTTGATTCAGTGCAACTAATCTCATTCGTTCGAGATAGTTAAATTCATTCTTTCCAGTCGGATTCATTATACAAATTCGACAATATTTATTGATTATCTTTTAGTTGGTTCATCGTTCGAATCAACCAATAGGAGTTATACTATTTAATATTGTAGAGTTTTACTCGTTGATCAAGTGAAAAGCATTCTATTTAACGTTTATCAGTTGTGAGTATTATAAATATTCGAGTGGTACTATTTATTCAGTACGACTCATTACATTTGTTTTAAGACTATTCTCATTATTTCGAGATAGTTACCTTTCTTGTCAAGGGTTGGCATTTTGTTTGTGTCACCCAATTAAAATATGTTTATTGAGAGTCACATCAATCCATTGTTCGGATTGGTGGCACATTCGAGTAAAATTGAAAGTCCGCCAGATCAAGCAGATATTTTTCCTGTGAAAATTATCTCAAATTATCAGTTCATTAAATGTTCGGGAATTCTGTATTCTACTGGTCAATTTTGGGAAAGAGGCCCATTATAGAGAAAGAGAGACTTGTGTACCTTATTAAGGACACGCGTTTTAGGCACTATGATGCCAGAGTTGATATAATCACCCACTATGATGCTAGCATTCATACATATATATTATATTCGTTGATATCGTATTGTAGCCGTGATCGGGCGAAGTGCGGTGTCATTGGAGGACGGTATTCCTGGTCGGATAGTTGATCGCCCCGCCGAGATACCGAGAGGATGGAAGACCAATTATTCATTTCTCATGAGTCATCAGAGTTTCACTAAATGAGTCTTTCGAGTATTACATTTTCGAGACGAGTCTTGAGTCAAATGTCAGATTAATGATATCCGATTGTGCATTAAAATTTCGAGTATTTCTTTCGGTAAATCTTATTATATTTATATACCGAGCAAGGAGAGAACTTGTTGAGCACCATAGTTGCTCATTCTTGCTTTACAACATTTGTTCAACTGTCAAGAAAGAAAGATGTGAGACGTCCAGCCAGGGATCCAGAGGAAAGGGAAAAGCTCCGGGCTATGCTGACAAGGATTAGAACAACCAGATGGAACCTGTCATCTATTCTACTTTATAGACTTATGTAAGATATTATTCAGAGATGTAATAAATCGTATTGTAATAATGTGAGACCGATCTTGGATCTGTGGAGTGTGACTTCTCCGCTCCGTTGCAATAAATATTTGCTTATTATTGAGCTAAAGTGTGCTGCAGGATATCGATACAATGTGACGACCCGGGTCCCCGGTCAGGGCGGATTTGGGGGCGTTACAACGTTGGTATCAGAGCGTTAGTTATATTTTTAGGAAACGCACGAGCCTAGAATTATAACACGACGTGAGAGTTTAGAGATATATTGCGATGTTGAGATTTTAGCACTAAGCGCCTTATACCCTTATATATCTATCTATGTATCTAGTCGACTAGAACCTGATTGTGACCGAAACTCTTTGTACTTTTGTAGATGTCTACTTCAGGACCAGAGGATTTCCGCTCAGTTAGAGATAGATTTCATACACCTTGTCCGCACGGACCCCTAGTTCCCAATTAATTTAAGATATGATGCCTAAGTTTCCATTATAATTGAGATCAGATGGTACCCTATAGAGTTTCCACATATTGTAGATGTTGTCAATACCTTTACCAGAGTCAGAGTTGGACCTGCGCGAGGTACGTGCACCAGAGATGAACTTAAAGAGAGATGCAACTTTGTGTTCCAAGTTCGAGGCTAAACTCTTAAACGATTTTGTGACCAACATTAGTTTTTCTAAAGATTTAACTTATCAAGGTCGAAATAGTTCTCTATGATAAGGTGTTTTTCGTACATCCCCTCTTAGAGATTTTCTTCCCTGACGAGCTACCAAAGTCTGCAAGTGTCGCTTTTGTTCGAGAATCTATACTTGTTCCTAAGAGCTTATTTGGTGCTGGAAAATCGTTCTTTAGTTAACTTCCTAAGCAATGACTATCAATAATTCTTATCATTCGAATTTACTCAGGCAAATTGATTCTATCCTGTTTGAAAGGGACCTATATTGCGTAGAGGTTGATTTACCCGGAATTATGTACATTCATAAATACAAACCCTTTCATATCCCTTCCTATATTGGACACCCTTTATGATACTGAGATGAACAACCCTACATATATAGGGGAAGACTATCTGTCTCTATGATAGAGGTCTGGTGGGATGCCACCGGTTGTGCTATTGTTTCTCAAATAGATTTAACCTATTTGAAAAAAAGTTTGAATATAAACGGTTCGACTCGCGTTGGAGCGAACCTCAAGAATCGAGTAATTTAAAACTTGAACTTTGCTCGGTAAAGTACGTACTTAAATAGCGAAATCTCAAGTTTAACTCGAATACTATCAAGCTGAATTCGAAAATTTTATTAGCCGAGATCGAGTAACTCGAAAGTTCGAATCGAACCTATTTCAAAAAAGTTTGAATATGAACAATTCGGCTCTGGTTTGACTATAAAATTATATGAATTAACTTGAACATTATAACAAATGAGTTTTTTAGTATGTATTTAATGAGTTAAATAGCATTCCCAACAATTTCGAATATTTATACAATTCTAAATTTGGAATATTCTTTTAATTTGTGTTCAACAGGGAATGCCATTTTAATTGATTTGATTGATTGTAGAGAGTGAGGAAAATCAGATTGTAAAGTTTCGTTTCGTTTTCTTTAAAAATCAAATGAGGTCGTTTTCTTTGAAAATCAAATGAGGTTGCATCATAATTTTTGGTTGATATAGCAAATACAGAATTTGTTGTATGTATGAGAGATGAAAATCATATGAACATTTTCAAGGATTTGTTTTCTCCTATATATTGATAATAAAGTTGGTTATTGTTACATTTTTTGACCGGTTACTGTTTTTTATTTTTTAACCAAATGTACAACCTCGACCTTCATAAATGAATACTCTTGTTAATTAAATAAATGTTTTCAGCCCCAATTTGGGATAATGAAGTAAATGAATAATCTCGTTAAATGCATTAATGAATAAATTTTATAGGAATTTTTAAAGGTCCTATATAAATATAAATGAATATTTACTAAAGTATGAGTAATATATTTTTATGATGTATGTTTTCTAGTTAAAAAAAATTGTAAATTTATATATATATTAATAGACTCTAAGTATCTTATCATCATAAATTTATGTATGTCTCGGAAGTGGTTTAGCTGTGGTGGGATTTCTGCAAAACAATATCGAAGAAGTGATATACCAAATAGTCTCGTACCCAAAATGCAATTATAAAAAATGCATTTTATATTTAAACATAACCTAGGTTACAATGGTGTAAATTAAAAATACAATTTGTGAAAGGTGTGGTTTAAAAATATGTTTTAAAATCTCAACTAAAATTTTGAAATTTATACATGAATTTTTATAATTTAATTAAATTGTTTATCTTGAAAAATAATTAGTAATTAAAATGTGAAAATATAGTATTAATATATAAAATAAATTAGGATTTGGAGTATCTAAAGATAAGGATATCTTGTCAAAATATTATTATATAATTATTTTTATTTAGTTTTAAATTAAGAAGTATTATTTTTGTAAGGATATTGTTGTATTCAAAAGTTTTAATAATATATATAGATTTGGATATACAATTTTTGTTATAAAGTCATGGATTTAACAAAAAGGGTTGTGCTCATTTAGGATTTTTTAACGAGTTCTAGTTTGGTGGATATAAAAGTTTTATTATCTAAGTTTTCGGGAAATCTCTTTCCAATGGATTATACAATTCATGAATTGACTAAACATAGCTTTCGATTACATAATAAACTTTTATTATCTTTTTGAGATGTATTATCTGATTTTATATCAATAAAATGATGATTTATCATTTTAGCAAAAAAAATTCACAAAATTTGTTAACAACTTATATGTCCAACATTTTGTTTTTGCTACTCCTACTCTGTATATATCTAACATATTTTTTTATAGTTGACCTCAACCACTACCCTTTGTTTGCATATATCTAACATTTTCATTTTAACTAAAAAAAACTTCAATTCACCACTCTCACGGTCTCACTCCTCATCACCCCCACCAATACACACACAAAGCCTCTCTCTCTCTCTCATCTCGCCGCCATGACAATCCACTCCGCCGTAATCCAAAAGCTCCTATCCACCAACGCTCACCTTGGTAAGCGCGTGGCCAACCACCACTTCAAAATCTACACCTACGGCGTTCGCAACCGTATGGCTATAATCGACTCGGACAAAACCCTAATTTGTCTCCGCAACGCCTCCGATTTCATCGCCAATCTGGTCCGCAACAACGGCAAGTTGTTATTCGTTAACACCAACACTCTATTCGACGAAATAATCGAACAAATGACCAAGAGAATCGGGATTAAGAACGATCTGTCGTGGAAATTGAGCGGGTTTTTGACGAATAGTTCGAGTCCCAAGAAGTTTAGGTCACGGAATAAGAAGATGATTTTGGGGGCGGTTACTCAACCGGATTGTGTGGTGATTATGGATACGGAACGCAAGTCGTCTGTTGTGTTGGAAGCCAGTAGGCTGAATATTCCTATCGTAGGCTTAGTTGACTCCAGTATGCCGTGGGATGTTTATAAGAGGATTACGTATCCCGTGCCAGCTAATGATTCGGTTAAGTTTGTTTATTTGTTTTGTAATATGATTACTAAGACGTTTTTGTATGAGCGCAAGAGGATTTCCGCCAAGTCGGGCAAGTCAGTGGCCGAGATTGAGTACGTGTTTTTTTTCATTGAAATGTGTTTTTTATTTAAGGAATGTAGTTTAGAGTAGGTACATTGTTTGTAGTTAAGTTATTATGTGTTTTTTAGTCGTGGAGTGTAGTTTAGGTTAGGTACGTTGTTGAGATATTCGGTGTTGTTAGAGACTCTTGCTTTTGATCAAAAGCACCTAATTCATTTTGTTTTTAGGGTTGTAGTTGAGTTACTTGTTTTGGTTAGAAATGAACTCTAGTAGACTATAATCATTTCCGCGTAGTTGCGTCCTAGGTGTTTGCTCATGATTGTTGATGAGCATAAACCCTAATTCCTGTTAATGGATTAGGTTCACGCCCAAGTGATGTCTTTGAATTGTCAAGAATTTATAGCGGATAAGACTGAGTGAAGATGGTGAATTCAGGTGAGCAGGGCATGTTGATAGCTAATTAGTGTGAATGATTTGTAATCGCCCCTTTTTAATTTGTCCTAGTGTGGATAATTATTTTATCATTTAATTAACTATTTCTGTTTATCTAATGCATTTGGTTTACTATATCAAAGGTTGCATTTGGCAAGATAACATATTTTGAATTATTAGGTTATATATATATACATGAGAGATTTTTTTTTTTGAGTATGCTACTAATATCTTTCGGTGTATATCTGTCTATTTCGTGTAGATATAGGTTCATTCCACATACTACTGTATCTGAATTTATAGTTTGCTGACTTGCGTAGAGATAAAGCATTTTGAATCAGCAATTCAAAGACTTGGTTCATGAACCTTTCTTTTAGAAGTTTTATTTTGTATTATGCTTATGTTAATCTTTTCAAACAAAAAATGTATAGGAAAGAAACAGTTCAAGTTCTCGAGGACAGCAGAATTACTTGTGCAAGTGATGAAATCTTTGTCCGCCCCTATGAAAGCTTATTGCCAGCTTCTGATGGTAAAAATATTGATCCTTATAGTATCTTCAGATTATTCAACTTCATAAATCACTGTTATTGTCAATCTCTGTAGTTGTATGTTGTTTTACATCAAAAAAGGGGTAGAAAATATGTATGATATTCCACATCAGTCTCTGAAGTTGAGTTTGTGTATTAATGCAGATCCGTTGGAGATTAAAAAGATTTTTGACAAGCTTGTTGTGGTAAAGAGTGATACTGGTATAGATACCAAGATGGGTATTGATAAGCCAAAGTAAGAATTTTCATAGGATCCATAAATGTTACGGTTGTTCTGCAATGTTTTTTATATTTTAGTCTTCCTGTCTTATGAACAACATTGTCCAGTTTCTTATGTTCTTTATCCTATATTGATTAGATATAATTTCCAATGGACTTAAAAAAAGAAAAATACAACTGCAACATCTTAATAATTTTTGGTTCCTGGAGACAAATCTAGGCCCTTTGGAAATGAAGGCAGAAATAAGTAGTTCTGCCTTTTAATTTGGATTTTCACAAATACCGACGTATGGGCATTTGTGGAAGCCACCAAGTACATTACAACTTATGATTTGAAAATTATTATGCCTCTCATAATCATGCCTTCGAATTTGAGACAAATCGAGTGAGGAACATGTTTCATGTAATATAGCTGTAATGTTTAATTCAAGAAATGAAGATTGTAATATTTCATTAAAAGAATGCATATTTTATCTGTAGGTCTTCATCCTTCAGGCTTCAGCAACATAGCCATATATGATATAATGCCAGTAAAATAAATCAAGACTTTCTATAATCATATAACAATTTAATGGGTAGAAATATACTTTGAATGTTTTAGCTTTCCAATCTGTCCAGCTAGTGTGATTGCACTGCAATTTTTTTGCCACTTTTTTTCCTCATAAATATCCAGAACCTAGCAAGAAGTAACTTATCTGCGCTCGGAGGACGAAACGAACTCTCCACGATAATCAGAAATAACAAAGTAGCAAACACCATAACCTGAATTATTATTGACTTGCTTATGTTTCTGGTATTTTCCTGTTTTTTTGCTTTACTTCTAGTATTAAAGTTTGGCCTCTTTGTCATTGTAGAGATGTTTGTATCTGATGGTTCCAGGATACTTGATCAAGTGTTATTTTCTTGTTTATTTGAATTCTTCTTGAAACTACCATAGCAGTCCTAGGGAATTTGTTTCGGTGTAGTGGGGTTGATTAATGATTGTGACACCTGGAGGCTATGTTACCCGTACTCGGCTGGAAGTGTCCAACATGGATACGTATCCAAGTGTCGGACTCGGCAATACTTTGAAAAAATTACATGTTTTTGGCCTTAAATTCATGTCCGAGTGTCCATACCCATGTCCGAGTGTCGAGTGTCCAACACAGGTATTTGATGCAAAATGAAGAGTCGGGGTAACAGAGCCGTGGGGTAACTTACATATGCCAGTGATAATTTGGTTCATGTAGGAAGGATTGGTTTTAACAGTATTATGGAAGACATTTTTTAGTTGCCTAGGGAAGTACTAATTGTTTCAGTATTGATGGTTGCTTAATGCAAGAAGTGAAAAGTAAGAGAGACCTAAAGTCCTAAACCAACTCTCAATTGCATTGTTTTCCACAAGTGCTGACCATTGAGTAGTGACTTCTAGCCTTTTTCACTTGCGTCACTGTTATCCAAATTCCAAATGACCAAATTTGATGACTTTGCCAGTCACTTGCTCGTGTTGGAAGCAGGGAGTCTGTAAGAACTAAGAAGTATTAAAGATGTAGGCAGTGTTGTAAATGTGTTGAATGCGAGTGGATACTAATGTGTTGAAGCCCTACTCAAATTTATAGTCAAACTTGAATGATAAGAACTAGTTAACTTTTGTATACCAGTTGTTTACAAGTTCCCAAAAATTATAAACTTTAAAATCCTAACAAAATTAGAAGGACAGCTGCTCGCGGCTTGTAACACATCTGATTCTGAATTAAGCCTGAATTTTGTGATTTGATTTGTAGCCTTTAGATCCTTTAAATGTTTGTGGTGTGTTGCTCTTTTGAACCATTAGGATTAACCTTCCCCATTGTGCAAACTGTACTTGTACAACTATCGAGATGCTGTCTTTGAAAATCTGAGAAAATAAGACTTTCCCCACAAATTACATTGCTAACCGCATGTGTAGTATGCTAGCTTGGTGCATGTAAAAGCTGCTGATACTATTTAAAAAAATATTTTTCTGCTGCATTTCTAATATTGTGTATGCCATTCAGTTATTAATTCCTGTTGTATGTCTATTATGCAGGTCAAGTATGGAAGTTTGCAATGGTTTAACATGCTTGGACTTGCTTGTTAATTATATCGAGGTTACTTGTTTAATGTTTGGTTCCGTTATATTTTTTATATGTATTATATCTATTATTTTTTTAGTGTGCCTACTCTAAGCATTTACATTATCACTGTCTGCAGTCCCTCAATTCAAAATACGGATGCAATATTCCTTTACTTCTGATGAATAAAAGTGATACAGATGATGCCATCCTAAAGGTAATATGTGTGTTCGTCCTCAGTTTTGTTTTTGTGTTAAATACCTAGAAGCTAATTGTTACTGCCTGTTTTATGTAGGTTCTAGAGAAGCACTCCAATAAAAATATACATACCCTAGTCCAGGTTTGTTTTCAAAATATATACCATCATTCCTTAAAATTTAAATATACCTGTGTCTTCTAATAGAAGTCATGTCATCTAGGTCCCATCTCACAGAGAAACTGATGTAGATTTTGAGCCTACATCTTCTGAAGAGAGAAATAGCGACAGTGAACTGTATGTCAAAAAACATTACCTTTTTTCATATTAGATTTATGTTTTAATTAATAAAATAAGTTGTATGATGCCCGGGATGAGATTGAAGCCCCCTTTTTCCTCTGAATTGGTGTATCTGTATATCGTGATAAATTATAGTACTTTCCAAATTAAAGAATGTATGTAGGTATTGTCCGTATTCTGTTGAATGAGTATTACATCACTGATGCTTTAATTTTCAAGTGCAATACTGCTTCTTGCAACTGTTTATGCAGATTTTCTATCCTGCGGTTAATATAATTAAATAAATAAATCATTATTATTTAGAGCAAATTCATGTTTTACTTGAAAGTTTTAAAAAATGCACCGATAATTGTTATGTTCAGAGTTATATTGCTAGTGGCTTGAATGATGTGTAAAACAGTAGTGCTGTATTATGGTAAAGATTTCTTAATTTGGTGAACCTTGTCTGATATATATTTTTTTTTAATTTATGGATTTTAGTTTGTTTAAAAGGGGACTACTACTAAGTACTAGTAATGAAATGGTTGGCCAATCATGAGAGAGCAATTTTGTTGTAGTAGTTAGAATTAGAATTAAAAGAAGCCATATAAACTATGTGTTTAATAATGTCCCATATTAGAAGTGCTACTATAATTTTAAGTACCAAATTCTGCCCATCTTTGCTAGCACTGTTGGTTCCCTCCATTTTCCTGTTCTTGCTGCTAACTTGAATTGATTTGTTTTAAAGGTTAACACACCTACTGCTAGATTTATAGCATATCAGATTTTGTCTTTATTTAATTAGAAATTAGAACTTGTCTGCTGAACCTATTTATTTAAATCCCCTGATTTTACGTAATGTCACCTTTTGACACAGTCAGGTCCTAGTGTCCTTGAAGAACAGCGGAAAGCTTGATGATTTAATATCTCAGGTAGGGGTTTTTTAGTGCTTTATGTTCTAACTTGAGGTTCTATCCTAATGTAATACTCGACTGCACTGTTTCTTTCAGTATCAATTTACTGTTATAACTGTTACTCCCTCCATCCCAAACTACTTGTTCACTTTGACTTTTGGACGTATTTAAAGGTGCATTGAACACATAGCTCGACAAATTATTTTTCTAGTTTTTTTTTTATAAATAAAAATTTGATATTTAAATTTTTATTTATAATAAGAAAATTTAAAAAATAATTTATGGAACTATATGTTTATCCACCTTAAAATACGTGTAGAAGTCAAACTGGACAAGTTATCTGGAATGGAGGGAGTAGAAGACATGATAAAGTCAGATTATCTTAACTAAATTGAAACAACTAATTTCAGGGAAAGGAATATGTTCTGCTGCTGAAATCAAACAACCTTGCTGAAGTTGTTGACCCAAGTATCCTTCAGTTGATTATATATTACTTCTGAGTTAGACTATGCTCGACTTGCTATCATCTTCATGTTTAGTGTATTGTGCTTTTGTTTCCCATGAGGTGTTTGTCCATCCAATTTTGAGCTCCTTAATTGGGTTGTTGCAGAGATACTAAATCATATGATCCAGAACAAGATCGAATATTGTATGGAGGTATTTATACATTCATGAAGCTTGTTAAAGGCTTAATGCTGTTTATTGATCTATATTTATATTCCAGGTGATGCCCACGCCATCATCAGATATAAAAGATGATGACTTGCATTCTCTGAAGAGCAAGTTTAAGGTTGGTGGTTTAATGTCGACTCATCTCCACAAATGTCCATTTGGTATAAGTGAATTGTTTACTGGTTGAGGCTCATTCACATTTCCTAATAGACATGTATTAGGTATCATAGTGCAATCGCATTATAAGTCAAAAGTGAAAACAGCTGCTCTAGGGCAAACCATACAGAAATGCATTTGAAAAATGCTTGTTAGCAGGAGCAGAAGTTCAAGATTTATAAATCTGGACTCATACTTGCTTTGTTCATCACCACTTCTGAGATCCTGGTAGATTGCTCTGTTGGTACAATTCGATTATATTGTAAACATCCAGTAGACTAACTGATTCTTCATTTTCATTTCTGTAGTTTTAGTTGGCTTTTCTACTCTCTGATGTAGCTAAAGCTCACGTTTTATCTATAGATTTCAATTTACAAATGAACAATCAGAAAAAAAACTGTAAAAAATTGTTTGTTTCATATATAATATTTTTCCCTAAAATATTGGCTTGATGCTCTATTGATGCTTGTTCTTATGTTTCACTTTGGGACTGATATACCTGACTGACAATGTTCGTGTCATTGCATTATACAGCTACGAGAAATCGCAAGGACACAGGTTGATAATGTAAGTTAAGATTTTACTTATTTTTGCTTAAGTTGTAATTGGGTTTATTATAACATGTGTATAGACTGGCCTTTGATGATGGTAAGCTCAACCTTAGTTGGTGGACGGTAGGACAAAAATCAAAAAATTAATTGCAGCGATTCCTTTTTTTTTTTTTTTTTGCATCATAATAGAAGCTGGTGTTAGAATTTAGAGTTCAATTCTGTAGTAATGCCTTAATCTTCTGCTTCTTTTCGCGGCGTCAATATTTGGCTGATGATGTTCGTGTCAATTAATCAAGCAGCTACAAGAAATGACGAGGACACGGGATGAAGAAGTAAGTTAATGATTAAATGGTTCCTGTTTCTTTTTGTTTCTAGTCTTTTTCGTCACCAAGTATACTGGTGCTAATTGATTACTGATATACCTTCCCTTTCTCTGCATTATTGGCTGTCTTTTAAAGTCAGACGAGTCTCCAAAGTCACATGACAAGATTAAACTCTCAGATACATCGAATGTGTAAGTTTTTTCTTCCTAAGTTGGTGTACAAGTTGTAACAATGCATGTGTTTGTAAGTAACAGTTATGTATTATTATTCAGGTGGTTGGACATGAATGCGATGTTAGGCATTGTTGAAAGAGCTGCTCTTGACATAAGGAAGTCTCCTATGTTAAAGGTAAGAGTATTCTCTCGATCTCTGTTTAGTTAAATCCATAGTATATTCTTGCCATCTGTTAACATGCTCGTTTCCATCACTGCATTTGAAGAATAGTAAAGAAATGCTGTTGGTACTGGAGGAGTATAGTATCATAACAAGATGGTCATTTGGAGAACAAATCTTTTTCCTCTCAAAAGTTGACTTTTTTACAGAAAGTTCCAAATTTCTGGTTTTGGATTTGAGGGATTATTTTTATTGGCATGTTCATCTTTTAATGTAGTTTTTTTTGTAGCATTTTAACGGAGCTGTTGGCATAAGCGTTCCTAAATCCCGATATCTTCCAATTGAGTCAACATCAGATCTGCTTCTTTTCCAGGTTATTATTGGGTCTATTAGAATCTATACGTCTAATATCATTCTTTGAGCAGTCATTTACCAAATCTCTATGCTTACGATGCAGTCCGATCTCTTCAACTGCTCTGAAGGCATTTTAAGCCGTAACAAAGCCAGGGAAAATCTTTCCCTTCCCTCTATTGAACTAGGACCTGAATTTGCCAAGGTATGCTTTCTGAATGCAATTTCGCTGCTTAACTTTGCTTATTGTTGTTTTTTATATATCTTTATAGCACTCAACCTGTTAACATCCTAATAATTGTTTCAGGTTGCTGATTTTTATTGTCGCTTCAAGTCTATTCCAAGTATCATTGAGCTAAGTAGCTTGAACGTATCTGGTGATGTTTGGTTTGGATCTAACATAACTCTCAAGGTACAATATGCGCTCACTGTTGTTACTTTCCCTTTGTTCATCAATCGTTCAGACTTGTTAAACGACTTCCTTTTGCTATTTTTTGCTAAAAAATGATCACAATTATGAGTTCAGTTATTGAAAACTCGATTCCGAACTCAAGTCACTTGTATTTTTGGGATTAGGTAATAACCCAAGTACTTAATTTTTTCTAAATGATTTTCGAGGGACCCAGGGATTTGTAGATTTTCAGATTTGACTGTCAGCCTTTATACTGTCAACTACTAGCTTAGAGTTTGCTTCAAAATAATTACCATCTTAGAGTGGAAAATGAAGACAGAGAATCAGTTGACCTGTCGACGTGAAACCTTTATACTGATAGTACTGCCGTAGAGTTTGCTCTTTGAAAAATAACTATCGTGGAGTAGAAAATGAAGACACAGAATCATCAGTAAAAGATGTCTTCTATCCTTTTCCTTAGCTTTCTCTATATATAGGTACTGGAAGTCATATAATCATCTCTCTTGTTTTATATGTCATAGCTACTAAGGGTAAATTGAGACAACACATAAAATTACCATGGGTTCCCTTCTAGAGAGAATTTGTTATATAGAGAATATGAGAGAATCACTTAAAATGCATTAAAATTGCCCTTTATATAAGGCCCCTGGCGGGGCCCTTTTACAAAAAAATCTATAATTCTATCCTCTATCCATTTATCAAAAAAAAAAAATTTAATTTTTTTTTAAAAAAATAAAAAAACTGCTGCCATGTCATCATTTTTTTTTAAAAAAAATATTTTTTTTTAATTTTTTTTTTTTTTGTATTTTTTTTTAAAAATAGATAGAGGGTAGAATTATAAGACTTTGTTGTGAAGGTGCCCCTGGCGGGGCCCTAAGAAATAAATGGTTTAGATTGATTCTCTCATATTCTCTATATAAGGAGGTACTCTCTAGAAGAAAAAATGACAAAAATAACTTCTTTCAAAGGTTTTTTTTAACGAAAATGACCATTCCTAAATAAGTGGCCAACTTTAACCATTTCAATACACCACACACAAATGCGTATTTAGTGTATTGAAGCTCATGTATCTGAAGTCTAAACTTTGAAATCACCTGTTCTATTTGCTGGCAGTTGAAAAATGTTGAAGTTCGTGACTAGTAGAAAAGAATTAAAAATAGAAAAAGGGAACACGATCAATCATCACAGGGAGCCCAGTATAATCTCTTTTTAAGAGTGTATGAAAAAATAGCAGGAGATTAATTATTATAGTATATTACGCATTTACGTAATGCATATATAATAATACGCATTAGACGAATGCTTAACTAATTCATAATACACAGATCAGATTTGCGTATTCTCTTCATAATTCATATGTTACTCCAATGAAAAATGCGTATTCAAGTTACCATATTAGTACATGCGTATTCCATCGGTTATAATTGGCCATTTTTTTAAAACTGGTTATTTTGGTGAATATTTTTTAAAAACAGGTTATTCTTGTCTATCACCCTCTCTAGAATAATGGCCAAATTACCATTATGTCCCCAAGTTAAAATCAACAAATTTGCTACTATATTGTGGAATTACCATTATGCCCCTATCTAGCTACAAAATAACAAAATTGCTACTCATTTATATACAACTTAAAAACTACAATATTAAATTAACTACTAATTAATAATGTAAAATGATGATTTGGCACAACTTGTACCCGAAAATTTTACCATTATGAATTAATCTGCGTAATTGAATTTAATTACATCATGAACTGCCTTATAATTAGATATTCAGTGATGATAAATTTATACTAATGCTTATCGCTTAATTAGATTTGGCAATATTAGAGTTGTAGTGCAAGGCACGAGCCTGTTTTTTTGATATTGTCGTACCGTCTTGTTGAAATATATTTTCTAAATATCGTGATACATATAAGTTAGTCGTCGTCTTCTTATGTAACATCCTGGACAATCAACACATTCAAGTTATAATTTAAATTATAGTTATATCCATAACTTTACCTCGCATGAGATTCATGCTCATGACACCAAACATAGACAGACTCTCAAACATATTTTT
This sequence comes from Kitagawia praeruptora, assembly GCA_037693485.1. Lineage (NCBI taxonomy): Eukaryota > Viridiplantae > Streptophyta > Magnoliopsida > Apiales > Apiaceae > Kitagawia > Kitagawia praeruptora. The sequence continues at coordinate 128,764,432 of CM075351.1, forward strand.
AGTCGGATGCTACCTTAATTTGTGATATGTGTCTTAGAAGACATTGTGAAACTTTGCATTGACTTTTTTTTTTGCCAAATAGTATTAATCAAAATTTTCCGGTAAAGAAGGGGTTATATTTCTGCAAGGGTTATATATCTGCTTTTGCAATTGCAGCCACAAGAACCTGCACTTGATAGTTAACAAAGGCTACTCCCAAATAAGACTGCGACTAATCTGTGAATGCCTCTCTTTTTTGATTGTGGATAACTATTTTCTGATTCCATTTCTTTTATGATGTTTTAATTTTCAGGGTTTGGTCAATATTACAGCAATGCCAGACATGAAACTCGAAATTCCTGATGGAACTGTGCTGGAGAACAAGGTAAAAACATCTTTAACTATCAGCCTGTTTGGCAACCACTTTTTAGAAGTCCTTAAGGCTTTAAGTTGTTTTTAGAGTGTTTGGCTACCACGGCTTTAAGCCCGCTTTAAGTTAAAAAACTGCTTTAAGTCAAAAGTTCCATTTAGGTACTTTTAACTTATGACTTATGGTGTTTTTTTTTTTTTTTTTTTTTTTTTACAATTCTTGTAAAGTTCAAATATTATGAATTTAATTTTTTTTTAAGTCAAATATCACTTTAAGTCAAAATTATTAAACCTCCATTTAACTTTAAGCAAAATTACCCAAACACTTTCATTCAACTTAAAGCAAACAACTTTACTTTCTCCTTTAAGTTAAAAACACCTCCATTAAGTCAAAAGTAACTTATTTTAAGCAATCCCAAACACCCTCTATGTCAGGTTCCTTTGTTTATATAATTTGAACTTAGTAGACTTACTTGAGTAACCTCTGCTGCATCTTCAGATAATTAGGAGGCCAAGTGATTTATAAGGAGACTTACAACATTCCAGAGAGACTAGCTGATATCTTGACTTGTAATAAATCAATGCTTGTGTGCAGGCAATTTTTGTGCAGGGTCAATATTGTTTGTTATAATTTAGCTCAAATATAGTTTTTGTAACATGTCAGCTCATTATTATGTGCCAAGACAATTGTGCTAGAACTGGATTTACTTTATTAGTTTATTTATTTATGGAGTTTTACTCTTCAGAGCTTGGCTTTAGTGCTCTCATTTTTTATGAAGAAAATATTTCCCGTGATATAGATCAATTGCCTTAATCTATAGAGTGAAAGTGTGAACCTTTTTATCTAGCTCTACTAAATTCGAAGTGTCAACCTAACCACCAGGGTTTATGATTGATGCGTCTGGTTATCCAGAACCAGAAGGGCTCTCTTTTAAGAGTAAGAAAATGTTGATTTTAGTGACAACTACACATCCTTTTGAAAATGAATGCATATAGTTTGTTTTTCTTAATTTTTTAAAAATTGTTGTTTGTTGGTGCACTTCAAATGTATTTGTGATTGTTCTTGAATTCGAAGAAATAATGAAAGTTGCAATTGTTTATTTTTATTGGGTCCTGTTAACAACAGCCCTTAGGGCTATTTTAAGGATTAATTTTTGTCATGTGCTGGATTTTTATTGGATGATTTATGTGAATGCATGGGGTACATACTTTTTCGCAAGTGGGGCACAACCTTGAGCTAATTAAAAACTACCACATAACACCTTAACCATAGCCCTAAGAGTTGTGGTTAACATTTTCCATTTTTATTTATCGAAGCATTTAAGTGGACTAGGACTATAGTCAGATATTACGTTCCGTCCCGGGCTGGAAGTTCGCTTCTGACGACTAAATGATAAAGTTATATTAATCTAATAGTATTTTTGAAATGAATATGTTAATTGGTAAATATTTTATATTATTATTCATGAAGGGATTCGAGTTAGAATTTGTGGGAGAGTTGAGTCAAGAAGCTTACTTGGACAAGAAGAAATAAAGGAGAGACGAATGAAGCTTGGACAAGAAGCTAATTATTATTTATAATTGTTAAGTAGATTTTGGCTTGCAAGTTTTTACCTTTTAATTAAAAGGATTTTTCTTGTTTTAATTAATTAGGGTTTTATTTTCCTATTTGGATTCTGTTTTATCTGTTTTTTTATATATTTTCTATTTGGATTGGGTTTTTAAATGTTTTAAGACATATGTGATGAATTTGTTTTGAGGTAAACTATGATTAGTTTTTCTTTTCTCTAAGCTTCAATTGCTGGATTGTTTTGAAGGTTAGATTCAAATTACTTAGTTCTGGATTGATCTAAGGAATTTGAGATTCAAAGTTCATGTTTCTGGATTGATCGTATTCTTTTGAAATATCATTTTCTTCTTGTTTTCTTTCTTCGTGGAGCGATCCACATCAATTTGGTATCAAAGCCAAGGTTTCTCCATCAATTTCTTAATTGTTGGGAGAGCTAGGGTACTGTCCACGAGTTACTGTTCATCGATACTGTTCACCAGCACTGTTCATCGACACTTTTCTTCTTGTTTTCTTTCTTCGTGGAGCGATCCATATCAATTTGGTATCAAAGCCAAGGTTTCTCCATCAATTTCTTAATTGTTGGGAGAGCTAGGGTACTGTCCACGAGTTACTGTTCATCGATACTGTTCACCAGCACTGTTCATCGACACTGTTCACGGGTACTGTTCATCCAGATTCCCCCCTCTTAAGATCTCTTTCATGGTGCTTCATCTAAGGAGAAAAACTCTAAAATTGATGATCGTGGGATTAAGCTTGATGATTTCACAGGATTGGGGAACCCCAAAATTTTTTTTGAATGGGTTAGACAAGTTGAGAAAATTTCTGATTATTTGAAAATATGTATAATTAAGTCTGAATGTTCCCTCTGTCAAAAAAAGAAAAAAAAAAGGTCTGAGACAGTGTTATATGCATATTTTATTTAGTTAGCTAAAGTTGATAGCTGTTTTTACTGATTTGGTACTACTATATCTCCTTTTTTTTCATAAATTTAGATTTATTATGGAAATTGAGAAAAGGTTCAATTGTTTAATTTATTTATTTTCAAGTTAAAAAAAATTGTTTATCATATGATAAACTATTAGATATAGATTTAGTTTCTTCTAAATATAGGTGAACAGGAAATTTAGAAATTTTGATAACCCAATAAAAATCTTAATTAGTAAAGTTAAAATCTTATTATATGTTAAAATAATTTGAAAAATAAATGATATAATGTGTTGTTGCTGTGATTTTTTTTAGCTTTTCATATAATGTTAAAATTTTCCGAGTGTGTAATAAATCTGAAAAGTGATGAATAAGATTGTTTGATAAAAACATTTAAATTTTCTGAATGATTATATTAACCTTCACTTTTTTTTGATAAGTTGAATATTTTTTTTTTTTTGTAATAATTTCATATAATTATAAAATAGATCGTGAGTAAATTTAATTTCCAATTATCTTAAAGTAATAATATGCATAAAATACATTTTATATTTTTAAGATAATTTCACTATTTTTTTTAGGGATATTCTATATGGTACCATTGTGGTTTTGGCTTTTCTACATGGTACCATCACATTATTTACTCCTATCCATGGTACCCTTGTACATTTGGTTTTACATATATAATATCCTTTTGTTAAGTAAAAAGTAATAGAATTGATTTCACACCGTAAAACAAATTGTATATTTGAAATCTTTACGAAAAGTTATATAAAATAGACCCTTAAATAATGTAAAACAGAGTCAAAATGAGTGAGATATTTATTGTCAAAGTTTGGTTATGGAGTTTGAATATATCTCACTCATTTTAATTCCGTTTTACATGATTCAATAGTCTATTTCATGTATTTTTTCGCAACGATTTCAAATATACAATTTGTTTTACAATTTGAAATCAATTCTATTATTTTGTACTTAACAGAAGGGTATTATATATGAAAAACCAAATGTACGAGAGTACCATGGATAGGAGTAAATAATGTGATGGTACCATGTAGAAAAAAGCCAAAACCACAATGGTACCATATAGAATTTCCCTTTTTTTTAAATAATTAGACACCTAGTTATTGTTTGACAAACCAAGATATATTTGAATGAATAATCTTCTCAATGTTATACTCAGTATTATTAAAAGAAGGAATCGAAAAAAATATTTTTAAAAATTAAAATTAAAGGTTTAATAGAAAATTCTCAATATTAAAATTCTCAATTTTTTATTACGAGAACAAATGCTACTACATGTCTTTAACTAAGAGGATAATAAGGTTTTTTGTGTTTTTAGTAATAAGTAATTGTAAGTATTGAATAAAAAATATTCGATTGCTTTTGGATATGCACAAAATGGAAAGAACCAAATGGAATACGTATAATTTGAATGGTTGGGTGAAAATTTAGAAGCCCACTCATCTAGGGCTCGTCCAAAAAATTTTAATCATCCAAATATTTAAAGATAAGAGGTCATTTGATAACAGCTTAATGAGATATTTTAGGGGCTCGTTCAGAAGAAGCCTGTTAAGATCATTTGTTTAAATTTGTTTTAGGCTGGATGAGAGAAAAAAAATGTGGACGATAGAAAAAAAAGTGCTGGACGACACATTCTAATATTTTTCTCTCAATCGTCCAGAAAACTCTCCCGCTTCTAAGGTAACCCGCAGCTATCCTAGATGACCTGTTATAGCAGAGTACTTCTTAACTATATTCTTATGATTCTCATATGTTAAAAAATTATAAACTGCTTCTCTAGTACAAAGATTACAAGCATTAAAAATTGTGTTGAGATAACACGTAAAAAAAACAGTAGGAAAGATGAGAAAAAAATGATAACTATAAATTCATTGTCAAGTAGACATGGCCTATGTATAAGCATTATTAATTTAATGTTTTCTGATAATTTTGTTTTTGCAATAAGATTTATTATTGACGTTAACATTCTTGGTTTTTTATATATGCTTGAGAGAGCATAAATTGTCATTTAAAAACATCTTGCTAAAATATATTTTTATCAAATGAAATTAATTTTTATAGGAAATTGTCATCATCCAGATAATTTGGATAAATTATTAACAAACAACATCATTCATTCAGAAATCCAAATTAGCCTCTCATCCAGATCATCCAGAAATGTAGTCATTCAGAAACAACTGTTCAGATTTAACAAATGACCCCTAAGTAAAAAAAGAATGGTTTTATTCATAATCACCATTCAACCATTAACAAATGATCCTTACATGTGAAACCGTTATAAGAAAATGACGTTTATGTTCGTGGTTTGTGCAATCAAGGAGTGAAATGAACTCTTTCTGACGATGTGAATGTGTGATATGTTAGAAGAAAAATGTTTAAATAAATTGGATTAATTATCAAATAGGTCACTTACAGGGCCAAATATATCAAGTAGGCCACTCATTGCAAAACTGACTCATTTGAGTAATTCATTTGACAATTTGTATCAAGAAGGTCATAAGCCCAGATTCCGGCGACGCGAAATTAGCCCAGAAAAATCTAACAAAAACATATGTATATTAACATAGCACTATATATACATTTTTTAAAGAAAAATCTCGAAAAAAAATTCAAACTCCGATTTTGGTCAAACTAAAAATTTTGACGACAACAAAACTTGTTTAGAAAAATCTAACAAAAACATATGTATATTAACATAGCACCATCTATACATTTACTAAAGCAAAATCTCGAAAAAAAATCTCAAACTCCGATTCCGGTCATCGGAAAATCTCCCACCACGTACTTGATATAAATTGCCGAATGAATCAGTTTTACAATGAGTGACCTACTTGATATATTTGACCGCAACAAGTGACTGTTGAGTATTGAATACAGTAAAAGAATACAGAGGGGGGGTGAATGGATTCTTGAACTTTTCTTTTTCTTGAGTCTGTGTAGCTGATAAGTGTTTGTGTGTGCAAAGTTTAGGTGCGGATAAAAGATAACACAAGACACAATATCACTTTAATCTAATATATTATTAGATAAAGGTTGCTACAATCTGTGAATACAAATGGTAGTATTCTCAGCTTCATTTTTCTCAGAGAGATATAGCTTACAATGTGTATGAAAAACTTGACTCCTCAAAAGTTGATTACTAAGGAAGTGAGGCTGTATCCTTATAGAACATGGATACAACCTACTTACTACAAGTAAGGTAGCTAAACAAATTACTTTCTAGACTGTCTATCATTTTTGAGTAAGTGTCCAAACGGTTACAGATTTGACTTTGCAAAGCCTGTTCAGATCCACTTCTTTAGTCCTTTGTCTCTTCTATATCTCTCTAAGCTTCCTTGTAGGATTTCCAGAGCACGTTACAGATTGTGGTCCATAAAGTGCATTGGCTTGTTGCAGGTTTCAGACTTGTACAATTTCTTCAGTATTTTGTCTCCAAGAATGTATTCGAGAAGTGGCTAAGTGGCTGATTCGAGAATTAGGATTAGATAACTCTGAGTTCTCGAATACTGTATGATTGAAATATCGAATCACTTCTCGAATAATACTTTTCTCCAGGATTCCTTGAGTTGTCGAATAGAACACTTGACTTGTCGAATCCTTGAGATATCGAATAGCTCTCTGAGTCCTTGAGATATCGAATGAAGCTTTGACTTGTTGACTCTTTGAGAACTCGAATACCACTTTGACTTGTTGACTTCTTGAGTTCTCGAATAGAGTATTTAGACATGTCAAATCTTCTGAGATATCGAATGAGATATCGAACAGTTCATTCTGAGATATCGAACAATGTCTTCTTAGATATCGAATCTCTGACTTCTCGAATGCTAGACTTCTCGAATAGACAAAAGTACTTCTCGAATTGGCACTTAGGCAAATTCTTCCTTTCTTCAAATCCCAACTGTGATTTATTTGATAGCCTTTATCTTCTTGCTTGAGGCATGAACCTTGGAACTTCTTTCAATCATTATTCTCAGACTTTTAAGTACAGTTACACAACTAGGATTTGATGCCTATTACAAGTACAAAACAAATAGAAACTCTACAACTAGAGGTTCCCTCAGTTAAGAGGTCATGTAAGTAATGCAAAGCATTATAAACAATTAGGCTTGTTATTAGATGTAAACAGGCATGCCTCTGTGACCAACAATCTCCCCCAAATTGTGAGTGAGATCCTTAGTCACAATTTCATGTCTGATAACAAGCCTAACATACATAAAGATAAAACTTGAAAAGTACAGGTATGAAATTTGATTGAGCACAAGAATGAAATTACATGGTGAATAATCTTACAGTATGATGAAATACTAGCCATTTTCATTTGATTCCATCTCCATTGCTTTGGCTTGTAGATCATCATATGCTTTCTGTTTCCTTTCTTTCTCCTTTCTTGCATTCTCATCTATAGCCCTTATGATCTCTGCCATAGCATCCAATTCTTCAAGCATAATAGAGTTTTTGAAATCTTCAAGTACTTGTTTCAGAATGTTGGCAAGATAGTGATTGAGTAGGTTCATTCTTATATTGACATTATCTCCATTTCTCCTCCTATACTTCACCACATAGGGATTGAATTGAACTCTACACAATCCTTTTGCCCTTAGCTTCTCTGCTTCAACTTCAAGCCTATCAATCTCCTTCTCCCTTTCTAGCCATTTCTCAAAGCATCCCTTCCTTATCTTCTCAGCATAGTCTCTATTCATTTTCACAAAATTAATCAACTCCAGCTTCCATACTCTCTCCACCTTGTCTTTATAATTCAACAATGCAATAATTCTTTCTATCTCATATAACTTGCCCCAATTTTGACAACCCCCTTGTTTGAATTTCATTTCTCTTCCATCAGTGTACTTGATTTCAAGGCAGTCATTCACAATTGCAGCATAGCATATCTTTTGAGCTCTTAGAAATTGTAGTTGCTCTTTATCAAAATCTTCATCTAGTGGTTGGAGTTTCAGTCCTGGATAGATTGTCAGAGCCCTTGATTTGGATAGCTTTGGTTTCCTTGCAGCTTGTTTGAATTTTATCCTTTTTACATGGTTGCCTGGCAGTAGCATGTGACCTTTGTTTGTGGACCATTGTAGTATTCCATTAGCAGTTTGCTTTTTGAAACATACAGATGGCTTCTTAACTTGTATCTTCTTCTCTTCTTGAGGTGGCAAAATAGTTGCAGAAGCCATAGATGTAGATTTTGTTAGGTCACTACTAAAAGTATTCACCCTAGACTTAGAGTCTTGTGTTGTGGTGAGGTTACTGTCAGCAATGCCTAAGTCTTGATGTTTTCCACCCTTCCTCTCATAGACTTTGCCCTGGTCATCATCATCCTTCTTGTTCTTGTCATCCTTCTTCTTCTTATCTTCATCACCCTTATCTCTCCTGTGATGACTCCTCCTCCCATCACTTTTGTCTTTAGAATCATCATCCTTATTTCTCCTAGGTTGAGCCATCTCTGGAATTTCACCAGTTGCTATAAAAGATCTGAGGATGTGCAATACTTCAATTTCTTCAACATTTCTGGCTCCAACCTTCTTCTATAGCTGATCAGTAACAGCAATGATGAGTCTGTGGTTTCGAGGGGTGAGATCACTGGGGATAACCAACTGATTAACATCTTGAATTTTTGTACCAGACTGATAGAAGATGGTTCTTGGTTTGATGCATACTTCAGGAAGCCTAGCTTGTTGACCATTTCTCAGTTCAGTGTACAGACTCTTGTTGTTCTCCCCTTTCTGCTCAATTAGTTCCAAGATGGCATCAATCTCAGTGAATTTAAGGGCTTTCAAGGTGTCAATAGATAGGTGCCATATCTTTCCATTGGTCACCATCATGATTTCCTTGAGAAAGATTTGATTTAGCTTTCTTGGAATAACTGTGAGATATTTAATTTGGTCTTTGAGGCTTCTTCTGTACAACAAAGTATCTCCTCCTACCTTTGCCTTTGAGACTTGCAGAAACTTCAAGAATGCAGCATCATGGTAAGTCTTTGTTACTTCTATCAGCTTGGCCTCAGTAATCACACTAGCTTCCACTTGGTCATCCTCATGTCTAGAGGCTTGGACTAGGTCACTTGGCATGGAACCTTCCACCACTGTAGTAGTGACAGTTTGCTTTTGGCCACTTGGTGTAGTGATGTGCACAGGTGGTAGAGTGACCACTGGCAAAGAGGATGGAGGTTCATCAACCTTGGATTTGCCTTTGCCTGAAACATGAGTTATAGATTTAGCCCTTTGGTGACCACCCTCCTTTAGCTGTATGCCTTTCTCCTTAGGTTTCTCCCCCTTTGGATTTGAATTCTTTATCCTCTTCTCCCCCTTAGGCTTGTTGTCAGGCATAGAGGCTGTAGAAGTGACCTTTGGGTTTGAAGAGTCATCAGGTAGAGGGAGACCCATATGCTTCATCATTGCAGACAACATAGATTGTTGATGCAGAAGGACATTAGCTGTGGTGGTGGCTTGAGTGTCCAACTGTTCATTGAGAATTGCAACCTTGTCTGTAAGATGAGCATTAGACTTGGTGAGAGAAGCTACCTCCTTTTCAAGAGCATCGACCTTAGTGAACAATTCAGTAGATTTGAAGCCAGAGAGGGATTGTTCCTTAAGTCTCTGTACTTCAAACCTAGACATATCATGAAATGGAACTTCAGTAACCAGCTTGTCTCCATATAAGTTTTTGAACATTGTCCTTAGCATGACATTGGAGTCTGTAGTCTGATCAGATAGAGCTTGAAATTTATGTTAGTTACAGAGGCATGCCTGTACACATCTAATAACAAGCCTAATTGTTTGTAATGCTTTGCATTACTTACATGACCTCTTAACTGAGGGAACCTCTAGTTGTAGAGTTTCTGTTTGTATTGTACTTGTAGTAGGCATCAAATCCTAGTTGTGTAATTGTACAAATAGAGTCTAGAATAATGCTTGAAAGAAGTTCCAAGGTTCATGCCTCAAGCAAGGAGTTAAAGACTGTCAAATAATCACAGTTGGGATTTGAAGAAATGAAGAATTTGCCTAAGTACCAATTCGAGAAGTATATTTGTCTATTCGAGAAGTCCAGCATTCGAGAAGTCAGAGATTCGATATCTCAAGACACTATTCGATATCTCTGATAACACTGTTCGATATCTCATTCGATATCTCAGGGATTTGATATGTCTACTACTCTATTCGAGAACTCAAGAAGTCAACAAGTCAAGATGGTATTCGAGTTCTCAAAGAGTCAACAAGTCAAAGTTCCATTCGATATCTCAAGGACTCAGAAAGCTATTCGACAACTCGAGGATTCGATAAGTCAAATGTTCTATTCGACAACTCAAGGAATCCTGATGGAAAAGAGCTATTCGAGAAGTGGTTCGATATGTCAGTATAACAGTATTCGAGAACTCAGAGTTATCGATCAAGTCAATTCTAGTTCTCGAATCACTTACTTAGTCACTTCTCGAATACATTCTTGGAGACAAAATACTGAAGAAATTGTACAAGTCAGAAACCTGCAACAAGCCAATGCACTTTATGGACCACAATCTGTAACGTGCTCTGGAAAGCCTACAAGGAAGCTTGGAGAGATATAGAAGAGACAAGAAGCTAAAGAAGTGGATCTAAACAGGCTTTGCAAAGTCAAATCTGTAACCGTTTGGACACTTACTCAAAAAAAGGATAGACAGACTAGAAAGTAATTTGTTTAGCTACCTTATTTGCAGTAAGTAGGCTGTATCCATGTTCTATAAGGACACAGCCTCACTTCATAACTTAGCAACTTTTGTGAGTCAAGTTTTTCATACACTGTAAGCCATATCTCTCTGAGAAAAACGAAGCTGAGAATACTACCATTTGTATTCACAGATTGTAGCAACCTTTATCTAATAATACATTAGATTAAAGTGATATTGTGTCTTGTGTTGTTTATTTATCCGCACCTTCACTTCTACACACACAGGCACTTATCTGCTACATAGACTCAATCAAAGAAAAGTTCAAGAATCCATTCACCCCCCCTCTGTATTCTTTTACCGTATTCAATACTCAACAAGTGGTATCAGAGCGGGCTGTTTATTCAAAAACAGAGAAACGATCATGAGTTCGAATACACCAAAGACTACAGGAACGGTGAAGGTCCTTAAGTTTGATAAAGAAAACTTCAACCTCTGGAAGATAAAGATGATGTTGTTCATTAAAGCCTCTCATCCCTTATATCCTGAGATTCTCAAGAATGGTCCTTTTGTTCCACAACAAGAGATACCAGAGAAGACTGTTGGAACCATAACTATCCCAAGAACTTATGAGGCCAAGGATCCATCAAAGTGGATAGAGTCAGAAAGGGAGAAGGTTGCTCTTGACAGCCACCTCATGTTGCTTATCATTGATTCCATGGACATGTCAATGTTTGCAAACATTGCATCATGCACGTCTGCTAAAGAGATGTGGGATCACATTGAGGTGTTGTGTGAAGGGACTGATGAGGTTAAGGAAAATAGGAAACAGATACTGGTCACACAGTATGAAGCTTTCATGGCTCAGCCCAAGGAAAGCATCACTGAAATGTTTGAAAGGTTTCACAAGCTAGTTACTGAGTTGCAGATGAATGGAAAGGTTTACAGCACCAAGGAGTTAAATATGAAATTTCTGTTGTCTTCACCAAATCATCTGGAGCAAAGAGTCATTTCTCTAAGAGAGAGAGATTTGAACAAAGTCACCTATGATGTGCTCTATGGAGTCCTAAAGACTCATGAACTTGAGTTGCTTCAGAAAAGGGCTATCCAAGCCAACCAAGGTAGGATGATAAACACATCATGTGCCTTGATTGTCAACAAATCCATTCTGGACCTAGAAGCATCTACAAGCCAACTAAGGATAGAGGAGGTGGCAGATGATGAAGAAACTGAAGCTGGGGTGAGTGAACCTGTTGAGGAAAAGGAGGAAGAAGAAGAAGAGTTTTACACTCTGGAAGAACTTGATGGGATGGAAAACACTTCATATGCCTTCATGGCCAGAAAATTTCCAAACATCAGATTTAAAAGAAATCAACCCTTCAAACCCAAAACTCAAAACCATTCAGCCAACAAGAACAAGGCACCTGTGAAACCAAACAGAAATAAGTTCAAAACCGGTTATGTGGATAGGTCATCTGTAAGGTGTTATAGATGCAATGACCTAGGGCATTTTGCCAGTGAATGCAAGAAGCCTAAAAAGAAGGATATAGATTATCTTGAGCTAGAAGCTAAGTATGAGGCCCTTCTGAAAAAGCAGACACATGGTAAGGCCTACATAGCTGAAGGGAAGTGTTGGGATGACTCTGAGAGTGATGAAGAGGAACAAGAATTCTGCAATTATGCCTTGATGGCCAACTCCAAGGATGACTCATCTTCATCTGATTCTCAGGTACCATCCCTCACTACTATAGACATGTCTGTTTCTGAATACAAATGCATGATTGAACAATTATCTGTTGAAATGTTTAATATTCATACTAGTATGACTGCTGCTAATGAGGAGATTGCTAAACTGTCTACTAGAAATGAAATATTAACCAAAAAGAATGAGGAACTTGAGCTAACTACTATGCAAGTAGAAAACCTTAAGAAAGAAGTTGAATATTTGAAGAACAAGGTTTTATGTGCTAGTCAAGTAGAGAAGGCTCTTAGGGATGAATTAGCTGAGAATGAATTCAAACTAAAAACTTTCAAGAAATCATCTGGTTTAGTGCAATCCTACTGTGAGAAAATTGAAGCTAAACCCAAAGCAGCTATTGGACTTGACTATGACTCTCTCAAGCAAAGGAAAGGCTATGCTGTCATTGAAGAGGACACAGCTGTTCATGAGAAAGTGCCTCACATTTTGAGAAAAACTGAAAATCCAATTTTTAAGGAATCAACATTTGAAATTGATGAGGATGCCTTACTCATCAAGCAAATGTTGAATGATGAGGATGAGGCACAATCTAGTGAACAACAAGCATTCTCTAAGGGTGAGAGTGTCAAGTCAAAGACCAAGAAACCAGTAGTTGATAGGCCAAGACCTAAGAAGTTTGTTAAGTTTGTCTCAGCTGGGAAGAGTGAATCAGAAAAGAAAGTGACTAAAAAGAAACAGAACAGAAATGGCAAGTTAGGGATTAACAAGGATAACAACTATGCTTATATGCCTAATGCCCCTAGGAAAACTTGTCAGAACTGTTTCAGTACCAATCATCTAACTCATGCATGCAAGAAACCTGTTGGTAGTGTGTCTAAACCTTTCTATGATTGTTCTGTGCCTCTAAGTCATAGAGATGCACCTTTCTGTGATAAATTTGACTGTATGCCATGCAATATGAATGTTATGACTAGTTGTTTTAATTTAAGAAGGCAGTTCATTGATGGTTGTATCAGTCACAATTCTCACACACACTACACAAGGTCAAAGTCTTCAAGTCCTCCTAAAGCTAGGAAGGTACCTTTGTCACCTAAGTTTGAAACCTCAGGTTCTAGACTTCCAACAGTGACAAGAAGACTAACACTAAGAAAGTTGACAAGCATGTTGTTTATGATAAAACTGTCTCTAAGTCACGTGGACCCAAACTTGTTTGGGTACCAAAGGAAAAGTAATACCTTTGTGTTTGCAGGGCAAAGAAAGTGAAAAGAAGGTCATGTGGATTTTGGACAGTGGATGCTCAAATCATATGACTGGTGATATGGCCCTGCTATCACAGTATGAGGAAAAGGCTGGCCCAATGGTTGCTTTTGGAGATGACAGCATGGGTAACACATTGGGATATGGCAAGCTGAAAGTTGGAAATGTCATCATTGAAGATGTAGCACTAGTCAAGGGGCTCAAGCATAATCTGTTAAGTGTTGGTCAGTTTACTGATAGAGGATTCAAAGTGAATTTTGACAAAGATGAATGTTTGATCACCCACAAGAAGACTGGTGATTTTGCTCTATCTGGAGTAAGGAAGGGAAGCCTGTTTGTAGCCAATATGGACTCTGCAAACAAGGACAAAATTTGTTGCTTTTACTCAAAAGCGTCAAATGAAGATTGTTGGCTGTGGCACAAGAAACTATCACACCTGAACTTCAAGGCCATTAATTCTCTAGTCAAAAGAGAGTTAGTGAGAGGCATGCCCACACTTGAATTCTGCCAAGAAGGAGTGTGTGAGGCTTGTCAAAAAGGAAAAATGAAGAGATCAATCCACAAGTCAAAGACAGTGACATCTGTAACCAAGCCACTACAACTCATCCATATGGATTTGTTTGGGCCTGTCAACATAATGTCACTTGGAAGAAAGAAGTATGCCCTGGTAATGGTTGATGATTTTTCAAGGTATACATGGGTGGAATTTCTGGCATCAAAAGATGAGGCTCCACAAGTAATTACTGAGCATATAAAGAAAGTTGACAAGGAAGCAAAGGCAAACGATGCAAGTGTGATTGCACTGAGGAGTGATAATGGAACAGAGTTCAGAAATGCCACACTTGAAGCATTCTGCAAAGAGAATGGCATTTCTCAGCAATTCTCAGCTCCAAGGACTCCACAACAAAATGGAGTTGTTGAGAGAAAGAATAGAACTCTAATTGAGGCTGCTAGAACAATGTTACTTGATGCAAAAATGCCTACATGTTTTTGGGCTGAGGCTGTGAGCACTGCATGCTATATTCAGAACAGGACCCTCATCAACAAAAACACTGGAAAGACACCTTACAACTTGATGACTGGAAAGAAGCCTACACTAAAGTATGTTCATACTTTTGGAAGCAAATGCTTTGTACTCAAGGATAATTCTGAATATGTTGGAAAGTTTGATGCAAAAGCATTTGAAGGAATTTTTCTTGGCTATTCTATGGAAAGAATTGCATACAAGGTTTATGTCATCAGTCAAAAGAAAGTTATGGAAAGCACAGATGTAACATTTGATGACAGCAAACTACCTGGACTAGAAGAAGCCAATGATGAAGACAAAGATCCATTGAAGTTTGATAATCTAGATGATTCTGATGAAGAGATTGAAACTAGAGTTGAAACTCAAGTTCAACATTCTCAAGTGAATAATGATACAAGAGAAGAATTTGTGCCAATCAATAGTGGAGAAACAAGCATCCAAGACACACCTGTGAGTAATGGTAACTTCACAGGGGGAGGAAATGAGGATGACCATGATGTGGATGATGAAGCAACATCAAGAATGAGAAATCAGGCTGAACACTCGAGGAAATGGGATAGATCACACACTGCAGAGCAAATCATTGGAGATCCTAATGCAGGAGTAAGGACTAGGAGAGCAACTCAAAATGAGTGCCTCTATGGATGTTTTCTATCACAAGTTGAGCCTAAGAAACTTGATGATGCATTGTTGGATCCAGATTGGATTATTGCCATGCAAGAGGAGCTGAATCAATTTGAAAGGAACAAAGTATGGGAACTTATGCCTGCACCAAAGAATAGAACCATTGTTGGAACAAAATGGGTTCTGAAGAATAAGATGGATGAAGATGGTGTAATAATAAGAAACAAAGCAAGGCTGGTTGCAAAAGGATACTCTCAACAGGAAGGCATTGATTATGATGAGACATTTGCCCCTGTTGCTAGATTGGAAGCCATTAGAATATTCTTGGCATTTGCTGCTCATTCAAACTTTAAAGTTTATCAAATGGATGTCAAGAGTGCATTTCTAAGTGGAGAGTTGGAAGAAGAGGTTTATGTGCAACAACCACCTGACTTTGAGGATCCACATTTCCCAGAATTTGTCTACAGATTGCTTAAGGCATTGTATGGACTTAAGCAAGCTCCAAGAGCATGGTATGATACTTTATCACAATTCCTTCTTGAAAATCAATTCACTCGAGGCACATTGGACAAGACACTGTTTTACAAGAAGCATGGTGATGATATGATCCTAGTTCAAATCTATGTGGATGATATCATTTTTGGTTCTACAAATGAGAAACTGTGTGAGAAATTCTCTAAACTCATGCAGAGCAGATATGAGATGAGTATGATGGGAGAGTTGACATTCTTTCTAGGGTTGCAAGTCAGTCAAAGGAAGGATGGTATCTTTATCAGTCAAACCAAGTACATCAAGGATTTATTGAAGAAGTTTGACTTTGAAGATTGTTCACCTGCCAAGACACCCATGGCCACTGCCACTAAACTGGATGAAGATGCTAAGGGCAAGAGAGTAGATATCTCAGTCTACAGAGGCATGGTTGGTTCTCTACTCTACCTCACTGCAAGTAGGCCAGACATCATGTTTGCTACATGCTTGTGTGCAAGGTTTCAATCAAATCCAAAGGAATCACATTTAATTGCAATAAAAAGGATCTTTAGATATCTGAAGGGCACTCCTAACTTGGGATTATGGTATCCTAAGGACACAGGGTTCAATCTGGTTGGTTATTCTGATGCTGATTATGCTGGATGCAGAGTGGATAGGAATAGCACCTCAGGAAGCTGCCAGTTTCTTGGACAAAGGTTAGTTTCTTGGTATAGCAAGAAGCAACAATCTGTGTCAACTTCTATAGCTGAGGCTGAATACATAGCTGCTGGAAGTTGCTGTGCTCAAGTGCTTTGGATTAGAAATCAACTTAGAGATTATGGACTTGTGTTGGAAAGAATTCCAATCATGTGTGACAACACAAGTGCAATCTCTATAGTTGCCAATCCTGTCAATCATTCTAGAACAAAGCACATTGACATTAGATATCATTTCATAAGAGAACATGCAACTAATGGAACCATTGAGTTGCATTATGTCTCTACAGATAAACAACTAGCTGATATATTCACTAAGCCATTAGATGAAGCCACCTTCACAAGGTTGGTAAGTGAGATTGGAATGCTGAATTCTTCAGATTCTGGCTAAGTGAATACATCATCTAGATTGTTGCAGCAGTAAACACTTACTTTATCTAAATTCTCAATATTTTTGGAGTAAGTGTTGGCTGAAATATGATTTATAAATATTTCAAATCTGTTGTATATGTTGAAAATCATATTTCTATTAACTTAAGATTTCTATGAAATTTTGAGAAAATCACTATTTAATTTGCTAGGATATTTTTCAATGAATATGTCTGGTAAATTTTAAAAGATAGTGAAAATCAAATTTTTATGAGTGATGGGTATAGTTCGATAAGTCAGACTTCTCGAATGATTCACTATTCGACATCTCTAATAGGTCTCATTAGAGTACTCTTGAGTTCTCGAATAGAGTCTTTCTGAGATATCGAATAGAGGAATCCTTGACTTCTCGAATATGGTAACTGAGTTCTCGAATGATTGAGTTCTCGAACACTATATTTGAGTTCTCGAATCATTTGAAAAGGCTGAATTCTCGCTGAATTTTAACCGATTTTGGACTTTTGTCTAAAAGTTTAATTCACTCATAAAAACACATATTATTTAACTTAGAATTATTTCTGAGTTAGATAACTGCCAGCTGTGAGTTTCTATCTGCTTGAGTTATCGATTAAGCCATTCTTGACTTCTCGAATAGTTGTTTTCTACTTCTCGAATGCCTGACTTGTCGATACAAAACTTTCTACTAATCGACAATTCAAGTACTTCATACTTATACAATTTCACATCTATTCGATTCATTTCATTCGATTTCTCAAGCATCTACACTCTCTAAACCCCTGAAACCCTAGCTACGAAAAGCCAAATTTCTTCTTCAACCTTCAATTTCTTTCCTCTCTTCTACACAAATGGCAACAGTAAAGTTCAACACCAACTTCATCGCTCTCACTAGTGATGTTGAAGCACCCAATGCCAATTTCAAGTGCTTTGTGAAATGATGGCTGAGTCATATATCAAGGATGCACTCTCTGCCAACCCAACTCTATATCTAGATATTCTGGAACAATTCTGGAGTACTGCTATTGTGGAGGTTGTAGCCCTGGAAAACGCAATTACTTCATATGTCATCTACTGCAAGGTTCAAGATAAGGAAATCACTATCACTACTGCAGACATGAACCAAGCACTAGGCCTACAACAAGAGTCATTTGACAGAATGGCCACTGATGCAGAGTTGGAGGAATTCTTTGAGTTCATAAACTACTCAGATGGGATTAACCTTAGAAAGCTAAACAGAAAGAATCTGAGAAAGGAGTGGAGTTATGTGTTTGCAACTCTTCTCCAAGTCTTCACTGCCAGGAAATCAAGCTTTGATCAAATCAGTGCACCTGTGCAGCAAATTGGATATGCTTTGGCCTATGGAAAGAAGATTGATGTTGGCCAAATCATCCTCCAAGAATTATATGGAAGACTTGGTAAGAACACAACCAAGAGAGGTACTGATATTTTCTTCCCTCGCTTTATTCAATCTGTACTTAATTATAAAAATGCTTCATTGATTGAATTGCCTGGGATTGATAAAAATAAAATAGGCTATCCTAAGTCCATGACCAAACTCATTTTTGGTAATTTGGAAACTAGGAATGATGTGGATGTAAGACTGAACATAACTCCCCATATGGAGAGTTTGTTTAGGACTTATCCCCACAACATGCCAACATTTGATGCAAAATCTAAATTAGCACAGCCCAAGCAAGTAGAACAAAATGCTAACCCAGGGCCTGCTAACCAACCCTCTCAACCAAACACTCTACCACATACTGAGCCAACTGCATCATCCTCTCAAAAGGGTGATGTTAGTAAAAAGAAGAGAAAGGAAGTAATGTCTGCACCATTAAATATCTTGTCTGAAGCAGCATTAGCTGTTGAATTAGGTCTAGAAAGTGAGGAACCTGAGTTACCCTTACACAGGACAAAGAAGAAGAAAATTAAGACCACCTCTTCAGTCACTCAAATGGCTGAAGTTGTAAAATCAGGGGCAAACAGCTCACTAGGTGTATCCTCTCAACAGGGTGCACCTATAGAATCAAGCATCCTCCCCAATGCACCTTCTTGTATAGAGTCAGCACATGGGAGTGATAAGGCTGGCACAACACTGAGTGGAGAGCACATCACATTTGAAACTCCCTCTATCTCTCAGGGGGAGTTGCCAAAATCTACTCTTAAACACACTTCTCTTCCAGAATCTAACTCTGAAATTTCTTTGGAACCTGCAACTCAGGCAACTGAGATGCAAGGTATTGATCATCAAGAACTCTTTTCTCTTGATGAGCCAATAATTTCAAGTGACTTAGTGCATGACACTTTGTTCACCACTCAGAACCCACATTTAGATGGTGAGGGAATGCATGCTGAGGCATCTCCTAATGATACCATCACAAACACAGAGGTTCCACTAGTTTTTACTAGAGACTCTGTGCCTGTGTCAATTGCTGGTGTAATTCATCCCACTTCTGTGGTGACACCAGTAGTAGAGTCAATCCATCCGGTTACAGAAGTTGCATCTGTAACTGAGGAGTCTAGCTTGCCTAGCTCTAGCTCTGACTTTATGTCACAATGGCTGAAGCCTGTGCAACATGACAGTGCTTCAGGATCAGGGTCTGTTCCACAACAATTGACGGTTGAAGCACTTCAAAGCTTAATTGTGGATCAGATTCCTGAGTTCACAAAGATTGCTCAGAACCTTCTCACTGCAGACATGCCTAATCCAGACTATGAGGCTATTCTGTTATGCCATAGGGATGATGTGGAAGTGCAGAAGTCAAAGATCATTGATGATGCTGAGAGAGATGGCAACATAGATGCCTGGTTGCAAGGAAAATATGATATTACTCTCGATGAAGCACTTCAGTATCTCAGGGAGGAATTCATCACTTCACTGGGCTCCAATGCAAAATCCCTGTCACCTGGTGAAGTGTATGAAGCTGTAAATGACTCATACAAGGGTTTCCTCAAGGCTGCACACTATCTTGGCAAGGGAGTCAAAACTGAAGTCAACAGGGTGTGTGACAAGACAGCCACTTCAGTAGCAGAAGTCAAGAGGGCCTTTGATGCTAAATTTCCTCAACTGGACAGTGTGGTCAAGGATATCAAACACTGCAACTCTACCTGCACCAAGATGGACAATGGGCTAGCTCTGCTAAAGGATACTGTCACAGGTCTGGGGCATCAATTTCAAAATCTATTTGACCAGACTACAGATGCCAATGCCATGCTGAGGATAATGTTCAAAAATCTTTATGGAGATAGGCTAGTGACTGATGTCCCTGTGCATGAACTGTCTAAATATGAAGTGAAGAGGCTGCAGGATCAATCTTTATCTGGTTTCAAGGCCAATGAGTTATTCACTAAGGTGAACACTATTGAACAGGAGGTAGCTACTCTTACCAAGTCCAATGCTCATCTTACAGAAAAGGTTGCACTGCTAAATGATCAGTTGGACACTCAAGCATCCACCACAGCTGATGTCCTTCTGCATCAACAATCCATGTCAGCTGCAATGATGAAGCATATGGGTCTCCCTCTACCTGATGAATCTTCAATCCCAAGGGATATTTCTACAGCCTCTGTGCCTGACAACAAGCCTAAGGGGGAGAAGAAGGCAAGGAACTCAAATACAAAGGGGGAGAAAGGCATAATAATAAAAGAGGGTGGTCAACAAAGGGCTTCAAAGTCTCTAGCAAATGTGCTTGGCAAAGGAAAATCCAAAGTGGATGAGCCTCCATCTACCTTGCCAGTTGTCACTCTACCAACTGTGCACATCACTACTCCTGGAGGACAAAAGCAATCCATAACCACCACAGTGGTTGCAGGGAGTATGCCATCTGACAAACCTCCAACCTCTATATCTGAGAGTGCCAAGCCTGTAGAAGCTAAAGTTATTACTGAGGCCAAGCTGCAAGAAGTTGCCAACTCAGATGTTTATCATGATAAAGCCTTCTTGGAGTTTCTGAAAGCCATAAGGGAACAGGTTGGTGACACTCAGTTTTATCTGAGGGAGGTGAAGAAGCAGATTAACTACATCACTGTCATCCCCAAGAAAATCAATAATCTATGGGTCAAGGAGATAGTGATGGTTTCCAAATTAAAGATATGGCATCTAACATACCAGACTCTACAAGACCTAAAGCACTCAGAGATAGATGCCATACTTGAGCTCATTGAGAAGAGGAATGAGAATAGCAAAAGTCTGTTTGATGATTTGAGGAATGGCCAACCTTCAAGGCTACCAGAAGTGATCAAGAAGCCATGGACAATCATTTATCAGTCTGGCACCAGAATTGAAGATATCAAGCAATTGGTCATTCCCCATGATCTCACCACTAGAAATCACAGACTGATCATTGCTATCATTGATCAATTACAGAAGAAGGTTGGAGCCAGAAATGCTGAAGAAACTGAGGCACTGCACATCCTCAGAACCTATATTGCAACTGGTGAAATTCCAGAGATGGCTCAACCTAGGAGAAATAAGGATGATGATTCTGAAGACAAAGGTGATGGGAGGAGAAGACATCACAGGAGAGATAAGGGTGATGAAGACAAGAAGAAAAAGGGAGACAATGATAAAAAGAATGATGATGACCAAGGTAAAACCTATGAGAGGAAGAGTGGAAGACAGCAAGCCTTAGGCACTGCTAGCAGTAACCTCACCACAACACAAGACTCTAAGTCTAGGGTGAATACTGTTAGTAGTGACCTAGCAAAATCTACATCTATGGTTTCTGCAACTGTCTTACCACCTCAAGAAGAGAAGAAGATTCAAGTCAAGAAACCATGTGTATGTTTCAGAAAGCAATCTGCTAGTGGAATACTACTATGGTCTACCAACAAAGGTCAAAGATTTCTGCCAAGCAATCATGTCAAGAGGATGAAATTTAAACATGTTGCAAGAAGAGTGAAGCTATCCAAATCTAGAGCCCTAACAATCATTCCAGGATTGAAACTCCAGCCACTTGATGAAGACTTTGATGAAGAGCAACTGCAATTTCTAAGAGCTCAAAAGATATGCTATGCTGCAATTGTGGATGACCACTTTGAAATCAAGTACACTGATGGGAAAGAAATGAAATTCAAACAAGGGGGTTGTCAACATTGGGGTAAATTGTATGAGATAGAAAGAATCATTGCATTGCTGAATTCTAAAGACAAGGTGGAGAAAGTATGGAAGCTGGAATTGATTGACTTTGTGAAAATGAAGAAAGATTATGCTGAGAAGATAAGAAAGGGCTGCTATGGGAAATGGTTAGAAAGGGAGAAAGAAATTGATAGACTGGAGATTGAAGCAGAAAAGCTAAGGGCAAAGGGATTGTGTAGAGTTCAGTTTGATCCCTATGTGGTGAAGTATATGAGAAGAAATGGAGACAATGTCAATATAAGAATGGACCTACTCAGTCACTATCCTGCCAACATTCTGAAGCCAGTGCTTGAAGATTTCAAAAACTCTATTATGATTGAAGAATTGGATGCTATGACAGAAATCATGAGAGCAATAGATGAGATTGCAAGAAAGGAGAAAGAAAGGAAACAGAAAGCATATGATGATCTACAAGCCAAAGCAATGGAGATGCAATCAAAAGAAAATGGCTAGTACCTCATCATACTGTAAGAGTATTTATCTTGTAATTTCATTTATGTGTTCAATCAAAATACATACCTGTACTTTTAAAGTTTTATCTTTATGTATGTTAGGCTTGTTATCAGACATGAAATTGTGACTAAGGGTCTCACTCACAATTTGGGGGAGATTGTTAGTTACAGAGGCATGCCTGTACACATCTAATAACAAGCCTAATTGTTTGTAATGCTTTGCATTACTTACATGACCTCTTAACTGAGGGAACCTCTAGTTGTAGAGTTTCTGTTTGTATTGTACTTGTAGTAGGCATCAAATCCTAGTTGTGTAATTGTACAAATAGAGTCTAGAATAATGCTTGAAAGAAGTTCCAAGGTTCATGCCTCAAGCAAGGAGTTAAAGATTGTCAAATAATCACAGTTGGGATTTGAAGAAATGAAGAATTTGCCTAAGTACCAATTCGAGAAGTATATTTGTCTATTCGAGAAGTCCAGCATTCGAGAAGTCAGAGATTCGATATCTCAAGACACTATTCGATATCTCTGATAACACTGTTCGATATCTCATTCGATATCTCAGGGATTTGATATGTCTACTACTCTATTCGAGAACTCAAGAAGTCAACAAGTCAAGATGGTATTCGAGTTCTCAAAGAGTCAACAAGTCAAAGTTCCATTCGATATCTCAAGGACTCAGAAATCTATTCGACAACTCGAGGATTCGATAAGTCAAATGTTCTATTCGACAACTCAAGGAATCCTGATGGAAAAGAGCTATTCGAGAAGTGGTTCGATATGTCAGTATAACAGTATTCGAGAACTCAGAGTTATCGATCAAGTCAATTCTAGTTCTCGAATCACTTACTTAGTCACTTCTCGAATACATTCTTGGAGACAAAATACTGAAGAAATTGTACAAGTCAGAAACCTGCAACAAGCCAATGCACTTTATGGACCACAATCTGTAACGTGCTCTGGAAAGCCTACAAGGAAGCTTGGAGAGATATAGAAGAGACAAGAAGCTAAAGAAGTGGATCTAAACAGGCTTTGCAAAGTCAAATCTGTAACCGTTTGGACACTTACTCAAAAAAAGGATAGACAGACTAGAAAGTAATTTGTTTAGCTACCTTATTTGCAGTAAGTAGGCTGTATCCATGTTCTATAAGGACACAGCCTCACTTCATAACTTAGCAACTTTTGTGAGTCAAGTTTTTCATACACTGTAAGCCATATCTCTCTGAGAAAAACGAAGCTGAGAATACTACCATTTGTATTCACAGATTGTAGCAACCTTTATCTAATAATACATTAGATTAAAGTGATATTGTGTCTTGTGTTGTTTATTTATCCGCACCTTCACTTCTACACACACAGGCACTTATCTGCTACATAGACTCAATCAAAGAAAAGTTCAAGAATCCATTCACCCCCCCTCTGTATTCTTTTACCGTATTCAATACTCAACAATTTATGCCCCAGACCTTTGACAACATCTTTTAGAAGAGCCAAACCATTGTCCACCTTGGTGCAAGTAGACTTGCATGCTAGAATGTCCTTGATTACAGTCTCCAATTTAGGGAATTTGGCCTCAAAAGTCCTCTTTATCTCCTACACCTCCTTGTTTGTGGCTGTGCACACTTCATGAACTTCAATTTTTAGACCCTTGTCAAGGTAGTGTGAAGCCTTGAGAATGCCCTTATAGTTGTCATTCACTGCTTCATAAACAGCACTAGGGGTGAGAGTTTGGCATTGGACCCTAGTGCAGTTATGTTTTCTTCACTGAGGTACTGAAGGCCTTCTGAGAGAGAAATATCAAATTTTCCTTGAAGCCATGCATCTACATTGCCATCTCTCTCAGCATCATCTACTATCTTTGCCTTTTGCATCTCCACATCATCTTTGTGACATAAGAGAATTGCTTCATAGTCTGGATTTGGCAGGTTAGCAGTGAGAAGGTTCTGAGCAATCTTTGTGAACTCAGGGATCTGATCCACAATTAAGCTTTGGAGTGCTTCAACCGTCAATTGAGGTGGAACAGACCCTGATCCTGAAGCACTGTCATGTTGCACAGGCTTCAGCCATTGAGTCAAGAAGTTAGAGCTAGAGCTAGGCAAGCTAGATTCCTCAGTTACAGATGCAACTTCTGTAACCGGATGAGTTGACTCTACTACTGTTGTCTCCACAGGAGTGGGATGAGTTACAACAGTAGTTGACACAGGCACATAGTCTCTAGTAAAAACTAGTGAATCCTCTGTGTTTGTGATGGTGTCATCAGGATGTGCCCCAGCTAGCATTCCCTCACCATCTGAATGTGGTTTCTGGGTGGTGAGCACAGTGTCAAGCACCATGTCACTTGAAGTTGTTGGCTCATCAAGAGAGAAGAATTCTTGATGATCAAGTCCTTGCTCCTCAATTGCTTGAGTTGCAGGCTACAAAGAAATTTTAGATGTAGATTCTGGAAGAGAAGTGTCTTGTGGAATAGATTTTGGCAACTCCCCCTGAGAAATAGAAGGAGTTTCAATTGTGATGTGCTATCCACTCAGTGTTGTGCCAGCCCTATCACTCTCATGTGCTGACTCTGTACAAATAGGTGCATTGGGGAGGATGCTTGATTCTATAGATGCACCATGTTGAGAGAATACATCTAGTGAACTGTGTGCCCCTGATTTTACAACTTTAGCCATTTGTGTGACAGAAGAGGTGGTTCTAACTTTCTTCTTCTTTGGCTTTGTCAAAGGTGACTCAGGTTCCTCACTCTCTAATTCTACAGCCAATGCTGCTTCAGATAAGATGGTTAATGGTGCAGAGGCTATCTCGTTTCTCTTCTTTTTACTAACATCACCCTTTTGAGAGGATGATGCAGTTGGCTCAATGTTTGGTAGAGTATTTGGCTGAGAGGGTTGGTTAGCAAGCCCTGGGCTAGCATTTTGTTCTACTTGCTTGGGCTGTGCTAACTGAGATTTTGAATCAAATATTGGCATGTTGTGGGGGTAAGTCCTAAAAAACCCCTCCATATGGGGAGTTATGTTAAGTCTTACATCCACATCATTCCTAGTCTCCAAATTACCAAAAATGAGTTTGGTCATGGATTTAGGATAGCCTATTCTATTTCTATCTATCCCAGGCAATTTAATCAATTGAGCATTTTTAAAATTAAGTACAGATTGAATAAAGCGAGGAAAGAAAATGTCAGTACCTCTCTTGGTTGTGTTCTTACCAAGTCTCCCATACAGCTCTTGAAGAATGATTTGCCCAACATCTATCTTTCTCCCATAGGCTAGGGCATAGCCAATTTGCTGCGCAGGTGCACTAATTTAGTCAAAACTAGATTTCCTGGCAGTGAAGACTTGTAGGAGAGTTGCAAACACATAGCTCCACGCCTTTCTTAGATTCTTCCTATTTATCTTTCCAAGATTGATCCCATCTGAGTAGTTGATGAATTCAAAGAATTCTTCCAACTCTGCATTTGTGGCCAGTATGTCATATGACTCTTGTTGTAGGCCCAGTGCTTGATTCATATCTGCAGTAGTGATAGTGATTTCCTTATCCTGAATCTTGCAGTAGATGATATATGACGTTATTGCGCTTTCCAGGGCTACAACTTCCATAATAGCAGTTCCCCAAAACTGTTCCAGGATATCTAGATACAGAGTTGGGTTGGCAGAGAGTGCATCCTTGATGTATGACTCAGCCATCCATTTCATAAAACATTTGAAGTTCGCATTAGGTGCTTCAACATCACTGGTTAAGGTGATAAAATTGTGGTGAACTTCACTGTTGCCATTGATACAGAGAGAAGAGAATGAAGAGTAAAGGTTGAAGAAGAAATTTAGTATTTGCAGTTAGGGTTTTCAGAGGTTTTGGAAGTTTAGATGCTTGAGTAATCGAATGAAATGAATAGAATAGATGTAGAATTGTATAAGTATGAGATACTTGAATTGTCGATTAGATATATGTTTTGTATCGACAAGTCAGGCATTCGAGAAGTAGAAAACAACTATTCGATAAGTCAAGAAAGGCTTATTCGATAACTCAAGCAGATTGTAACTCACATCTGGTAGTTATCTAACTTAGAAATAATTCTAAATTAAATAAAATGTGTTTTTATGAGTGAATTAAAATTTTAGACAAAAATCCAAAATCGGTTGAGATTGAGCGAGAATTCAGTCTTTTCAAATGATTCGAGAACTCAAATACAGTGTTCGAGAACTCAGTCATTAGAGAACTAAAACACTATATTCGAGAAGTCAAGAGTACTTCTATTCGATATCTCTAAAAGACTCTATTCGAGAACTCGAGAGTACTCTAATGAGACTTGTTAGAGATGTCGAATAGTGAACCATTCGAGAAGTCTGACTTATCGACCTATGCTCATCACTCACAAAAATTAATTTTCACTATCTTTTAAAATTTACCAGTCATATTCAATGAAGAATATTCTAGCAAATTAAACAGTGATTTTCTCAAAATTTCATGGAAATTTCAAGTTTAACAGAATATGATTTTCCAACATATGCAACAGATTTGAAATATTTATAAATCATATTTTAGCCAACACTTACTCCAAAAATATTGAGAATTTAGATAAAGTAAGTGTTTACTGCTGCAACAATCTAGATGATATATTCACTTAGCCAGAATCTGAAGAATTCAGCATTCCAATCTCACTAACCAACCTTGTGAAGGTGGCTTCATCTAATGGCTTAGTGAATATGTCAGCTAGTTGTTTATCTGTAGAGACATAATGCAACTCAATAGTTCCATTAGTTGCATGTTCTCTCTAATGAAATGATATCTGATGTCAATGTGCTTTGTCCTAGAATGATTGACAGGATTGGCAACTATAGAGATTGTGTAATATCTGGAAATTTCTTACTCTATAAATTATATTAATTGCTATTAAAAATATGATTATGTGCTTTAATTGATGAGTCATTACATGATTATATGATTGTGAATATGTGTTATGTGTCTAACTGCTAGATGGGTTGACATGAAATTTTATTAAATTTTGCATATATTTTAAAATATTAAAAATATGATTTTTAATTCTGATAAGTGGATTTATATCCACTTGGAACATTCTAAATCGGCTTAAATTGATTGTCTTGGGCTCAAGTTTCTTGTAGTTTTGATGTGTTTTGTTTAGTTGTGCAGATTTACAAGGATGTTGATTATGGTGGATGTTTTTGTCGTTTTTGGAGATTTAATTTATTAAAATTCGGATTTATTGGGCTGCACGCGTGAGATTCACTGTTTGGGCCATATCTTGAGTTCTATAAGTCTGTTTTCAGCCCGTAAGTAGTCCACGCGAAGATAACGAGATTCTCTATCATTCTAAGGTGGTCCAGAAGCCCAATTACGTCTGGAACGGCTCTGGAAAACAGAAGAAAAGGCAGCTACGAATTTCCCTTAAAAAACAGAATCAGTTTAGGAAACGTATCTTGCAGAAATTCTATTATAATTCTGTTTTGGTATTTTCTTGCTGGGCAAGATGTCTAGAGCCTATATAAACACATCCAACCCTTGTAAATTGTATTATTAAGATTATCATCATTAGGATTAGAACCATTATATATCAATTACTTAGGTTTATTTGTAGATTTTCATACTTTGTTTTTATCATGGTTTCATCAGATCCCATGATGACGAGAGGTTCGATTATGAACTAATCGTTGTCATGGGATTCTAACGGAGTTATTTATGGAGCTTTAGTATCTTGATTGCTTTAAAGATCTGTGTGTGATGTATATTTGATATCCTCGTATGGTTGTGTTTCATGTATTTAGATGCGTAGCTAACATCTAATTTGTTAATCTCTTGTGAAGCGAGAGTGGATCTTGAGATTTAGAACTTGCCATGCTAGCATAGGATAGGTTGATGTTTTAACATCATGATTTGTAGCGTAAATAGAGATATTACGTTGCCCTATGTGATCTAAGTGGATAACTTGTGCTTCAACCTTTATGTTTTCAAATTCTATAGAGATATAGGGTCTAAACATAATAGGTGCCTATTCATCTTCTATCTCTTTTGTGGATGTATGTGTAGATTGGTACTAGTATACCGAGAGGTAACTTTTACTCTTTTCGTGTTATCCGATCAGATATCATAACCATTGCATATAGTGATTAAAGGCGTCAGATCTAAGCAAAGTATTTAATGAAGTTAGGATTCCATGGTTTTTCTTGCAGACGTAATTAGATTTTAATTCTTGTTAGTTAGTTAATTCTTAGTTTTGTTAATTTGTGTCTTAGTTAATTTAGTTTAATAAACCCAAAATTGTTATTGTCTTAGCAGTGCATAATAACCATACATTGTTGCATAGGCATATTTACTGAATAGAACCATAACTTGATCTCTGTGGGAACGAACTCAACTTATATCTATATTACTTGTGACCGCGTGCGCTTGCGTGATTTTTGCATAACAAGTTTTTGGCGCCGCTGCCGGGGATCATCGGTGTTTTATTTTTGGTTTATGTGCTTGTCAATAGTGGTCGTTAGAGTTCACTGACTCAGATTTCTTTTTCTCATTTATTCTTGTAGTTAGTTGGTGTTTCAGGTACTTATCAGAGAGCATTGACGTTGAAGATGGATTTTCTAAATTACTATGGAGTTCAGCAGGTGGCTAGTGTTTGTGAGCTATGTGCGGGCGCACATGAGACGTATCAGTGCTGGAGCAACCAAGGTGGTATTCAACAGCCTCAGTCATGTGAGCAGTGTTTGGGTGTTCATGATCCCTCACAATATTGTTACTACGAAGGAGTTGATCCATATGTCACTTATGAAGAACAACCATATTTTCAATACTATCCTCAACAGTACCAGCAAGATGTTCCAGATATGTCATATTTCTTTGGTAGTGAAGAGTTTCAACATCAGCAATCTACTCCTACTTTTCAGTCAGATGATGACTTGAAGGAGATTAGGAAGGAGATTAGGATGCTTGCAGAGAATAATGAGAAGCTTATCAAATCTATGGGGACATTAGCTGCTCAAGTTTTGAGTTTCTTGGAACAAGAGAAACAACAATTTATACAACAGGCAATTCCAGAAAATAATGATGACTTGGAGCAAGGTACTGCATGCTTAATTGAAGAAGACAAATTCCAAGAGGAGGAGAGTGTTCATAAGCCATGTGAGGAATTTGATCAAGCTAGTGAGGTGGATGATTTGGAAAGGGCACTATTTGAGACAGACACTGATGAGCTACGCAAATTTCAAGAATTGTTTTGTGTGAACCTAGAAGACACTGTTGGGCTACAGAAATTTCAAGAATTGGTATGTGCGAACCAAGAGGTTGATGATCATGAGAAAGATGCAGGTCTTCTACTTGTCTCAGAGTATAAAGATGGAGGTAGCGCATTAGAGACAATGGAGGAAGTTCTCGTTGAGGAACCAAAGGCTTCAGCAATTTACATTTACCCTCCTCCATTATATTCAAGTGAAGCCCGCGAAGGTGTGTTGTTCTACAAATTGTCAGATTTTGGGTCAACAGATGAAGGCATTGGAAGAGGACATGGTTGTTACCTGAATAGGTCAAGCGAGGAGAAGGAGCAAAAAGTGTGCCGCCGAGATGATGATGAAGTATTGCGAAGAGAGGACCAGGCGAACTATTATCATCCTTAATGGAAACTTTGAAGTAACGTCAAGCTATTGACGTTAAAGAAGCGCTTCGTGGGAGGCAACCCATGCATTAGTGTAGGAAAAAAAAAAAAATTGAGTGTTGTGTGAAAAAAAAAAAAAAAAAAAATCGAATTTTTTGGGTGTCACGCAGGAGCAACCTGCGTTACAGGGCAGTTTGCGCCCCTGTGGCGCAACTTGCGCCTGCGTCTCTGGAAAGGGGGCAATTTGCGGCCATGTTGCGCAGTTTGCATTGGCGCGTCTGGAATTGGGGCAGTTTGCCTTCCACTCCCGCAGCTTGCGCGTGGTTCTCCAGGAGTGCAAAAAAATTTTCAGCTTGGCTACTGTGCTTCTGTGCGTGTTGTATATTTTTTTGGTGTGTTGTATATTCTTTTCAACCCCCAATTCTTTTTATAACCCCATTCTTTTCCTATTTCCATTTCAAAAACCCCCATCTTTTCTCCAAAAATTCTAAACCTATTTCTATTCTAATTCTTATTTCTTATTATTATTATTATTATTTTATTATTATTATTATTTATTATTATTATTAGTATAGTTATTATTTATTATTATTATTATTATTATTATTATTTTTTATTATCTTTAGTAGCATTATTATTATTATTATTATTATTTATTATTATTATTATTAATATTATTATTTGTATTTTTATACCCACCTAAAAATCCAATTCCTCTTCTATTTTATTTAAATCTCTATAAATTCAATTCTAAAGAGGAATTAATTGCAAGTTCACCTCTTTGATTCGTATTGGGTAAATCTTTTTCTCTAATCTTATTTTTATTACGAATTTGTGTTCTTGTCAATTGTGGGTTTTGTAGTATTCAGGCAAGGTGGCCAGTCTATGGAGCTCGTGCGCAATATCCTCCACCAGATTCATCCGAGGAGGGTGACTGCTTCGGTATTCAGGTATGTTTTCTGCTATCCCTTGTATTTACTTCCATTCAATGCGGACATTGAATATTTTAAGTTTGGGGGTGGTTTGAGGGATTAGTAGTTGTATATATATTGTTGTATTTTGTGTTCATATAGGATATCATGTTTGCATAGTAGTGATAATTCATGCATGATTGTTATGTTCGTATTATCTACGTGTGTTCATATAGGACATTGTGTTTTATTTTCGTATACCATGTGAGTTTTCATTTAGTTGCATTTTCATGGCATGCATATTTCATGATCCCTTAGGACGAGCTGATTCTGATTGATAGGTGGATGTTGATTTGGGTGTGATGATGATGAGTAGAGGGCTGATTTATAGTTTCTATGAAATTGACTTGCATGTTACGGGAACAAAATTTATTACACAGTCTCATTGGGGTGTTTTTGGGCTAGGTTAGGGTCATGCCTGTGGGATGTTTTGAGATTTAATCACTTGTTTATATTTAGAATTTTCGTTATTCCCTTTATAGCGTAGGAACATTAAAGTCTAAGTTTGGGGGAAACCAGGAATTTTCATGCTAGTTGTTCATAATTGTTAATAAAGGCTAGGCGTCAAATGGCTAGTAGCCGGCTCATATTTATATGAGTAGTCTAGGGTTGGAAATGAGAAAGGCTCATTCCAGATTGCAGAAAAAAAGAAAGAAAAAAAAAAGAAAAAGAAAAAAAAAAGGAAAAAAAAGGAGTCAATAAGTTATTTGTTTATATGCAAAATTAACCAGAGTGAGCTCTTTAATACTCGAGTAATTAAGTCTGAGGGGACTTAGTCCTAGTAACCTAAAGCCCTTGTGGTTTGGGATTGCTGACCTAACACTCGCTACATGGGTATTATTGTATAAGCCTTTTGGGGTCTCATTCATTGCACGGTTAAATAAGCATGCGTATTGTATATGTAGTGTCGTAGTATAGTAATAAAGCATGAGTTTCTGTCTACCTTGGATAAGGGTGGAGGTGTTCCTAGGTTATGGAGTGTCTACAGTCTATTCTGATTATAAACCTGTGATTGTCTTGACGGAAAGCATGTATGATTTTTGACCTAGTTTTGGGAGTATTTCTGATGAGCATCGCACACACGCACGTTTCTGTTCATGTATTTGTTAGTATACGGGGATTTAGTCGAGCTCTGCTTGGATTTGTTACATTCATTGAGATAATTGCTTGTTAGTTGGTTTTGGTGAGTTTGAAGGGGATTTTGCATTTTCATAGTAGTTGCATTCATGCATTGCATTGCATTAGGTTAAATGGATTTTGTGGGTACATTCGCTATAGGCCCTCACGAGACCTTACTCGTCCACTAGGGCTGCCTAGGGGTTTAAAGGGCTTGTTGCATATGCCAAATGCAACCGTGATCACCTACGGAAGTGGTACTAGTTAGTTAGTTAGTTGTAATTGTTTATGCTTGAGGACAAGCATCGGTTTAAGTTTGGGGGTGTGATAAGTGGATTTATATCCACTTGGAACATTCTAAATCGGCTTAAATTGATTGTCTTGGGCTCAAGTTTCTTGTAGTTTTGATGTGTTTTGTTTAGTTGTGCAGATTTACAAGGATGTTGATTATGGTGGATGTTTTTGTCGTTTTTGGAGATTTAATTTATTAAAATTCGGATTTATTGGGCTGCACGCGTGAGATTCACTGTTTGGGCCATATCTTGAGTTCTATAAGTCTGTTTTCAGCCCGTAAGTAGTCCACGCGAAGATAACGAGATTCTCTATCATTCTAAGGTGGTCCAGAAGCCCAATTACGTCTGGAACGGCTCTGGAAAACAGAAGAAAAGGCAGCTACGAATTTCCCTTAAAAAACAGAATCAGTTTAGGAAACGTATCTTGCAGAAATTCTATTATAATTCTGTTTTGGTATTTTCTTGCTGGGCAAGATGTCTAGAGCCTATATAAACACATCCAACCCTTGTAAATTGTATTATTAAGATTATCATCATTAGGATTAGAACCATTATATATCAATTACTTAGGTTTATTTGTAGATTTTCATACTTTGTTTTTATCATGGTTTCATCAGATCCCATGATGACGAGAGGTTCGATTATGAACTAATCGTTGTCATGGGATTCTAACGGAGTTATTTATGGAGCTTTAGTATCTTGATTGCTTTAAAGATCTGTGTGTGATGTATATTTGATATCCTCGTATGGTTGTGTTTCATGTATTTAGATGCGTAGCTAACATCTAATTTGTTAATCTCTTGTGAAGCGAGAGTGGATCTTGAGATTTAGAACTTGCCATGCTAGCATAGGATAGGTTGATGTTTTAACATCATGATTTGTAGCGTAAATAGAGATATTACGTTGCCCTATGTGATCTAAGTGGATAACTTGTGCTTCAACCTTTATGTTTTCAAATTCTATAGAGATATAGGGTCTAAACATAATAGGTGCCTATTCATCTTCTATCTCTTTTGTGGATGTATGTGTAGATTGGTACTAGTATACCGAGAGGTAACTTTTACTCTTTTCGTGTTATCCGATCAGATATCATAACCATTGCATATAGTGATTAAAGGCGTCAGATCTAAGCAAAGTATTTAATGAAGTTAGGATTCCATGGTTTTTCTTGCAGACGTAATTAGATTTTAATTCTTGTTAGTTAGTTAATTCTTAGTTTTGTTAATTTGTGTCTTAGTTAATTTAGTTTAATAAACCCAAAATTGTTATTGTCTTAGCAGTGCATAATAACCATACATTGTTGCATAGGCATATTTACTGAATAGAACCATAACTTGATCTCTGTGGGAACGAACTCAACTTATATCTATATTACTTGTGACCGCGTGCGCTTGCGTGATTTTTGCATAACAAGTTTTTGGCGCCGCTGCCGGGGATCATCGGTGTTTTATTTTTGGTTTATGTGCTTGTCAATAGTGGTCGTTAGAGTTCACTGACTCAGATTTCTTTTTCTCATTTATTCTTGTAGTTAGTTGGTGTTTCAGGTACTTATCAGAGAGCATTGACGTTGAAGATGGATTTTCTAAATTACTATGGAGTTCAGCAGGTGGCTAGTGTTTGTGAGCTATGTGCGGGCGCACATGAGACGTATCAGTGCTGGAGCAACCAAGGTGGTATTCAACAGCCTCAGTCATGTGAGCAGTGTTTGGGTGTTCATGATCCCTCACAATATTGTTACTACGAAGGAGTTGATCCATATGTCACTTATGAAGAACAACCATATTTTCAATACTATCCTCAACAGTACCAGCAAGATGTTCCAGATATGTCATATTTCTTTGGTAGTGAAGAGTTTCAACATCAGCAATCTACTCCTACTTTTCAGTCAGATGATGACTTGAAGGAGATTAGGAAGGAGATTAGGATGCTTGCAGAGAATAATGAGAAGCTTATCAAATCTATGGGGACATTAGCTGCTCAAGTTTTGAGTTTCTTGGAACAAGAGAAACAACAATTTATACAACAGGCAATTCCAGAAAATAATGATGACTTGGAGCAAGGTACTGCATGCTTAATTGAAGAAGACAAATTCCAAGAGGAGGAGAGTGTTCATAAGCCATGTGAGGAATTTGATCAAGCTAGTGAGGTGGATGATTTGGAAAGGGCACTATTTGAGACAGACACTGATGAGCTACGCAAATTTCAAGAATTGTTTTGTGTGAACCTAGAAGACACTGTTGGGCTACAGAAATTTCAAGAATTGGTATGTGCGAACCAAGAGGTTGATGATCATGAGAAAGATGCAGGTCTTCTACTTGTCTCAGAGTATAAAGATGGAGGTAGCGCATTAGAGACAATGGAGGAAGTTCTCGTTGAGGAACCAAAGGCTTCAGCAATTTACATTTACCCTCCTCCATTATATTCAAGTGAAGCCCGCGAAGGTGTGTTGTTCTACAAATTGTCAGATTTTGGGTCAACAGATGAAGGCATTGGAAGAGGACATGGTTGTTACCTGAATAGGTCAAGCGAGGAGAAGGAGCAAAAAGTGTGCCGCCGAGATGATGATGAAGTATTGCGAAGAGAGGACCAGGCGAACTATTATCATCCTTAATGGAAACTTTGAAGTAACGTCAAGCTATTGACGTTAAAGAAGCGCTTCGTGGGAGGCAACCCATGCATTAGTGTAGGAAAAAAAAAAAAATTGAGTGTTGTGTGAAAAAAAAAAAAAAAAAAAATCGAATTTTTTGGGTGTCACGCAGGAGCAACCTGCGTTACAGGGCAGTTTGCGCCCCTGTGGCGCAACTTGCGCCTGCGTCTCTGGAAAGGGGGCAATTTGCGGCCATGTTGCGCAGTTTGCATTGGCGCGTCTGGAATTGGGGCAGTTTGCCTTCCACTCCCGCAGCTTGCGCGTGGTTCTCCAGGAGTGCAAAAAAATTTTCAGCTTGGCTACTGTGCTTCTGTGCGTGTTGTATATTTTTTTGGTGTGTTGTATATTCTTTTCAACCCCCAATTCTTTTTATAACCCCATTCTTTTCCTATTTCCATTTCAAAAACCCCCATCTTTTCTCCAAAAATTCTAAACCTATTTCTATTCTAATTCTTATTTCTTATTATTATTATTATTATTTTATTATTATTATTATTTATTATTATTATTAGTATAGTTATTATTTATTATTATTATTATTATTATTATTATTTTTTATTATCTTTAGTAGCATTATTATTATTATTATTATTATTTATTATTATTATTATTAATATTATTATTTGTATTTTTATACCCACCTAAAAATCCAATTCCTCTTCTATTTTATTTAAATCTCTATAAATTCAATTCTAAAGAGGAATTAATTGCAAGTTCACCTCTTTGATTCGTATTGGGTAAATCTTTTTCTCTAATCTTATTTTTATTACGAATTTGTGTTCTTGTCAATTGTGGGTTTTGTAGTATTCAGGCAAGGTGGCCAGTCTATGGAGCTCGTGCGCAATATCCTCCACCAGATTCATCCGAGGAGGGTGACTGCTTCGGTATTCAGGTATGTTTTCTGCTATCCCTTGTATTTAC
The DNA here is from genome assembly GCA_037693485.1 of Kitagawia praeruptora. Taxonomy (NCBI): domain Eukaryota; kingdom Viridiplantae; phylum Streptophyta; class Magnoliopsida; order Apiales; family Apiaceae; genus Kitagawia; species Kitagawia praeruptora. The sequence goes on from CM075351.1 coordinate 128,800,249, forward strand.
TTCCATTCAATGCGGACATTGAATATTTTAAGTTTGGGGGTGGTTTGAGGGATTAGTAGTTGTATATATATTGTTGTATTTTGTGTTCATATAGGATATCATGTTTGCATAGTAGTGATAATTCATGCATGATTGTTATGTTCGTATTATCTACGTGTGTTCATATAGGACATTGTGTTTTATTTTCGTATACCATGTGAGTTTTCATTTAGTTGCATTTTCATGGCATGCATATTTCATGATCCCTTAGGACGAGCTGATTCTGATTGATAGGTGGATGTTGATTTGGGTGTGATGATGATGAGTAGAGGGCTGATTTATAGTTTCTATGAAATTGACTTGCATGTTACGGGAACAAAATTTATTACACAGTCTCATTGGGGTGTTTTTGGGCTAGGTTAGGGTCATGCCTGTGGGATGTTTTGAGATTTAATCACTTGTTTATATTTAGAATTTTCGTTATTCCCTTTATAGCGTAGGAACATTAAAGTCTAAGTTTGGGGGAAACCAGGAATTTTCATGCTAGTTGTTCATAATTGTTAATAAAGGCTAGGCGTCAAATGGCTAGTAGCCGGCTCATATTTATATGAGTAGTCTAGGGTTGGAAATGAGAAAGGCTCATTCCAGATTGCAGAAAAAAAGAAAGAAAAAAAAAAGAAAAAGAAAAAAAAAAGGAAAAAAAAGGAGTCAATAAGTTATTTGTTTATATGCAAAATTAACCAGAGTGAGCTCTTTAATACTCGAGTAATTAAGTCTGAGGGGACTTAGTCCTAGTAACCTAAAGCCCTTGTGGTTTGGGATTGCTGACCTAACACTCGCTACATGGGTATTATTGTATAAGCCTTTTGGGGTCTCATTCATTGCACGGTTAAATAAGCATGCGTATTGTATATGTAGTGTCGTAGTATAGTAATAAAGCATGAGTTTCTGTCTACCTTGGATAAGGGTGGAGGTGTTCCTAGGTTATGGAGTGTCTACAGTCTATTCTGATTATAAACCTGTGATTGTCTTGACGGAAAGCATGTATGATTTTTGACCTAGTTTTGGGAGTATTTCTGATGAGCATCGCACACACGCACGTTTCTGTTCATGTATTTGTTAGTATACGGGGATTTAGTCGAGCTCTGCTTGGATTTGTTACATTCATTGAGATAATTGCTTGTTAGTTGGTTTTGGTGAGTTTGAAGGGGATTTTGCATTTTCATAGTAGTTGCATTCATGCATTGCATTGCATTAGGTTAAATGGATTTTGTGGGTACATTCGCTATAGGCCCTCACGAGACCTTACTCGTCCACTAGGGCTGCCTAGGGGTTTAAAGGGCTTGTTGCATATGCCAAATGCAACCGTGATCACCTACGGAAGTGGTACTAGTTAGTTAGTTAGTTGTAATTGTTTATGCTTGAGGACAAGCATCGGTTTAAGTTTGGGGGTGTGATAAGTGGATTTATATCCACTTGGAACATTCTAAATCGGCTTAAATTGATTGTCTTGGGCTCAAGTTTCTTGTAGTTTTGATGTGTTTTGTTTAGTTGTGCAGATTTACAAGGATGTTGATTATGGTGGATGTTTTTGTCGTTTTTGGAGATTTAATTTATTAAAATTCGGATTTATTGGGCTGCACGCGTGAGATTCACTGTTTGGGCCATATCTTGAGTTCTATAAGTCTGTTTTCAGCCCGTAAGTAGTCCACGCGAAGATAACGAGATTCTCTATCATTCTAAGGTGGTCCAGAAGCCCAATTACGTCTGGAACGGCTCTGGAAAACAGAAGAAAAGGCAGCTACGAATTTCCCTTAAAAAACAGAATCAGTTTAGGAAACGTATCTTGCAGAAATTCTATTATAATTCTGTTTTGGTATTTTCTTGCTGGGCAAGATGTCTAGAGCCTATATAAACACATCCAACCCTTGTAAATTGTATTATTAAGATTATCATCATTAGGATTAGAACCATTATATATCAATTACTTAGGTTTATTTGTAGATTTTCATACTTTGTTTTTATCATGGTTTCATCAGATCCCATGATGACGAGAGGTTCGATTATGAACTAATCGTTGTCATGGGATTCTAACGGAGTTATTTATGGAGCTTTAGTATCTTGATTGCTTTAAAGATCTGTGTGTGATGTATATTTGATATCCTCGTATGGTTGTGTTTCATGTATTTAGATGCGTAGCTAACATCTAATTTGTTAATCTCTTGTGAAGCGAGAGTGGATCTTGAGATTTAGAACTTGCCATGCTAGCATAGGATAGGTTGATGTTTTAACATCATGATTTGTAGCGTAAATAGAGATATTACGTTGCCCTATGTGATCTAAGTGGATAACTTGTGCTTCAACCTTTATGTTTTCAAATTCTATAGAGATATAGGGTCTAAACATAATAGGTGCCTATTCATCTTCTATCTCTTTTGTGGATGTATGTGTAGATTGGTACTAGTATACCGAGAGGTAACTTTTACTCTTTTCGTGTTATCCGATCAGATATCATAACCATTGCATATAGTGATTAAAGGCGTCAGATCTAAGCAAAGTATTTAATGAAGTTAGGATTCCATGGTTTTTCTTGCAGACGTAATTAGATTTTAATTCTTGTTAGTTAGTTAATTCTTAGTTTTGTTAATTTGTGTCTTAGTTAATTTAGTTTAATAAACCCAAAATTGTTATTGTCTTAGCAGTGCATAATAACCATACATTGTTGCATAGGCATATTTACTGAATAGAACCATAACTTGATCTCTGTGGGAACGAACTCAACTTATATCTATATTACTTGTGACCGCGTGCGCTTGCGTGATTTTTGCATAACAAATTCGCTTAAACATTTTTATAAAATTCTTGGAGTTAGTAAAAATCATGAAATCTCTTGTTTTATTATCCTCATGGATTTATAGACTTTTAAAAATAAAAGTTTAATTTATTTTCGAATTAAAATATTTTACAAGGATTTTTCTATTTATTATTCTCTTTAAAATATTAAAACTTGTAAAATCCAAATCTTTTTGTAAAACGATTTTAAAAATGTTTTAAAAATATTATAAGGAAAGGAATTGTATGCTTTAAATATATGTGCCAACAAATTATTTTTAGATCCAAAATATCTTGTAATTAGGATTTAATTGTAAAGTCTTTTATTTAATTGAAAGTGTATCATTAAAATATTATTAAAATATGTGTGTGTGCTAGACAAAAACCCACCCACCCCCTTCTTTTCTTCTCATTCGACCGAGACCCCCCCCCGGGTGCTCTTCTCTCTCAAAATTCTCTCAACCTCCATTGATTCTCAAGCACTAGTTCAAGGTAATTCCTCCATTAAAACCTCACACTATTAATTTTAAAAATATTACCCTTTCAATCCTCTACAACCCTACGTACTTGGATTTCGTTTTTGTCAAAAAATTTAATTAGGGTTTTCGAAAATCAAGCTTCAAAGGTATGTTTTGTGGGTATTGATGATTGGGTATACTCCTTGGAAGAGACCCACGAATTTTCGGGCTCTCCGGAGAACCCCAAACCTTCGGCCATGATCGAAAGTGAGCCGAAGGGTTGCATGCAAGTGTTAATTCATTGATTTTATATGATTACCATGTTATATATGATTGCATGTTAGTTTTTACAAGTTTTTAAGTTAAGTTTGATGATGGGTTTGAGTTTTTATGAGATTACAAGGTGTGGGTATGTATGTTTTGTTGATTGATGATTGTTAGTAAGTGTAAATTAAAAAGGGTTTGTGATTTTGATGATTAAATGATATAAAATTTGATGGGTTAAGTGTATAATTTGATTTTTGTATGAATTCGCAAATTAGTGATGATGGGTTATTGTGATATTGAATTGTTAGTCAAAATATGTGTAATGTAATAACCCAAATTTTCAGAAAATGATTTTAGTATTATTTTAAGAATATTAACGTTTTCCTAAAATGAGGAGGAAATTTTTTTATTTTATTTTATTGTTCATTATTCCAGTTCAAGGAATTTCAAAAGCGAATTATTTAATTATTGTCTGGTTCAGTATAATTATGAACTATATTATGTGATTATTGTTGGAAGGTGGAATATATGTGAAGTTGTGTTTATGTGTTTATATGATGATTTGTGTGAGTTGTGAAGGCTGATGTATTTTATTTATATTTTTGAAGATTTAAATATATTTAAATAAACTTGCATTTTGATCATCTGTTAATTTTATAAAATTATCGGAGGAATTAAAAATCATGAAATCTTTTGTAAAATTATCTTTATAATATTATTTAGTTTTTAAAATGGTTGGGTGAATTAATTTGGATGTTTAGGTATTTTAAAATGATTTAAAGAGTTTTATTGTATTTAAAGGATCAAAACTTTGAAAATTCATATTTAATTCATTTTTGATCCGAAAAATATTTCGAAAATATGTACGTGCTTGTAATTTTATATTCTTGATTTTAAAAATGAAAAGTTTAATTTTCCGAAATTTTTATTTAATTTCGATTTATAAAAGATGTTTATTAGTTTTGTAAGCGAATAAGTAGTGTTTTAATTGGGCCCAAGGAGTATTGTTAGTAGTTAATAAGAGGGAATTGGGCCAAGCCCAATTAGAGAGAAAAACAGACGCAGCCGAGAGAAACAGAGGTCGGGGAGAGAGAAGTGAAATTGGGGGAAAAATTAGGGTTCTAAGAATTGGAATTTGGGGGAATTGAATTGGGGGATATATATATATATAGATACATACGCGTGTGTGTGTAAGTGGTGTATATGTGCGTGAGTGTGTGCAGCGCGGGGTGTGGTGAAAGACCACCGTGGTTAGCGGTGGTGGCTTGTCCGATGGGTGGTGGTCGCGGGGTGGCGGCGCAGCGTGAGATCGACGTGGAGGAGGTGGAGGACGGGGAAGAAGGCGTGGGTTGATGGTGTGATGTTGAGTGTGAAGGTGCTGGTGTATATATATGCATATGAAGTGTGTGTATATGTGCGTGTATATGTGTGTGCAAGAGGAAAGGGAGACTCCGGTGGCTTGATTTTCGGGTCGTTATCGAAAGGGTATAATTTCTATATTTTTAAATTATGTATTTAATTGTGGTAATTTAATTAGTTGATTGTAATTTTAATTAGTTGTGAAATTGCGAGTTTAATTATTAATTTTCGTGAATTAGTTCGGAGGGTCGATAATTATTAATTATGATTTATGGTATAAAGTACGAGATGATTGTATTAATTTTTGGTGATTTAATTCGAAAGAGGATAATTGTTAGTTGTTAAGTGCAAATTGTTAATTGCTAATTGTTAATTATTATAGCCGAATATTATATGTTAAGAATTATTTGAGTTGGCTAAGTATAGTTACCTTGTGCTAAATGATTATTAGTACTAATTGTTATATGTCGTATATTGTTGGAGTAATATGATGTACTAATTGTAAATAGTGATGTTGGCATTAATTGTGGAGTTTATACGAGTTGACTAAATGGTATAAATCAAGTCTTAGTATTTGTTGAATGTATAATCGTCAATTACTTGGTGTTGGTAAGTATGGGAATACGTGATACATGTTAAATGTTAGAATTTGATAATAATTAGAATTGTGCTAGGGGTTATGAGAAGATCACAAGTTTTTAAATGTCAATATTTAAAGGACTTGTGTAATTCTTTTCGACTAATCCCTAGGGCTTACGAATATCCATGATTAGCTATCACGAGTATAATTAATATACTTGAGTGATGTGATCATTGATATAGCGTAAGTAATAGTTAGTGCTAGGGGTTGTTCCCTAGGGCTTACGAACATCAATGATTGGTTGTCACGTGTATCATTAAAATGCGTGAGAAATACGATCATTGGTGTAGCGTAAGTAGTAGTGTAAATTATTATGTGCTAGGTGCCGCATGTCTGGGCGGGTACTTTTCATTATTTGTTTACTTTTATGTTGCTGCAAGTTGAGGCAGCTTTTATTTTATCAAAAGCAGGGTTATAAATTGTTTTGTTTGGCATGGAGGGGCTGAGCCCATAGTCCGATAAACGAATACTACATGCCGAAATTTTCTAAAAATCCCCTGCATTTTAGTTTATTTAACTTATTTGATTTCAAGGGTTCAAAGGTATGATTTGGGTGTTAACTGTTTATGTGTATATGTGTTAAGTGAATTAATTCGAGGGTAATTGTTGTCTCGAGGATTTATGTGCTAAGTGATTTAATTCAAGGATTTATGGGTTTCGAGGATTAATTGTGTTTTGAGGATTATTTATAAACTTAATTTTGTCATAGAATGACACTAGTATTATAATTGTATATGTTAAGTGAAGTTGACTAAATATGTTATTTGCATTAATTGGTATTTGAGTAGTCAGTTATAGGGATAACAACTATAGTACGACTTTAGGTGACTCAGTGGTAATTCTGAATTGTGCCTACTCGAAATACGAGGTTAGACTGACGCGTGATCGTAACTATTTCGGTACCATTAGGGCGTGATCAAGTGGAGCAACGTGTATCAAAAAGGAAGGATCTAGGCGTCGTGTAAAGTTCATGGAACTACTTGGGCGAAACGCCAAGGATTTATTCGCGCTGTTCCGTTAGGTGCTAAGGACCAGAGGCAAGTTTATTTATACATACTCTATCGTTCAGAGTATATTTATTTTGAAATATATGAAATGTGTAGAATAAGACCTCAGTCCATATTTGCAAGATTTCTTCTATCTTTATCTTGATAAATTGTTTACTTTTAAGTAAAATGGTTTGACTGGAAATATATGTGATATGGAGAGAGTGATATACTATAAGGAGTAAAGTGATATGGGGAGGAGTGGTATCAGTTATTATATAAAGTTATTTTATAATATTACAGTTATGTGTAAATTGAGGGTCTTTGAGTTCTAAACCCTGTCAGACGTTATTAATAAATATTTTGTTATATAAGGGGACAAGGGTTGATGTTTACAAATTTTCTTAAAAAGGGATTTCCATGTAAAGTATTTTAGTTGGTGTATTTTAAAGGTATTTATATATGAATGGAAAAGTGGAAGGGTTTATCTTGAGAGGTATATTTTCGAAAACCCGGGCAAAGATTTTAGAAAGAATTTCGCAATAATTAACCTAATGGCAACATCACCAATAAACTAGTGTTTATTTAATTATTAGATACCTCTCGAAGCATCTACTAATTAAATAAACCTTATTCGTCTAATTAAATTTATTTAATTAGATGAATATTATTTTTAAAATGTTTTCTTAAAATTGCTTTGTTCCGGAATAATAATAAGGATATTTCGATGGTTATAAATGGGACATTTTTGGTTAAAAATATCTGGAATGATATCGATAATTATTACTTTAAGGGTTATTTAATTTAATGAATATTAATTATAATATTCATTTAAGAAGGGATTATTAAATAGTTATTCTTTAGATATTTTAAGTGTTTAAGGATGATTAAATATTGTTAAAAGGTTATTTTAAGGAATATCATAATGAAATAAATGTATGTCTTGAATTGATATACCTGTATAAATGTTTTCATATGATTATAATACGGATATGAAAATGGAAAGGTGAAACAGAAATGTGAAATGTGTAAAGGTGAGATGGAAATGGAAATGAAAATGATAAATGTGAATGGAATAATGATTTGACAAAAATGGGGAATTGCAACAGTAAGCGTAAGAGGCTGTGTGGAAGTTGCACAGTCCAGCACTTAATATTTCATTTCGGCCCAAGAGTTGCCGAAGGAGGATGTAGTGGTAGACCTTCCTCCTGGGGGATGGTGGCAGACCTACCTCCGTCTACCGGTAGTAAAAAGGGACGGGTACGGAGGACGACTGATCATCGTGCCTCACGTATTCGGCAACAGTGAAAATCCCCAAAACTTAAAAGAAAGATTTGATAATGGTTACAGAGTTGTGTACTGAAAAAGGAAAATGGTATGAAATGATGGAATTGTTTTACAGGTAAGAAGAGAAACTGATTTTATATTACTTTTACATACAGTTGTTGTATAAAAGGAAATGGAAAGATTATATTGAGAGCTTGATTTTAAATGTTATATTACCTTGAGATATTATACTAAGATGATGTATTGATTATTATCTGGTTATAGAAGAGAACTGATATTATATTATCAATAAGTAAGTGATTTCATATTGAATAACCAGCAAGTTTATGTTGGTGTATTACTGCGCAAACAAGATGTGGCTATTTAATTACCTTGTAACGACACCTTTTATATTATATGAGTACATTGTTCAGTTGATATTATTTTCAAACATTATACTTTCCCTATCGAATTTCGTGGTTATAAATGTTCAAGAATGATATTAAGTATCGGTTGAATGTTGGAAACCCATGCACCTAATGGAATATTTTGTTAAAATCTAGTAATAACTTGCTGAGCAATTCTTTCGCTCATACTTGCTTGTTTTCAAATATTAACTTTTCAGTGGAAGGTAGCCGGACGAGGTTATCTGCATGGCTTAGATGAAGCGAGCAGTGTGCCTTATGAAGACGATATGATTTAGAAAGTTTATATCTGGAGTAAGTTATATGTAAGTATACTGATGTGTAATATATATGTTACTTTGCGCCAAATAGTATTAGTTGCTGGTGTACTTCTCAACGAAGTCATACTAGTAGTAAGGAGTTGATTCTTGTTTCTAGCCCTATAACCTAAAAGATGCTTGGTGGTTGGGGTCTCAAATGTTGTAACTCAATTATTAATGGCTACAGATGATTTAATGTGGTTAAACAAGTGATTTGTTATTAAGGTTTTCCGCGTGACGACCAAATCCCTGACCCCGGATTTGGGGGCGTTACAGGTTGGTATCAGAGCTGAGGTTATAGTAAACTAGAAACGAGAGTGAGTAGGAGTGTGTATAGTTATGTGAGAACGTCAGAGCTCATGCAGAGTTCATGTTGGACTACCGGGTGTAGTGCCAATGATTAAGTTAAGATTTGAATGCTATGTTGAAGGATAGGTTGAGATAGAACTCCCTGTGATTATTAATGTCGATGATTGAATCCTTAGTGACTATTACGAGTCGACGATGACGTAAGTTATCAAGCACCTTAGGGTGTGCATGGAAAAGAACAGCTCTGGGATCGAACGATTATCCGTCAGAGGAGCCGACATAAAAGGCATCTGTGGAGACCTTTTGCAATATCCCCATTGGTGAATTTTTGATTACCTCCCAATCTATGAATTATTTGACATCTCTCTAAGAGAGAATTGTGATAAAGGATATATTTCCTCTTCAAAGTTATTTTTACTTGTGTTAAGTCATATTTTGTTTCAATTGTGCCAAGGGCTTTCATTATACTTACCTTCAGGTTTTCGAAGCCCTATCGAATGATATTATTTCAAACTTCCACCTTTCTTCAATAGTGGATAATTCAATGGTGATATAGCACTACTTGCTTGTTGAATACCAGTATCTTTCTGGTTATCCTTTTCTTTGGAAATCGCGCCTTAGAAATTGTTCGATTCTAATCCAAGGTGTCCCTTTGAGAATTAATTGTCAGAAGATGATTGTTATTGACTTGACTTTGAATTGCTTTCATACTTCTCAACTTCCACTGAGACGAACAACCCTATACATATAGGGGCCACAAGGACTATCTGTCTGTGTGATAGAAGTCTGATGGGATGCCATCACTTGTGAGTTGTGAAATACAAGAAGGCTAATTACCTTTAGTAATGTCTTATCAGAGACACACAACGTGAGTTCTTACGATCGTGTTGATCTCTCAGTAAATTCTCTTATTTCCAAGACGGTTTGTTTCAAAACTCATAATCCTATGGTCACCAGTGGGTGACATTTGTCTTGATATGACAGCTATCTTTTTAAAGCTCCATGATTCTGGTTATCTCTAATGAATTTCAAGGGAATGCCAACCAGGTCGGTCAAGTCGAAATTCGCTGATAGAAGTTAGATTCGAATGGAATCGCCAAGAGCATGAGCGAATCGCAAAACGAATAGAATATCAGTGGCGTATCGATAGAATTAGTTTGCTCTCTCTCAAGGATAGTATGATAATGAAAGTTGGTCGACACATATATGTGAAAGGAATAGTGATGTGTCAGATAGATACCCTATAGTTGAATTGAGTTTTGGAGGAGTTGCTTATGAATGGATGTTGTCTATGGTTTTGCAAAATAAGTATTGATGATGAAAGAGTTAAGGAATCCAAGTAGTGGCCTTAGCTGATTCCGTGGACGGAATCCTTTTAAGGGGGGTAGACTGTAATAACCCAAATTTTCAGAAAATGATTTTAGTATTATTTTAAGAATATTAACGTTTTCCTAAAATGAGGAGGAAATTTTTTTTATTTTATTTTATTGTTCATTATTCCAGTTCAAGGAATTTCAAAAGCGAATTATTTAATTATTGTCTGGTTCAGTATAATTATGAACTATATTATGTGATTATTGTTGGAAGGTGGAATATATGTGAAGTTGTGTTTATGTGTTTATATGATGATTTGTGTGAGTTGTGAAGGCTGATGTATTTTATTTATATTTTTGAAGATTTAAATATATTTAAATAAACTTGCATTTTGATCATCTGTTAATTTTATAAAATTATCGGAGGAATTAAAAATCATGAAATCTTTTATAAAATTATCTTTATAATATTATTTAGTTTTTAAAATGGTTGGGTGAATTAATTTGGATGTTTAGGTATTTTAAAATGATTTTAAGAGTTTTATTGTATTTAAAGGATCAAAACTTTGAAAATTCATATTTAATTCATTTTTGATCCGAAAAATATTTCGAAAATATGTACGTGCTTGTAATTTTATATTCTTGATTTTAAAAATGAAAAGTTTAATTTTCCGAAATTTTTATTTAATTTCGATTTATAAAAGATGTTTATTAGTTTTGTAAGCGAATAAGTAGTGTTTTAATTGGGCCCGAGGAGTATTGTTAGTAGTTAATAAGAGGGAATTGGGCCAAGCCCAATTAGAGAGAAAAACAGACGCAGCCGAGAGAAACAGAGGTCGGGGAGAGAGAAGTGAAATTGGGGGAAAAATTAGGGTTCTAAGAATTGGAATTTGGGGGAATTGAATTGGGGGATATATATATATATATAGATACATACGCGTGTGTGTGTAAGTGGTGTATATGTGCGTGAGTGTGTGCAGCGCGGGGTGTGGTGAAAGACCACCGTGGTTAGCGGTGGTGGCTTGTCCGATGGGTGGTGGTCGCGGGGTGGCGGCGCAGCGTGAGATCGACGTGGAGGAGGTGGAGGACGGGGAAGAAGGCGTGGGTTGATGGTGTGATGTTGAGTGTGAAGGTGCTGGTGTATATATATGCATATGAAGTGTGTGTATATGTGCGTGTATATGTGTGTGCAAGAGGAAAGGGAGACTCCGGTGGCTTGATTTTCGGGTCGTTATCGAAAGGGTATAATTTCTATATTTTTAAATTATGTATTTAATTGTGGTAATTTAATTAGTTGATTGTAATTTTAATTAGTTGTGAAATTGCGAGTTTAATTATTAATTTTCGTGAATTAGTTCGGAGGGTCGATAATTATTAATTATGATTGATGGTATAAAGTACGAGATGATTGTATTAATTTTTGGTGATTTAATTCGAAAGAGGATAATTGTTAGTTGTTAAGTGCAAATTGTTAATTGCTAATTGTTAATTATTATAGCCGAATATTATATGTTAAGAATTATTTGAGTTGGCTAAGTATAGTTACCTTGTGCTAAATGATTATTAGTACTAATTGTTATATGTCGTATATTGTTGGAGTAATATGATGTACTAATTGTAAATATTGATGTTGGCATTAATTGTGGAGTTTATACGAGTTGACTAAATGGTATAAATCAAGTCTTAGTATTTGTTGAATGTATAATCGTCAATTACTTGGTGTTGGTAAGTATGGGAATACGTGATACATGTTAAATGTTAGAATTTGATAATAATTAGAATTGTGCTAGGGGTTATGAGAAGATCACAAGTTTTTAAATGTCAATATTTAAAGGACTTGTGTAATTCTTTTCGACTAATCCCTAGGGCTTACGAATATCCATGATTAGCTATCACGAGTATAATTAATATACTTGAGTGATGTGATCATTGATATAGCGTAAGTAATAGTTAGTGCTAGGGGTTGTTCCCTAGGGCTTACGAACATCAATGATTGGTTGTCACGTGTATCATTAAAATGCGTGAGAAATACGATCATTGGTGTAGCGTAAGTAGTAGTGTAAATTATTATGTGCTAGGTGCCGCATGTCTGGGCGGGTACTTTTCATTATTTGTTTACTTTTATGTTGCTGCAAGTTGAGGCAGCTTTTATTTTATCAAAAGCAGGGTTATAAATTGTTTTGTTTGGCATGGAGGGGCTGAGCCCATAGTCCGATAAACGAATACTACATGCCGAAATTTTCTAAAAATCCCCTGCATTTTAATTTATTTAACTTATTTGATTTCAAGGGTTCAAAGGTATGATTTGGGTGTTAACTGTTTATGTGTATATGTGTTAAGTGAATTAATTCGAGGGTAATTGTTGTCTCGAGGATTTATGTGCTAAGTGATTTAATTCAAGGATTTATGGGTTTCGAGGATTAATTGTGTTTTGAGGATTATTTATAAACTTAATTTTGTCATAGAATGACACTAGTATTATAATTGTATATGTTAAGTGAAGTTGACTAAATATGTTATTTGCATTAATTGGTATTTGAGTAGTCAGTTATAGGGATAACAACTATAGTACGACTTTAGGTGACTCAGTGGTAATTCTGAATTGTGCCTACTCGAAATACGAGGTTAGACTGACGCGTGATCGTAACTATTTCGGTACCATTAGGGCGTGATCAAGTGGAGCAACGTGTATCAAAAAGGAAGGATTTAGGCGTCGTGTAAAGTTCATGGAACTACTTGGGCGAAACGCCAAGGATTTATTCGCGCTGTTCCGTTAGGTGCTAAGGACCAGAGGCAAGTTTATTTATACATACTCTATCGTTCAGAGTATATTTATTTTGAAATATATGAAATGTGTAGAATAAGACCTCAGTCCATATTTGCAAGATTTCTTCTATCTTTATCTTGATAAATTGTTTACTTTTAAGTAAAATGGTTTGACTGGAAATATATGTGATATGGAGAGAGTGATATACTATAAGGAGTAAAGTGATATGGGGAGGAGTGGTATCAGTTATTATATAAAGTTATTTTATAATATTACAGTTATGTGTAAATTGAGGATCTTTGAGTTCTAAACCCTGTCAGACGTTATTAATAAATATTTTGTTAGCTAAGGGGACAAGGGTTGATGTTTACAGATTTTCTTAAAAAGGGATTTCCATGTAAAGTATTTTAGTTGGTGTATTTTAAAGGTATTGATATATGAATGGAAAAGTGGAAGGGTTTATCTTGAGAGGTATATTTTCGAAAACCCGGGCAAAGATTTTAGAAAGAATTTCGCAATAATTAACCTAATGGCAACATCACCAATAAACTAGTGTTTATTTAATTATTAGATACCTCTCGAAGCATCTACTAATTAAATAAACCTTATTCGTCTAATTAAATTTATTTAATTAGATGAATATTATTTTTAAAATGTTTTCTTAAAATTGCTTTGTTCCGGAATAATAATAAAGATATTTCGATGGTTATAAATGATACATTTTTGGTTAAAAATATCTGGAATGATATCGATAATTATTACTTTAAGGGTTATTTAATTTAATGAATATTAATTATAATATTCATTTAAGAAGGGATTATTAAATAGTTATTCTTTAGATATTTTAAGTGTTTAAGGATGATTAAATATTGTTAAAAGGTTATTTTAAGGAATATCATAATGAAATAAATGTATGTCTTGAATTGATATACCTGTATAAATGTTTTCATATGATTATAATACGGATATGAAAATGGAAAGGTGAAACAGAAATGTGAAATGTGTAAAGGTGAGATGGAAATGGAAATGAAAATGATAAATGTGAATGGAATAATGATTTGACAAAAATGGGGAATTGCAACAGTAAGCGTAAGAGGCTGTGTGGAAGTTGCACAGTCCAGCACTTAATATTTCATTTCTGCCCAAGAGTTGCCGAAGGAGGATGTAATGGTAGACCTTCCTCCTGGGGGATGGTGGCAGACCTACCTCCGTCTACCGGTAGTAAAAAGGGACGGGTACGGAGGATGACTGATCATCGTGCCTCACGTATTCGGCAACAGTGAAAATCCCCAAAACTTAAAAGAAAGAATTGATAATGGTTACAGAGTTGTGTACTGAAAAAGGAAAATGGTATGAAATGATGGAATTGTTTTACAGTAAGAAGAGAAACTGATTTTATATTACTTTTACATACAGTTGTTGTATAAAAGGAAATGGAAAGATTATATTGAGAGCTTGATTTTAAATGTTATATTACCTTGAGCTATTATACTAAGATGATGTATTGATTATTATCTGGTTATAGAAGAGAAGTGATATTATATTATCAATAAGTAAGTGATTTCATATTGAATAACCAGCAAGTTTATGTTGGTGTATTACTGCGCAAACAAGATGTGGCTATTTAATTACCTTGTAACGACACCTTTTATATTATATGAGTACATTGTTCAGTTGATATTATTTTCAAACATTATACTTTCCCTATCGAATTTCGTGGTTATAAATGTTCAAGAATGATATTAAGTATCGGTTGAATGTTGGAAACCCATGCACCTGATGGAATATTTTGTTAAAATCTAGTAATAACTTGCTGAGCAATTCTTTCGCTCATACTTGCTTGTTTTCAAATATTAACTTTTCAGTGGAAGGTAGCCGGACGAGGTTATCTGCATGGCTTAGATGAAGCGAGCAGTGTGCCTTATGAAGACGATATGATTTAGAAAGTTTATATCTGGAGTAAGTTATATGTAAGTATACTGATGTGTAATATATATGTTACTTTGCGCCAAATAGTATTAGTTGCTGGTGTACTTCTCAACGAAGTCATACTAGTAGTAAGGAGTTGATTCTTGTTTCTAGCCCTATAACCTAAAAGATGCTTGGTGGTTGGGGTCTCAAATGTTGTAACTCAATTATTAATGGCTACAGATGATTTAATGTAGTTAAACAAGTGATTTGTTATTAAGGTTTTCCGCGTGACGACCAAATCCCTGACCCCGGATTTGGGGGCGTTACAGGTTGGTATCAGAGCTGAGGTTATAGTAAACTAGAAACGAGAGTGAGTAGGAGTGTGTATAGTTATGTGAGAACGTCAGAGCTCATGCAGAGTTCATGTTGGACTACCGGGTGTAGTGCCAATGATTAAGTTAAGATTTGAATGCTATGTTGAAGGATAGGTTGAGATAGAACTCCCTGTGATTATTAATGTCGATGATTGAATCCTTAGTGACTATTACGAGTCGACGATGACGTAAGTTATCAAGCACCTTAGGGTGTGCATGGAAAAGAACAGCTCTGGGATCGAACGATTATCCGTCAGAGGAGCCGACATAAAAGGCATCTGTGGAGACCTTTTGCAATATCCCCATTGGTGAATTTTTGATTACCTCCCAATCTATGAATTATTTGACATCTCTCTAAGAGAGAATTGTGATAAAGGATATATTTCCTCTTCAAAGTTATTTTTACTTGTGTTAAGTCATATTTTGTTTCAATTGTGCCAAGGGCTTTCATTATACTTACCTTCAGGTTTTCGAAGCCCTATCGAATGATATTATTTCAAACTTCCACCTTTCTTCAATAGTGGATAATTCAATGGTGATATAGCACTACTTGCTTGTTGAATACCAGTATCTTTCTGGTTATCCTTTTCTTTGGAAATCGCGCCTTAGAAATTGTTCGATTCTAATCCAAGGTGTCCCTTTGAGAATTAATTGTCAGAAGATGATTGTTATTGACTTGACTTTGAATTGCTTTCATACTTCTCAACTTCCACTGAGACGAACAACCCTATACATATAGGGGCCACAAGGACTATCTGTCTGTGTGATAGAAGTCTGATGGGATGCCATCACTTGTGAGTTGTGAAATACAAGAAGGCTAATTACCTTTAGTAATGTCTTATCAGAGACACACAACGTGAGTTCTTACGATCGTGTTGATCTCTCAGTAAATTCTCTTATTTCCAAGACGGTTTGTTTCAAAACTCATAATCCTATGGTCACCAGTGGGTGACATTTGTCTTGATATGACAGCTATCTTTTTAAAGCTCCATGATTCTGGTTATCTCTAATGAATTTCAAGGGAATGCCAACCAGGTCGGTCAAGTCGAAATTCGCTGATAGAAGTTAGATTCGAATGGAATCGCCAAGAGCATGAGCGAATCGCAAAACGAATAGAATATCAGTGGCGTATCGATAGAATTAGTTTGCTCTCTCTCAAGGATAGTAT
Organism: Kitagawia praeruptora; assembly: GCA_037693485.1. Lineage (NCBI taxonomy): Eukaryota > Viridiplantae > Streptophyta > Magnoliopsida > Apiales > Apiaceae > Kitagawia > Kitagawia praeruptora. Next base: position 128,816,602 of record CM075351.1, read on the forward strand.
GATAATGAAAGTTGGTCGACACATATATGTGAAAGGAATAGTGATGTGTCAGATAGATACCCTATAGTTGAATTGAGTTTTGGAGGAGTTGCTTATGAATGGATGTTGTCTATGGTTTTGCAAAATAAGTATTGATGATGAAAGAGTTAAGGAATCCAAGTAGTGGCCTTAGCTGATTCCGTGGACGGAATCCTTTTAAGGGGGGTAGACTGTAATAACCCAAATTTTCAGAAAATGATTTTAGTATTATTTTAAGAATATTAACGTTTTCCTAAAATGAGGAGGAAATTTTTTTTATTTTATTTTATTGTTCATTATTCCAGTTCAAGGAATTTCAAAAGCGAATTATTTAATTATTGTCTGGTTCAGTATAATTATGAACTATATTATGTGATTATTGTTGGAAGGTGGAATATATGTGAAGTTGTGTTTATGTGTTTATATGATGATTTGTGTGAGTTGTGAAGGCTGATGTATTTTATTTATATTTTTGAAGATTTAAATATATTTAAATAAACTTGCATTTTGATCATCTGTTAATTTTATAAAATTATCGGAGGAATTAAAAATCATGAAATCTTTTATAAAATTATCTTTATAATATTATTTAGTTTTTAAAATGGTTGGGTGAATTAATTTGGATGTTTAGGTATTTTAAAATGATTTTAAGAGTTTTATTGTATTTAAAGGATCAAAACTTTGAAAATTCATATTTAATTCATTTTTGATCCGAAAAATATTTCGAAAATATGTACGTGCTTGTAATTTTATATTCTTGATTTTAAAAATGAAAAGTTTAATTTTCCGAAATTTTTATTTAATTTCGATTTATAAAAGATGTTTATTAGTTTTGTAAGCGAATAAGTAGTGTTTTAATTAGGCCCGAGGAGTATTGTTAGTAGTTAATAAGAGGGAATTGGGCCAAGCCCAATTAGAGAGAAAAACAGACGCAGCCGAGAGAAACAGAGGTCGGGGAGAGAGAAGTGAAATTGGGGGAAAAATTAGGGTTCTAAGAATTGGAATTTGGGGGAATTGAATTGGGGGATATATATATATATATAGATACATACGCGTGTGTGTGTAAGTGGTGTATATGTGCGTGAGTGTGTGCAGCGCGGGGTGTGGTGAAAGACCACCGTGGTTAGCGGTGGTGGCTTGTCCGATGGGTGGTGGTCGCGGGGTGGCGGCGCAGCGTGAGATCGACGTGGAGGAGGTGGAGGACGGGGAAGAAGGCGTGGGTTGATGGTGTGATGTTGAGTGTGAAGGTGCTGGTGTATATATATGCATATGAAGTGTGTGTATATGTGCGTGTATATGTGTGTGCAAGAGGAAAGGGAGACTCCGGTGGCTTGATTTTCGGGTCGTTATCGAAAGGGTATAATTTCTATATTTTTAAATTATGTATTTAATTGTGGTAATTTAATTAGTTGATTGTAATTTTAATTAGTTGTGAAATTGCGAGTTTAATTATTAATTTTCGTGAATTAGTTCGGAGGGTCGATAATTATTAATTATGATTGATGGTATAAAGTACGAGATGATTGTATTAATTTTTGGTGATTTAATTCGAAAGAGGATAATTGTTAGTTGTTAAGTGCAAATTGTTAATTGCTAATTGTTAATTATTATAGCCGAATATTATATGTTAAGAATTATTTGAGTTGGCTAAGTATAGTTACCTTGTGCTAAATGATTATTAGTACTAATTGTTATATGTCGTATATTGTTGGAGTAATATGATGTACTAATTGTAAATAGTGATGTTGGCATTAATTGTGGAGTTTATACGAGTTGACTAAATGGTATAAATCAAGTCTTAGTATTTGTTGAATGTATAATCGTCAATTACTTGGTGTTGGTAAGTATGGGAATACGTGATACATGTTAAATGTTAGAATTTGATAATAATTAGAATTGTGCTAGGGGTTATGAGAAGATCACAAGTTTTTAAATGTCAATATTTAAAGGACTTGTGTAATTCTTTTCGACTAATCCCTAGGGCTTACGAATATCCATGATTAGCTATCACGAGTATAATTAATATACTTGAGTGATGTGATCATTGATATAGCGTAAGTAATAGTTAGTGCTAGGGGTTGTTCCCTAGGGCTTACGAACATCAATGATTGGTTGTCACGTGTATCATTAAAATGCGTGAGAAATACGATCATTGGTGTAGCGTAAGTAGTAGTGTAAATTATTATGTGCTAGGTGCCGCATGTCTGGGCGGGTACTTTTCATTATTTGTTTACTTTTATGTTGCTGCAAGTTGAGGCAGCTTTTATTTTATCAAAAGCAGGGTTATAAATTGTTTTGTTTGGCATGGAGGGGCTGAGCCCATAGTCCGATAAACGAATACTACATGCCGAAATTTTCTAAAAATCCCCTGCATTTTAATTTATTTAACTTATTTGATTTCAAGGGTTCAAAGGTATGATTTGGGTGTTAACTGTTTATGTGTATATGTGTTAAGTGAATTAATTCGAGGGTAATTGTTGTCTCGAGGATTTATGTGCTAAGTGATTTAATTCAAGGATTTATGGGTTTCGAGGATTAATTGTGTTTTGAGGATTATTTATAAACTTAATTTTGTCATAGAATGACACTAGTATTATAATTGTATATGTTAAGTGAAGTTGACTAAATATGTTATTTGCATTAATTGGTATTTGAGTAGTCAGTTATAGGGATAACAACTATAGTACGACTTTAGGTGACTCAGTGGTAATTCTGAATTGTGCCTACTCGAAATACGAGGTTAGACTGACGCGTGATCGTAACTATTTCGGTACCATTAGGGCGTGATCAAGTGGAGCAACGTGTATCAAAAAGGAAGGATTTAGGCGTCGTGTAAAGTTCATGGAACTACTTGGGCGAAACGCCAAGGATTTATTCGCGCTGTTCCGTTAGGTGCTAAGGACCAGAGGCAAGTTTATTTATACATACTCTATCGTTCAGAGTATATTTATTTTGAAATATATGAAATGTGTAGAATAAGACCTCAGTCCATATTTGCAAGATTTCTTCTATCTTTATCTTGATAAATTGTTTACTTTTAAGTAAAATGGTTTGACTGGAAATATATGTGATATGGAGAGAGTGATATACTATAAGGAGTAAAGTGATATGGGGAGGAGTGGTATCAGTTATTATATAAAGTTATTTTATAATATTACAGTTATGTGTAAATTGAGGATCTTTGAGTTCTAAACCCTGTCAGACGTTATTAATAAATATTTTGTTAGCTAAGGGGACAAGGGTTGATGTTTACAGATTTTCTTAAAAAGGGATTTCCATGTAAAGTATTTTAGTTGGTGTATTTTAAAGGTATTGATATATGAATGGAAAAGTGGAAGGGTTTATCTTGAGAGGTATATTTTCGAAAACCCGGGCAAAGATTTTAGAAAGAATTTCGCAATAATTAACCTAATGGCAACATCACCAATAAACTAGTGTTTATTTAATTATTAGATACCTCTCGAAGCATCTACTAATTAAATAAACCTTATTCGTCTAATTAAATTTATTTAATTAGATGAATATTATTTTTAAAATGTTTTCTTAAAATTGCTTTGTTCCGGAATAATAATAAAGATATTTCGATGGTTATAAATGATACATTTTTGGTTAAAAATATCTGGAATGATATCGATAATTATTACTTTAAGGGTTATTTAATTTAATGAATATTAATTATAATATTCATTTAAGAAGGGATTATTAAATAGTTATTCTTTAGATATTTTAAGTGTTTAAGGATGATTAAATATTGTTAAAAGGTTATTTTAAGGAATATCATAATGAAATAAATGTATGTCTTGAATTGATATACCTGTATAAATGTTTTCATATGATTATAATACGGATATGAAAATGGAAAGGTGAAACAGAAATGTGAAATGTGTAAAGGTGAGATGGAAATGGAAATGAAAATGATAAATGTGAATGGAATAATGATTTGACAAAAATGGGGAATTGCAACAGTAAGCGTAAGAGGCTGTGTGGAAGTTGCACAGTCCAGCACTTAATATTTCATTTCGGCCCAAGAGTTGCCGAAGGAGGATGTAATGGTAGACCTTCCTCCTGGGGGATGGTGGCAGACCTACCTCCGTCTACCGGTAGTAAAAAGGGACGGGTACGGAGGATGACTGATCATCGTGCCTCACGTATTCGGCAACAGTGAAAATCCCCAAAACTTAAAAGAAAGAATTGATAATGGTTACAGAGTTGTGTACTGAAAAAGGAAAATGGTATGAAATGATGGAATTGTTTTACAGTAAGAAGAGAAACTGATTTTATATTACTTTTACATACAGTTGTTGTATAAAAGGAAATGGAAAGATTATATTGAGAGCTTGATTTTAAATGTTATATTACCTTGAGCTATTATACTAAGATGATGTATTGATTATTATCTGGTTATAGAAGAGAAGTGATATTATATTATCAATAAGTAAGTGATTTCATATTGAATAACCAGCAAGTTTATGTTGGTGTATTACTGCGCAAACAAGATGTGGCTATTTAATTACCTTGTAACGACACCTTTTATATTATATGAGTACATTGTTCAGTTGATATTATTTTCAAACATTATACTTTCCCTATCGAATTTCGTGGTTATAAATGTTCAAGAATGATATTAAGTATCGGTTGAATGTTGGAAACCCATGCACCTGATGGAATATTTTGTTAAAATCTAGTAATAACTTGCTGAGAAATTCTTTCGCTCATACTTGCTTGTTTTCAAATATTAACTTTTCAGTGGAAGGTAGCCGGACGAGGTTATCTGCATGGCTTAGATGAAGCGAGCAGTGTGCCTTATGAAGACGATATGATTTAGAAAGTTTATATCTGGAGTAAGTTATATGTAAGTATACTGATGTGTAATATATATGTTACTTTGCGCCAAATAGTATTAGTTGCTGGTGTACTTCTCAACGAAGTCATACTTGTAGTAAGGAGTTGATTCTTGTTTCTAGCCCTATAACCTAAAAGATGCTTGGTGGTTGGGGTCTCAAATGTTGTAACTCAATTATTAATGGCTACAGATGATTTAATGTGGTTAAACAAGTGATTTGTTATTAAGGTTTTCCGCGTGACGACCAAATCCCTGACCCCGGATTTGGGGGCGTTACATGTAAGTATTGTGTAAGTCATTGTGAGGATTTTGTGTGTGTGGTTGGTGATGATGAGAGGGAGGCCGAGAGAGAGATTGAGAGAAAGAGAGAGAGGCCGAGAGAGAGAAGAGAAGAGAGGGAGAGGGAGAAGCAGAGAGAGAGTGAGAGAAAGAGAGAGAGGCCGAGAGAGAGAAGAAAAGAGAGGGAGAAGCCGAGAGAGTGAGAGAGAGAGAGAGAGAGAGAGAGGCCGAGAGAGAGAAGAGAAAGAGAGAGCCGAGAGGAATGAGGAAGGAGAAGAAGAGAGATTGTGGTGAAGTTGTGTGAATTCTTGAGAATTAATTCCTTGAATCTTATGTGAGTTACTTGATTTAATTGTTACATGAGTTAATTGTTTACATGGTTATTGCTATGTGAATTTGAATATTGGATTGTATAATGAGTCGTCGTGGAGATAGTAGCTTGACTTCGAGTTCCTTGATGGTTAGTAGTAGTAGTCGATATTGATGGAGTTGTAGGCATTGGTAGTGTATTGTGATTGTCTTGTGTTGTTTGAGCCGGTTGTAATCCGGTATGGTTTGACGACTATAAAAAGGAGATGCCGCCGAAATTTCTAAAAATACAATAAAACGATTTCCAAAACCCTAAGGCACATCTCCAATGTTAAGTCATAGTGTCATTATAGTAATATGTCATACTACATTATATGTCAGGTGATTTACGTGCTATGTGACCTATGTGATTACATGTATATAAACATATATGTGTATATAGTTAAAAAGTTATCGATGGGGCGTTAGCATTATTAGGATTGTCTTGTGGTATGTAAACTAATGAGGGGAAAATAAGATATTGTTTATTATTATTATTATAGGTCCGAGTAGGAGGCCTGGCAAAGAGCCGATTGAAGAGGACGCTATCTAGTGCAAACTCGTGATTTAAGGCAACTGTACTATTCTACCTTGTTGTTACCATATGATGAATGCCATGAGTATCGAATTGTTAAGTTGTCACAAATTAGTACCATATTCTTTCCGGCCTTATTATTATCGTACTCCATGTGATTGATTTCATACCCTTGAACTTGAATTAACTTGTTAATCGATAATCATATTACTTGGAAACCTTTCGTACTTTCTTGAATTCTTGAATCCTTGAATTAACTACATAAATACCCTCATGCATGATGAATTCTTTTTCTATCCTAAAACACTTATTGATTCTTGACTTATTTTCTTGACTTAACCAAAGTACTCTAAATAGAATCCCAACTTCCAATAATCCGAAATGATTGACTTTCTTCACTTGACCTTGTCATTTATTCGAAATATGAAAATTGTAATAACCCGGATTTTTCAAGAAATGATTTTATTATTATTTCAATAATAATAATGTTTTCCTAAAATGTGGAGGAATTTTTTTTTAATTTTTTTTTTATTTAATTATTTAATTATTTTCGGTTAAGTGGAACCTGGTCCTCCTTTTTAAAATTTTATTGACCGAATAGATATCTCGAGTCAATAGTTTATTCGAGCAAAGATTTAATTTTTGGAGTGTGGAATTATTTAGTAAAGATTTTATTATAAATTACTAAATAATTTAGAGATTTTAAAATCCTTAAAAAATGATTGTTTTAATTATTTGGGGAATTGCAGAAATTACTTGATTAATATATAAAATCAAGAATTTGAGATTTTACTAAAACAATAGTGTTTGTAGTATTTTTATAAAGCCCTGTAAATTGTGAATTATGAATCACAATTATTATTTTTATAAATTATTAATATTTGTAAAATGCATATCAATTTAGAAAATTTAGATTTAATTCTATTTCTTTCTCCGAAAACCTTTAAAAATATTCTAGTATTTAATTTTGCTAGAAATTTTATTTTTACAAATTAGATTTATTAGTTTAAAATATTATTTAAGGTGTATAGTAATTAAATGTATTGCTTTTAAATAGTGTTGGGCCAAGCCCATTAGGTTAAAAGAGGAAACCCAGCACACATATACACACAGAAACACACACAGCGGCGGCACATACACACACGGAGAAAAACAAATCGGGGGTGGGGGAGAGAAACATCGGAGTTAGAGATTGGGGGTTTTCATTTTTACCACTCAATTAGCTAATATACATACATATATATGTATATAATCGTATGTATATAAGTGTGTGTGTGTGGGTATGAGGTAGTTGTGCACGGATGAGGAAGGCAGCGGAGGCCGGAGCTCGCCGGAGTTAGCAGGCGGCGACGGGAGGCTGGTAGTGGCAGTAGCTTGACATGGAGAAGAGAGGGGCTGGAGAGATTTGTGCAGAGAGATAGAGAGAGAGAGAGAGAGAGAGAGAGAGAGAGATGGCAGGGGAGAGGGAGAGAGATGGTGGGGTTGTTCGATGGTCACCGGAAAACGGTATAATTTCGCGTGTTAATTATTTAATGTTCGTATTAATTAGTTGTAAAATTTCGATATAGATTAATTGTTGTAATTTAATTAGTTTAAATTTTGAGATTATTGTTGTGATTAAATTAGATTTAATTTGTGAGTTTAATGTGTCAATTTTCGTGGTTTAATTAAATTTCCGAGATTTAATTCGGAAGGTATGTTTGTAATTATAATTGTTGAGTTTAATTATGAGTCCGATTAAAGGTTCGGGTTAGTGATTGTTAATTGTAAAATTGCTAATTGCTAATTGTTAATTGTTAGTGAGAAATTATTAATTGTCGGATAATATATTCGGGTTAGTTGTCAAGTAATTGTTAAGTGCTAATTGCTAATTGTTAGTTTCCAATTGAAATTGTTAATTGCTAAGTGTTAAGTGCTAATTGTTATCGCCAGGTAATGTAGTCATAAGAGTTGGATAACTTGTAAATGTCTACGTGCTAAATGGTATGAATTAAGTTATAGTATATGTTGATAGTATAAGTGCCAACTACGTGGTGTTGGCTTAAATGTGGATAAACCTAGTTTACTTTCCTTACATGTTGAGGTGCCGCATGTCTGGGCGGGTACTTTTCCTTATGTGCTAGTTGCCGCAAGTCTGGGCGGGTACTTTTCCTTATGTGCTAGTTGCCGCATGTCTGGGCGGGTACTTTTCTTACTTGTTTACTTTGCTGCAAGTTGAGGCAGCTTTATTTTTATTTAAAACAGGGTTGAAATGTTTTGATTGGCATGGAGGGGCTGTGCCCATAGTCCGATAAACGAATACCTCATGCCCAAATTTTCTGAAAATCCCCTGCAATCAAATTTATTTAATTTAGTTAAATACAATGGTCTAGAAGCATGAAATGGATATTAATTGTTATGTGAATATGTGCTAAGTGGACTATCCGAGGGTTAATGGTTGCTCCGAGGATTATGTGCTAATTCGAGGATTAAATGTGTCTTGAAGATTAAATGAGTACTATGAGCCTTTATCGAGGACTAAGTATGTTTTGAGGATTACATATTAATTAAGTTGTCATAGAATTTCAATGGTATTATAGTTGTGTATGTTAAGTAAAATTGATTAAGTGGTATGGTTTGGGGTGGTTAGCACCAGGAAATTTTCCTTTAAAAAGGGGACTCTTCCATGTCTATTCTTTACTAAATGTGTTATGTGTATTAATTGGTATTTGAGTAGTCAACTATAGGGATAATAACTATAGTACGACTTTAGGTGACTTAGTGGTAATTCTGAGTTTTGTCTACTCGAGATACGAGGTTGGACTGACACGTACTCGTAACTATTTCAGTACCATTAGGGTATAATCAAGTGGATCGACGTACATCAAAAAGGGAAGATCGAGGCATCGTATAAAGAAAGGTAAACTACCTCCATGGAAATGCTTGGGCGAGTTGCGAAGGATTTATTCGCGGGTTCTATTTTCTGCTAAGGACTAGAGGCAAGTTTATTTATGCATACTCTATCGTTCAGAGTATCGGTATTTTCGAATATATGAAATGTGTGGACTAGATTTAAATCCATAGTTGCAAGTTTTCCAATCATGTGCTTACTCATCAAAACCAATATATTTTTGGGCTTTGCTAATGTTATTAAATTCTGCTTATGCCAATTGTCAAAATCCCATGACTTAAAAAGTTGTCGATGGAGATCGATATTTTATGACTCACCTCCCCTTAATCTCTATCTTGTTTATAGAATATTGCAAATATTATATTTGAGTTATTTTCGAGTAAGAATATCTGGAAGGATAGGGATGGATGCTATTTGGAAAAGTTAGTTAATTCGACGAGTATTATTTATCCTATTCATTTAAAAAGGATTTTCACATGTAGCATTTACTCCTTATTGACCGAGAGTCAGTGGTAATTATTTTGATAAATTACTTAAAGTCCGGGAATTGCCGGAGAGTTAATGTCTTGGTTTTGATTAGAAATATCCCAAGAGTTACATTTGGGTCTTTTGAGTTTATTACTTATTTCGATATAAGTAGTAAAAATTATTTGAATATTCACTATATTAGCGGTTATTAATTTAAATTTTCCTTTAATAAGGGGCTATTGAATATTTTTATTCAATAATATTATGTATTTATTTATTAAATAGCCTAAGTGTTTTAAAGGGTATAAAATGTTATTGGAAGGTTATCTAAAGACTTTCATAGTTATTAAAATATTATAGTTTGATTCTATCTATGCAAGTATCAAAACCTATACTTTGTAATATTACTTGATACTTCCTTGCCAGATATATTGTTACACAGTTTTGCGATAATCTTATTTTCCGGTTAAAATAGATTTGACCTTTGAAACACATGTAATATTTTGAGTTAGGTATTTTATGAACCGGTATACCTTGTAGCTCTAGATATAAGAGCATATTTATTGTTTCGACTCTAAACCGGGGGTCAGTATTTTCCATTATAAAAATAGTCGTGGAAACCCGGAGGGATTCCAGCGGCAAAGTACTAATGTTGAGGAATACTATTCATAAACACGAATTATATTTCCAGAAAGTATTAATTATTTGGAAATGATTTGAGGAATGTTATTTATAAACATTATTATATTTCCATGAAATATTAATTACTTGGAAACCATTCAAGGATTATTATTTGAATATGATGTCATTCGAGGAATTGTATTTGCCTTCTATATCTTTCGAGGAATCTTATTTGAGTATTATCTCAGTTGAGAAATACCATAGGAATATTATTTCTGTTAAATATGCTATTGGGAGGTATAACTGTTTTCAAAAGTATATTATGATACTTGATTACGATTTGGTAATTGGCTTATAAGCTAGATATGAGATATTAGTTATAAGCCGGGTTTGGCAAAGGCCCTTAGTGAAGGGCGTATGACTCAAATTCCTTAAAGATAGATCGGGAGTCAGTACTTCTTGATATATAGTGATTATTTTCAGAGGAAAATATTTAAGTAGATATTTTCCGTTATTTATTTAATTAATATTATTTTAAATATTAATTTGAGATGATTACGTAATGAACATTATTTTGAATATTCATTCGAGATTATTTAGTAAAGGAATATTATTTTAAATATTCGTTTTAACTTTATTTAATGAATATCATCTTTAATATTCACTCAGGGTCGATTTACTCATCGAATATTATATTGAATATTCCTTAAGGATTTAATTAAGTTAAATAATGAATGATAATTCGGATATTCATTCGATCATTATTTATTTAATCAATATCTTTTCGAATATCCAGTTGAGCAATATCTTATATTAAGATTATTTCTTCAATATTTTTGACTTAATAAATATTCTTTGGAATATTTATTTAATTCTTCTAACTCGTTTCAAGAATGATTTACTTCGTTCAAATGCTATTTCCGACCTCCAAATATTATGTAAACTATTTTGGAATCTTATTATTGATAATATTATCAAGAAAGGTTCTTAAGATTCCATTCTTCATTTAATTCTGTCCGTTAAATTATAAGGGACTCCTTCTCGAGAAATGTTATTTATCTTGATGACTTCCTGGTCATAATTTCTTTGAAACTATTCTTTTCATTTGCAACTGGGTTGCTATGAGTCATTGAATCTTGCGTACCCACTCATCATTCGAGGGGTAGTATTGACGAAGCAAGTTTATATCCATTAACAAGCATCAGCTTGGGAAATATTGGTGAATTTTCCTTTCCAACTAGATACGACTACTTTGTGAAGTCTTATCAACAAGCATTATACTTGGGGAAAGGGGGACGAACTTTACGTTTCAGAGTCATGGATGTTATTCGAACTAGGAGACGCGTAAGTGGCCGAGTGGCGCCGGTCCAGCAACTAATGGCCCAACCGTTGGCCGGGGGGTTCCAGAGGGCGGGCGATCCGTCGGTGCTTCCTTCTACATGTAGAGAACAAATGATGGGGAGCATGACATGCGACTGATCATCGTAAATGTTGTGGCTCCTGGCGCGGCAAGCTCCCGTATTAGTTCATCTTCCAAATTGGGAAATTTTCTGCAAAACTATCATTGTTGGCAGGGCTGAAAAGTGTTTGAACTGGAATTGCAATATTCTTCCTGCAAATTCCTTTATTATGGAAATTGATAATATCTGGCTTATCTTTGTCATAGCAGATATTTCCATGAAATAATTATATAATTTGAGTTACCTTGCAACTTCATCCTTTATCTTATAATTAATGACTCTGTTGATACCTTACATAACATGAGTTGTGATAAGGAGGTTTTTGATATTGGATTACCTTATAACTTCATCTTTTAAGGTATATGTTGATATTCTGCATATATTCTATATAGCAGATATTTTGTGGAAATTTTATATTGAACTATCTTATAACTTCATCTTTTGCAATATACTAGCACTATGTTCGTCAATGCATGGCATACAGTTTCAAAGATATTTTAGAACTATTGTTATATTGCGGAGGTACAGTATCTTGATCTATCAAGTGTTTTGGCGAAATGATATACATTCATATAAATATTTTCAAGCTTGAGAAGTATTGATTTGGTACTTTATAAATGGTTCGTTCCAAAAATCTTGGCTCTTTTACCATCAGTTACCTCTGAGGCTTAAACTTATCAAGTGGTTAAAGAAATTATATCCCATACAGAATATTGAACTGTAGGGCGTTGTGATAAAAATGGTATACTTATATGTATATAATTTTAGACTTGTGGAATACTAAAAAGGGGATCTTTTCATAGTTTGGTTTCTGTTTGATGAAACCACTTGTAGTAGCAGTATACTGAACTGCATATTTTGAAGAGTTTTATTAAAGGTTATTGGGACTACAACTTATACCATTTTGCTAAGGTATGAAGCTTACTATGGTTAGCATAATCCCGGGTTGTTCATTTGACGCTATTTCAAATGTTATACTTTCCTTAATGAAATTCCATAGTTAAATGTTTCAGAAATGATATTAAATATCGTTAAATATTGAATACCCTTGTGCGTATTGATATATATATTGTGAAGTTCTATTATTAGCTTACTGAGCAATTCTTTCGCTCATTCTTGCTTGTTTCAAATATTAACCTTTCAGAGAAAGATAGTTGGTTGACTTATCTGCATGGCTCAGAAGAAGCAGGCAGTACGCCATTATGAAGATGATATGATCCAGAAAAGCTATAGCTGGAGTAAGTTATATGTAGGTAAATTGATGTGTATTATATATTACTTTGTACTGAGTAGTACTAGTTGCTGGTGTACTTCCCAACGAAGCTATACTAGTAGTATAAGATTTGTAAGACATAGTGCGATGTAATAGAATGGATGTAATGAAGATGTAAATATTTTAGTTCTTGTTTCTAGCCCTATGACCTAAAAGATGCTTGGTGGTCGGGGTCGCAGAGTTATATTTCAGTTTTAATGATTACAGATGGTTTAATGTCGTTAAACAGGTAATTTGACATTGAGGATTTCCGCGTAGCTACCAAATCCTTGACCCAGGATTTGGGGGTGTTACAGAAATGGTATCAGAGCTTAGGTTATAGTAAACTAGAAATGAGAGTGAGTAGGAGTGTGTATAGTTATGTGAGAACGTCAGAACTCATATAGAGTTCTCGTTGGACTATTGGATATAGTACCAATGATTAAGTTAAGATTGGAAGGCTATGTCAAGGAATATGTGGATACAGACTTCACTTCTTGTGGTGATGAATGTCTGCTAAAGGATTCCTAGAGAGAAGTATGGGTTGGCGAGGGCATAGATCGCCCGAGACCTGAAATAAAGATGATTTTAGGGGATTCATTGAAACAGTTATGTATTCTCCGAACTATAAGAAATTTCAATATGATGATGAAGGATAGAAAGTTGGCATATGGTATTATGACATTGATGTGCTGAGATTGTACTCGTACTGTTAAAAATTCCGAAAGGGAAGCAAAACAAGATCACTATGAAAGATTATAAGTCGAAGTGCGGGTATTTAAACCTTCTCGAGCTTAATAGAGTTTGAGGTAATATTATGAATAGATTGATGGACAGACACCGATCGTTTCGATTGATTATAAAAGTAAAATGGTGAAGATGAGGTTGGTCAATAAAGATGAAATATGTTTTAAGAACCAAGACGGACTGAGAAAGTCTGAGAAAGACTAGTGCGAAGGTTGTTATGCCGAAAAGGGAAAAGCTTAAGTAGCACATGGAATTGTCATGAGGACAGGAACATGTGGTATAAATACGGTTATAATGGTGACTGGATCTAAGTACGTATCTCCAGCAATGTTTCGGAATATCGCCCATTCGACATGTGGAATTCGTCGTTGCTAAGGGCGACACCGGTATCGAAGTCTTCTCAAAGAATAGAACGCTTGCGTGAGATGCTTGCGCCGAGTCGAATAGAACTCCTTAATATCGTAAAATGCCGATGGTTGAATCTTTAGCGACTATTACGAGTCGACGATGACGTCGGTTATCGAGCACCTTAGGGTGTGCGTGGAAAAGAAGAGCGCTACAATCGAAGAATTATCCGTCAGAGGAGCCGACATGAAAGGCATCCGTGGAGACCTTGGCATTACCCTCCCCATTTATGAATCATTTTGATTACTTCCCCAATCTGTGAATTATTTGATGTCTCCCCATTTGCAAATTATTTTGATTACCTCCCTAGTCTATGATCTATCTTGACATCTCTCCAAGAGAGAATTTTGATAGAGAATATACTCCCTCTTCGAAGTTGTTCTTCAATACTCGTGTTAAACCATATTTAATTTCGATTATGCCAGAAGTTGTCATTATTCCTACCTTCAGATTTCGGAAGCCCTGTCGAATGATGTTATTTCAAACTTCCACTTTCCTCCAATAGTGGATGATTCTATGGTGATATAGCACCACTTGATTATTGAATACCAGTATCTTTCTGGTTATCCTTTTCTTTGGAAATCACACCTTTGGAATCCATTCAATTCAACTCCAAGGTGTCCCTTGAGAATTAATTGTCAAAATACGATAATTATTAACTTGACTTTGAATTGCTTTCATACTTCTCAACTCCCACTGAGACGAACAACCCTATACATATAGGGGCCACATGGACTGTCTGTCTATGTGATAGAAGTCTGATGGGACGCCATCACTTGTGAGTTGTGAAATACAAGAAGGCTAATTACCTTTAGTAATGTCTTAACTGAGACACGCAACGTGAGTTCTTATGATCATATTGATCTCTCAGTAAATTCTCTTATCTCAAATAGGGTTTACTTTAACACTAATGACCTTATAATCTCCAATGTGTGGCAATAGCCTTGATATGACAGCTATCTTTTCAAAGCTCCATAATTCTTGTTATCTCTAATACATTCAAGGGGATGCCAACCAAGTCGGCCAAGTCAAAACTCGCTGATAAAAACTAGATTTGCAACGAAATCGCCAAGAGCTAGAGCGAATCCCAAGACTAATAGAATATCAGTGACGTATCAATAGACTTAGTTAATTCTTTCTCTCTCAATGATATTATGTTAATGGAATTAGTGTATTCTCTCTCCCAAGAGTGTTATGTTAATAGAATCAGTGAACTCTCTCTCTCAAGGATTGTATGATAACGGAAAGTTGGTCAAGACAGATGTGTGAAAGGAATAACATGGTAAGACTCCAATGACAACTGTGTCAAATAGAGATCCTATGGTTGGATTGAGGTTTCGGAGAAGTTATTTACAAATGGACACTATCTCCGGTTTGGCAGAATAAGTGTTGATGATGAAAGAGTAAGGAATCCCAGTAGTGGCCTTAGCTGATTCCGTGGACGGAATCCTTTTAAGGAGGGTAGACTGTAATAACCCGGATTTTTCAAGAAATGATTTTATTATTATTTCAATAATAATAATGTTTTCCTAAAATGAGGAGGAATTTTTTTTTATTTTTTTTATTTAATTATTTAATTATTTTCGGTTAAGTGGAACCTGGTCCTCCTTTTTAAAATTTTATTGACCGAGTAGATATCTCGAGTCAATAGTTTATTTGAGCAAAGATTTAATTTTTGGAGTGTGGAATTATTTAGTAAAGATTTTATTATAAATTACTAAATAATTTAGAGATTTTAAAATCCTTAGAAAATGATTGTTTTAATTATTTGGGGAATTGCAGAAATTACTTGATTAATATATAAAATCAAGAATTTGAGATTTTACTAAAACAATAGTGTTTGTAGTATTTTTATAAAGCCATGTAAATTGTGAATTATGAATCACAATTATTATTTTTATGAATTGTTTTTATAAATTATTAATATTTGTAAAATGCATATCAATTTAGAAAATTTAGATTTAATTCTATTTCTTTCTTCGAAAACCTTTAAAAATATTCTAGTATTTAATTTTGCTAGAAATTTTATTTTTACAAATTAGATTTATTAGTTTAAAATATTATTTAAGGTGTGTAGTAATTAAATGTATTGCTTTTAAATAGTGTTGGGCCAAGCCCATTAGGTTAAAAGAGGAAACCCAGCACACATATACACACAGAAACACACACAGCGGCGGCACATACACACATGGAGAAAAACAAATCGGGGGTGGGGGAGAGAAACATCGGAGTTAGAGATTGGGGGTTTTCATTTTTACCACTCAATTAGCTAATATACATACATATATATGTATATAATCGTATGTATATAAGTGTGTGTGTGTGGGTATGAGGTAGTTGTGCACGGATGAGGAAGGCAGCGGAGGCCGGAGCTCGCCGGAGTTAGCAGGCGGCGACGGGAGGCTGGTAGTGGCAGTAGCTTGACGTGGAGAAGAGAGGGGCTGGAGAGATTTGTGCAGAGAGAGAGAGAGAGAGAGAGAGAGAGATGACAGGAGAGAGGGAGAGAGATGGTGGGGTTGTTCGATGGTCACCGGAAAACGGTATAATTTCGCGTGTTAATTATTTAATGTTCGTATTAATTAGTTGTAAAATTTCAATATAGATTAATTGTTGTAATTTAATTAGTTTAAATTGTGAGATTATTGTTGTGATTAAATTAGATTTAATTTGTGAGTTTAATGTGTCAATTTTCGTGGTTTAATTAAATTTCCGAGATTTAATTCGGAAGGTATGTTTGTAATTATAATTGTTGAGTTTAATTATGAGTCCGATTAAAGGTTCGGGTTAGTGATTGTTAATTGTTAAATTGCTAATTGTTAATTGTTAATTGTTAGTGAGAAATTATTAATTGTCGGATAATATATTCGGGTTAGTTGTCAAGTAATTGTTAAGTGCTAATTGCTAATTGTTAGTTTCCAATTGAAATTGTTAATTGCTAAGTGTTAAGTGCTAATTGTTATCGCCAGGTAATGTAGTCATAAGAGTTGGATAACTTGTAAATGTCTACGTGCTAAATGGTATGAATCAAGTTATAGTATATGTTGATAGTATAAGTGCCAACTACGTGGTGTTGGCTTAAATGTGGATAAACCTAGTTTACTTTCCTTACATGTTGAGGTGCCGCATGTCTGGGCGGGTACTTTTCCTTATGTGCTAGTTGCCGCAAGTCTGGGCGGGTACTTTTCCTTATGTGCTAGTTGCCGCATGTCTGGGCGGGTACTTTTCTTACTTGTTTACTTTGCTGCAAGTTGAGGCAGCTTTATTTTTATTTAAAACAAGGTTGAAATGTTTTGATTGGCATGGAGGGGCTGTGCCCATAGTCCGATAAACGAATACCTCATGCCCAAATTTTCTGAAAATCCCCTGCAATCAAATTTATTTAATTTAGTTAAATACAATGGTCTAGAAGCATGAAATGGATATTAATTGTTATGTGAATATGTGCTAAGTGGACTATCCGAGGGTTAATGGTTGCTCCGAGGATTATGTGCTAATTCGAGGATTAAATGTGTCTTGAAGATAAATGAGTATTATGAGCCTTTATCGAGGACTAAGTATGTTTTGAGGATTACATATTAATTAAGTTGTCATAGAATTTCAATTGTATTATAGTTGTGTATGTTAAGTAAAATTGATTAAGTGGTATGGTTTGGGGTGGTTAGCACCAGGAAATTTTCCTTTAAAAAGGGGACTCTTCCATGTCTATTCTTTACTAAATGTGTTATGTGTATTAATTGGTATTTGAGTAGTCAACTATAGGGATAATAACTATAGTACGATTTTAGGTGACTTAGTGGTAATTCTGAGTTTTGTCTACTTGAGATACGAGGTTGGACTGACACGTACTCGTAACTATTTCAGTACCATTAGGGTATAATCAAGTGGATCGACGTACATCAAAAAGGGAAGATCGAGGCGTCGTATAAAGAAAGGTAAACTACCTCCATGGAAATGCTTGGGCGAGTTGCGAAGGATTTATTCGCGGGTTCTATTTTCTGCTAAGGACTAGAGGAAAGTTTATTTATGCATACTCTATCGTTCAGAGTATCGGTATTTTCGAATATATGAAATGTGTGGACTAGATTTAAATCCATAGTTGCAAGTTTTCCAATCATGTGCTTACTCATCAAAACCAGTATATTTTTGGGCTTTGCTAATGTTATTAAATTCTGCTTATGCCAATTGTCAAAATCCCATGACTTAAAAAGTTGTCGATGGAGATCGATATTTTATGACTCACCTCCCCTTAATCTGTATCTTGTTTATAGAATATTGCAAATATTAAATTTGAGTTATTTTCGAGTAAGAATATCTGGAAGGATAGGGATGGATGCTATTTGGAAAAGTTAGTTAATTCGACGAGTATTATTTATCCTATTCATTTAAAAAGGATTTTCACATGTAGCATTTACTCCTTATTGACCGAGAGTCAGTGGTAATTATTTTGATAAATTACTTAAAGTCCGGGAATTGCCGGAGAGTTAATGTCTTGGTTTTGATTAGAAATATCCCAAGAGCTACATTTGGGTCTTTTGAGTTTATTACTTATTTCGATATAAGTAGTAAAAATTATTTGAATATTCACTATATTAGCGGTTATTAATTTAAATTTTCCTTTAATAAGGGGCTATTGAATATTTTTATTCAATAATATTATGTATTTATTTATTAAATAGCCTAAGTGTTTTAAAGGGTATAAAATGTTATTGGAAGGTTATCTAAAGACTTTCATAGTTATTAAAATATTATAGTTTGATTCTATCTATGCAAGTATCAAAACCTATACTTTGTAATATTACTTGATACTGCCTTGCCAGATATATTGTTACACAGTTTTGCGATAATCTTATTTTTCGGTTAAAATAGATTTGACCTTTGAAACACAAGTAATATTTTGAGTTAGGTATTTTATGAACCGGTATACCTTGTAGCTCTAGATATAAGAGCATATTTATTGTTTCGACTCTAAACCGGGGGTCGGTATTTTCCATTATAAAAATAGTCGTGGAAACCCAGAGGGATTCCAGCGGCAAAGTACTAATGTTGAGGAATACTATTCATAAACACGAATTATATTTCCAGAAAGTATTAATTATTTGGAAATGATTTGAGGAATGTTATTTATAAACATTATTATATTTCCATGAAATATTAATTACTTGGAAACCATTCAAGGATTATTATTTGAATATGATGTCATTCGAGGAATTGTATTTGCCTTCTATATCTTTCGAGGAATCTTATTTGAGTATTATCTCAGTTGAGAAATACCATAGGAATATTATTTCTGTTAAATATGCTATTGGGAGGTATAACTGTTTTCAAAAGTATATTATGATACTTGATTACGATTTGGTAATTGGCTTATAAGCTAGATATGAGATATTAGTTATAAGCCGGGTTTGGCAAAGGCCCTTAGTGAAGGGCGTATGACTCAAATTCCTTAAAGATAGATCGGGAGTCAGTACTTCTTGATATATAGTGATTATTTTCAGAGGAAAATATTTAAGTAGATATTTTCCGTTATTTATTTAATTAATATTATTTTAAATATTAATTTGAGATGATTACGTAATGAACATTATTTTGAATATTCATTCGAGATTATTTAGTAAAGGAATATTATTTTAAATATTCGTTTTAACTTTATTTAATGAATATCATCTTTAATATTCACTCAGGGTCGATTTACTCATCGAATATTATATTGAATATTCCTTAAGGATTTAATTAAGTTAAATAATGAATGATAATTCGGATATTCATTCGATCATTATTTATTTAATCAATATCTTTTCGAATATCCAGTTGAGCAATATCTTATATTAAGATTATTCCTTCAATATTTTTGACTTAATAAATATTTTTTGGAATATTTATTTAATTCTTCTAACTCGTTTCAAGAATGATTTACTTCGTTCAAATGCTATTTCCGACCTCCAAATATTATGTAAACTATTTTGGAATCTTATTATTGATAATATTATCAAGAAAGGTTCTTAAGATTCCATTCTTCATTTAATTCTGTCCGTTAAATTATAAGGGACTCCTTCTCGAGAAATGTTATTTATCTTGATGACTTCCTGGTCATAATTTCTTTGAAACTATTCTTTTCATTTGCAACTGGGTTGCTATGAGTCATTGAATCTTGCGTACCCACTCATCATTCGAGGGGTAGTATTGACGAAGCAAGTTTATATCCATTAACAAGCATCAGCTTGGGAAATATTGGTGAATTTTCCTTTCCAACTAGATACGACTACTTTGTGAAGTCTTATCAACAAGCATTATACTTGGGGAAAGGGGGACGAACTTTACGTTTCAGAGTCATGGATGTTATTCGAACTAGGAGACGCGTAAGTGGCCGAGTGGCGCCGGTCCAGCAACTAATGGCCCAACCGTTGGCCGGGGGGTTCCAGAGGGCGGGCGATCCGTCGGTGCTTCCTTCTACATGTAGAGAACAAATGATGGGGAGCATGACATGCGACTGATCATCGTAAATGTTGTGGCTCCTGGCGCGGCAAGCTCCCGTATTAGTTCATCTTCCAAATTGGGAAATTTTCTGCAAAACTATCATTGTTGGCAGGGCTGAAAAGTGTTTGAACTGGAATTGCAATATTCTTCCTGCAAATTCCTTTATTATGGAAATTGATAATATCTGGCTTATCTTTGTCATAGCAGATATTTCCATGAAATAATTATATAATTTGAGTTACCTTGCAACTTCATCCTTTATCTTATAATTAATGACTCTGTTGATACCTTACATAACATGAGTTGTGATAAGGAGGTTTTTGATATTGGATTACCTTATAACTTCATCTTTTAAGGTATATGTTGATATTCTGCATATATTCTATATAGCAGATATTTTGTGGAAATTTTATATTGAACTATCTTATAACTTCATCTTTTGCAATATACTAGCACTATGTTCGTCAATGCATGGCATACAGTTTCAAAGATATTTTAGAACTGTTGTTATATTGCGGAGGTACAGTATCTTGATCTATCAAGTGTTTTGGCAAAATGATATACATTCATATAAATATTTTCAAGCTTGAGAAGTATTGATTTGGTACCTTATAAATGGTTCGTTCCAAAAATCTTGGCTCTTTTACCATCAGTTACCTCTGAGGCTTAAACTTATCAAGTGGTTAAAGAAATTATATCCCATATAGAATATTGAACTGTAGGGCATTGTGATAAAAATGGTATACTTATATGTATATAATTTTAGACTTGTGGAATACTAAAAAGGGGATCTTTTCATAGTTTGGTTTCTGTTTGATGAAACCACTTGTAGTAGCAGTATACTGAACTGCATATTTTGAAGAGTTTTATTAAAGGTTATTGGGACTACAACTTATACCATTTTGCTAAGGTATGAAGCTTACTATGGTTAGCATAATCCCGGGTTGTTCATTTGACGCTATTTCAAATGTTATACTTTCCTTAATGAAATTCCATAGTTAAATGTTTCAGAAATGATATTAAATATCGTTAAATATTGAATACCCTTGTGCGTATTGATATATATATCTTGTGAAGTTCTATTATTAGTTTGCTGAGCAATTCTTTCGCTCATTCTTGCTTGTTTCAAATATTAACCTTTCAGAGAAAGATAGTTGGTTGACTTATCTGCATGGCTCAGAAGAAGCAGGCAGTACGCCATTATGAAGATGATATGATCCAGAAAAGCTATAGCTGGAGTAAGTTATATGTAGGTAAATTGATGTGTATTATATATTACTTTGTACTGAGTAGTACTAGTTGCTGGTGTACTTCCCAACGAAGCTATACTAGTAGTATAAGATTTGTAAGACATAGTGCGATGTAATAGAATGGATGTAATGAAGATGTAAATATTTTAGTTCTTGTTTCTAGCCCTATGACCTAAAAGATGCTTGGTGGTTGGGGTCGCAGAGTTATATTTCAGTTTTAATGATTACAGATGGTTTAATGTCGTTAAACAGGTAATTTGACATTGAGGATTTCCGCGTAGCTACCAAATCCTTGACCCCGGATTTGGGGGTGTTACAAAAATCCATTCTGGTTGATTAGCAACTTAATATTACATTGATATTCTTGTTTCTTTGAGATGAATTGAATTTGACAGACTTTGTTTGACCTAAATGGAATTGGATGGAATGTTACTTTGACCGAGGCGCCTGTCCAAATCATTTTATTATTGTAGGCCAATGTGTGCCTGGGATCCCCTCATATTTGAGAACCACGTATTGGATATACGGGTTCGGAGCTCTGACGTGGGCTGATCATCCAGCTTTGCTCGTAGCGTCTTATCAGATATTCCAATTCCTACTCATTCTATTTTGATATTCATTCAGTTGATACCTTTCATTTGCAGATTGATATATCTTGCTTTACATTTGATTATTGTGCCAGTCTTATATTGTTGGTTTATGCACTTGCTGAGCAATTGGCTCAATGATTTTATTTTCCTTAACCTTTCAGTGAAACTCGAAGATGGTAAGGACTCTTGAGATTGCGCGTAAGAATTGTGGTGGATCCGGAATAGCCTATAGGAGGCGTTTCCAGGTAGAAGGGAGTGACGATATGATGGATCTTATTTTGCTAGAACTTTTGAACTTAGTCTGTAATAATCTTTTGAACTTAGAATAATTATGGCTTGTAATAATAAATTGGTTTAAATTTGTAGTTTTATATTGTTTCAAACTCTTACCTGTTGGCGATCTAGGCGTGGGATTGGTAATGTTTAATTAATTAATATGCATGCTTTACCATTATCTAGCTAAATTTGATTAAGGGATTGGGGCATCGCAGGTTTGGTATCAGAGCCACAGGTTTGAGTCACTGAACAATATAGGTTTAGGTAACAAGATAGATCACATTTCAATAATCACTTAGGATTAAAATAGAAACTCACTTAGAATGTAAATAGTATGATATTTCTAAAAGAATAGGATTGATTGACCCCTATTATCGAGAGTGTTTAAGTAGGATGTTTCTAAGTTATATCTGACGCTATATATATATATATATATATATATATAATATTATTATTGGCAGCGACAGCAGGCACCAGGACCTTCAGCTCCACCCCCTGCAGATCTTCCAGCTACTGTACCTTTATCCGTCTACCAGGAGTTGCTTACAGAGTGTGAACGTCAGTATGGTGAGAATATTCCACTGCAGAGGAGGATTGATGCGTTGTACGATGATGATGATAGTGTACTTATGAACCATGACGGAACCCTTACCTCTAGACTTCAGGTACTTACCCAGATGGCTAACGAACGACTTCGTGAGATGGCACCTCATAGCGATTGGGATAGTCATACGATGGTTCAGATGATGGTGGATGAGCTCCAGCGTGTGATCAACAAGTTGCAGGATGACTAGTTTTATGCTTTTGGTTTTGTGAGATGGCGTATAGTATAGCCATTTTATTATCAGACTTATGTTGTTAGACTTTATCGTACTTTCAGTTTCCGGTATTCGTACTTTATGTTGGTTGGTACTTTGAACTTTTGGATTTGGGATATCGATGGATGTCATCGATATCGTTACCGTTTAATTATTATTATCATTCCCTTTTTATCATATTATTTGGCCGCGTGAGATTGTTTAAATTTTAGGTTGTACCTATGTCATATTAGAACTGTTAGACTATATCATGCCATGTGCGGATAGATGTGTGCTTATGGATAAATAGATGATTGTTTAATATTCAAAAAGATGCCTCCAAGAAGGAGCAATACTAGAGCCAATAAGAATAGGGATCAAGATGATCAGAATAGAGGTGATAATCAAGGCAATATGGATATGGCCCAACTTTTGGGACTTTTGCAACAGTAGACGACTACTTTGGCACAGCAGCAGCAGTTACTCCAACAACAACATCAACAGTTACAACAACAACAACAAGGACAGCAACAACAAGCTCAACTTGCGGTAACTTTTAAATCTTTTCAGGCTGTGAAACCCCAAGATTTTCAAGGAACAAAAGATCCAGTTGAAGCCCAGATGTGGCTTAAGGAAATGGAGAAGGCCTTCGCACTGGTGAAGGTTAGTGATGAGCAGAAGGTAGAGTTTGCTAGCTATTTTCTTAAGGGTGAATCTAATTATTGGTGGGAGTCGGCTAAGGCCCTAGAAGCAACAGAAGTGATTCAGTGGGATATATTTAAAAGGATTTTTCTGGAGAAGTATTTTCCTAGGTATATGCAGAATCAGATGGAGTTAAATTTCTTTAATCTTAAGCAGGAGAATATGAGAATTGATGAATATGAGAAGAAGTTTACAGAATTAGCAAGGTTTGTAGGAGATTATGTGGATACGGATGAAAAGAGAGCGAAGAGGTTTCAACAGGGATTGAAGCCATGGTTAAGGAGCAGAGTTGCAGCATTTGAGATAAACACATATGCAGAAGTGGTTCAGAAGGCAATGATAATAGAAGGTGAGAGTGATCAGAATCAGAAGGAAAGGGGCAACTTAAAGAGGAAAGTGGAAGCAATAGAAAGGAATCAGGATCAAGGAAAATCAACAAATCAAATAGAGAGAAAGCCCGGATTTCAGAACCGGGGCAGAAATTTTAAAAGAAATGTGCCCAGAAACAGGAATTCAGAAACCCTTCCTCAGAACCCCAATCAACCAAAATTTCCCCGACCCTCAATTCCAGAGTGCAAGACTTGTTCTAAGAGGCATACCGGAGCGTGTGTGAAAGCAGATATTGTTTGTTTCATGTGTAATCAGAAAGGTCATTATGCAAATGAGTGCCGGAATTCGAAATCGACTGTGACTTGTTACAAGTGTGGTAAGGTGGGACATATGGCTAGAGAGTGCAGATCGCCTGTTCCGAATAACAACTTGATGAGATTGACTACCTCTACCCCAATGAACCAAATGGCAACTTCTCAGATTCCAACTCAGATTCTAAGTCCACCTGTACTTCAGCAAGTTCCAGCCCTTCAAGATCCAAGTTATCAAGCTTCAGCCTATCCAATTCATGCCCGGACCTTCAACATGAACATGAATGATGTAGTGAAAAGCTCGGATGTAGTGGCAGGTACGCTTTTCGTGAATGCCACTAGTGCAAAAGTGTTAATTGATTCGGGTGCTACTAGATCGTTTGTTTCAAAAGATTTTGTGAATAAGTTGAAGTGTGATACTCGTATGTTAAGAGAAGCTTTGAATAATGTGTTAGCTAATCAGGATCAGATACCAGTAGATAAAGTATGTTCACCTTGTGCAGTAGAGATTTTAGGTTATCTTTTTCCCGTCACCCTGATACCTTTTCAACTAGGAGATTTTGACATAATTTTAGGAATGGATTGGCTTGCCGAGTATGATGCGCATATCGATTGTAAGAGTAAGAGAGTTACATTGAGATCTCCAGAAGGCAATAGAGTTATCTTTAAGGGGCGTAGGCAGGCTAGTACGTTTCTTACCATGATGCAAACCAAGAGATTGTTAAGGAAATGATGCGAGGCTTATCTTGCTTATGTGATAGACAGGAGTCGAGAAGAAGTGAAATTAGAGGATATTCCCGTAGTTAATGAGTTTCTAGATCGTCAGATCGTCAGATCGAATTCGCGATTGACTTAGCACCAGGGACAGAACCTATTTCCAAAGCTCCATACAGAATGGCACCGTCTGAAATGAAGGAACTCGCTAGTCAACTTCAGGATTTATTGAACAAAGGAGTTATAAGACCAAGTGAATCACCCTGGGGAGCGCCAGTATTGTTCGTGAAGAAGAAAGATGGA
Organism: Kitagawia praeruptora; assembly: GCA_037693485.1. NCBI lineage: Eukaryota > Viridiplantae > Streptophyta > Magnoliopsida > Apiales > Apiaceae > Kitagawia > Kitagawia praeruptora. The sequence goes on from CM075351.1 coordinate 128,842,215, forward strand.
AGTATGAGACTGTGTATCGATTATCGAGAGTTGAATAAGTTGACTATCAAGAATAGATACCCGTTACCGCGGATCGATGATTTGTTTGACCAGTTGAAATGAGCGACATGTTTTTCGAAGATAGATCTAAGGTCAGGATACCATCAGCTAAAAATCAAGCCAGAGGATATACCGAAGACTGCTTTTCGAATGAGGTATGGTCATTATGAATTTTTGGTTATGGCTTTTGGATTAACGAATGCACCAGCAGCATTTATGGATTTGATGAACCGAGTGTTTAAGAAATTTTTGGATAAGTTTGTGATAGTCTTCATCGACGATATTTTGATATACTCCAAGACGGAAGCAGAACATGCAGAGCATTTAAGGATAGCATTGGAAATATTGAGAAAGGAGAAGTTGTATGCCAAGTTTTCCAAGTGTGAGTTTTGGTTGAAGGAAGTCCAATTTTTGGGACATATTGTGAGTAAGGAAGGAATTTGAGTTGACCCAGCAAAGATTGAAGCAGTTGTGAATTGGGAAAGACCAAGGACACCGACAGAAGTAAGAAGTTTTATGGGACTAGCAGGATATTATCGCAGATTTGTTAAGGACTTTTCTAAGATTACGGTACCATTGACTAAGTTGACGCGGAAGAATGAAAAGTTTGAATGGACTGAAAAGTGTGAAAAGAATTTTCAAGAGTTAAAGCAAATATTGGTAACAGCTCCAGTGTTAGCATTACCCGATGATAAAGGAGAGTTTGGAATCTATAGTGACGCTTCTCATAAGGGCTTAGGGTGTGTGTTGATGCAGCATGGAAAGGTGATTGCGTACGCTTCAAGGCAACTGAAACCTCATGAACAGAGATACCCTACCCATGACCTCGAGCTAGCAGCAATTGTATTTGCATTGAAATTGTGGAGACATTATCTTTATGGTGAAAAGTGTGAGATATTTACGGATCATAAAAGCCTAAAGTATATTTTTACTCAGAAGGAACTCAACATGAGACAAAGAAGATGGTTAGAGCTGATAAAGGATTATGATTGTACCATTAGTTATCACCCGGGAAAGGCGAATGTCGTAGCTGATGCGCTAAGCAGGAAGGAAAGGTTAAATATGCTGACAATGACTCAAGAATTGTTTAGAGAGTTCGAGAAGTTAGAGATAGAAGTTTGTGCAACAGAGATAACAACAGAGCAAGTCTATACCATGACATTTCAACCAGTATTGTTGGACAAAATTCGGAAATGCCAAGAAGAAGTGATGAATCAAAGATTGAATGAATTGACCGGAGAAGAAATTTGCACGCAGAAAGATAAGCAAAGTATTTTAAGATTTTCCTCAAGGATATGGATTCCTGATGTGAAAGAGTTAAAAGAAGTTGTGTGATGCCCATAGTTCTAAGTTTTCGTTACATCCTGGAAGCACAAAAATGTATCAAGATTTGAAGAAGAACTTTTGGTGGCCAGACATGAAAAGAGAAATTGCTGAGTGGGTAAGCCATTGTTATACGTGCCAAAGAGTGAAAGCAGAACATCAAAGACCAAGTGGATTGATTCAACCATTGGAAATACCTGAGTGGAAGTGGGAGCACATTGCAATGGATTTTGTAGTAGGTCTACCAAGTTCGAAGGCTAATCACGATGCTATTTGGGTTATAGTTGATCGATTGACGAAATCAGCTCATTTCTTGCCGATTAACGAAAGATTTTTGCTAGACAAGTTGGTGCATTTGTATTTGAAAGAGATTGTGACTCGTCATGGAGTTCCAGTATCTATAGTATCTGACAGAGATCCCCGTTTTAACTCAAGATTTTGGAGACAGTTTCAAGAACATCTCGGAACACAACTCAGAATGAGCACTGCTTATCATCCTCAGACCGATGGTCAGAGTGAAAGAACGATTCAGACGATTGAAGACATGCTTAGAGTTTGTGCAATAGATTTTAAAGGCAATGGGACGAGCATCTACCTTTGGTGGAATTTTCTTACAACAACAGCTATCATGCTAGTATTGGGATGCCTCCATATGAAGCTCTCTATGGAAGGAAGTGTAGATCTCCTGTGTGTTGGGAAGAAGTTGGTGAGCGAAAGATAGTAGGCCCAGAATTGATTCAGCAGATGAAAGAGACAGTGGAACTAATTCAGAAAAGATTGCGAGCTGCTCAAGACAGGCAGAGAAAGTATGCAGATCCAGCAAGAAAGAAAGTAGATTTTGAAGTAGGAGATCCAGTACTGTTAAAAGTTTCGCCATGGAAAGGATTAACCAGATTTGGGAAGAAAGGAAAGTTAAGTCCAAGATTTGTAGGACCTTTTGAGATTTTGCGACGCGTAGGCAAAGTAGCTTATGAATGAGCTTTACCGCCTCAGATGCAGCATATTCATAATGTTTTTCATGTATCGATGCTTAAGAAGTTTCATCCTGACACTAAGTGTGTGATAGAGTATGAGCCAGTAGAAATTCAGCCAGATTTGTATTATGTAGAGCGGCCGATCAGAATAGAAGATCGCCAAGAGAAAGTGCTTAGAAATAAATCAGTTGCGTTAGTTAAAGTTTTGTGGAGGAACCCAAGGTTTGAAGAGTCAACCTGGGAGTTAGAAAGTGATATGTTAGAACAGTACCCTCATTTGTTTACATAGCTGATTCTGGGGACAGAATCCTTTTAAGGGGGGAAGGATGTAATATCTGGGAATTTCGTACTCTATAAATTATATTAATTGCTATTAAAAATATGATTATGTGCTTTAATTGATGAGTCATTACATGATTATATGATTGTGAATATGTGTTATGTGTCTAACTGCTAGATGGGTTGACATGAAATTTTATTAAATTTTACATATATTTTAAAATATTAAAAATATGATTTTTAATTCGCTTAAACATTTTTATAAAATTCTTGGAGTTAGTAAAAATCATGAAATCTCTTGATATATTATCCTTATGCATTTAGAGACTTTTTAAAAATAAAAGTTTAATTTATTTTCGAATTAAAATATTTTACAAGGATTTTTCTATTTATTATTCTCTTTAAAATATTAAAACTTGTAAAATCCAAATCTTTTTGTAAAACAATTTTAAAAATGTTTTAAAAATATTATAAGGAAAGGAATTGTATGCTTTAAATATATGTGCCAACAAATTATTTTTAGATCCAAAATATCTTGTAATTAGGATTTAATTGTTAAGTCTTTTATTTAATTGAAAGTGTATCATTAAAATATTATTAAAATATGTGTGTGTGCTAGACAAAAACCCACCCACCCCCTTTATTTTCTTCTCATTCGACCGAGACCCTCCCCCCCCCCCCCCCCCCGTGCTCTTCTCTCTCAAAATTCTCTCAACCTCCATTGATTCTCAAGCACTAGTTCAAGGTAATTCCTCCATTAAAACCTCACACTATTAATTATTAAAATACTCCCCTTTCAATCCTCTACAACCCTATGTACTTGGATTTCATTTTTGTCAAAAAATTTAATTAGGGTTTTCGAAAATCAAGCTTCAAAGATAAGTTTTGTGGGTATTGATGATTGGGTATACTCCTTGGAAGAGACCCATGAATTTTCGGGCTCTCCGGAGAACCCCAAACCTTCGGCCATGATCGAAAGTGAGCCGAAGGGTTGCATGCAAGTGTTAATTCATTGATTTTATATGATTACCATGTTATATATGATTGCATGTTAGTTTTTACAAGTTTTTAAGTTAAGTTTGATGATGGGTTTGAGTTTTTATGAGATTACAAGGTGTGGGTATGTATGTTTTGTTGATTGATGATTGTTAGTAAGTGTAAATTAAAAAGGGTTTGTGATTTTGATGATTAAATGATATAAAATTTGATGGGTTAAGTGTATAATTTGATTTTTGTGTGAATTCACAAATTAGTGATGATGGGTTATTGTGATATTGAATTGTTAGTCAAAATATGTGTAAGTATTGTGTAAGTCATTGTGAGGATTTTGTGTGTGTGGTTGGTGATGATGAGAGGGAGGCCGAGAGAGAGATTGAGAGAAAGAGAGAGAGGCCGAGAGAGAGAAGAGAAGAGAGGGAGAGGGAGAAGCCGAGAGAGAGTGAAAGAAAGAGAGAGAGGCTGAGAGAGAGAGAGAAGAGAAGAGAGGGAGAGGGAGAAGCCGAGAGAGAGTGAGAGAGAGAGAGAGGCCGAGAGGCCGAGAGAGAGAGAAGAGAAAGAGAGAGCCGAGAGGAAGGAGGAAGGAGAAGAAGAGAGATTGTGGTGAAGTTGTGTGAATTCTTGAGAATTAATTCCTTGAATCTTATGTGAGTTACTTGATTTAATTGTTACATGAGTTAATTGTTTACATGGTAGGTTGACTTCGAGTTGCTTGATGGTTAGTAGTAGTAGTCGATATTGATGGAGTTGTAGGCATTGGTAGTGTATTGTGATTGTCTTGTGTTGTTTGAGCCGGTTGTAATCCGGTATGGTTTGACGACTATACAAAGGAGATGCCAACGAATATTTCTAAAAATATAATAAAACGATTTCCAAAACCCTAAGGCACATCTCCAATGTTAAGTCGTAGTGTCATTATAGTACTATGCCGAACTACATTATATGTTAGGTGATTTACGTGCTATGTGACCTATGTGATTACATGTATATAAACATATATGTGTATATAGTTAAAAAGTTATCGATGGGGCGTTAACATTATTAGGATTGTCTTGTGGTATGTAAACTAATGAGGGGAAAATAAGATATTGTTTATTATTATTATAGGTCCGAGTAGGAGGCCTGGCAAGGAGCCGATTGAAGAGGACGCTATCTAGTGCAAACTCGTGATTTAAGGCAAGTGTACTATTCTACCTTGTTGTTACCATATGATGAATGCCATGAGTATCGAATTGTTAAGTTGTCACAAATTAGTACCATATTCTTTCCGGCCTTATTATTGTCGTACTCCATGTGATTGATTTCATACCCTTGAACTTGAATTAACTTGTTAATCGATAATCATATTACTTGGAAACCTTCCGTACTTTCTTGAATTCTTGAATCCTTGAATTAACTACATAAATACCCTCATGCATGATGAATTCTTTTTCTATCCTAAAACACTTATTGATTCTTAACTTATTTTCTTGACTTAACCAAAGTACTATAAACAGAATCCCAACTTCCAATAATCCGAAATGATTGACTTTCTTCACTTGACCTTGTCATTTATTCGAGATCTGAAAATCAATTCTTGTTGATTAGCAACTTGATATTACATTGATATTCTTGTTTCTTTGAGATGAATTGAATTTGACAGACTTTGTTTCACCTAAATGGAATTGGATGGAATGTTACTTTGACCGAGGCGCCGGTCCAAATCATTTTATTATTGTAGGCCAATGTGTGCCTGGGATCCCCTCATATTTGAGAACCACGTATTGGATATACGGGTTCGGAGCTCTGACGTGGGCTGATCACCCAGCTTTGCTCGTAGCGTCTTATCAGATATTCCAATTCCTACTCATTCTATTTTGATATTCATTCAGTTGATACCTTTCATTTGCAGATTGATATATCTTGCTTTACATTTGATTATTGTGCCAGTCTTATATTGTTGGTTTATGCACTTGCTGAGCAATTGGCTCAATGATTTTATTTTCCTTAACCTTTCAGTGAAACTCGAAGATGGTAAGGACTCTTGAGACTGCGCGTAAGAATTGTGGTGGATCCGGAATAGCCTATAGGAGGCGTTTCCAGGTAGAAGGGAGTGACGATCTGATGGATCTTATTTTGCTAGAACTTTTGAACTTAGTCTGTAATAATCTTTTGAACTTAGAATAATTATGGCTTGTAATAATAAATTGGTTTAAATTTGTAGTTTTATATTGTTTCAAACTCTTACCTGTTGGTGATCTAGGCGTGGGATTGGTAATGTTTAATTAGTTAATATGCATGCTTTACCATTATCTAGCTAAATTTGATTAAGGGATTTGGGGCCATCGCAGATTGCACTTGTGTTGTCACACATGATTGGAATTCTTTCCAACACAAGTCCATAATCTCTAAGTTGATTTCTAATCCAAAGCACTTGAGCACAGCAACTTCCAGCAGCTATGTATTCAGCCTCAGCTGTAGAAGTTGACACAGATTGTTGTTTCTTGCTATACCAAGAGACTAATCTTTGTCCAAGAAACTGGCAGCTACCTGAGGTGCTTTTCCTATCCACTCTGCATCCAGCATAATCAGCATCAGAATAACCAACCAGATTGAACCCTGTGTCCTTAGGATACCATAAACCCAAGTTTGGAGTGCCCTTCAGATATCTAAAGATCCTTTTTATAGCAATCAAATGTGATTCTTTTGGATTTGATTGAAACCTTGCACACAAACATGTAGCAAACATGATGTCTGGCCTACTTGCAGTGAGATAGAGTAGAGAACCAACCATGCCTCTGTAGACTGAGATATCTACTTTCTTGCCTTTAGCATCTTCATCCAATTTAGTGGCAGTGGCCATGGGTGTCTTTGCTGGTGAGCAGTCTTCTAAGTCAAACTTCTTCAATAAATCCTTGATGTACTTGGTTTGACTGATAAAGATTCCATCCCTCCTTTGACTGACTTGCAACCCAAGAAAGAATGTCAACTCTCCCATCATACTCATCTCATATCTGCTCTGCATGAGTTTAGAGAATTTCTCACACAGCTTTTCATTTGTAGAGCCTGTTAACTCGAATAACTTGTAAGGGGGGGGGGTTGAATACAAGTTATCTAATCGTATCTAGTTTTTGCTTGATTAAGTAAACAAGAACAAACGAATGAATCAAACTGTTTGTATTAATGAGATCAAATACAAACTCTACCAAAGGTGTACAAATACCTTAAGCAACTATTGTCAATACAAATCTCTCTCTGTTTGTTTCGAACTCTCGAATACAAACCTTATACAGAGCTACGCACATACGCTCAATACGCACACTTTTTACAATGATATTGAGAGAGTATTTATAATGCTACCTATCAACTAATAACAGAAAGATATAATCTATACATGACAATGTTCTGCCTTCCAGTTGACAGTTTCCATTAATAGAAAATTCTTTCCTTCACGAAATCTTCTTGCTTGTTCTTCAAACAAAGATCCTGTTTTATAGCACTTTCCAGTTTCTGTAGCATCCATAATGACATCATCAGTAACACGACTGATATCAGGATTTCACACTGCATCAGGATCTGATCATCCATCAGTACTTGATCAGGATTTGACTTGCCATATCAGGATTCAATCTCAGTTCCTGACACGTAGTCCTCGATGCACTGTTCCTAACTTAATTCTATAGATTACTGTCCAATACATATATCCTATACAAAGTGCTAAATCCTTTATAAATCATGATATACAAGAAGTATAAGAAAAATTCTATTCTTAACATCACAACTCATGAATTATTCCTAACAATCTCCCCTATTTATGCTTTAAGATCTGAAGCATAAATCTGAGTTGTTGATGTCAAAATATTTAACAATACAATCAGAATAGAATTTATGAATTCAAAAATCATGAAGTTAAGTACCTCCTTCTCCAGATGTAGACAAAGTATCTAGTACTTAGAAGAAAGAATTCAACTATTTGATGCTTCTTTTCCTTTACCACTTCCCTGATAAGATTCACCTCTGTCACTGTCCTTATCTCCCCTACTAGTTCTTCTTTTGTCTCCTTCAGTCTATTTTTGTTGTTGTCTGTGAATGGTTTTTATCTCCCCCTTTTTGACATCAGCAACATTAATTCCAAGAGTTTCAGTAACAGAACAAATGAGATTCATCAGAACTGCTTGATTTTCCATAATAGTGACTTGGTTATCTTCAAGTGTTTGAAGTCTTGATTGAATTTCAACTTGAGATTTCTGAATTTCTTGTAGAACGTCAGAATTGACTTCAATGTTGGAAGTGTTTGGAATATCTTCTTATTCAAGTCTTGTAGAAGAAGTTGCCTGTTTAGTATGATATTCAAGTAATAATACTCAAGTAGAGTTACAAACATCTTCATCTTTTTGATCTGAAGCTGCTATATGATCATCTTGTCCTTCACCAGTATTCTATGTACTAACATCTTCAAAACCTGACTCCTCCTTAGATTGATCAGATACTGTTGATGTCTCAATTCTAGCTGATATTGGTAGTACATACAAAGGAATACTTGGATCACTAGAAACTTCATCTGGTACATATGTATCAAGAGATTGTTTTATCCTGGCACCTCTTCTGTTGATTATTCCTACAAGCCTCTCCTTTTGCTTCTTAGCTTTAACTTCTAGCTTTGCATTGTGATGTGCTAGGTCATTCTTCTCAAACATCTTGATAAAAGAATAAGTACCAGCATCCATTCCAAGATTATCAGACCAAGATTCAGGAAAAACCTGATCCCAGAAATCTAACGATGGTTTCCTAATTTTCTCTCCCTCACTATGGAGTTGATCATCCATACCCTCATTCTCACTTTGACTATCTAAAGTCAATACTCTTTCTACCTCTCCTTTTGCCTGGTCAGGAGCCAGCCTCTCATATTGTGGATCAATATCCATCTTTTCAAGTGTATCACTCAAATTTGGATAAGTGCTCTCATGAATTACAGAAAAATAGAGTTTAGAAGAAGTTTTAATACCTGAACTCACATGGAGAGAGGGTTCCTCATTTTGAAAGGGGCTTGAGGTTTTCTCTAAGGAGTGAGCTGCTATAGTCTCTGAATCCTGACAATCATCTTCTTTCCTTTCAAAGACTACAGGCTCCAGTATACCACTTTCAGGTTCTCTACTAGACTCTGATGTCTTCAGTAATACTTCATTAGACACCATAGTTAGCATTTCACCGTCTTTAAGTGTTGTTTGCTGAGACACACCCTCAAGATGAATAGACTCTGAATGAACAATATTTGTTTGATCTTCAGGAAAATCAATCAAAGTCATTTCTCTCATATCATAGGGTTTCTCACTTGCAAATTCAGTCATCACAGAAGACCTTTCAACATCAGCTATCATAGCTCCTGAGTCATCCAACCTCTGACTAGATGGTTCTTGTGTTGCAGTGACTGTGATCCGATCTGTCCTACTATCCACCACTGGTGCAATAGTATCTTCTATTGACTGCTTTTTTCTAGCTACTTCCTCCTGTTGTTCACCTTGAGCTAAAACATCTTCAATAATGACATCCTTGTCAAATAAATATGTATGAAGTGATTGAAGTGCAACATGCTTTGAGAGTCCAAATTTCTTGACTAATTGTCTTCTGATAGTTACATAGAAATACATCTTCATTAAGTCAAGTCTTTGATGTAGAAGTCCATACTCTTCTGGAAATAAAAGTTTTGGTACTCTTTCAACTAGAAAATCTAGAACAGGCCTGGACAGCTTCACTTTGATAGAAATAACTCCTATAACCAGTCTGTATGATAATGTAGTTTCCCATGAAGAATCAATATCAAGATCTCTATAGTCATTTGCTGACTTGATTGTAGCTTCATTTGTAGAGACCTGCATGACATTAGTTGGACTAGACTCTGTGTGTATAGGTGACAAATGAATCTTTCTCCTTGTTCTCCTAGTATAGTGAGCAAAAGATTTATCCTGAGAAAACTCAAGAGGTGTAGATGTTAGGAATAATTCATGAGTTGTGATGTTAAGAATAGAATTTACACATTATACTTCTTGTAATCCTGATCTTATAAAGGATTTAGCACTGTATATAGGATATATGTGTAAGACAGTTAATCTGTAGAGTTTATTCAGGAATGAACAGTGTATCGGAGACTACATGTCAGGAACAGAGAGCAAATCCTGATGGTGTCTAATACTGATGGATGATCAGATACTAATGCAGTGTGAAATCCTGATATCAGTCATGCTACTGATGATGTCATTGTGGATGCTACAGAAACTGGCAAGTGCTATAAAACAGGATCGTTGTTTGAAGAACAAGCAAGGAGTTATTATGAAGGAAAGGTTTTTCTATTGATGGAAACTATCAACTGGAAGGCAGAACATTGTCATGTATAGATTATATCTTTCTATTATTAGTTGATAGGTAGCATTATAAATACTCTCTCAATATCATTGTAAAGAGTGTGTGTTCGTGAGGAAAAAAGTTTGAGTGCGTAGCTCTGTATAAGGTTTGTATTCGAGAGTTCGAAACAAACAGAGAGAGAGATTTATTTTGTCAGCAGCTGCTAAAGGTAATTGTACACCTTTGGTAGAGTTTGTATTATATCTTTTTTATACAAACAGTTTCTTTTTATTCAATCGATCTTGTGCATCTATATTCAAGCAAAAATCAGACACGATTATATAACTTGTATTCAACCCCCCCCCCTTCTACAAGTTATTCGAGTTAACAATTGGTATCAGAGCAGGTTGATTTCGAATAATCATAAAGATCTGCAATCATGTTTGGTTACAAGGATGGTAATACCAAGATTCCTATGCTCAAGAGAAACGAATATACTCTATGGGAAGTTAAGATGTTGCATCACCTGGAGGCAACAGATCCTGATTATCTTGACAGAATTAGAGATGGACCGTTTGTACCAAGAAGGTTGTTGCTCAAGCAACTGTCGAAGGTGTAGTTGTTCCAGAACACACAGCAGAGAAGCCTAAATCTGAATGGACAGATAAGGAGAAGGAGAACGTTCTAAAAGATGCTAAAGTGAGAAACATATTGTTCAACAGTCTGGATTCTGTTCTCACTAACTATGTTCTCTCTTGTAAGACTGCTAAGGAGATTTGGGACAATCTAAAGGTTCACTGTGAAGGAACTAAGCCTATTAGGAAGAATATGAGGACACTTCTCATACAACAGTATGAATACTTTGAATCCAAGTCTGGTGAGTCACTTACTGATACCTTTGATAGGTTTACAAAACTCATCAATGAGATGGCCTTGCATGGTAAACATTATGACTTGGAGGATATGAATACTAAATTCATGAAAGCCTTGCCTGATTTCTACAATGAGAAGATCTCTGCAATTGAAGAAGCTAATGATTTGGATGAAATATCATTAGAGGCAGTTTATGGAAAACTGAGGGCTTATGAACTTGACAAGCAGCAAAAAAAGAGCAGGAGTGAAGGAAAGATGAAAATTGTTGCACTCACTGCTCAATCTGAATCAAAGAAGCTTCCTGAAGAAAAGTCTAAATCTGCTGATAGGGACTCAAGGAAGAAGAAAAGCAAAGTAAGTTCTGAGTTAGAGACTACTGATGAAGATCCTGACGATAGTGATTCTGAATCAGAGATGCAGGAACTCTTTGCTATGTTTGCTAAAGCTTTCAAGAAATGAAGATTCAACAGGAAAAGATTTAGCAAAGGACCTTTTCAAAAGAAAGATGAGAAGAAGAGTGACAAAGGCAAAAGTACAATTGTGAAGCTAGATAAAGCCAAGATCAAGTGCTTTAACTGCAGCGAGCTTGGACACTTTGCTAGTGAGTGTAAGAAGCCCAGGAATTCAGGGAAAGGTAATGCACTCATGGTCACACAGAAGGATTGGGCTGACTCCAGTGATTCTGAAGATGAATTGGATTATGAAAACATTACTTTGATGGCAAGTGCTTCAGATAAGTCTGGATCTCCAAAGAAAACTTCTCCATCTTCTGTTAAAGTATCACTTCACTCTCTTTATTCATTTGATAGCTTAGATTCTGATGAGATTAGATCTATTCATGTTGAGTTTAAGAATCTTATAACTAATTTTAAAATTCTTACTAGTGAAAGAGATGAACTCAAGGTTAAGAATGATAAATTAGTTGATAGAAATAATTTTCTTGAATCTGAGTTAGTTCAAATGGAAGAATATAAGATAAGTTCTGATAAAGCTAAGCATGATTATGGTGTTATTCTTGAGGCTTATGATTTTGTCAGAAAAGAACTAGAGGAAGAGAGAGATGTGATTAAAACCATTAACACTTCTGGTAAAAAGACTCAAGAAATCTTTGAGAGTGGAATTAGATGTAAGATTAATGGTTTAGGTTATGATAAGGCTAGACAAGAAAATAAAGAAGCTATTGTCACTGATGATAGTAAACTAGAAACTAGCAAATCTAAGTCTGAAGGTAAGAAAACAGTTTCTGAACCTAAATATGTTAAGTTTGTTGATTCTAATGGCACCCCAATTGTGCACAAAAGGATTGACAATAGCAGTTCAGATGAGAGAGTGTTAGAGAAACCTAAGAATGTGAACATAGGTTTTCTGTCTAAGTCTCAGCTAAAACAGAGACTAGATGACATTTCAGAGTCTAGCAAAATCAAAAGAAATAGGAATGGAAAAGAAGGTATTAACAAAGAAAATAACTACAAGAATGTACCTGATGCACCTAGGAAGAAATGCTATAAATGTGGAAATCATAATCATTTAGCCCTAGACTGTCATCAAAAACCTTCTTGGAAAACTGAGTCCAGATTCCCCAAGACTCAAAAAATTCAATACCAACCACAAAATCCTTGTTATCATTGTGGTAGTTTATTTCATTCCATTTATACTTGTAAGGAGTATCATGAACTGTATTATGACCATTACTCTCTGAAGTCTGAAACCCCAAGTCACAAACAGTTTGTGAAATCAGAGTCTAAGGTTAACTCTGCAACAGGTAAATCAAAAACTAAATCCCCTAAGCCTGTTGTTCCTAAATCTAGTAAGAAATGATCCAATCCAAGTTGGGTCCTAAAAATCTCTAACTAGTTACTTGTTGTTTGCTGGGCATAGGAAAGAAGCATTCAATTATCTTGGACAGTGGATGCTCTGGACATATGACTGGAAAGAAGTCCCTGCTTACAAAGTTTGAAAGGAAAGCTGGCCCAGAAATATCTTTTGGAGATGGCAACAAGGGAGAAACTCTGGGATATGGCTCAATTGAATTGGGGAATGTCATCATAGAAAACGTAGCACTGGTTGAAGGCTTGAAACACACACTTTTAAGCATAAGTCAACTGGGTGATAAAGGTTACCAATCAGTTTTTGACAAAGAAGGATGCAAAATCTTGAATATACAGAATGGAGACATTGTTCTTACTGGTCAGAGACATGGTAACATATATGAAGCCAGCTTGAGTGACACATCTAAAGGGATTGTTAGATGTCTTTACAGTAAAACTTCAAATCATGAAAGCTGGAATTGGCACAAGAAGCTCTCACATCTCAACTTCAAAAAGATTAATCAGCTTGTGAAGCACAATCTAGTGAGAGGCCTACCTCAGGCAAATTATGTGCAAGATGGACTTTGTGAAGCTTGTCAGCTTGGAAAACAAAGAAGAACCACTTTCAAGAGCAAGACAGAAAATTCAATCACCAAACCATTTCACATGCTGCATCTTGATTTGTTTGGTCCAGTGAATATCATGTCAATTAGCAAGAAAAGATATGCTCTAGTTATAGTGGATGATTACACAAGGTTCACATGGGTGTTCTTTCTCCACAAGAAAGATGAAGCTCCTCAGCAAATCATTGAACTTGTCAAGAATATTCAGAAAAGCGCTGAGTACAATGTCAAAGTACTCAGAAGTGACAATGGTACAGAATTCAAGAATTCAGTAATGGAGGAATATTGTGCAGACAATGGAATCACTCAACAGTTTTCTGCACCTGGAACACCTCAGCAAAATGGTGTAGTGGATAGAAAGAACAGAACTCTCATAGAGGCAGCTAGAACCATGCTTGCAGATGCGAAGCTTCCAACTTATTTTTGGGCAGAGGCTATCAACACTGCATGTTTTACTCAAAACTGCACCTTGGTAAATAGTCATGGAAAGAATCCCTATAAGATGATCAAAGGAAAGAAACCAAGTGTGAAACACTTTCACATCTTTGGATGAAATGCTATGTCCTGAAAGTTCATCCAGAACAATTAGGAAAATTTGAAGCCAAGTCGGATGAAGCAATCTTTCTGGGATATTCAGCATCAAAGGCCTTCAAAGTTTACAATCTCAGAACTCTCATTGTTATGGAATCAATTCATGTTGCATTTGATGACAAGAAGCTTGGATCTCTGCAGACTGATGAAAGCCATGACAAACTAGAATTTGAAAATCTGAATGATTCTGAGATGCTCTCCAGTGATGATGAAGGTTCTCCAAAAGAAATCTCTGTTGCTCCACAAAGGAATGCTATTGTTGAGGGGGAGCAAATTAATCAAGGAGAACACAACATTCATCGGGAGCAGACTACCTATACAGAGTCTACTCCATCAGGAACTGATACTTCATCAAGAACTGATCTCTCAGAGACTAATGAAGAAAGATCAGGATCTAGCAGCAGTATTGAGTTCACTAACTCTACTGATCAAGGGGGAGTTTTGAAGGCAGAGAAAGTTCTTCTACAAGAGAAACCACTAATTCAGGGGGAGAGTTCAGCAGGAGAAATCTACCACCTGTTAGAAAATGGACAAAGGATCATACTGAAGATTTGATTATTGGTGATCCTAACAGTGGTGTTCGAACTAGAAGATCAATTCATAACGAATGCTTGTACAGTTGTTTTCTCTCAAAGAATGAACCAAAGAAGGTTGAAGAAGCTCTACAAGATCCTGATTGGGTAGTTGCAATGCAGGAAGAGTTAAATGAGTTTGAGAGAAACAAAATCTGGAGACTTGTACCAAGACCTAAAGATAGATCTATTGTTGGTGCAAAATGGGTTTTCAGAAACAAGCTAGATGAATCTGGTATGATTGTAAGAAACAAAGCTAGATTAGTGGCCAAGGGTTATTCTCAGGAAGAAGGAATTGACTATGATGAGACCTTTGCACCTGTAGTTAGATTGGAAGCAATCAGAATGTTTCTTGCATTTGCAGCTCATTCAAAATTCAAAGTATACCAGATGGATGTAAAGAGTGCTTTTCTTAATGTCAATCTTGATGAGGAAGTATATGTGGAGCAACCACCTGGTTTTGTTGATCCAAAATTTCCAAATCATGTCTACAAACTTGACAAGGAACTCTATGGACTAAAGCAAGCACCAAGAGCATGGTATGAGACTTTGTCTAAATTTCTTCTTGATAATGGCTTCACAAGAGTTACAATTGACAAAACTCTCTTCTTTAGAAAGGTTAAGAGTGATTTGCTTTTAGTTCAATTTTATGTTAATGACATCATATTTGGTTCTACTAATGAAAAGTTGTATGCTAAGTTTAGCAAGCTAATGCAGTCTAAGTACCAGATGAGCATGATGGGTGAACTAAATTTTTTCTTAGGCTTGCAGGTCAAACAGACTGAGACTAGTATTTTCATTAATCAGTCAAAGTATATCAAAGATCTTTTAAAAAGGTTTGACTTTCAAGACTGTGCAGTTGCAAAAACACCCAAGGCAACAGCCACTAAGCTAGACTCTGATCCTAAGGGAAAGAATGTTGACAACACTAGCTATAGAGGCATGATAGGCTCACTGTTATACTTAACAGCAAGTAGACCAGATATAATGTTTTCTACCTGTTTATGTGCTAGATTCCAAAGTGATCCTAAGGAATCTCATTTAATTGCTGTGAAGAGAATCTTTAGATATCTCAAAGGAACTCCAAACCTTGGTTTGTGGTATCCTAGAGAATCTGATTTCTCCCTAATTGGCTATTCAGACTCTGATTATGCAGGGTGTAAAATAGAGAGGAAAAGCACTACAGGTACATGTCAATTCTTGGGAAACAGATTGATTTCTTGGGCAAGCAAGAAGCAACAATCAGTTTCAACCTCAACTGCAGAAGCTGAGTACATTGCAGCAGGCAGTTGTTGTGCACAGCTCCTTTGGATAAGAAATCAGTTGATGGATTATGGTATGACACTTAGTAATATTCCTATGTTTTGTGATAATACTAGTGCTATCAAAATTGCAGAAAATCCAGTTCAACATTCAAGGACAAAGCACATTGATGTCAGGTATCATTTTATAAGAGAACATATTGAGAATGGTATTGTGGAACTTCATTTTGTTCCTACTGAAAAACATCTTGCAGATATTCTAACTAAACCACTGGATGAAACTACCTTCATTAGATTGGTTAGTGAGTTAGGAATGTTAAATTTTTAGATTGTTAACATCTGCAAAAGTAGCAAGGTATGTTGTTTCAGCTTATAGACTTGATAGTTGTCAGGATCTATATTTGATTGTTATATATGTTAGCTGTGACACTTTGCCTTGATAAATCTCAGTATGATAGACTTGTTATAAAGCATCAGGATTAGATTGCTATCAGTATGCTGACGTCATCAGTATTGCTATCAGTATTGTTATCAGTATTGCATTGTCAGTATCAGGATTATGAAATTTGTGTGGTTAACTGTTTTAAATTCTGAAGTTCATGTTTTTTAGTAGTCCAATTCTGAGTCTTGTTAAGTCTATACTATCAGATTTAATACATGAATACTGATGATTTATACATATACAGATCATTCAATAAACAGGGAACAGTAGACAAGATAGATAAATTGAAACTTGTATTTTCATTGATCAAAAGCATTACATACATGGATATGAAATGCATCTTCTTTTTGTCTAACTATTACAGATTATACTAATCTTGTCTAACGTTGTAACTATTGAATCTTGCTTCTTTCATTCATCTGAGAGACAGGACAAGGAGCATCTCAAGAACCTTAAATGAGGATTTAAATGCCTCATCTGCTCTTGAATGTCTTTACAGGGTGACTTGAATGAGAGCAGCTGGCACGATCCCTTGTTTATTGAGGTTTGATTGCTAAATGAATAGCATCTCCATCTAGATCAACCTCAGACTCTTCACCAAATTCTTCATCCTCAAGATGAGAAGAGATTAGAGGAAGATCTTGTCCAACTGGTAGATGTTTTAGAAAAGACGTTTGGAAATCATATGGGTTGATACTAACCGTATCGAACTCGATGAGAAAAGTTATCTCTTCTAAGTCAGAAGAAATGAACCAAAAGCTAGGGTTCATGTGAATGGTTGGGTCGAGAACCATTGTTTTTAGAGAAGAGATTGAAAGGTTTTTGGAGTATGGCATAAGACGTCTGTTTCTTTTATAGAAAGACGAAAGAAGCTGAACAGTCACTTAGAACTATCATTGAAGTCAAACGTTATTATTACGTGTGACTATATTTCTTGCATTTTCAAGAAATATCATATATATCTAACCAATTGATTTTGTTCAGATTAATTGTTTATTTCTTTTTCAGATAAAAGAAAATGCCACGTGGAAACTCCAATTTAAGTCTCTGGAATCAGGATGATATTGGTCAGGATTTAGAGTGTGACCATCAGGATTTGAAAATCATAATTTTGAAATCATGTTACATTTTGTGATTATTTTGATGGGAGATCACATCAGGAAAGGGAAGCTGATCAGTATTGATCTTTTTCTTGATAATACCCTGATTTAATTCATGAAAATCAATTTTGGATTTTATTTTCCAAAAATCGTGGGTAACCACACTTTTCAGGGACTGACACCTGTCAACCTATGTGTCGACGTGGGATAATGGTCTGAAATATTTGTAAATTACATTTGTTCTGAAACTCTAATCGTGTAATTGCTTTCTCTAATTTCACATTCTCTAAAGCAAAAACACTTTCAAGTTTTTAAAATCACTAATCCATTTCAAGAATTTTTCAAATTCTTTACAGATCAAAATCAATGGCAGCTCAGAGAAGATTACCTAAATCAGTAGCCTTCAAGTTTGGTGACTTTGATTTTATGACGAACAATCATGTAGCAGCAATCACCAACAAGGAAGGAGTGTCAACTGATTTTCACCCAATCATGGACTTTCTTGCAAATGGACCATTAAGTTATGCATTGACAGCATCTCCACAGATTAATCAAGCAGCTGTTACACAAGCTTAGGAGAATGCTGAGGTAATTGATTCTACTCAGAGTTAATCAGGTAAGATTGTTCTACATTTAGGACAAAACTCATTTGATATTACTGAATCTGTTGTTAATTCAGTAC
The DNA here is from genome assembly GCA_037693485.1 of Kitagawia praeruptora. Classification (NCBI taxonomy): domain Eukaryota; kingdom Viridiplantae; phylum Streptophyta; class Magnoliopsida; order Apiales; family Apiaceae; genus Kitagawia; species Kitagawia praeruptora. Next base: position 128,860,097 of record CM075351.1, read on the forward strand.
TTCACTTGCCTGTTAGTTTGATTTATGAGAATGTACCATCTGATGATGATGTTAGAACTATGTTATCTGCATTAGGTTATAATGGACCTTTAGATAACATGAGCGTGTTAAGAAGACCTTGTCTTAGGAAAGAGTGGTCTTTCTTTTTTGATCAATTAGCAAAATGCTTTACTGGTAAATGTAGTTCTTTTGATCAAATTATTGTTGTTACTTCACACATTGCTTATAGTCTGTTATATAACAGAGTAATTAACATTGGAAACATTGTCTTAAGTCAGATGTGTCTTAAACTTGGGTCAAGAGATCATGGCAGGAAAATGGTTTATTATCATAGATTCATGCAAATGTTGATTAATCATTTTATTCCTGATGTTGAAGCTAGATTTGGTAGGGAATATTGTGTTTCTTCTTATGTACAGCAAAAGAGAATTTTCTCTGATATTACAAAGAAGGACAATGAAAAGAATCTAGATGAAATACCTGCAATACACTATCCACAGCATGTTCAGGTAATTCTAAAAACTCATCTTCCTACTCTCTACAATTCTTCTTTCTTTTGTGGTGAAATGACTCAGGAATCTCAATTGGAGGAGAACCCACCCGTGTCTACCCAAGTAACCCAAAACCTTATAGTCTATGAAACAATCCAAGAACCATGTTTTGATCCACAGCCTATTGTTTCAAAGAAACCAACCTCTGCTGTCTCTCAAAAGACCTCAGTTGTAAGGAAGAGAAGATTTGTTGTGTCAAGTAGTAGTAGTTATAGTGAAGAAGATGATAATTTAACTCTTACTGAGAGAGCAGAATTGAAGGCTGCAATTCAACTTTTTCTATTAGCACAAAGAGATGAAAAACCTAGCCACAATCAGGCTACAGTCTCTCAAAAGGCTGTAGTACTTAAAAAGGGAAAACAGTTACTGGATAATGTCTCTCAAAAGACTGTGTCTATTGAAAAAGGATCTCATCCCAAGATCACTTCTGTGTCTACACCTCTTGAGTCTTCTCAGGATAAATCTTTTTCTCACTATAACAGGAGAATAAGGAGAAAGATTCACTTGTCACCTACACACACAGAGTCTAGTCCAACTGACATTATGCAGGTCTCTACACATCAAGCTACATCTATGTCAGTATTTGACAAGAGAGATCTGGATATTGATTCTTTATGGGAAACTACATTATCATATAGACTGGCTATGGGACTTATCTCTCTAAAAGTGAAGCTTTCCAGGCTTGTTCTAGATTTTCTAAGTGAAAGTGTTCCTAGACTTTCAATTCCTGAAGAATATGGACTTCAACATCAAAAACTTGACTTAATGAAGATGTATTTCTATCAAACTGTCAGAATGCAGTTAGTCAAGAAATTTGGACTTCCAAAGCATACAACACTTCAAGCACTTCATGCTTATCTCTTTAATAAAGATCTTATTGTTGAAGATGCTGCAGCTCAAGGTGAACAAGAGGAGGAAGTAGATAGAGGGAAACAGTCAACAGAAGGTACTATTGCACCAGTGGTGAATAGTAGGACAAATCAGATCACAGTCACTGCAACACAAGAACCATCTAGTCAGAGGAAGGATGACTCAGGAACTGTGATAGCTGATGCTGAAAGGACTTCTGTGATGCCTGAGAATGCAAGTGAGATACCCTATGATATGGGAGGAATGACTTTGGTTGATTTTTCTGAAGATCAAACAAATATTGTTCAGTCAGAGTCTATCCACCTTGAGGGTGTGTCTCAGCAACCAACACTTGAAGATGGTAACACACAAACTATAGTGTCTAATGAAGTATTACTGAAGACATTAGAGTTTGTTGTAGAACCTGAAAGTGGTATACTGGAGCCTGTAGTTTCTAAAAAAAAAGTAGATGATTGTATGGGTTCAGAGACTATAGCAGCTCACTCCTTGGAGAAAACCTCAAGCCCCTTGCCAAATGAGGAACCCTCTCTCCATGTGAGTTCAGGTATAAAAACTCCTTCTAACCCCTATTTTTCTATAGGTCATGAGAGCACTTATCCAAATTTGAGTGATACACTTGAAATGATGGACTTAGATCCACAATCTGAAAGGCTGGCTCCTGACCAGGCAAAAGGTGAGGTAGAAAGAGTGTTTACTTTAGTAAGTCATAGTGAGAATGAGGGTATGGATGATCACCTCTATAGTGAGGGAGAGAAAATTAGGAAACCATCATCGTTTGATTTCTGGGATCAGGTTTTTCCTGAATCTTGGTCTGAAAATCTTAGTATGGATGCTGGTACTTATTCATTCATCAAAATGTATCAGAAGAATGACCTAGCACATCACAATGAAAGCCAGAAGTTAAAGCTCAGAAGCAAAAGGAGAGGCTTGCAGGAATCATTAACAGAAGAGGTTCCAGGATAAAGCAATCTCTTGATACATATGTATCAGATGAAGTTCATAATGATCCTAGTATTCCTTTGTATGTACTTCCAATATCAGCTAGAATTGAGACATCAACAGTCTCTGATCACTCTAAGGAGGAGTCAGGATTTGAAGATGTTAGTACACAGAATACTGGTGAAGGAGAAGATGATCATATTTCAGCTCCAGATCAGAAAGATGAAGATGTTGATACTTCTAATCAAGTTTTATTACTTGAATATCATACAACACAGGCAACTTCTTCTACGAGACTTGAAGATACAGTTCTTTCTGATTCTGATTCTGAAGATACTAGAAGCACTTCCAACATTGAAGTTCATTCTGATGTTTTGAAAGATATTCAGAATTCTCAAATTGCTATACACAAAAGACTTCAATCACTTGAAGATAACCAAGTCACAATTATGGAAAATCAAGCAGTTCTGATGAATCTCATTTGTTCGGTTTCTGAATCTCTTGGAATTAATGTTGCTGATGTCAAAAAGGGGGAGATAAAGACTATTCAAAGACAACAACAACAACACCAGACTGGGGGAGATAAAGAGCAGACAAAGGGAAATAAAAAGAAGAACAAGGAGTGACAGTGGTGAATCTCAGCTAGGGAGTGGTAAAGGAAGAGCAACATTAATAGTTAAAATTCTTTCTTCTAAGTACTAGAAACATGTCTACATCTGGGAAGGAGGTACTTAACTTCATAATTCTACATTCATAAATTCTATTCTGGTTGTATTGTTATATGTTTTGACATCCACAACTTAGATTTATGCTTCAGACTTTAAAGCATAAATAGGGGAGATTGTTATGAATAATTCATGAGTTGTGATGTTAAGAATAGAATTTACACATTATACTTCTTGTAATCCTGATCTTATAAAGGATTTAGCACTGTATATAGGATATATGTGTAAGACAGTTAATCTGTAGAGTTTATTCAGGAATGAACAGTGTATCGGAGACTACATGTCAGGAACAGAGAGCAAATCCTGATGGTGTCTAATACTGATGGATGATCAGATACTAATGCAGTGTGAAATCCTGATATCAGTCATGCTACTGATGATGTCATTGTGGATGCTACAGAAACTGGCAAGTGCTATAAAACAGGATCGTTGTTTGAAGAACAAGCAAGGAGTTATTATGAAGGAAAGGTTTTTCTATTGATGGAAACTATCAACTGGAAGGCAGAACATTGTCATGTATAGATTATATCTTTCTGTTATTAGTTGATAGGTAGCATTATAAATACTCTCTCAATATCATTGTAAAGAGTGTGTGTTCGTGAGGAAAAAAGTTTGAGTGCGTAGCTCTGTATAAGGTTTGTATTCGAGAGTTCGAAACAAATAGAGAGAGAGATTTATTTTGTCAGCAGCTGCTGAAGGTAATTGTACACCTTTGGTAGAGTTTGTATTATATCTTTTTAATACAAACAGTTTCTTTTTATTCAATCGATCTTTTGCATCTATATTCAAGCAAAAATCAGACATGATTATATAACTTGTATTCAACCCCCCCTTCTACAAGTTATTCGAGTTAACAGTAGACACAGAATTGATCTTGGGATGAGATCCTTTTTCAATAGACACGGTCTTTTGAGAGACAGTATCCAGTAACTGTTTTCCCTTTTTAAGTACTACAGCCTTTTGAAAGACTGCAGCCTGGCTGTGACTAGGTGCTTCATCTCTTTGTCCTAACTTAGAAAGTTAAATTGCAGCCTTCAATTCTTCTCTCTCAGCAAGAGTTAAATTATCATCATCTTCACTAGAACTACTACTACTTGACACAACAAATCTTCTCTTCCTTACAACTGATGTCTTTTGAGAAACACCAGAGGTTGGTTTTTTTGAAACAACAGGCTGTGAATCAAAACTTGGTTTTAGAATTGTTTCAGAGACTATAATGTTTTGGGCTACTTGGGTAGACACATGTGGGTTCTCCTCCAATTGAGATTCCTGAGCCATTTCACCACAAAAGAAAGAAGAATTGTAGAGAGTAGGAAGATGAGTTTGAAGAATTACCTGAACATGATGTGGATAATGAATTGCAGGTAGTTCATCTAGATTCTTTTCATTGTCCTTCTTTGTAATATCAGAGAAAATTCTCTTTTGTTGTACATAAGAAGAAACACAATGTTCTCTACCAAATCTAGTTTCAACATCAGGAACAAAATGGTTAATAAACATTTGCATAAATCTATGATAATAAACCATTTTCCTGTTTTGATCTCTTGACCCAAGTTTAATACACATCTGACTTAAGATAATGTGACCAATATTAATTACTCTGTCATAAAGCAAACTATAAGCAATATGTGAAGTAACAGAAGTAATTTGCTGAAAAGAACTACATTTACCAGTAAAACATTTAGCAAATTTGATCAAAGAAGAAAGACCATTCCTTCCTAAGAAAGGATCTATTTAACTGGCTCATGTTATCTAAAGGTCCAGAGTAACCTAACTCAGATAACATAGTTCTAACATTATCATCAGAAGGTACATTCTCAAAATTTATACTAACAGGTAAGTGAAGTACTGAATTAATAACAGATTCAGTAATATCAAATGAGTCTTGTCCTAAATGTAGAACAATCTTACCTGATTGACTCTGAGTAGAATCAAATACCTCAGCATTCTACCAAGCTTGTGAAATTATTTCTAGAGATGCTGTCAATGCATAACTCAAAGGTCCAATAGCCATAAAATCCATCACAGGATGAAAATCAGTTAATACTCATTTCTTGCTGGTGATTGCTGCAACATGATTGTTAGTCATAAAATCAAAGTCACCAAACTTGAAAGCTACTGATTTAGGTAGACTTCTTTGAGCTGCCATTTTTGATCTGAAAAGAACTTTAGAAATTTTGAAATTGATTAGAGATTTTGAGCACTTGAATGAATGTTTTTGCCTTTAGAAATACGAATTAAAAGTTAGCAATAAACAATCAGAGTCTCAAAATAAAGATATATTCAAAAATTCTTCAGACCCACTAACCCACGTTGACACGTAGGTTGACAGGTGTCAGTCCCTGAAAAATGCAATTAACCCATGATTTTTGGAAAATAAAATCCAAAATTGATTTCAATAAATTAAATCAGGGTAAAATCAGAATAAAATCAATACCGATCAGCTTCATTTTCTAATGTGATCTTTTTCACCAAGATAATCACAATTCTCAAAGTGATTAAAAATAATAAAAATAATCATCAATCCTGATGAAATCACTTTCGTTTTCCTGATCACTATCATCCTGATTCCATAGATTAAATGGAGTTCCACGTGGCAATTTAGAATTTAACCTGAAAAGAACATCAATAATCTAAACAAAAATATTTTGTTAGATTGTCAAAATATATCTTGGAAATATGAGAGGACCAGTCATACGTATAGATATTTACGCAAATACATTGAACACTTCAAAATGACTGTTCAGCTTCTCACTCTTTCCTTTATAAACCCTTGATGTCTTTTGCCTTTTCTTAACTCCAAAAACACACAAAATCCTCTGTAAATACAGAGCTTCCATCAACAATGACCTTCAACCCTATCTTTCGATTCCTCACAGACGATGAACAAATTTTCCAAAGGTCCTTAGTTTGTCTCTTTGAAGAGATGACTTTTCTCATCGCGTTAGACATTGTCGGAGTAGATCCACATAATATCCAGAACCTTCTCTTAAAACATCCATCTGTTGGATACAATCACCCTCTAACCTCCTCAAAGCTTGAGGATGAAGAATTTGGCCGAGAGTCTGAGGTTGATCTTGATGGGGGATGCTATACATTTAAGTTAGCTGCTCTCATTCAAGTCGCCCAGACAAGGAATCCAAAAGCAGACAAGACTGTTCAAATTCCCTGATGGATTTCTTGAGATGCTCCTTGTCCTGTATCTCAGAAGACTAGGAATAGCAACAATTTAGACAATAATAGTATTATCAGTAGTAGTTAGACAAAAAGATGTTGTATTTCATTTCAATGTATGTAATCCTTTCAATTAATGAAAATACATTTTCATGTTATCTACTTGTCTTTGTTGTTTATTTACTGATTTGAATGATGTATAAATTATCAGTATGCATGAATTAAAAACATGATGGAATAGAATTAATAAAACTCAGAATTAGACCACTACATGAAATGAACTTTAGGATTTGAAACTATAGTAATACAAATTTCACAATCCTGATACTGACGATAAAATCCTGATGACGTCAGCATACTGATAGCAATCCTGATCCTGATGTTTATTAACAAATACAGCTTAAGCATTAACAATAAAATATAGATCCTGACAAGAATATCAAGTCTATAAGCTGAAAACAACATACCTTGCTACTTTTGCAGATGTTAAAGATCTATAAATTTAACATTCCTAACTCACTAACCAATCTGATGAATGTAGACTCATCAAGTGGTTTAGTTAAAATATCTGCAAGCTGTTTGTCAATTGGAACAAAATGAAGTTCCACAGTACCATTCTCAATATGTTCTCTAATAAAATGATACCTGACATCAATGTGCTTAGTCCTTGAATCTTGAACTGGATTTTCTGCAATTTTGATAGCACTAGTATTATCACAAAACATAGGAATATTACTAAGTGTCATACCATAATCCATCAACTGATTTCTAATCCAAAGGAGCTGTGCACAACAACTGCCTGCTGCTATGTACTCAGCTTCTGCAGTTGAGGTTGAAACTGATTGTTGCTTCTTGCTTGCCCAAGAAATCAATCTGTTTCCCAAGAATTGACATGTACCTGTAGTGCTTTTCCTGTCTATTTTACACCCTGCATAATCAGAGTCTGAATAGCCAATTAGGAAGAAATCAGATTCTCTAGGATACCAAAAACCAAGATTTGGAGTTCCTTTGAGATATCTAAAAATTCTCTTCACATCAATTAAATGAGATTCCTTAGGATCACTTTGGAATCTAGCACATAAACAGGTGAAAACATTATATCTGGTCTACTTGCAGTTAAATATAACAATGAGCCTATCATGCCTCTATAACTAGTATTATCCACACTCTTTCCATTAGGATCAGAGTCTAGTTTAGTGGCTGTTGCCATGGGTGTTTTTGCAACTACATAGTCTTGAAAGTCAAACCTTCTTAAAAGATCTTTGATTTACTTTGACTGATTAATGAAAATACCAGTCTCAGTCTGTTTGACCTGCAAGCATAAGAAATAATTTAGTTCACCCATCATGCTCATCTGATACTTAGACTACATAAGCTTGCTAAACTTAGCACACAACTTTTCATTAGTAGAACCAAAAATAATATCATCAACATAAACTTGAACTAAAAGCAATTCACCTTTTATCTTTTTAAAGAATAGAGTTTTGCCAATTGTACCTCTTGTGAATCCATTTTCAAAAAGAAATTTAGACAAAGTCTCATACTATGCTCTTGGTGCCTGCTTTAGTCCATAGAGTGCCTTGTCAAGTTTGTAGACATGATTTGGAAATTTTGGATCAACAAATCCAGGTGGTTGCTCCACATAAACTTCCTCATCAAGCTTGCCATTTAGAAATGCACTCTTTACATCCATCTGGTATACCTTAAATTTTGAATGAGCTGCAAATGCAAGAAACATCCTGATTGCTTCCAATCTAGCTACAGGTGCAAAGGTCTCATCATAATCAGTGCCTTTTTCCTGAGAGTAACCCTTGGCCACCAGTCTTGCTTTGTTTCTCACAATCATACCAGATTCATCTAGCTTGTTTCTGAAAACCCATTTTGCACCAACAATATATCTGTCTTTGGGTCTTGGTACCAGTTTCCAGACTTTGTTTCTCTCAAACTCATTTAACTCCTCCTGCATTGCAATTATCCAATCAGGATCCTGTAAGGCTTCTTCAACCTTCTTAGGTTCATTCTTTGAGAAAAAGCAACTATACAAGCATTCATTTTGAATTGATCTTCTAGTTCGAACACCACTATTTAGATCACCAATAATCAAGTCTTCAGTATGATCCTTTATCTATTTTTTAACAGGTGGTAGATTGCCTCTGCTAGACTCTCCCCCTAAGTTAGTGGTATCTCTTGTAGAAGAACTTTCTCTGCCTTCAAAAACTCGTTCTTGATCAGTAGAGTCAGTAAATTCCATTGATCTGTTGCTAGTTACTGATCTTTCCTCAGTAGACTCTGAATAGCTAGTCTGCTCCTGATGATTACTGTGTCCTTCTTGACTGGTTTGCTCCCCCTCAACAGTAGCATTCCTTTGAGAAGCAATAGATATTTCTTCTAGAGAACCTTCATCATCACTGGAAAGTATCTCAGAATTCTTCAGATTTTCAAATTCCAATTTGTCATGGCTTTCATCAGTTTGCAAAATTCCAAATTTCTTGTCATCAAATGCAACATGAATAGATTCCATAACAATGTGAGTTCTGAGATTATAAACTTTGAAGGCCTTAGATGCTGAATATCCTAGAAAGATTGCTTCATCCGATTTGACTTCAAATTTTCCAAGTTGTTCTGGATGAACTTTTAGGACATAGCATTTGCATCCAAAGATGTGAAAGTATTTCACACTTGGTTTCTTTCCTTTGATCATCTCATAGGGAGTCTTTCCATGACTATTTACCAAGGTACAGTTTTGAGTGAAACATGCAGTGTTAATAGCTTCTGCCCAAAAATAGGTTGGAAGTTTTGCATCTGCAAGCATGGTTCTTGCTACCTCTATGAGAGTTCTGTTCTTTCTTTCCACTACACCATTCTGCTGAGGTGTACCAGGTGCAGAAAATTGTTGAGTGATTCCATTGTCTGCACAAAATCCATCCATTGTAGAATTCTTGAATTCTGTACCATTGTCACTCCTAAGTACTTTGACTTTGTACTTAGAGCTATTCTGAATATTCTTGACAAGTTCAATGATTTGCTGAGGAGCTTCATCTTTCTTGTGTAGAAAGAACACCCATGTGAACCTTGTGAAATCATCCACTATTACTAGAGCATATCTTTTCTTGCTGATAGACATAATGTTTACTGGACCAAACAGATCAAGATGTAGCATGTGAAATGGTTCAGTAATTGAATTTTCAGTCTTGCTCTTGAAAGTGGTTCTTCTTTGTTTTCCAAGCTGACAAGCATCACAAAGTCCATCTTGCACAAAATTTGCCTGAGGTAGGCCTCTCACCAGATTGTACTTAACAAGTTGATTAAGCTTCTTGAAGTTGAGATGTGAGAGTTTCTTGTGCCAATTCCAGCTTTCATCATTTGTTGCTTTACTATAGAGACATCTAACAATTCTTTTAGATGTATCACTTAAGCTGGCTTCATATATGTTACCATGTCTTTGACCAGTTAGAACAATGTCTCCATTCTGCATATTCAAGATTTTGCATCCTTCTCTGTCAAAGATTGATTGGTAACCTTTATCACCCAGTTGACTTATGCTTAAAAGAGTATGTTTCAAGCCTTCAACTAGTGCTACATTTTCTATGATGACATTCCCCAAAACAATTGAGCCATATCCCAGAGTTTTTCCATTTGTTGCCATCTCCAAAAGATATTACTGGGCGAGCTTTCCTCTCAAACTTTGTAAGCAGGGACTTCTTTCCAGTCATATGTCCAGAGCATCCACTGTCCAAGATAATTGAATGCTCCTTTCCTGTGCCCTTAACAAAAGATGAAGAAGTTTTCTTTGGAGATCCAGGTTTGTCTGAAACATTTGCCATCAATGCAATGTTGTTATAATTCAATTCATCTTCAGAATCACTGGAATCAGCCCAATCCTTCTGTGTGATCATAAGTGCATTGCCCTTTCCTGAATTCCTAGGCTTCTTAAACTCACTAGCAAAATGTCCAAGCTCGCTGCAGTTAAAGCACTTAATCTTGGCCTTATCAAGCTTGACAATTGTACTTTTGCTTTTGTCACTCTTCTTCTCATATTTCTTTTGAAAAGGTCCTTTGCTAAATCTTCTCATGTTGAATCTTCCTTTCTTGAAGGCTTTAGCAAACATAGCAAAGAGTTCCTGCATCTCTGATTCAGAATCACTATTTTCAGAGTCTATATCAGTAGTCTCTGACTCAGAACTTTCTTTGCTTTTCTTCTTCCTTGAGTTCTTTACAGCAGGCTCATCATGCTGTTCCTCTGGAAGCTTCTTTGATTCAGATTGAGCAGTGAGTGCAACAGTTTTCATCTTTCCTTCACTCCTGCTCTTCTTCTGCTGCTTGTCAAGTTCATAAGCCCTCAATTTTCCATACACTGCCTCTAATGATATCTCATCCAGATCATTAGCTTCCTCAATTGCAGATATCTTCTCATTGTAGAAATCAGGCAAGGCTTTCATGAACTTTGTATTCATATCCTCCAAGTCATAATATTTACCCTGCATGGCCATCTCATTGATGAGTTTTGTAAACCTATCAAAGGTATCAGTAAGTGACTCACCAGACTTGGATTCAAATTACTCATACTATTGTTTAAGTAGTGTCCTCATATTCTTCCTGACAGGCTTAGTTCCTTCACAATGAACCTTAAGATTGTCCTATATATCCTTAGCAGTTTTACAAGAGAGAACATAGTTAGTGAGAACAGAATCAAGACTGTTGAATAGTATGTTTCTCACTTTAGCATCTTTAAGAACATTCCCCTTGTCCTTATCTGACCACTCAGATTTAGGCTTATCTGCTGTATGTTCTGGAACAACTTCACCATCAACAGTTGCTTGTCCAACCACCTTTGTTGGAACAAAAGGTCCATCTCTGATTCTGTCAAGATAATCAGGATCTGTTGCTTCCAGATGATGCAACATCTTTACTTCCCATAGAGTATATTCGTTTCTCTTGAGCATAGGAATCTTAGTATTCCCATCCTTGTAACCAGACATGATTGCAGATCTTTATGATTATTCGAAATCAACCTACTCTGATACCAATTGTTAACTCGAATAACTTGTAGAAGGGGGGGTTGAATACAAGTTATCTAATCGTATCTGGTTTTTGCTTGATTAAGTAAACAAGAACAAACGAATGAATCAAACTGTTTGTATTAATGAGATCAAATACAAACTCTACCAAAGGTGTACAAATACCTTAAGCAGCTTGTTAGGAATATGTTGTAGTTGATGATAACTTAACATTCAAGCAAAATTGTATAAGTCAAGTTTTGTAACTGTCAACGGATAAGACCTTATAACTCTATTCGTTGACAGGTAGCTCATCAACGGATGAGGTTTTGTACCATACTGCAATATCTCTATTTATCAGTTGATAGTGTTTTTATTCAGAGTCATGTTGACCATCAATGGATAGGCAGAATAGGGTAGCCAATTGTAAATAAGCTATGCTATGTAATTTTGTCTAAGTGAAAGTGTATCAACGGATGAGAACAGGGCTCTATCAACGGATACAACTCAAATCTACTCGATAAACGGATACAGCTCAAACTACCATCAACGGATAACTGTGCAGAACATCAACGGATAATCATTATCACTTTATCCTATGCTAGCTGGGAATTAGCAGTTGATAAGGACAGGTTTGACTGACAGATCACATGGGTTGATAGTAGGTATAAAAAGCAGTATGGCAGCCATAATTTGGAAACACAGAAGAAAGAAGCATTCCATTTACACAGTACATACAAGAAAGGTGCAGGGGACATATCTGTTCACAAGGACAACCTTTCGGCTACATGTGGATTTGGAGTGGAGTAGCAAGTCAACTTGAATTAGATTAATATTATCTTATTCCTGTAGTACTTGTAAACTTGGGACATATAACCAAGTGTAGCAACTCTTTAAAAATTAAGAAAACAGACATATTTGCTTAGGGTTTCTTGAATATTCTTAGAAGCAAAGAGTTGTAAAAACAGAAGCTGTGTACATTTGTATCACAGAGTTTTCTTCAAATAAAAGTCTCAGGTGGTACATTTAACCACCTGATTTTTTATGTGTTTGTGAACCATTTCTTATTCAGCAATTATTTCCTTATAGATTTCTGTGGTTTTTATCATAAATTTATAACTATCAAGAATTGTATTCAATCCCCCCCTTCTACAATTATACAAGTGTGTAATATGGGAATAACAATTGGTATCAGAGCAAGCTTCTAATATATTTGAAGTTTAAAGATCAACACACTTCCAACATGTCTAAGAAGGATTATGGAGTGAAGATACCGGTTCTTGATAGAGAAAATTACTTTCACTGGAAAGTAAAAATGCGTCTACATCTCATGTCTATTGATGTAGGCTTTGTAGATTGCATTGAGAAGGGTCCTCATGTTCCAATGAAGGCTGCTTCAAGAGTTGGTCTTGCTGCAGATGCACCAGACACTTACATTCCAAAACCTGTTTCTGAGTGGAGTACTGAAGATGTTGCAGAAGTTCACAAAGAAAAAAAGACCATGAATATTATGTTTAATGGTTTAGAAACAGACATGGTTGACAATGTTATCAACTGTACTACCGCCAAGGAAGTATGGGACATTGTTCAAACCCTTTGTGAAGGTACAGAACATGTAAGGGAAAACAAGATGCAGCTACTGATCCAACAGTATAAGCACTTCCATTTCAAGAATGGAGAGACATTGAATGACACATTTAGTAGATTTCAAAAGCTACTAAATGGCTTGAAACTGTATGGAAGAATCTACCAAGTGAAAGATTCTAATCTCAAATTTCTGAGATCACTGCCCAAGGAGTGGAAGCCTATGACTGTTTCTCTAAGAAACACTCAAGAGTACAAGTCATTTACTCTTGAAAGGCTCTATGGAACTTTAAAGACATACGAACTAGAAATGGAGCAGGATGAAGAAATTGAGAAGGCCCAAAAGAAAAGTGGGTCAGTTGCACTTGTTGCCAACTTGGAGCAGAAGGAGGAAAAGAGGACTGAAGCTGCTAAGTCTATACCAAACAAGGAGGTTTGTGAAGGTAGAGCAGAATCAAGCAAAAGCAAGGAAAAGGTGTCTAAAGAAATGGGTGTCCTACATCAGGATGAATTGGATGAGATAGATGAGCATTTAGCCTTTCTATCTAGGAGATTCTCCAAGCTAAAATTCAGAAGAAACTCTGGGGTGGCCAAGCCATTTAACAAGGATTTTTCTACAAGCAACTATGTGGATAAATCCAAAATTAAATGCTACAATTGTGGAATTGCTGGTCACATGATAAGTGAATGCAGGAAGCCTAGATCTGAGAACAAGGGAAAGCCAACTGAAATTGTTGACTACAAGAAGAAATATTTTGATCTTCTCAGACAGAAAGGAAAGGCATTCATGACCCAAGAGTATGACTGGGCTGCTGATGGAAATCATTCTGATGATGATGCTGAGTTTGTCAACCTTGCATTAATGGCTGATTCTGAGCAGGAAGCAAGTTCAGCTAGCAATCAGGTATTTTCTACTAATCTCTCTGAGCTCACCAAAGAGGAATGCAATAGTGTTATAGATGAAATGTCTACTGAACTATATCACTTGAGTGTTACTCTTAAATCACTTACTAAAGAGAACAATAGGATTAAAGAAACTAATCAGTTCTTAAGTGATAGAAATGTAGTTCTAGAAGTTCAATTTCTAGATTTTAAGAAAATGAGAGTTGATTGCAATAATGCTAAAAGTGAACTTGAATCTGTGTTAAAAAGAGAACTGATTTTAAGAGACCAGCTTGAAAAAGAACAAGGGATAATTGCTAAATTTCAAAGTTGTAGGAATATTTCTCAAAACATAATAGAAGTCCAGGGAATAGAATCATTTATGAGGGATACCTGGACTTAAAAGAAAAAGGAGCTAGAACCTTGCCTTGAGGATCTAGAGACTATTTGTGAATCAACGGATAGTGATCATCCGTTGACAGATGAACCATCAACGGATGAGAGGTATCCGTCGACTAACAAAAAGTCTGTTAGTAAGAAGGAACTCAAGAAACTGAATGATCAGTATGGTCCAGTAGCCAAGAACTTTGTTTCTGGTGAAAGTAGCCAAGCCAAATCAAGTGAGAAGGCTAAGGCAGGTGATTTACTTAACAAAAAGGCTGTTGGTAAATCAGTTAATGAAAAGGTAGAGACTGAGGGTAAAAAGAAAAAGAACAGAAATGGTAAGATAGGCATTAACAAGAAAAACAATTATTCTCCTGACAAGTTTGCTCCTAGGAAAACTTGTGGTAATTGCAATAGTGTCAATCACTTATCTTCTAATTGCAAGTCTGTTAAAAGGACTCCTGTTCATGTACCTCAATCTATGCCAAGTATACCTACAATGCCTGTTATGCCTGGTTTGTATCAGAATGCTAGTTTTTCAAATCCATATGTGAACATGCCATATGTGCCTAATCCTTATTTTCAATCTGTGAATATGCCACAAATGTCATGGAGCATTCCTAGCATGGATAATATGTATGCCAATTTTTCACAAATGCATGCATCAAATATTTATGCAAATGAGCATCTGTCAAAACCTATCACTCAAGCACCTACACCCAAAGTGAAGATTGCTAAGAGTGTAAAACCAAAGGCTAACAAGAAAGGACCCAAGGAAACTTGGGTACCAAAATCAACTTGATTTGTATTTTGGATTGTGTGCAGGGAAATAATTGAGGAATCTATGGTACCTAGACAGTGGATGTTCTAGGCATATGACAGGAGATTCAACCCTGCTCACAGAGTTCAAGGAGGAAGCTAGCCCTAGAATTACCTTTGGAGATGACAGCAAAGGATATACTAAGGGATATGGCTTGATTACAAAGGACAATGTCATCATTGAAGAAGTGGCTTTAGTTGAAGGTTTGAAGCACAATTTGCTGAGTGTCAGTCAGATTTGTGACAAAGACTATGAAGTAAAGTTCACTAAAGAAGCCTGTGTTGTTTCTACCAAGGAAAACAACAAAGTGGTTCTGACAGGCTTTAGAAAAGGAAATGTTTACATAGCTGATTTCAACTCAGTATGCTCAGAATCCATTACTTGTCTCTTCAGCAAAGCAAGCAAGGATGAGAGTTGGCTATGGCATAAAAAGCTGTCTCATTTGAATTTTAAAGTTATGAATGATTTGGTAAGAAAGGATCTTGCTAGAGGAATCCCTCAATTGGAGTTCATCAAGGATGGATTGTGTGATGCCTGCCAATTAGGGAAGCAAAAGAAATCATCCTTCAAGAGCAAGACAGAGTCATCCATTGTTAAGCCCCTTCAATTGCTGCATATGGACTTATTTGGTCCAGTAAATGTCATGTCCATTTCAAAGAAGAAATACTGCTTGGTGATTGTAGATGATTTTTCTAAGTTTTCATGGACCTTCTTTCTGCACTCCAAATATTGTGCAAGTGAAATCATCATCAATCATCTCAGACTAGTAAACAATGGTTCTGAAGTAAAAGTACAAAGAATCAGGGGTGACAATGGCACTGAATTCAAAAATTCCACAATGAAGATTTTCTGTGAAGAGAATGGAATTGTCCATGAGTTTTCTGCTGCTAGAACACCTCAACAAAATGGGGTTGTTGAAAGGAAAAACAGAACTCTCATTGAAGCAGCTAGAACAATGTTAAGTGAATCAAGATTTCCAACATATTTCTGGGCTGAAGCTATCAACACTGCCTGCTTCACTCAGAATATTTCCTTGATAAATCAAGCTAGAGGAATGACTCCTTATCAGTTATTCACCAATAAGAAACCAACGTTAGCTTTTCTTCATGTCTTTGGATGTAAGTGTTTTGTGCTAAGAAATCATGGAGATAACTTGGGCAAATTTGAAGCAAAGGCAGATGAAGCTATCTTTGTTGGATATGCAGCAGGGAAAGCCTATAGAGTCTACAATCTAAGAACCAACATTGTTATGGAATCTGTACATGTTGTGTTTGATGATCAAAAGATTCTAGGTCTAAATGATGAAGGCTTCCATGAAAAGTTGAGATTTGAAAATGAGGTAGAAGGAAGAATGTACATTGATGATGATGAGGAAAATGAAGATCATGTGTGACAGCCCCAAATCCGGGGTCATGAATCTGGGCCATCACGGACCAACTTCCATTCAAAATCAATATCTCTTGGGTTTTTTTATATAATTAATACTTATGCAATTGACCCCACAGTAATACACACACACACACCAGTCATATGCTCAGAGAACAACATTCACCATAATAAAAGTTTAGAGTTAAACAGTTATTACAAACCCAGAATCATACTTAAGTACATTGTTGAGTGATGCTTCTACAAGAAGCATTTCAACAACCAAATTTATTACAACCTTACACACTTACACACTTAATATACATAAGATCACTAAACCCCTTGCGCTTGTCATCTACCTCGGGAACGGTCGCCAGTACTCGCTCAATAGGTCGCCTTCCCCCTACCCTCTTGCGGGGTGTTCTGCGCAGTATCGGCATACCTAGCTGTATATAGGTAAGTAGCAAGAGTGAGCTATAATAGCTCAGCAAGATAATATTGTAAACTAGAATTTAAAATATACCAAGTATACATATATTTACATATGTAAGTGGTAACCAATTATGAACTTTAGGGGAGAATAAAACTCTTATTTAATAATACATCATCCACTTAATATTATAAGAAAGAAATCTAGGGTAATACAGTATCAGTTTCTCTTCTTAATAATATACAATCAATATGACCTTTCCATGCAACAATTTATATATTAATATAAAATAGGTTTCTCTTCATCTATAACAATAATTCTATCTTTCATATCATTTTCTCTTTTCAGTATACCAATCTGACTTTATCATTGATTCTTTATTCCAATATTTTGTAGGGGTTTTCACTGTTGCCGAATACGTGAGGCACGATGATCAGTCGCCCTCCGTATCCGTCCCTTTTTACTACCGGTAGACGGAGGTAGGTCTGCCACCATCCCCCAGGAGGAAGGTCTACCACTACATCCTCCTTCGGCAACTCTTGGGCCGAAATGAAATATTAAGTGCTGGACTGTGCAACTTCCACACAGCCTCTTACGCTTACTGTTGCAAATTCCCCTTTTTGTCAAATCGTTATTCTACTTACTAAATGTCATTCCACATTTCCATTTTCTCACTTTCATTTCCACATATCATTTACTCATCTCATTTCCATTCTCGCACATTATTTCTATAAAATATATACATAACATAATACTTTGATTATGATTCATACATCTCTTTTATATTCAAGAATTCAAATATGCTTTTATATCCATAACATATTCCGTCTACTTAAAGAGTAGTAATTAATAATCAAATAATATTTATAATACCACTAACACTAGAAAGAATATTTTTAATATAGTATTATAAACCATATAACCCTGGATAACAACTGATACCATTCTCTTCCATACCTCTTTAGTTTCCCAAAATCAAGGAAATATATTCTTTGCAACATAACAACAATAGCATCATATATGTATATTCCATAATGTCATTTTTATTCCAAGAATAAATAATCTTCAAAGTAGGGATAGAAAAATCTTGCCTCTGTTCGTGTATCCTGACAGTAAGGCTGGTCCCTCTTCCGGTGTTTCTATAAACACAAAAGGACCGTCATTAGAATATCACATCTCTTACTCACTACACTCTTGTATAACATTAACCTTGATACTTTAATATATACCTAACGTATCACTATTACCCGAAAGGTTCAAGAACTTAACCATTTATAAACTAAATCGAAGTTTCAGGGTTTTCACCATTTTCCCTAACGACCACCCTTAACTGTAAAAATTCTCAGAAAATATGGATTTCAAATTTTAATGCAAGGTCAACTGGTAATGTCTCTTTGACTACCCTACCATATTATCCCAAAGTTTCATAATTTTTAAAAATGTCTAAGTAGGTTGATCATAGCCTCAAAGTTGATACAATTACGGTTTCTCGGTTTTCGAACACCTTTCACTAAAACTGACTTTTCTCCTAAACCGTTCATCAGATTCTAACGCACCTTATATCAAAACGATCTATGAACTAAGCTCTATCATTTCATGGTCAATTGGTACCCTAGGCATTGAGGTACCGTACGAATGCAGGGGTCACAAAACAGGGCAATTTACCTCCTAACAAAAATCGGACATTATAACGGCTATATTTTCATACTTTCCAAAAATCCAACCCTTCCAAATCAATCACCAAATACAATAATCATCACCTACACCATGTGGTCTTCATTACCAGCCATGGTTATAATCCCAAACACTTCCATATTTAACTCAAACCACTTACAAACACATATAACATCATAATCTTAATCTTTACACCACTTAATCACTAAATCAACAATATTCATCATAATATAAAAAGGGGCAAGAGTGTTTATACCTTCTTGAAGCTTTAAAGATCCTTAATAAACCTTGGTATATCCTTAAACAACCTTATCTTAGCTTGAATCAACTAAAAGATCCATAAAAACAAAGTTAGTTCTAAGATTCTACTATTCACTACTATTCATCAAGTAACTTGAATGATTTTATTACCTATGAAGATGATGATGGATGGCTATGAAACTTTGTGCTAGTCTTAATCTATCCCCCAAGATGCTCCATGATTTTTCTCTTGATTTGATATGGAAGCTAGCTAGGGTTTTGATTTTTTTTTTTATTTTTTTGAAAGGGGCCGAATGGAGTAATGAAGAAGGGGAGAGGTTTTTGCTCTTGGATTTTGATCTAATCTTGCTAACTACTTGTTAATCTAGCTTGTCTTGGAAGCTTGGTAGGATATTTGTGATTAAAAGCTTGTTAAAAGACTAATTTACCCTTAAAAATAATTAGTGGAAAGTGATGTAATCCTTGATGATCTCATCTCTTGTTTTCTAGATTTTCTAAGTAAAATGCCAAGTACATTGATAAATAATGTGGTATGTATCCTTGTTATATTAATAATCTTGGTTGCTTGGTCTCCATATTCGTCTAATTGTGGTTCGTTACGAATGTACCTCATTATCTCAGTGGTTTTGAAATCATTTAACAATCCAAATTCCATTGGTATTCTCTTAACTTAATAATCCCTTGGTTAAATCTAAATTCACTAATTCCTCAATATATAATTCTTATAATGTTTCCATGCTCCTTAATGTCCAATAGAAGCTTATTCGAAATCAAAATCCTCAAAATCCATGTTTCAGGAATTTCTGGAATCTATCGTCATTTCGAGTCACTTTTTTCCATTGTACAACACTAATATGGTTTCTGTTTATTCATTTTATGTTTTCATTATAGAGTACCTATATACCATTTTCCTAAATCCCTCGAGATTTACTATTCATGTGACCACTATAGCATTACTGAAGTTAGGGTTATTACATCCTTCCCCCCTTAAAAGGATTCCGTCCCGGAATCACGTCAGAAATGTCCATAGATATCTTTTCATCTACACCTTATAACTTCTATACCACTTTCTCCATCCTTTTTCCTTCATAATATCTCTATCTTGTTTGCGCAAAATTACACCAACATAAACTTGCTTGTCATTCATCAACATTCCTCCTTTGGTTAGGGGTATCGGCCACCACATTGGCCTCCCCTGAATGGTAGTGTATCTCACTTATGGTTTATCCCTATGTTGATCTCTATCATGACATAAAATATACATACTTCAATCTTATTATATCCTGTCTCTGTAAAATCCTCCAGAAATTTGACTATAACATTATTCTTTTTGAAATAATTGTAAGAAATACTATCTATAATATATATTTCCTGTTCGTATTTAAATAAGTCTATGGTTTACCCCCAAAATACTATTATTCTCCTTTTCATAGAATTTCTAACCCCTAACAGATACTGATTTTCCTTATCTAGATTATCAACCTACCTGTACCATTCATTGACCACATTGATTCCTAACCAAACATTTACACTAAAAATTTAAATACTAGAAAAATGTTCACCTGTATCTGTATCCGGCTTTCTCAATGCCTCTCCTAAAGTCATATTGTACACCCTGGCAATAGGTCTATTTGAAGCAGTCACACTTTGTCCTGGCGCAGACGACTCACCGGAACGGCAATCTCTGGCAAAGTGTCCTAATTTTCCACACTGGTAACACTTCATGTCATTCTTATCGACTAATGGACACTTGTCTAGAAAATGCCCCTTTTGTCCACACTTAAAGCAAGTTATTCCTAACACTCTACACACTCATGAATGCTTCTTACCACACGTGTTACAATCTGGCAATGGTTGTCGCGATTGATTAGACTGAAAGGTTCCTGTGGATCTACGACCCTGATTCACCGTCTCACTGGTAGTCTTATTATTCCCTGACTTTCCAAACTGGGGTTTTTGTCCTTTACCAAATTTGTTAAAGTAGCTTCCCTCACTTGAACCCCCCTTTGGACCCTCAAATTTTCTTTTCTTATTCTCTCGACCTATTTGGGTTTGCTCGCTCTCGGCTTCTATAATAGATGCCTTCTGGACCACTGCAGCATAATCAGTCAACTCAAATGGTGCCACTCTAGTACGTAGCCATGGTTTCAATTCTTGTTGGAACCTTTTCGCTCGTTGCTCTTCAGTACGCACGAATTCTAGAACAAACCTAGACAGCTCGGTAAATTTCATTTCATACTCAGCCACTGTTAGATTTTCCTGCTTTAGCTCCAAAAATTTTATTTCCATCTGGTTCTCCAGATACCTAGGGGAATATTTGTCTAGAAACACCCTAGTGAAACGCTCCCAGGTTATCACTCCCGCTCCTTCCAGATTCTTTTTAGTTTCCCACCAGTAATTTGCCTCTCCCTTTAAGAGATAGGCTGCAAAAACTGTTTTCTGGTCTTCCTCTATCCTTAGTATCTCAAAAGCTTTTTCCATCTCTTTTAACCAGGCTCTGGCTACTACTGGGTTAACAGTTCCCTCAAACTCTCGGGGTTTTAGTGACTTAAAAGCACGAAAAGAGTTAGCTGCCTGGTTGGGAAGAACAGGTGGTTGTTGCGGATTCTGTGGATTAGCTAAATTCTGCCTCAAAAGTTCCATAAATTGGTTAAAAGGGTTACCACCCTGATTTCCCTGTTGACCAGTTGATTCATCTTCTTCTTCCTCATGATCTTGTTCATTATGAGCGTTTTCACCCTGCCTATTATGACTTCCTTCCTCTCTCTCATTCTCCCTTGCATTCATTCTATTATTACGCTTAGGCGGCATGATTCTGTATATAACAATATTCTTCATTAATCACCCAAAATTAGGGTACAATATACATCATTTCCATATATTCATAATTATATCATTCGTTACCTTAATTATGCATCACAGTTAATATCTAGTTATAATACTACCTCATTAAATAAACTTATCACTTTTAGCATAATAACCTTTTCATTTAAGTCAATTACCTGTCATACATTAATATTTTTGAATCTCAACACTTAGTATAAAAATACGATAAAATTAGGCAAAGTACATAAACTTCATTAATTTACATAAATATTTTACAACTTGGGTACAACGTCTTTTACTACTAATATCATACATCATAAAGTACAAGGTTCGAAACCCCAAAAGCATAACTTTACATACTAACTCGCTATAACAAAAGAACTACTAGCTGTCCTCTAATCAGACTGGGATTAAGACAGTAAACAACTAACCTAATCCCCAAAATGACATCCACAAGATGACTAGTCTGATTAGTAACTAAAACTACTACTCTGAATCACGGGAACGCTGCTCTGACAACGTCTCTGATCTGCACTACCATAGTGGTGACTACATCAACTATCTGAGCCCTCCATACTGGATCCCCTCTGTCTCCCAACATCCTCCTAATCTCACCAAGTGCCCGCAGCTCAATACTAACTATGCCCAAAGACAACCCATCTGGTATCACACCTCCTCCTCCTCTCGTCCTGTCTAACCTCTGCACAAGTGTATCTATAGTCCGACGGGACTCATCCAGCTATCCCTGTAGGGCAAAGTACTCTGACAAGAAAATAGCTGGCAACTGACCAGCTGGAAATATAGGTGCCTCCTGAGGTGGCATAGCATCTGGGGGAGGTACATCTACAAGTGGGGGTGCATCCACTGGTGGAGGTGGTGGAGGTGCAAATGGTGGGGATGGAGGAACTGGCTCCGTGTCCGCATCCTCGGAAGGGTCCTCCTCCAACTCATCCTCTGACAAGATAAAGTGTCCCGGTGGAGTGAACTGCTCAACTGGGTCCTCAAAAGGGTCAGGGCTAGGTAGAGGAGATGGAACTGGTGATGGCACTGGGACAGGTGGGACAGGAGTAGGAGTCACGTGAATGTCCCTCCACTCAATCGGCTCCTCAGGTATAACAGATAACCTAGGCCTCTTACGCAAGGGCATCTCCTCCTCAGGAATATCCGACCGCACCCGAGAAGGTCCGGCCCCATCAGGTCCTACATATGGTCTACTAGAATATGGCACTATGGCCACAGCATCCCTCTGCCTACGCTCCTCTGCCTCCTCAAGTCTCACTCTGATCTCGTGTCTCTCCGTGGCCTCTGCGCGAACTCTCCTCCTCAGGTCAGTGATAGCATACTCTGGAACCTCTACACCTACCAGCAACAAGTCTCTAAGCTCCTGCTCGGGTAGTCCTAGCCACTGGGGGTCCTGACCCGGCTCACCCATCTCCGCTCCCTATAATAAAACATAAAATTCTATTAGTAACGGTCTATAAAATTATATTATATGCTTAAAATAAATACTACCTGCGATATACCACCCCTGAACTTGATGGAAGTTCACAATTTATGTTATAACTGATACATTTATTATTATCACTCTTGTTCCTGAGCATTACGACTCTTAGCTCTGATACCAAACTGTGACAGCCCCAAATCCGGGGTCATGAATCTGGGCCATCACGGACCAACTTCCATTCAAAATCAATATCTCTTGGGTTTTTTTTATATAATTAATACTTATGCAATTGACCCCACAGTAATACACACACACACCAGTCATATGCTCAGAGAACAACATTCACCATAATAAAAGTTTAGAGTTAAACAGTTATTACAAACCCAGAATCATACTTAAGTACATTGTTGAGTGATGCTTCTACAAGAAGCATTTCAACAACCAAATTTATTACAACCTTACACACTTACACACTTAATATACATAAGATCACTAAACCCCTTGCGCTTGTCATCTACCTCGGGAACGGTCGCCAGTACTCGCTCAATAGGTCACCTTCCCCCTACCCTCTTGCGGGGTGTTCTGCGCAGTATCGGCATACCTAGCTGTATATAGGTAAGTAGCAAGAGTGAGCTATAATAGCTCAGCAAGATAATATTGTAAACTAGAATTTAAAATATACCAAGTATACATATATTTACATATGTAAGTGGTAACCAATTATGAACTTTAGGGGAGAATAAAACTCTTATTTAATAATACATCATCCACTTAATATTATAAGAAAGAAATCTAGGGTAATACAGTATCAGTTTCTCTTCTTAATAATATACAATCAATATGACCTTTCCATGCAACAATTTATAAATTAATATAAAATAGGTTTCTCTTCATCTATAACAATAATTCTATCTTTCATATCATTTTCTCTTTTCAGTATACCAATCTGACTTTATCATTGATTCTTTATTCCAATATTTTGTAGGGGTTTTCACTGTTGCCGAATACGTGAGGCACGATGATCAGTCGCCCTCCGTATCCGTCCCATTTTACTACCGGTTGACGGAGGTAGGTCTGCCACCATCCCCCAGGAGGAAGGTCTACCACTACATCCTCCTTCGGCAACTCTTGGGCCGAAATGAAATATTAAGTGCTGGACTGTGCAACTTCCACACAGCCTCTTACGCTTACTGTTGCAAATTCCCCTTTTTGTCAAATCGTTATTCTACTTACTAAATGTCATTCCACATTTCCATTTTCTCACTTTCATTTCCACATATCATTTACTCATCTCATTTCCATTCTCGCACATTATTTCTATAAAATATATACATAACATAATACTTTGATTATGATTCAGACATCTCTTTTATATTCAAGAATTCAAATATGCTTTTATATCCATAACATATTCCGTCTACTTAAAGAGTAGTAATTAATAATCAAATAATATTTATAATACCACTAACACTAGAAAGAATATTTTTAATATAGTATTATAAACCATATAACCCTGGATAACAACTGATACCATTCTCTTCCATACCTCTTTAGTTTCCCAAAATCAAGAAAATATATTCTTTGCAACATAACAACAATAGCATCATATATGTATATTCCATAATCATTTTTATTCCAAGAATAAATAATCTTCAAAGTAGGGATAGAAAAATCTTGCCTCTGTTCCTGTATCCTGACAGTAAGGCTGGTCCCTCTTCCGGAGTTTCTGTAAACACAAAAGGACCTGTTAGGTCGAATACACAATATATAATCAAGTACCGTATGAGTAAATAACAAGAACACACGTTTTAACTCTTAAAACTGTTTGGAATTAATAATTCCTCTCTCAGTGATGTAAAATATCACAGAGAGCTGCTTAGGTTACAAGAATGATATTCGTTCACGATGGATACCCTTCTAGGGTTAACCTAACTGTATTTATAAGATATACAGCTACGTACAATCGTAAATTGATTCTCCTAAAATTAAGCTATACAATTGATATCAATTACGATTGCTACACGTCTTCTAAGTCAACTCAATCTCTTTGACAGCTATCCAATCTTCAAAGATATCGCTTCCATATTAATATTAAATTAATCTTCAAACTCTGTTGACTTGTAGACGCTCCCAGTAGACAGACTTTAGCAAACTCTGTTCTCTCCAAGCTAACAGTGTTTGCGCTTCCATGTGTTCAGCTAACAGTGTTTACGCTTTCCTCTGTCAGCGTTTGTGCTTCCAGCTATCAGCGTATACTCAAACTCTGTTACAACTGCTTTCAATATCAAGTTAAACTCTCTTTACCTGTAACACTTAAACACTGACATTAAATCACATCAATTATATCTAACAATCTCCCCCAACTTGTTCATTAGAAAAATGTACAAGTTCACAGTAATTGATGATGTCAAAACTAACAAATAAAAACACAGTGTTTAACATATAATCAGAGTTTAAACTTGACTTAGCAAAATTTACAGAAAATTTGAATTACTTACAAATTCTGTCTACCTAACCTCCTCAAGATCTGGAGTTGTTCTGAGATAATCAATCAACAATCTCCTCTCAGCATTTTCAAGTTCAATCTCCATAGCTTCCTTGATCTCTCTTAAATCTGGATCATTCTCATCAGTTTGAAATATAGCAGCTCTGAGATCATAGATCTTGTTTCTTCTCATTTCATTTCCCAACCTGATAAACTTCACTTCTTCAGACTTTACATTAAAATCCCAAGATCAGTCTTCAGCTTTGTAGTTCCTTTCTGCATTTCTATCAGATTCCCATTCCAGTCTCTGTACTTCGGAACATATCTTTCAGCAGACTTTGATCCTGTAACAACTTTAGCTTTCTGCATATACTCCCTTATAGAATTAGCAATAAGCTGTGTTCGACGATTTCTAACTCTGAAGATATGCAAGACATATTGAAGTTCCTCAAATAATTTTAGCTTGATTGCTTCTTCATTCACTCTATACACTGACCCATCTGCCATAAAGTATAGCAGAAAGTGAATGTCTAAGCTCCTTTGACGAACTAGCTGAACTGACTCCAACTTGTCTAGATTTTCTTGAGTAATACCAGAACCAAGAGATACAAGTGCAGAGGGATCTCTTGGACTGTTACCAACCCTCAAATCTCTTCTTGAACCTAAGCCAGAAGTATTCCTGCCTGGTGGCTTTCCTGAACATGCAACATTATGTTGATATCCACCAGTCACTCCTGCTTCTTCTTGCACTGGAATCTTTGGCCTTGAAAAACCAGGTAAGAGTTTACTTTGAGTCTGTACAACTTGTGTAGCAACAGAGGTTGTAACTATCATTTTGCCCTTGCTCTCTTCACCAATTATCCCTTTTAACTTCAACTTGGAATCAAGAGAAGACTTTCTAACCAGCTTTCCAGTATCTTCTTCTTCTTCTTCTTCTTGAATACCAGACAGTTTTTCTTTGATCTCAATTCCTTTCATTACAGGCCTTGAAGACTTTGAAGCTCTAACAGTTTTCTTCACTTTCTTGGACTTTTGAGCTTTTAAATGCTCTTTCTGCAACAGCTTTTCTTCAGCTTGAATATCCTCAAGTGTAGCTTCAGCATTCTCTTCACGAAAGAGTTTTGCAGCCAATTCTTCATCTGTTTGTGGATTGTCAGTGAATGACAAATCCTTTGGCTTTGAACCAGAAGTACTCTGAATATTTGTATCTATCACCAAATTCGGCTTTGACCTTAAAGACCTTTCATGTCCTTGTCTGGGATTTGCATTTCTTAAGCCCTTATCAGCATTGGTACCTTCATCATCAAGAAAAAGCTTAGCATTAGCTAGTTGAGCTTTCTCCTCATGAGTAGCAACCTCTGTTCGAAGATCAACAATAGATTTCTGAGTATCATCAAATCTATTATTCAAGGTTTTGATTTGAATCACTGTACCTTGCAAACAAGTGAATATTTCTGGATTTTTAATCTTCGAAGAATTTTCTTGGAGAAACATAGCTGCCCTTCCAGGAGGAAAAATACAGTCTGACTTGTACCAATCAGCAGTTTGTTTGGCCAAATAATTGTCATCAATTTCATTTACAGAAGGCCCAGCAAAATCTGGTTTTTCTCCTGTTTTCTGACCATCAGCTTGAGTATGTGCTTTTTCAACTCCTGTACTGTTGTCTTCAATCGAATCACTCACAGACTCATTAGTAGAAGCAACAGAAGCAATATCTTCATCTTGAGCAACAACAGGTTCTTGAGCAACCTGTTTTCCTTTATCAGCTTGAATCTGCTCTGAAGAAATAACCTTCTCTGGTTTATCAATCTCCTCACCATGCTCAGAAACATGATGGGCATCAGAGTTTAATTCAGTGTGTGATGCAACCTCAGTGTCTTCAAGAACAACAGTAGGCCCATCAGCAACACCAGTATCAATAGAATGTGTAACCTCCATGAGTGGTGGAGTAGATGCTTCATGATTAAAAGAAATTGGAGTTTCAGCAAACTCTTCCATTGGAGACAAAACATCTCTAACATCTTCATTTTCTTGAACCTTAGCAGATTCTGGTTTAGCAATCTTGACTTCTGATTCTGGTAAAATAGGTTCTATGATAACCTCTGTCTCACCAGTAGGAATATCAGTAGAGATTTTCTCTTGAGCCTCCTCAACATGCTCATCATCAGAATCAGTAAAGATGAGCCTTCTCCTTTTAGCTTGAGATACTGCAATCAGCTCATCATCTTCACTAGAACTGTCCTCAGCTTGTGGTGGTGAAGGTCTATTTGCTCTTTCTTTGAATCTTCTAGAATAAACAGCCTTTGGAGATGTCTGTTTAGCCTTAGAATGTTTTGTGTTAAGTGCAGCATGCTTCTTCCTTTTGGACTTAGATGGAGGTTGTGGGTGAGTAGTAGTGACAGGGTTTGTTGGTTCAATATTCATTTGATCAGGTTGTGTTTGAGTTGATGTAGGATGAATTGGTTCAGTTTGTGTTTGAGGTAATATGGGTTGAACAGTGGTTGTTGGTGTTGGCTCAGGTGATTGAGTAGGTTGAGATGGTATGTTTTCTGTACGATCAGTGGCTAAAGGTTCAGGCATAGGTTGTGGTTCTGGTTGTTGTGTTTCATGTGGTTCATGGTGTGGTGATGGAGAATCTTGTGGCTGATTGACAAAGTTCTGTAATGCAAGTGGCAATACGAAAGGAGGTATGTCTTTACCAACATCTTTGTTAGTCATATCAGAGAATATTCTCTTAGTGACTCGAAAGGGTTGAATCTCATCAGCTTCATCAACTGTTAACCCAGGTACACATGCATTGAACAAAAGTTGACAAAATCTAGCAAAGTAAACTGTAGTAGACTCTGACAACTTATCACCCAGATTCATTAATACATAACGACCAAAATCAAAATTACTGCCATAGAGTAGAAAAATCCCCAATTTGCAGACTGTCCATTGGAATAGCATCCCAGTTGGTGACCTTCTTCTGGAATGTCCTGGTGATACAATCAAAGAAAAAGTTCCACTCTTTTCTCAGATTCGGCCTCCTCACACTGCCCAGCTTTGCAATTGAGTCCATATACCCAATCTCTGTTAGCATCTCTCTCAGATTTTGCTCAGAGACAACAGCATACGAAGTATGTGTGTCGAAAGCCATGGCATCACGAACAGTTTGTGGAGTAATCACAAACTCTTGTTCTTCATGAGAGAAGATGATAGATGGAGTTCCATTTTCACCTCCTTCTATATACCTCGAGTTTTGCCAGAAGGTGACCACTTGAGAAGCAGATAGAGTAGCCGGTTCAATCAACACTTGTCCAATCTCAGAATCGCGAAGAAAGTTTTGCATTAGGTGAAACACCTCAGGAGCCCGGTCATTCTCAAGTAAAGCTGCATAATTGTTAGGCACAAAACGTAGACCAAACAAAGTGAAAGGTTTTGTTGCCATTAGATCAAGAAATAAACAAAAAGCAACTGTGAAAATGATATGCAAGAAAGGTGTTTGCGAAAATGCCAAAGTGAAAAACAAAGAAGTTCTCTGTTTTGGTAAAGTGAATATGAGTGGGTGAAAGTGATTGTGACAAAAAGTAATTTGAGTTGTAATTAAAAATTAAACTCAAACGTTTTTACTTGAAAACACGCAACTGTTCCCTTGAAAAGTGTGAAAGTGATACATGATGATGAGTGAGTGGGTGAGAGTGAGACACGTGTCACACATGCAACGATTTACTTAATACACGCATAGTAAAAGCCATTATTACTGCTGTCATTCCATTTATCAAGGCACTTTACCACTAAATACACTAATTAACAGTTGTCAATCACTCCATTTACTCTAAAATTTTTCAAATTATCTCAATGAAAATTTACCTTAGAGTACGTAACACAATCAATCAGTGTTTGTCAAATTTTCAACCTTTATCACAAAAACCCTTTCAAAAATGCACAGTCGTGATTTTTGTGTGTGAGTAGCAGAGTTTACCAAATCAATTTTTATAGCATCTAATATTTCATAAAATCCATAAATCAAAACAATAAACACTGAATGCACAAACTCTCATATTAAACACAGAGTATATGATGAATGCTAAACTCTGTAGTTCCTTAATTACAGAAATCTGAATATCCCTGTTCCAGTTTATGTTCATGATTATCCAAGTAAGCACACAGTCATTATAGACAAAAAGATCAGGAGATAAACATCAAAGCATCATTCAGTGAGTTACATGTCAAGGATTTCCTCACAAACTCTCACAGCACACAAGTGTTTAGGTGAAGTGTTTTCGCTCAAATTCAATCAGTAGAAGCAGATACTACCATAAGCTTGAATTTCCACCAAATCTACACCACTTCGATTACATATATGCACAAATCAAAAGGACTTTGTTCAGGGTTGTAATTGAGTAAAATCAAACAGATGAGAAAAGATATTTTTCGAATGAGAATTCCTAACTGAACAATTTATCAGATCAAAATGTTCAGTCAAACGGTTAGTACATATTTGTACAAGATGATCAGTATATATACCTCCCTTTTTTTTCTTTTTTTTTTCTTTTTTTTTTATAAATATATTTTTTTTATTTACATATATATATACCGAGTAAGACTTCTTTTCTTGAGAAATACTCACCTGCTTGAATTTGATTTATCAAAAGAATATAACTGCTCTTAATACTTCAGTATTCAAGAAAAATGAGCAGTTAATTAGGCTCAAAGGGGTTTACTAAGGGTCGTGTTTATGAACAGTGTTTATGATCAGTGTTCAAAGATGTTTTGAACAGTGTTTGAAGAAAGATGGTTAATCCTAGTGCCTTTATCATTTTCATGCACACATATATCATGTAGTCTCAAAATGGTTTAATGCAAGTTCTAGAGCAACATACTTACTGATGAACATCACACAGCAATAAAATCTGATTGATATAAAATGTATCAATCACTTATTCGGCTCAAAATCTCACAGGGTGCAGACATGAACTGTTTCTCACCAAACTAAACAATGACACATCTCAAGTTTTAAAATTTTCACAAGTGCAAACAAAGAATCATCAAGAATCAAGTATGGCTTGGAAACAGAGTGTTACTAATCAGAGTTTAGAGTTCATCAATATCAGAGTTATTCATGAGAGGCAATGCATACAGTATTCATAGATTCAGAGTTTAGGATCAAATAAACTAAGAGATGCTCTAAATATGAAACAGTATCATGCTGTGTTAACTTACTGCACAATTTCTGATTAGATCACAGTGACTCAGAAAGAATCTTGATTTTTCACTGAGAATCATGCTTCATACATTTTTCTTCATTGGTATTTTCATTCAGACAAAAATCAACTCAGAATTCACAGAGTTTAACAAACATATTAACAGTGTATGACCAACAATCATGCTGACAGAGTTTAATTAACAAGGTTCACATAGCACTTTAGCAATTTACAGAAATATGAGCAACACATTTTATTAGAAAAGTTTGAGTCTAACCAACATGTTTAGTCAAAACCAGATACCATCCCTAGTTCATTGACCAGTCTTGTAAATGTTGCTTCACTTAGAGGCTTTGTGAAAACATCTGCAAGTTGTTGATCTGTAGGCACAAAGTGAAGCTCAATATTGCCCTCCTCTACATGCTCTCTGATAAAGTGATACCTTATGTTGATGTGCTTGGTCATTGAGTGTTGTACTGGATTACCTGTCATTGCAATAGCACTTTGATTATCACAGAAAATAGGTATCTTACTATACCTCAATCCATAATCCAGCAATTGATTCTTCATCCATAGAATCTGTGCACAGCAACTACCAGCAGCAATATACTCTGCTTCAGCTGTAGATGTTGATATTGATTTTTGTTTCTTGCTGTACCAAGACACAAGTCTGTCACCAAGAAATTGACAGCTTCCACTTGTGCTTTTTCTATCAATCTTACAGCCTGCAAAATCTGCATCAGAGTAACCAAGTAGCTTAAAATCTGATTCTCTTGGGTACCACAACCCTAAGGTTACAGTGCCCTTGAGATACTTGAAAATCCTCTTCACAGCTGTTAAATGTGGTTCTCTTGGATCTTCCTGAAACCTTGCACACAGACAGGTGGCATACATGATATCAGGTCTACTAGCTGTTAAATAGAGTAGAGAACCAATCATTCCTCTGTAACTTGTCATATCCACTGATGACCCTGTATCTTTGTCCAGTTTTGTTGCAGTTGCCATGGGAGTTGTTGCAGATGAACAGTCAAGCATGCCAAATTTCCTGAGAAGACTTCTGGTATATTTTGCTTGATTAATGAAAATTCCATCATCTGTTTGCTTCACTTGTAAGCCTAGAAAATAGCTTAGCTCTCCCATCATACTCATTTGATATCTAGACTGCATGAGCTTGGCAAACTTCTTACAGAGTTTATCATTAGTAGATCCAAAAATGATATCATCTACATATATCTGAACTAAGAGCAGGTCATTACCAGATTGAAAGTAAAATAGAGTTTTGTCAATAGTACCTCTGTGAAACCCACTTTCTAGTAGAAATTTAGCAAGAGTTTCATACCATGCCCTTGGTGCCTGTTTAAGTCCATAGAGTGCCTTGTCTAACCTGTAGACATGGTCTGGATATTTTGGATCTACAAAACCAGGTGGTTGTTCAACAAATACTTCTTCTTCAAGTTTTCCATTCAGAAAAGCACTTTTCACATCCATTTGAAAAACCTTGAATTTCTTGTGAGAAGCATAGGCAAGAAACATCCTTATTGCCTCCAATCTGGCAACTGGTGCAAAGGTCTCATCATAGTCTATTCCTTCTTGCTGTGAATAGCCTTTTGCAACCAGTCTTGCTTTATTCCTTGTGATAACACCATCACTGTCAGTTTTATTTCTGAAAACCCATTTAGTACCAACAATGGATCTGTTCTTTGGCCTTGGTACAAGGGTCCACACTTCATTTCTCTGAAATTCATTTAGCTCTTCTTGCATTGCTGTTATCCAGTCAGCATCTTTAAGAGCTTCTTCTACTTTCTTTAGCTCAGTTTGTGACAAGAATGCATGAAACAGACATTCACTTGTTGTTGCCCTTCTTGTCCTTACTCTTGCATCTGGATCACCAATAATCAAATCAGGTGTGTGTGACTTAGTCCATTTTCTTGCAGAAGGCAGATTGCTTCTGTCATCATGTGATCCTCCCCCTTGATCCATGCTCTCCTGATTTTCTTGGTGCCTTTCTTCACTTTCTGATGCTCCCCCTGAATGTGACTGCTCAGAATTTGAACGTTCAGAGTTTGAATCAACAGAGTTTGATTCAGAGTTATCAACTGAGTCACTATCAGTGTTTGAATTTTCACTTTGTTGTGATTCTCCATGCTCCCCCTCAACTGGTTCTTCCCTTGTTTCTGATTGAAAAGTCTCTTCAGTGTTTACCAGTAGAGGTTCAGAAATGATCTCAACAGTGTTTGTCAGATCTGTCTCATCCGAGTTTAATAAATCTTCATTTTCAAAGTGCAGTTGATCATGTTCATTAACATCTTCAAGTCCAGTTATTTTCTTGTCATCAAATGACACATGAATAGACTCCATGATCACTCTAGTTCTCAGATTATAAACTCTGAATGCTTTAGTTGACAGTGGATAGCCAATAAAAATTCCTTCATCTGCCTTTAGATCAAATTTGATCAACTGTTCAGGATGAGTCTTCAACACAAAGCACTTGCATCCAAAAATATGAAAATATTTTAGATTTGGCTTTTTCTTTTTCACCATTTCATATGGTGTTTTACCATGCTTGTTGACCAGTGTTGCATTCTGAGTAAAACAAGCAGTTTGAACTGCTTCTGCCCAGAAATATGTTGGCAATTTTGCTTCATCTAGCATGGTTCTGGCATCTTCTATCAAGGTTCTGTTCTTCCTCTCCACTACACCATTTTGTTGTGGAGTACCAGGTGCAGAAAACTCTTGTTTGATTCCTTTACTCTTGCAAAACTCTTCCATTGATGAATTTCTGAATTCAGTTCCATTGTCACTTCTGATTATCTTCACTTGATTCTCTGACCCTTTTTCCAGTTGTATTATATGTTCTGTCAGTGTTAATGCAGTTTCATCCTTCTTTGCTAGAAAATACACCCATGTGTATCTGGTGTATTCATCAACAATGACTAGAGCATATTTCTTCTTTCCAAGTGACATGACATTCACTGGTCCAAAAAGATCAACATGTAGAAGATGATAAGGATCAACAATTGAAGACTCAGATTTGCTCTTGAAAGAGGCTTTTCTCTGTTTGGCCTTTTGACAAGAATCACACAGGCCTTCTACATTCAACAATGACTTTGGTAGTCCTCTTGCAAGATCATTCTTTATGATCTCATTGATGTTGTTCAGATTCAAATGAGAGAGTTTCTTGTGCCACTTCCAACTCTCTTCACTGGACATTCTTGTTGACAGACACACTGCTTTGCCATCTGAGTTTGTTGACAATTTTATTTCATAGATGTTATTGTGTCTGTTTCCAACTAGAGCAACTTTCCCTGTAGATTTACTGATAACTTGACAATATTCAGGCTGAAAATCTACATGATATCCTCTGTCACAGATTTGACTCACAGATAGCAGATCATGCTTGAGTCCTGGAACCAGAGCTACATTTGTGATGATGACACTTCCAAGATTAATATTGCCATATCCCAGAGTATGTCCTATGTTGCCATCTCCATAGGAAACTTTTGGGCCAGCCTTCTCCTCATACTCTGATAGCATGGCTTTATTTCCAGTCATGTGTCCTGAACATCCACTGTCCACGACTAGGGTACTAACCCTGTTGCCCTGCAATCACAAACAATCACTGATTATTAGTTTTAAGGATCCAGACTTGCTTGGATCCTTTGGCTTTCTTGGTTCTGTTAGCTTTTGCAGCGGAATTCACATTATCAAAGTTTAAGCTAACTTTTTCAGAGTTTACATTTGCAGAGTTTACTTTAACCCATTTCAAATTTGGCTTGGGTTCATAGTAATTATAGTAAATAGCATGATAATCTCTGCAAGTGTAAATAGAATGCCATGTACTTCCACAGTGTTTACATAAAGTCTGTGGTCTAGTCTTCACATAATCATTTTTAACTACAGTTTTAGAGGGCAAAGAATTAATGTTCTTATTCTTACTGCAGAAACTAGCAAGATGATTAGTGCTACCACAATTAAAGCATGTCTTTCTAGGAGCTAATGAAGCAAGCATTGGCTTAATTCCTGATGTTATGCCTACCTTTCCATTTCTGTTTTTCTTAGGCATTCTCTGCTTGTTGACAGATTTTATCTCTTTAAGCTTATGCTTGAGTTGTTTATCTGTCATTGAACCAATGTTAACCTCTTTAACAAAAGTCTTAGCATATGATTCTTTAACAGGCTTTTTCTCAGCTTCAGTCTTAGGTCCACCTGTTCCCATGACATTACCTTCAGATGAACGATGTGGTCTAACTTTTACCAAATTTTCAAATCTAAGTACATCTCCTTCAGAGTAACCTAGACCTACTGTATCTGACTGAAACACTTCTTGAGTATCTTTACCAGAGTGTGTCCAAGTTTTAATGATGTGTTTAGCATCCTCCAATTCAGATTCTAGTTTCTTATACTTACCTAGCAACTCCTCTTCAATAAACACTGCATCATCTCTTTCTTTCTGAATTTTATTCATGTTCTCTAGCTGTTCCTCAACAAGTTTATTTCTATCTTTGAGTTGAGAGCACTCAATCTTTATCCTCTCATTTTCTAAAGTCTGATCCCTATAACTGATATGCAATGCTTTAAGATAAATTCTCAATTCAGTTATATTATCAGTATTATAAGCATAGGTAGTTGGGGGTACCTTGAGATCATCATCTTCATTTTGAGTAGTAGCCATGAGTGCATAGTTGACTTCCTCATCTGAATCTGAAGTGTCTGCCCAGTCTCTGCCTTTGGTGTAGAGTGCCTTTTCAGTTTTACCCTTCTTGCACTCAGGAGCATAGTGACCCATCTCCTTACACTTGTAGCATTGAATCTCAGACTTATCTTTCTTACCAGATTTGAAGTCCTTTCCCTCAGATTTCTTGAAATTCTTCTTGTCAGACTTAGAATAGTCCTTGGAGAATCTCTTTCCCTTCTTGAAGTTCTTGAATCCCATCTTCTTGAAGGTCTTTACCATCAATGCAGCCATTTGCATCATCTCTTCATCATCTTCAGAATCAGATGTTCCATCTGTGTTTGAGTCAACATCAGTGTCTGATGACTCACTTTCTGAGTGTATGACTAAAGCTTTTCCTTTTGCCTTTTTCCTTGATGCTTCCTTCTTTGATGGTTTCTCCTCAACCTTAAGAGCAACAGACTTTGACTTTCTACTTGATCTTTTGTTTCTCTGCTCCAATTCCAATTCATGGGTTTTGAGCAGTCCATAAATTTCATCAATCTTTGTTTCACCAAGTTCATAGTTATCTCTTATGGTGGTTGTTTTCACATCCCACTTTTCAGGTAGAGAAAGAAGAAACTTGAGATTTGAGTCTTCTAAATCATACTCTTTGTTCACCAATGACAAATCATTGAGCAGTTTACAGAATCTGTCAAATGTTTCTGTCATGGTTTCATCAGATTTTGCCTCAAAATGCTCATACTCCTGTGTGAGTATGTTCCTTCTGTTCTTCTTAATTACAGGAGTTCCTTGACATCTAACCTCAAGTGCATCCCATATCTCCTTTGCAGTTGTGCAGTTGATCACTTTGTTAGACATAACATTGTCAAGAGCACTATGAAGTAAGTGCCTTACTTTGGCATCCTTAGCAATAGATGAAAGATCTTCAGTAGTTAGATCTTTCTTCTCCTTAGGAACCACCTTTGATTCCTCACCAGCAGCAGCAGCAGATAACTTTGTGGGTTTGTGAGGACCTTCATAAATTCTATC
The DNA here is from genome assembly GCA_037693485.1 of Kitagawia praeruptora. Classification (NCBI taxonomy): domain Eukaryota; kingdom Viridiplantae; phylum Streptophyta; class Magnoliopsida; order Apiales; family Apiaceae; genus Kitagawia; species Kitagawia praeruptora. The sequence continues at coordinate 128,896,398 of CM075351.1, forward strand.
CAGATATTCTGGATCTGTAGCCTCCAGAAACATGGTCATCTTCACCTTCCAAATTGCATACTCTAATGGCCTAAGTATAGGAACCCTAATCGTTTCATACCTACTAACAGTAGTAGGGGCTTTCTCAGATGGTGGAGGTATCTCTGCCATTGATTACTATTGTGTTTGGATCTTTTAACTGTAATAAAGTAACAGATTGGCTCTGATACCACTTGTTAGGTCGAATACACAATATATAATCAAGTACCGTATGAGTAAATAACAAGAACACACGTTTTAACTCTTAAAACTGTTTGGAATTAATAATTCCTCTCTCAGTGATGTAAAATATCACAGAGAGCTGCTTAGGTTACAAGAATGATATTCGTTCACGATGGATACCCTTCTAGGGTTAACCTAACTGTATTTATAAGATATACAGCTACGTACAATCGTTAATTGATTCTCCTAAAATTAAGCTATACAATTTATATCAATTACGATTGCTACATGTCTTCTAAGTCAACTCAATCTCTTTGACAGCTATCCAATCTTCAAAGATATCGCTTCCATATTAATATTAAATTAATCTTCAAACTCCGTTGACTTGTAGACGCTCCCAGTAGACAGACTTTAACAAACTCTGTTCTCTCCAAGCTAACAGTGTTTGCGCTTCCATGTGTTCAGCTAACAGTGTTTACGCTTTCCTCTGTCAGCGTTTGCGCTTCCAGCTATCAGCGTATACTCAAACTCTGTTACAACTGCTTTCAATATCAAGTTAAACTCTCTTTACCTGTAACACTTAAACACTGACATTAAATCACATCAATTATATCTAACAGGACCGTCATTAGAATATCACATCTCTTACTCACTACACTCTTGTATAACATTAACCTTGATACTTTAATATATACCTAACGTATCACTATTACCCCAAAGGTTCAAGAACTTAACCATTTATAAACTAAATCGAAGTTTCAGGGTTTTCACCATTTTCCCTAACGACCACCCTTAACTGTAAAAATTCTCAGAAAATATGGATTTCAAATTTTAATGCAAGGTCAACTGGTAATGTCTCTTTGACTACCCTACCATATTATCCCAAAGTTTCATAATTTTTAAAAATGTCTAAGTAGGTTGATCATAGCCTCAAAGTTGATACAATTACGGTTTCTCGGTTTTCGAACACCTTTCACTAAAACTGACTTTTCTCCTAAACCGTTCATCAGATTTTAACGCACCTTATATCAAAACGATCTATGAACTAAGCTCTATCATTTCATGGTCAATTGGTACCCTAGGCAGTGAGGTACCGTACGAATGCAGGGGTCACAAAACAGGGCAATTTACCTCCTAACGAAAATCGGACATTATAACGGCTATATTTTCATACTTTCCAAAAATCCAACCCTTCCAAATCAATCACCAAACACAATAATCATCACCTACACCATGTGGTCTTCATTACCAGCCATGGTTATAATCCCAAACACTTCCATATTTAACTCAAACCACTTACAAACACATATAACATCATAATCTTAATCTTTACACCACCTAATCACTAAATCAACAATATTCATCATAATATAAAAAGGGGCAAGAGTGTTTATACCTTCTTGAAGATTTAAAGATCCTTAATAAACCTTGGTATATCCTTAAACAACCTTATCTTAGCTTGAATCAACTAAAAGATCCATAAAAACAAAGTTAGTTCTAAGATTCTACTATTCACTACTATTCATCAAGTAACTTGAATGATTTTATTACCTATGAAGATGATGATGGATGGATATGAAACTTTGTGCTAGTCTTAATCTATCCCCCAAGATGCTCCATGCTTTTTCTCTTGATTTGATATGGAAGCTAGCTAGGGTTTTGATTTTTTTTTTTTATTTTTTTGAAAGGGGCCGAATGGAGTAATGAAGAAGGGGAGAGGTTTTTGCTCTTGGATTTTGATCTAATCTTGCTAACTACTTGTTAATCTAGCTTGTCTTGGAAGCTTGGTAGGATATTTGTGATTAAAAGCTTGTTAAAAGACTAATTTACCCTTAAAAATAATTAGTGGAAAGTGATGTAATCCTTGATGATCTCATCTCTTGTTTTCTAGATTTTCTAAGTAAAATGCCAAGTACATTGATAAATAATGTGGTATGTATCCTTGTTATATTACTAATCTTGGTTGCTTGGTCTCCATATTCGTCTAATTGTGGTTCGCTACGAATGTACCTCATTATCTCAGTGGTTTTGAAATCATTTAACAATCCAAATTCCATTGGTATTCTCTTAACTTAATAATCCCTTGGTTAAATCTAAATTCACTAATTCCTCAATATATAATTCTTATAATGTTTCCATGCTCCTTAATGTCCAATAGAAGCTTATTCGAAATCAAAATCCTCAAAATCCAAGTTTCAGGAATTTCTGGAATCTATCGTGATTTCGAGTCACTTATTTCCATTGTACAACACTAATATGGTTTCTGTTTATTCATTTTATGTTTCCATTATAGAGTACCTATATACCATTTTCCTAAATCCCTCGAGATTTACTATTCATGTGACCACTATAGCATTACTGAAGTTAGGGTTATTACATCATGGACTTGGAAATTCACCTAGAGTTGTTGGTCCAACTAGAAGTGATGCTAACACTGGAAATGAAGCATCCGTTGACAGTCATACTAGATCATCAGATGCATCCGTTGACAGGCATTCTCATGTATCCGTCGACAGGCAAAATGGAGCATCCGTTGATAAACAAATTGATGCATCTGTTGACAGTCAACTTCATAACTCCTCAAGGACAACAAACTCAGGGGGAGTTTCTCAAAGTCAAAACTCAATGATCAATCAACAAGATCATGCTCACGTAGATGAAGCAACCTCATCTAGATCAAACCTTCCACCTTCAAGAAAATGGACCAGAGATCATCCTTTTGAGTTAATCATTGGTGACTCAAACTCAAGAGTCCAAACTAGGAGGGCCACACAAGAAGAATGCCTATACAGTAGTTTCCTGTCTCAAAAGGAACCTAAGAAAGTGGAGGATGCCCTTCTAGATCCATATTGGGTCTTAGCAATGCAAGAAGAGCTAAACCAATTTGAGAGAAATAAAGTATGGAAGCTTGTGCCCAAACCTGATGATAGAGGTATCATAGGTACCAAATGGGTTCTCAAGAATAAGACTGATGAAAATGGCATAATTGTGAGGAATAAAGCTAGATTAGTGGCAAAGGGCTATTCTCAAGAAGAAGGAATAGATTTTGATGAAACTTTTGCTCCAGTGGCAAGACTTAAGGCAATCAGAATTTTCCTAGCCTATGCAGCATATGCCAACTTCAAAGTCTATCAGATGGATGTTAAAAGTGCCTTTCTAAATGGGGAACTGGAAGAAGAGGTATATGTCCATCAACCTCCTGGCTTTGAAGATCCAGAATTTCCAGATTATGTATATCTTCTCTTGAAAGCACTTTATGGTTTGAAGCAAGCACCAAGAGCCTGGTATGACACTTTATCTCAATTTCTTTTGGAGAATCACTTCACTAGAGGTACAGTAGATAAAACCTTATTTCATAGAAATGTCAATGGTTCTTCAATACTTGTTCAAATCTATGTAGATGATATTATTTTTGGGTCTACAGATGAGAAGCTTTGCAAAAGGTTTGCCAAACTTATGCAAAGTAGGTATGAAATGAGCATAATGGGTGAATTAACTTACTTTCTTGGTTTACAAGTAAAGCAAGTTAATGAGGGAATTTTCATAAGTCAAACAAAATATATTTATGATCTCTTAAAGAAATTTGACTTAATGGATTGTGCCTCTGCAAAAACACCTATGGCCACTGCAACTAAGCTTGAGCTGAATACTAAGGAAAAATGTGTGGACATCTCAAGCTATAGAGGCATGGTAGTCTCACTTCTATATCTAACAGCTAGTAGACCTGATATAATGTTTTCCACATGTCTTTGTGCTAGATTTCAAGCTGACCCTAGAGAGTCTCACTTGATTGCTATTAAGAGAATTTTCAGGTATCTCAAGGGAACACCAAACCTTGGCATTTGGTACCCAAGAGATTCTGGCTTTGATCTAATTGGCTATTCAGATGCAGACTATGCAGGTTGCAGAATTGATAGGAAAAGTACTACAGGCTCCTTTCAATTTCTAGGGAACAGGCTTGTGTCATGGTTCAGTAAGAAACAGAACTCAGTCTCCACTTCTACAACCGAAGCTGAGTACATTGCAGCTGGAAGTTGTTGTGCACAGATTCTTTTGATGAAAAATCAACTTATCGACTATGGTCTAGAAGTTGAGAAGATTCCAATTTTCTGTGACAACACTAGTGCTATTGCCATCACAGAGAATCCAGTGCAACATTCGAGAACCAAGCATATTGACATCAAATACCACTTCATTAGAGAGCATGTGATGAATGGTACAGTAGAAATGCACTTTGTGCCAAGTGAAATGTAGCTTGCAGATATCTTCACCAAGCCTCTTGATGAATCTTCATTCACAAGGTTGGTAGGTGAACTAGGTATGCTTAATTTTTCATAATTCCTAGTGGTATCTAATCATACTGTATTGCAGCTAGAAATGTGTTTTGATTTACTTGAGAATTAAAAACTCTCAGAAAAACTCTTAGCAGAAATTTTGTTTAAGGCAAAATTTGCTTATCAACGGATATCCTTTTATCCGTTGGTAGTATAAACACATTACTAGATTTTCGTATGTCAACGGATAACAAGTTGTCAACGTCATCGATGGATAAACTGTTTTCTCAATCGTCCAATCTTTATCCGTTGATATACATATTTCTCTTTATAGCCGTTGGTAAACGTGTATAATTAGTCACGGCTGTACTTCTTTTCTTTTCATTTATTATCTGAGAGTTACTTTTGTCCAATGGGGTAATTACTTTTAATTATTTCATTTTTAATTCTTGAAAAATATAAAAGGCTGTCTTGTGTCCTCACATCTCACCTTTATTCATTTTCAAGAATCTCATTAGTTAACTGCATCTTCTTCACTAAATCTCTCTCTGCAACAAAAGTTCAAACACTTCAATGGCGCCTATTGTTAAGATGATGTCTTACACTGGGTTTACCTATGAGAAGAACAATTTCGCGGCCTTTGTTGATACAGTGAACGCTCCAGAAGCATATCACACCATGATGAATTTCGTGAAGAAAGGCAAACTATCATATGCTATGACTACCACCACTCCTCTAATCCATGAGGTAATTGAAGAGGTGTGGGCATCTGCTGGGTACAATGGCACAGACGATATACTTGCTTTTTCTTTGAATGGTAAAAACTATGTACTTAATTCTGATGTGATAACTGCTTGTTTAAAATTGCCTAAGAATAACTGTCTGAATGTACCCAGTAATGCTGAAATTTTTACCATGCTTAATTCCATAAATTATACCCTTAGTACTGAGAACTTAGGGAAAATTGTTAGGAAAGGTATGGTTAAAGAATGGAGTTATCTTTGTGATGCCTTCTTTAAAACTTTTTCTGGCAAGATTAGTAACTTTGATGCTGTTACCAATTCCATGCTAGTTTTGCTATGAATGCTTTTGACTGATAAATTCTATAACTTTGGCACACTAGTCATGTATGAGATAGCAGCTAAATTAGGTAAAAAGGAAACTATGAGCAAGAATGTTTATTTTGCTAGATTTTTTATGCTCCTAGAACTGCATGTATCTGAGAATGAGCTATCCATTGCTAACCCGGATAGCAAGTTCAATTATTTTGTTCAGGAGAAGAGAGTCTTAAGTGATTTGATTCGAATGAACCTAAATGCAGAAGTACAATTGGTATATCTACCAATTGTTCAGGTAACTGTTTCCAACCCTGAAACTCCTATCTCCAACCCCTAAATTTCTTTGCCTTCTAGTGTCACAATGGAGTCTGTGGCTGTGACCAAACAGGCTCCTACCAAAGTTACCAAATCCAGAGTTCCAAAACCACAATCTAAAAGACAAACCTCAGGTGTCTCTCAAAAGGCACCTGTTGCAAAAACTACCAAAACTCTTGAGGGGAGTGTGAAGGTGGTAGTGAGTGGTGAGGGACAGGGTGAACATCAAAGAAGCCCTAAGGATAAGGAAGGTGAGGCAGGTGCAACCAACATTTCAGTCTCTCAAAAGACTGTTAATGAACCCTCAAGCCAAATTCTAGTTACATCCTCTCAACAGGGTGTGACTACTGATTTAAGTTCCACTCCAGGAACACTGCACAAAAGGGGAAGAGACACAGATAACTCTCACTCAAAAACCTATGGTAGAAGAGTAAAATCCAAAACCATTGGGGAATCACAGGGTGCACACACAGTATAGCAAACTGTACCTTCTCAAATTCAGTTTGATGTGACTTCAATAAATGTGGAGTCACAGCCCCTTGATCTTAACCTTCAAATCGATACACATTTTAATCCACCATCACCAACTCCATCTCTGGATGTGGATATGATATCTACATCAATTCCTGATTCTCCATCTTTAAAATTCTTGGAGAAGCCCCACTCAACAATTGGTGGTCATCATCTTTTAGATGATTTGTTGGGCCATCAATCTTCCATTCCTGAATTCACAACACTATCTGTGGCCTCTTCCTTAAAATCAATCACCACAGATTCAGTGTTGGTTTTCACTTCAACGGATACTCTTTTTCCTTCATCAACGGATATCCTTCATCCGTTGACAAGTGTTTCTCCATCAACGGATGTGTCTACAACTAATCATCCGTTGATAGCAATAACTACTACATCAACGGATACACTTTATCTGTTGACAACTCTCTCTACCACTGCAAAATGTGACATTCCCATGTCAACTGTGGAGGAGTTTGTAGTAGTTGAAACACTTTTAGGAATGAGGGAAGGGAGTGAGAGGCTGCCTTGTGAGCAGGCAAAAGGAGAGAAAAACAATGAGAGGCTGACCATTTCTTCCGGTCAGTCAAAAGGAGAGCTAGAGAGTTCCACCTTAGTAGGTGAAGGTGAGGGTGTGAGCCAGGGGGAGCCCCTGATGCAAGAAAAGGGAGATGAGAGGAGAGAATGGACTACAGGAGAAATAAGGCAGGAAGATTCGGCCATTGCAAGTGAGTTAATGGAGGTTAATGAAGCTTCCAAAGAGATGGAATTTAGACAAGAATATCAGTCAATTATTGACTCCATCTCTTTGGATCCTGAAACCTTTACTCATCCTGTTTCTGCCTATCAAGTCATGGCACAACAGGGCAATGTGGAGGCAGAGAAGGCAATGCACCTAGTGCACACCTCAGAATCTCTTCAAAGAGCAAAAGAAGCTTTACAAACCCTGTCTCCAAGTGCTGGAAGTGAAGAGTTTGGCAGTGATGACAGTCAAAGTTCAGATGGTGAAGAAATCAATGAGGAGGAGACTCCAGGATGGATGTTTTCCAATGCCACTGAACTTGGGGATCTCAATGTGGAAATCATGAAGCAATATCAATCTGCTAAGGCTGAGCACCAAACTGCAGAACCACAGAGACAGACTGTTCTTGAGCAGGTTATGGCCTCATTAAAATTACAAAAGATGCAATCTGTTATTCAAAGAACACAACAGGAGGAGGTCAAGTCTGCAATTAGAGATATGAAGATAGCACTAGATGCCAGGATTGAGGCACTAGCTCCTACTACCACTCAGAAGGTGCTTTCTAGCAAACTTCTCAAAGAAGATAGCCTGGCTAAGTCTGTTCAGCTTCTTTCCTCCAGAGTGGATAGTATGGAATCTCAAATGCAAACTATCATTGCCAATCAATCAAAACAAACTCAACTACTGGAAATGCTACTTGCAACTTCAACCCCAACCCTTGATGCTAACAAAAAGGGGGAGAAAATGGGAACAAGCAAAGAAGAGGCTACAACATCTATTGGCCAAATTCAAGCTACCAGTAGTAAAATAGCACAGATTGAGGGGGAGCAACAGCCAATTGTAGTGGTCAATCCAACAGAGTATGAAATAAAGGCTTCCCCTATGAAGAAACAAGTGGCTTTGCCTGAGATTCAAAGTTTAGAAGAAATCTCAGATGGTGAAAGGCAAGCCAGAATAGAAGCTTTGGAAAAGATCAAGAAGGAGACTAATGAAAGAATTCTAAAGGCAGAGAGGATGATCAATGAATCAATTGCATCATCTCTGTTCCTTAATGCTCAATCTTCTGCTCCAACAATATCAACCACAATCATGAAGGTGCTCACTCCAAGGGTTGTGGCTCCTACATTCTATGATGCTGAGCCATCATATGTCAAAGAATTTGAACCAGTCATCAAAAATAGAGCCTACTCACCACCAAAGGAAAATGAGAAGAACAAGCTTCAATTGGACTACCCATTTCCCAAGAATGATGAAGAAAAGCTAATGGGAAAAACAATCATAGAGTTCAAAGAGCAGACAAATAAGAGTGTAAGAGATTGGATGGCTGTAATTATAAGGAATGGAAAAGTATTAAATATATCCAACAGCCATCCTAGATTTGTGGAAGCTAAAAGAGAAGAAGTCTCCAGAATCCAAAGGGAAGCTCATCCAAGTACAGAAAATCAACATGAAAACTCAGATGAGAAGCAAGCTAGGCTGGCTCAAGAGTTAATGGATGAGGTAGAGGTTGAAATGAAGGAACCTGAGGAAGTTCCCAAATCCAAACCTAAAAGAAGGAAAGCTAAAACCAAGAGGGTTCTTTCTCCAGAACCCTCTCCAGAAAAAGAAACCACTGGCTCATCAGTACCTATATCTGCAACAGTAATCGACCCAACTGTGAACTTTCATGGTGACCCCATAATGCCTAAAGAAGAACCAATGAATTTTGATTTAATTGAAGTTCCTTCATTCTTGCTGAATCCAAAACAGAAGAAAAGGACTCCAAAGAAGTAACTTTCAAAGGGACCAGTTCAAGTTGCTAGGGTACCTGCTATTGTCAAACAACCAATCTTGGAAAACAAAGAAGACTTTATCTATCAGGCAGAAATTGAAGAATACTCTGGCATGAATCTATATTTGGATGAATTGTCAGAAGTAAGAGGAATTGACAAGTACAAGAATCAGCCTGAGAGATTAGTGTTTGTCTACAAGGGAGGAAGTCAGAGGACATGGCCATTACAGAAGGTTCTTGGAGAAAATTATCATACATTGACCAAAGTGTTCTCAGCATTCAAAAGACACACAGGGTTCTCTGAGACAGCTAGAAGGGAGATAATTAGCAGAATAGAAGAAATAAGGAGAGAATGGAACTCACCCTCAAGTCTACCAAAGAAAATGAAGATCCCATATAATGGACAGAAAATCCACATTCAACCCTTTTGGATGATGGAGTTCAGGGATGAAGAGGGCACTAGGAGATTCTTCAGGTTAGAAGATCAACTGTCAAAGGCTAGTTCTGATTACCTAAGATGGTTACAACTAAAGCTAAATCCAAAAGTTGTTGAAGAAGATACCTTCTATAGGCAACTTCAAGTGCAAATTGTGTCCAACTCTGCCAAGGAAGGAAAGTCAAGGGTGCAGCCAACCAGAGAGAGGAAATATAACGCCTTAGAAAATTCGTAACTATAAGTATTATTATTTAATATTAAATGTGGAATATATTATGTGAATATTTTAGAAAAGGTGGAATACGTACGATATCGTGTTTGTATGTGTATATGATGTTTTATGTATGATTTGTAAGTCCGTGTATTTTTTATTTGTATTTTTGATGATTAAAATCTATTTAAGATATGCATTATTGATCTGTTGAGAATTTTATAAAATCAGTGGAGTTATTAAAAATCGTAAAATCTTTTGTAATATTATCTTTGTATAGTTATTTAGTTTTAAAATTATTGGGATAATTAATTTGGGTGTTTCGGTATTTTAAAATGCTTTTAAGAGTTTTATTGGATTTAATGGATCAAAACTTGCAAAATTCATATTTAAATCATTTTTTATCTTAAAAATATTTTAAAAATATGTGGTTGCTTGTAATTTTATACTCTTTATTTTAAAATTTTAAAGTTTAATATTTCATCTATTTTCCTTTTTATTTTGAATTTTAGAAGTGGTTTAGAATTGATTTTAATTGAATTCAAAAAAAAATATGGTGAAATGTAGTAGATGCTCCGGTTTTCAATCCCTAAATTGGCTGTGTTTTTCCCAAATTGTTAATTTCAGTCATGCTCCTCTAGAACTCTCTCGATGTCTCTCTAATTCTCTCCACCTTTTCTCTAATCTCTCGCATAAATCTCTCTCCCGTAATCCTTCTCTCTCCCACGCTCTTCACTCTCCCGAGCTCCCTCCTCTTCGTTCTTTTTTTTTATCCCAACAACGAGTGTTTCATTTCGGTGTGATATGCTGTGTGTCCGTGTATACGTGATGTGTGTGTGATTCTTATAGGAGTTCAGTTTCGAACTCAGCGTTGTGGCTGTGCATAGTTGGGCTGAGATGTGCAGTGTGCGTGTATGTATAAAGGGTTGTGTGTGGGTAAGCGAAACAGAGGTGTGTGTGTGTGTGTGTGTGTGTGTGTGTGTGTACAATCAGTGTGTGGTGTTGATGTGAAGGTTGCAGCGGCTGTTTTTGAGTGTGTGGTGTGAGTACAAACGACTGGTATGTCGACAACTGTAGCTTGTTCGTTTCTAAGCCTTGTTTTCAGTGGTATTGTTAATTCCTGTCATGAATTGACTTACCTCCCCCTCTCCTCTCTCCTCTCCTGCCAAGAGCCGTAGCTGTTGTGTGTTAATCGAAACTGGATTGTGTGAATAAGCTTTGTAGATGGCTGTGTAGTCGTGTGAGTGTATGGCCGGTTGTATATTTATTGTGTATTTTAAGTGTTGTAAATTGAGGGCTTTAGCTGTTAATTCGATTTTTGTGGATGCTTGGTCCGATATGTACTATTTGTCTGAGTTAATTCGAGTATATACAAATAGATTTCTAAGTTCATTGTGGGAGTTAGTCGAGTTTTGGTTCGATTGCCAGATTTTGGAAACTTCCGGCCGCGTTGAGTGAATTGGTTGTAAATTGATGTATGCAGTATGTATAAATCTGTATGGTCGTGTTTAAGAAAAAGAATTGAGGGGTGTATTTATGTTGCATATATGAGTATGTTGTGTCTGTGTGTATGTAATTGGATATTCGAATGTGTGATTTAAATTGTTGTGTGAGTCACCTCTCTACTTATTTGAATTATGCTATAAATAGAAATTGCTTGGTGTGTGGTTACTTGTAAGAATGTATTTGAATATTGAGGCTGCTTGTTTAACAAGGGGATCCTATATTAATTATATGTTGGATTTTATTGATGATTAATTTTATAGGTAAGTATTGTTGGTGTAGTAAATTGTTAAAATTTTCAAATGGAATGAGTTATGAGTGAAGTCATCGAGTGGTATGAGCGAACTAATAACAATTCTACTGAAGCGGGAAAACTTGGATGTAATAGTTGATTGCAGGATAGCATAATTATAAGCTTGATATTGTTATAATTTGGGTAATCGAACGTGATTGAAATTAGGAGTAAAGTCAAAGCATGCATGCCCTGTTTTCTTTTGGACTAAGGTGAGATATTACTGAAAGTTATAGTTGAGTATATGTATAAGAAAGATTATGTTGCGTATAGTCTTATAGGATTAGACGGTATTGTAAAGGAGGTACTGTACAAATTTTGTTAAGAATTGTTTGTAAGTTGTATGGTGATTTGATGAGAAGTATTTGTAAATAGATATGAGATACGTGTTAACAGGTATAAGTGTAAGTTAATAATATGTGCTAAGTGTTATGTGATTTATGTGAATACATATTACTATTTTGAGAATATGATCGATATAAATTATATGTATTTAAGTATAAACCGAATAGGACACGATTGGGTTGAGTAGAGTTAAATGATTAAGGATAGTAGTGTACTAAAATATTACCTTGCTTTTATATAGGTACGAGTTAGAGGCCGGTCAAAAACCCGTACAAGAAGAAAGGGAAATATGGAGAAGGAAATTAATTATCGGAGTGGACGAGTGTGCGCGTAGAGGCTGACAAGTGATAAAGAAAAGACAGATGTGTGATCGAATAAATGTCAATGTATAAAGAAGTAGAGACGGATGAAAAGTGGGTAAATGATTGAGATGTTGGAATTGCAAACTTCGTATATTGAGGCAAGTTTACTATCCTTCACTTATCGTTCAAGTGATGTGAATCTTTATGTTGTATTTATATGTTCTTTCGAAACCTTTCTTGCAAGCATTATACCCTTTATATTTATTTGAATGATATGAACCTGTCCTTATTAGTTGTGAAGTTTTCTTTCAAATCATTTCGCTAGGGTCTATACCCCTTAATTTTGTTTCAAGTGATATTTTCTCTCAACTAGTATTCAAAAGTTTATTCTCAAACTATTTTACCATTGTTGATTCTCTCCACCTATCGTTCAGGTGTTGATTCTTTTATAATTATTTTAAATAATTATTATTTTAAATAATTATTCCAAATCTTCATTAATGTTTCAATACTTGATATTTTATCGAATTCCTCAATACCTATCGTTCAGGTGTTGACTCTTTTAAGATTATTTTATATAAATATTCCTCAGTTTTATTAATATTCTATTTCGTGGTATTTTACCGGATTCCCCAGTCGTGTACTATTTTATCTTCTTAAAAATTATTTAATTGATATTTTTTTAACAGAGGGAATCCAAGAATTTAAGACTCTATAAAATCTTTTAATATAATTCCTGAATATGATTTATGATTTTCCCTCAATAAATATTCTTTCAAGGAATGTTTGCTTCAAACTAATTTGAAACTGATCATCCGGTAATTATTTTTACAAGTAGACGTTTAAACTGTTTTACTCACTTATATTGATTCGAACCTTTCCATGTGTCGGGAACTTAATTAGATGTTTAGCACTTAATGATAATCGCTGTCTTGTAGTCTCAATTATTGTTGATTATATTGCAACTATTCCCTTCACTCCTTGATCAAGTGAAACTTTCTTTAATTATCATGAGGATGAGATCTATCATCCAAATTATTCTATTGAACTTGTCGAGATCTGTTGTTGATATTATTTATTCATTTACCCCTGGTTAATGTATTGTACTTGTCGATAATTTTGAGATTATCGTTCTTTATTTATTACCCCCTTTATCGTGTCGAACTTGTCGACACCTGTTGATCTTGAATTTATTATTAATTCTTGGATCATGAATTGTTGCTTTGGAACGTGAGTTTCCAGTTGATTGATTGATGTGTTAAGGGTTGTCGATTGTTCCGACCCCTAGTGCAGTTGGGTTAGAATTGGAATGTTTTTTTTTATGTCCCTTCGGGGAGACCATATTATGGTCAACGGATGTCCCTTCGGGGAGACCAGTAATGGTCAGATGTTGAGGCCAATGTGTGCCGTGGATCCACTTAGAGGGACTTTGCTGTGTGCATTGTCCGGGGTTAGTGCGAGCCTGATCAGCCGCCTAATTCCAAATATTTTAAAATTAAAAAAAAAATCCAATTCTAATCTATACATTGAGATTGGTTTGTTTTGATACCTGATTCCCTTGTAGCTTATTTCAATTAGATCTTGCTATCAGAACTTTTATCAGTTTTTGTTGTGATACACCTCATTCCAATGAAGCAATGTTGGTTCCTCGTGATAATAAAGATATTTGAATTAGTTGATACTTTTCGAAGCATATGATAGTTCTTCCTGATTTTCAGAACTTATAATTGTTGTTGATATCGCTATCACTAGTTGCACTTGCTGAGCGTTCTTTGGCTCACTCTTTCCTTGTTTTACCTAACCCTTTGCAGTTAAGTTTAAGGATGAGCTACTTATATTTTCAAATGTGAATGAGAGCGAGGAGGATCCTATTCGGATTAGATTTCAGAGCTAATGCGGGCGAGCACGGTTTTGGATTAAACTACAGATTAAACGGTATAGTGATTTGTATTTAGAGCTGAGATAGAAGTTGTAATATTTTGTATAGTATAGATTTTTGTTTCATACCATAACCTGGACTCGATCCTCGGTGAGGAATCGTTGGTGTATTAAGTTTTATTTGTGATTGTGAATTGGTATTTGGTTTGGTTTGAAATACAGGTGGATAGTCCGATTTACGAAAACTTCATGCTGAAAATTTCTAAAATTCCCCCATATCAAAGTCTATTTTATTATAAAAGTATATTTTCAGTATTGGGAAGTCGGGGCGTTACAGGTTGGTATCAGAGCGACAGGTTATGGTCACTGAAACAGGTTAGGATGATTAGGTATACGTATTTAAGTGGGACATTAGATAGAACGATTTAGGATAAGATTTTGCCTTAGGTTATTAGGATAACGGGTGCGACGTTAGTTATTATTTCGACATATCGCGCGAGCTAGAATTCGATTCATTCAAAGGTACGACCTTGGACAAGGTAGTTGATTCGGTGCCGCCTACGTTAAATGGACGATCGGAGTTACCAGCTTGGAGGATGCGATGTGTAGACCTTCGTGTATGTTCTAGAATTTCTTTTGCAACTTTAGTTACTCCGTGAACGATATAGAAAGTGCGTAAGGACGGTAAACAAGATGCAAAATGGCGATTCCTGGCATAGGTTGGAGGAATGGCGTGGTTATTCATTACCAACCATTGATTTCATTTAATTTATTGATTAAGGAGATTAAACCTTTCTTTCTGTTTCTTCCTATTTTGATATTACCCCATCACCTTTGATAATCAACTATACTTCAATTGATGACGAATTTTTCAGATTTATTTAAACGCATTCCTATTTTTCAAGGATACCTCTATTTTCCAGGGGATCACTTGATTCAACATGACGCATATAAAATTATTGAGACCCTTGAATTCTTTATGTTTCTCTTTGAATACTTAACTTCTTTATTCTAACTGGGATGAACAACCCTATGTATGTAGGGGATTCAGGGACATCTTATCTATGTGATAGGAGTCTGGTGGGACGCCACTGATTGTGTTTGTCATGAAAGTACTGAAGGCTGGCCACCTTTTTGTACTATGGCGGTGGACCTAAGTGACAAATGCAACCTGAAAACAGTTCAATGATCATAGTGATCTCTCGGTTAAATCTTTTTTCAAACAAAACTCATCTTATATTCATATATGTTAAAACCTGTCTATTCTGTTGATCCCTTTCATTATAAACCTTTGTGAATTCTAAAATTTTTTGATGATTGAGAGCAGTAAAAATGAAGACGATGAAATTTTGAGTGGTCCAAGCTACATTTACGTCGAAGGAAAATTGGATGAGCAGGTTTGAGATTTGAGGTTAAAGCATAGATTGAATATCAAGTTAGATTAATCAGTGAATTGACAACACACGTACAAGATTCGATAACGCGGAGAAACTGATTATGGTTGAGGAATAGATGATAAGGACTTGAAATGATAATTGTGTTAAAGTCGAAAATAGAGTTATGAATGATATAATTGGTATGTGATAGTTATTGTGAAGGAAGGATTGTTGAAGAACACTTGTTTATTATATATTTTCACTGTGGATACAGTAGAGATAAAATATTACAAGAATTTGGATGTTGAGATAAATTGTCAGATATACAAGTTTAGAGACGGAACTGGATAACTTGAGCAAGGCAAGGTAAAGTGGTACGGTTCATTTGTAAGGAATTTTAGCAAGAATTGAAGGTTTGGATAAGAAGTAAAGTGATTGTGTAGAGTTAATAACTTGTGCGAATATAGTCAGAGGATCACTAATATTAAGAGTAAGAGTGAGTTTACGCAGATGGAACGAGACGGTAAGAAAAAGAAGACAGGGAACCAGAAAATTTTCAAGAATGGTTTTAACAGAAGATGTGAGGTTTGGTCAGAAAGGAATGTAGGATCTAGAAGATTTTGGAAACCAGGATAAGGAGGCAAGATAACTATCTACAGGATATGAATTATTGAGACCAACAGGACCCCCATTGTCAAAGGTAAGAATTCAAGAAAAAGTATATTACTATTGTACTATTATAAATATGGGAAGTTGTAGGAATAAGTGGAAGGAGTAGTATGGTAAGAAGTGACAGAATTAGAAGCTAGAAGTTCATGATGATTATAAAGGATGTTGTTAAGAAGACGAATGTGATGACAATTAAAAGAATTGGGTGTGAGATGGGATTAAATTGTATAGTTAACTATGAACTACATGCAAGGTGTGAGGATAAGAAGGTGAAATTATAATTTTCAAGAGATATGTAAGTTGTCTTTCAAGTCAGAAAGTGGATAAAGGAGTTTTAATGGTTACGCAGACTAAGAGGTTATTATGATAAGATTTTAAGGTTATTTTATATATGAGGGCGATATCGATAAGAAGATAATTAAATGGAAGCAGATTTCAGTGGTCAAGATTTCTCAGATTTGTGACTTGATGAATTACCAAGATTATCACCAGACAGAGGTATAAAGTTGAATAATTAATTACAACCAGGAATGTTATCAGTTTCAAGGATTCAAGATCGGAAGAAATGGTAAGATATTTAAGGATATAAAAAGAGCACTCATAAGGTTTCTAAGTATGAGTATTGGAATAGGGAGAATTATAATTTTTAGGATGTGACGAAAGGATCGAAGTGAATTATGTGAAGATGAAACAGTAATGAATCGGGAAAGGCCTAAGATGCCAATAGAGATCAAAAGTTTTGAAGGATCAGCTAGGAATTTTCGTAGATTGTCAAAGATTTTACCAAGATAGTTATAGCGGTGGACAAGACTATAAGTCAAGAAATTAATGGATAAAGGTGAAGAGAGCTTTTAGGAGTCAAAGAAGAGATCGAAAGCCGCTTAAGTGTCAGTGCAATCGAATGAACCAGCTAAGATTAAATAGGCATACAATGCTCAAGGAAATGTTCAAAGAATTTGGGAAGCTATAGATGGAAGATCCAGAGGTCTAGATTATTGCGAATGAATTGATAGAGGAAAGTAGGAAGTACCAAGCAAAAATTGACGGAAGCAGAAGGTGAAGTGACTGAATGCAGAAGAATGAAATGGTTCAAGGCAATGAGTTATTGATAAATATGGGAATTATAGTATGTAGAGTTTAAATTTTAACGATTTGTAAGGCATGTATAGTAATGGTTTGGAAGTCGAGTTTTGATATTAGGAGATATTAGAGTTGGAGTTTATTTGGGCTAAAAGTTTGATTTTGAATGGTATTGAAGGGCAATGACCCCGAGATAGTTGGTATTGCGAATAAGATATATATGTTTCAAGGTAAATGGTTATTAGTTTCGAAAAGGTTACTAAGTAAAACAATAAGATTAAGGATGGATAGAAGTTTCTCAGTTATTCACTCCTCGAATAACATTGTACGTTGAAAGGGGAGTAAGAATGATTGGGGGATTTCTTGATATTCTTTTTCCCAAAGTTTTATCTGGGCAACCTGAATTATGAGTAGAAGCGTGGAAGTGGTATCAATTATTTTAGTCGGTTGAGTTTTGTTTTAAAGATTTAATTATTTACGTGTTTACTTCAAGTCAAGGCAGATTCCTTCGCTTATACGTTGCCGCAGGTCAAGGCAGGTTTTATTATAGTATTGTATTTGAATGAATTGTTTATGGATGATTGGAGTAGTAATTGAGGTGTTATGTACAGGGCATAGTCCATTATACGAATAGGTCATGTCCGATTTTTGGTAGAATATACGTTCCGCTACGAGTGGTGAGCGTATAAAATTAACGAGACTCGTGACTAAAAAGGGTTAAGTGGTAATGGTGTATGATGATTGAGAGGATATGACTATATATGGATGAGTTGATATAAAGGAATCCTAAAGTTGAAGAAAACAACTTGGGAACTGAAAGAGAATGTTGGAGAAATACCGTCATATGTTATCTTAAGATTGATTCTGAGGACAGAATCCTATTAAGGGGGGAAGGATATAACGCCTTAGAAAATTCGTAATTATAAGTATTATTATTTAATATTAAATGTGGAATATATTATGTGAATATTTAAGAAAAGGTGGAATACGTTCGATATCGTGTTTGTATGTGTATATGATGTTTTATGTATGATTTGTAAGCCCGTGTATTTTTTATTTGTATTTTTGATGATTAAAATCTATTTAAGATATGCATTATTGATCTGTTGAGAATTTTATAAAATCAGTGGAGTTATTAAAAATCATAAAATCTTTTGTAATATTATCTTTGTATAGTTATTTAGTTTTAAAATTATTGGGATAATTAATTTGGGTGTTTCGGTATTTTAAAATGCTTTTAAGAGTTTTATTGGATTTAATGGATCAAAACTTGCAAAATTCATATTTAAATCATTTTTTATCCTAAAAATATTTTAAAAATATGTGGTTGCTTGTAATTTTATAATCTTTATTTTAAAATTTTAAAGTTTAATATTTCATCTATTTTCCTTTTTATTTCGAATTTTAGAAGTGGTTTAGAATTGATTTTAATTGAATTCAAAAAAAAAATATGGTGAAATGTAGTAGATGCCCCTGTTTTCAATCCCTAAATTGGCTGTGTTTTTCCCAAATTGTTAATTTCAGTCATGCTCCTCTAGAACTCTCTCGATGTCTCTCTAATTCTCTCCACCTTTTCTCTAATCTCTCGCCCAAATCTCTCTCCCGTAATCCTTCTCTCTCCCACGCTCTTCACTCTCCCGAGCTACCTCCTCCTCGTTCTTTTTTTTATCCCAACAACGAGTGTATCATTTCGGTGTGATATGCTGTGTGTCCGTGTATACGTGATGTATGTGTGATCCTTATAGGAGTTCAGTTTCGATCTCAACGTTGTGGCTGTGCATAGTTGGGCTGAGATGTGCAGTGTGCGTGTATGTATAAAGGGTTGTGTGTGGGTGAGCGAAACAGAGGTGTGTGTGTGTGTACAATCAGTGTGTGGTGTTGATATGAAGGTTGCAGCGGCTGTGTTTGAGTGTGTGGTGTGAGTACAAACGACTGGTATGTCGACAACTGCAGCTTGTTCGTTTCTAAGCCTTGTTTTCAGTGGTATTGTTAATTCCTGTCATGAATTGACTTACCTCCCCCTCTCCTCTCTCCTCTCCTGCCAAGAGCCGTAGCTGTGTGTTAATCGAAACTGGATTATGTGAATAAGCTTTGTAGATGGCTGTGTAGTCGTGTGAGTGTATGGCCGGTTGTGTTTTTATTGTGTAATTTAAGTGTTGTAAATTGAGGGCTTTAGCTGTTAATTCGATTTTTGTGGATGCTTGGTCCGATATGTACTATTTGTCTGAGTTAATTCGAGTATATACAAATAGATTTCTAAGTTCATTATGGGAGTTAGTCGAGTTTTGGTTCGATTGCCAGATTTTGGAAACTTCCGGCCGCGTTGAGTGAATTGGTTGTAAATTGATGTATGCAGTATGTATAAATCTGTATGGTCGTGTTTAAGAAAAAGAATTGAGGGGTGTATTTATGTTGCGTATATGAGTATGTTGTGTCTGTGTGCATGTAATTGGATATTCGAATGTGTGATTTAAATTGTTGTGTGAGTCACCTCTCTACTTATTTGAATTATGCTATAAATAGAAATTGCTTGGTGTGTGGTTACTTGTAAGAATGTATTTGAATATTGAGGCTGCTTGTTTAACAAGGGGATCCTATATTAATTATATGTTGGATTTTATTGATGATTAATTTTATAGGTAAGTATTGTTGGTGTAGTAAATTGTTAAAATTTTCAAATGGAATGAGTTATGAGTGAAGTCATCGAGTGGTATGAGCGAACTAATAACAATTCTACTGAAGCGGGAAAACTTGGATGTAATAGTTGATTGCAGGATAGCATAATTATAAGCTTGATATTGTTATAATTTGGGTAATCGAACGTGATTGAAATTAGGAGTAAAGTCAAAGCATGCATGCCCTGTTTTCTTTTGGACTAAGGTGAGATATTACTGAAAGTTATAGTTGAGTATATGTATAAGAAAGATTATGTTGCGTATAGTCTTACATGATTAGACGGTATTATAAAGGTGGTACTGTACAAATTTTGTTAAGAATTGTTTGTAAGTTGTATGGTGATTTGATGAGAAGTATTTGTAAATAGATATGAGATACGTGTTAACAGGTGTAAGTGTAAGTTAATAATATGTGCTAAGTGTTATGTGATTTATGTGAATACATATTACTATTTTAAGAATATGATCGATATAAATTATATGTATTTAAGTATAAACCGAATAGGACACGATTGGGTAGAGTAGAGTTAAGTGATTAAGGATAGTAGTGTACTGAAATATTACCTTGCTTTTATATAGGTACGAGTTAGAGGCCGGTCAAAAACCCGTACAAGAAGAAAGGGAAATATGGAGAAAGAAATTAATTATCGGAGTGGACGAGTGTGCGTGTAGAGGTTGACAAGTGATAAAGAAAAGACAGATGTGTGATGGAATAAATGTCAATGTATAAAGAAGTAGAGACGGATGAAAAGTGGGTAAATGATTGAGATGTTGGAATTGGAAACTTCGTATATTGAAGCAAGTTTACTATCCTTCACTTATCGTTCAAGTGATGTGAATCTTTATGTTGTATTTATATGTTCTTTCGAGGCCTTTCTTGCAAGCATTATACCCTTCATATTTATTTGAATGATATGAACCTGTCCTTATTAGTTGTGAAGTTTTCTTTCAAATCATTTCGCTAGGGTCTATACCCCTTAATTTTGTTTCAAGTGGTATTTTCTCTCAACTAGTATTCAAAAGTTTATTCTCAAACTATTTTACCATTGTTGATTCTCTCCACCTATCGTTCAGGTGTTGATTCTTTTATAATTATTTTAAATAATTATTCCAAATCTTCATTAATGTTTCAATACTTGATATTTTATCGAATTCCTCAATACCTATCGTTCAGGTGTTGACTCTTTTAAGATTATTTTATATAAATATTCCTCAGTTTTATTAATATTCTATTTCGTGGTATTTTACCGGATTCCCCAGTCGTGTACTATTTTATCTTCTTAAAAATTATTTAAGTGATATTTTTTTAACAGAGGGAATCCAAGAATTTAAGACTCTATAAAATCTTTTAATATAATTCCTGAATATGATTTATGATTTTCCCTCAATAAATATTCTTTCAAGGAATGTTTGCTTCAAACTAATTTGAAACTGATCATCCGGTAATTATTTTTACAAGTAGACGTTTAAAATGTTTTACTCACTTATATTGATTCGAACCTTTCCATGTGTCGGGAACTTAATTAGATGTTTAGCACTTAATGATAATCGCTGCCTTGTAGTCTCAATTATTGTTGATTATATTGCAACTATTCCCTTCACTCCTTGATCAAGTGAAACTTTCTTTAATTATCATGAGGATGAGATCTATCATCCAAATTATTCTATTGAACTTGTCGAGATCTGTTGTTGATATTATTTATTCATTTACCCCTGGTTAATGTATTGTACTTGTCGATAATTTTGAGATTAACCTTCTTTATTTATTACCCCCTTTATCGTGTCGAACTTGTCGACACCTGTTGATCTTGAATTTATTATTAATTCTTGGATCATGAATTGTTGCTTTGGAACGTGAGTTTCCAGTTGATTGATTGATGTGTTAAGGGTTGTCGATTGTTCCGACCCCTAGTGCAGTTGGGTTAGAATTGGAATGTTTTTTTTGATGTCCCTTCGGGGAGACCATATTATGGTCAACGGATATCCCTTCGGGGAGACCAGTAATGGTCAGATGTTGAGGCCAATGTGTGTCGTGGATCCACTTAGAGGGACTTTGCTGTGTGCATTGTCCGGGGTTAGTGCGAGCCTGATCAGCCGCCTAATTCCAAATGTTTTAAAATTAAAAAAAAATCCAATTCTAATCTATACATTGAGATTGGTTTGTTTTGATACCTGATTCCCTTGTAGCTTATTTCAATTAGATCTTGCTATCAGAACTTTTATCAGTTTTTATTGTGATACACCTCATTCCAATGAAGCAATGTTGGTTCCTCGTGATAATAAAGATATTTGACTTAGTTGATACTTTTCGAAGCATATGATAGTTCTTCCTGATTTTCAGAACTTATAATTGTTGTTGATATCGCTATCACTAGTTGCACTTGCTGAGCGTTCTTTGGCTCACTCTTTCCTTGTTTTACCTAACCCTTTGCAGTTAGGTTTAAGGATGAGCTACTTATATTTTCAAATGTGAATGAGAGCGAGGAGGATCCTATTCGGATTAGATTTCAGAGCTAATGCGGGCGAGCACGGTTTTGGATTAAACTACAGATTAAACGGTATAGTGATTTGTATTTAGAGCTGAGATAGAAGTTGCAATATTTTGTATAGTATAGATTTTTGTTTCATACCATAACCTAGACTCGATCCTCGGTGAGGAATCGTTGGTGTATTAAGTTTTATTTGTGATTGTGAATTGGTATTTGGTTTGGTTTGAAATACAGGTTGATAGTCCGATTTACGAAAACTTCATGCTGAAAATTTCTAAAATTCCCCCGTATCAAAGTCTATTTTATTATAAAAATATATTTTCAGTATTGGGAAGTCGGGGCGTTACTGGAAACATCATTAATCTGCTCAATCTAAAGGAGCACATCTCTGATAAGTTTCTTAAAAGCTTTCTGTTTTTAATTTTTGTAGCTTAAATACAATTTTTGCATACTGTAGTGTGTATATATCTTTAGGAATGTTTTGTTATCATCAAGGTTCTGAATTTATGCTTTATTGCCATCAAGTATAAATTGGGGGAGATTGTTAGGAATATGTTGTAGTTGATGATAACTTAACATTCAAGCAAAATTGTATAAGTCAAGTTTTGTAACTGTCAACGGATAAGACCTTATAACTCTATTCGTTGACAGGTAGCTCATCAACGGATGAGGTTTTGTACCATACTGCAATATCTCTATTTATCAGTTGATAGTGTTTTTATTCAGAGTCATGTTGACCATCAATGGATAGGCAGAATAGGGTAGCCAATTGTAAATAAGCTATGCTATGTAATTCTGTCTAAGTGAAAGTGTATCAACGGATGAGAACAGGGCTCTATCAACGGATACAACTCAAATCTACTCGATCAACGGATACAGCTCAAACTACCATCAACGGATAACTGTGCACAACATCAACGGATAATCATTATCACTTTATCCTATGCTAGCTGGGAATTAGCAGTTGATAAGGACAGGTTTGACTGACAGATCACATGGGTTGATAGTAGGTATAAAAAGCAGTATGGCAGCCATACTTTGGAAACACAGAAGAAAGAAGCATTCCATTTACACAGTACATACAAGAAAGGTGCAGGGGACATATCTTTTCACAAGGACAACCTTTCGGCTACATGTGGATTTGGAGTGGAGTAGCAAGTCAACTTGAATTAGATTAATATTATCTTATTCCTGTAGTACTTGTAAACTTGGGATATATAACCAAGTGTAGCAACTCTTTAGAAATTAAGAAAACAGACATATTTGCTTAGGGTTTCTTGAATATTCTTAGAAGCAAAGAGTTGTAAAAACAGAAGCTGTGTACATTTGTATCACAGAGTTTTCTTCAAATAAAAGTCTCAGGTGGTACATTTAACCACCTGATTTTTTATGTGTTTGTGAACCATTTCTTATTCAGCAATTATTTCCTTATAGATTTCTGTGGTTTTTATCAGAAATTTATAACTATCAAGAATTGTATTCAACCCCCCCTTCTACAATTATACAAGTGTGTAATCTGGGAATAACACAGCTGCTGTCAATACAAATCTCTCTCTATTTGTTTCGAACTCTCGAATATAAACCTTATACAGAGATACGCACATACGCTCAACACGCACACTTTTTACAATGATATTGAGAGAGTATTTATAATGCTACCTATCAACTAATAACAGAAAGATATAATCTATACATGACAATGTTCTGCCTTCCAGTTGATAGTTTCCATCAATAGAAAATTCTTTCCTTCACGAAATCTTCTTGCTTGTTCTTCAAACAAAGATCCTGTTTTATAGCACTTGCCAGTTTCTATAGCATCCATCATGACATCATCAGTAACACGACTGATATCAGGATTTCACACTGCATCAGGATCTGATCATCCATCAGTACTTGATCAGGATTTGACTTGCCATATCAGGATTCAATCTCAGTTCCTGACACGTAGTCCTCGATGCACTGTTCCTGACTTAATTCTACAAATTACTGTCCAATACATATATCCTATACAAAGTGCTAAATCCTTTATAAATCAGGATATACAAGAAGTATAAGCAAAATTCTATTCTTAACATCACAACTCATGAATTATTCCTAACAGAGCCAAATATGATATCATCCACATAAATTTGAACTAGTATAATATCATCACCATGCTTCTTGTAGAACAGTGTTTTGTCCAATGTGCCTCTAGTGAATTGATTTTTAAGAAGAAATTGTGATAAAGTATCATACCATGCCCTTGGAGCCTGTTTAAGTCCATACAATACCTTAAGCAATCTGTAGACAAATTCTGGGAAATGTGGATCCTCAAAGCCAGGAGGTTGTTGCACATAAACCTCTTCTTCCAACTCTCCATTCAGAAATGCACTCTTGACATCCATTTGATAAACTTTAAAGTTTGAATGAGCAGCAAATGCCAAGAATATTTTGATGGCTTCCAATCTAGCAACAGGGGCAAATGTCTCATCATAATCAATGCCTTCCTGTTGAGAGCATCCTTTTGCAACCAACCTTTCTTTGTTTCTTACTATTACACCATCTTCATCCATCTTATTCTTTAGAACCCATTTTATTCCAACAATGGTTCTATTATTTGGTGCAGGCACAAGTTCCCATACTTTGTTCCTTTCAAATTGATTTAGCTCCTCTTGCATGGAAATAATCCAATCTGGATCCAATAGTGCATCATCAAGTTTCTTAGGCTCAACCTGAGATAGAAACAACGATAGAGGCACTCATTCTGAGTTGTTCTCCTAGTCCTTACTCCTGCATTAGGATCTTCAATGATTTGCTCTACAGTGTGTGATCTATCCCATTTCCTTGAGTGCTCAACCTGATTTCTCATTCTTGATGTTGCTTCATCATCCAAATCATGATCGTTCTTATTTCTTCCCCCTGTGAGGTTGCCACTACTCACAGGTGTGTCTTGGATGCTTGTTTCTCCACTGTTGATTGGCATAAATTCTTCTCTTGTATCATCATTCACTTGAGTTTGTTGAATTTGATTTTCAACTTCAGTTACAATCTCTTCATCAGGATCATCTAGATTATCAAACCTTAATGGATCTTTATCTTCATCATTGGCTTCTTCTAGTCCAGGTAGTTTGCTGTCATCAAATGTCACATCTGTGCTTTCCATAATTTTCTTTTGACTGATGACATAAACTTTGTATGCAATTCTTTCCATAGAGTAACCAAGAAAAATTCCTTCAAATGCCTTTGCATCAAACTTCCCAACATATTCTGAATTATCCTTCAACACAAAGCATTTGCTTCCAAAAGTATGAACATACTTTAGAATAGGCTTCTTTCCAGTCATCAAATTGTAAGGTGTCTTTCCAGTGTTTTTGTTGATGAGGGTTCTGTTATGGATATAGCATGCAGTGCTCACAACCTCAGCCCAAAAACATGTAGGCATCTTTACATCAAGTAACATTGTTCTAGCAGCCTCAATTAGAGTTCTATTCTTTCTCTCAACAACTCCATTTTGTTGTGGAGTCCTTGGAGCTGAGAATTGCTGAGAAATTCCATTCTCTTTGCAGAATGCTTCAAGTATGGCATTTCTGAACTCTGTTCCATTATCACTTCTCAGTGCAATCACACTTGCATTGTTGGCCTTTGCTTCCTTGTCAATTCTCTTTATGTGCTCAATGATTACTTGTGGAGCCTCATCTTTTGATGCTAGAAATTCCACCCATGTATACCTTGTAAAGTCATCAACCATCACCAATGCATACTTCTTTCTTCCTAGTGACATAATATTGACAGGCCCAAATAAGTCCATATGAATGAGTTGTAGGGGCTTGGTTATTGATGTCACTGTCTTTGACTTGTGGCTTGATCTTTTCATCTTTCCTTTTTGACAAGCCTCATACACTCCTTCTTGACAGAATTCAAGTGTGGGCATGCCTTTCACTAACTCTCTTTTGACTAGAGAATTAATGGCTTTGAAGTTCAGGTGTGATAATTTCTTGTGCCACAGCCAACAGTCTTCATTTGATGCTTTTGAGTAGAAGCAACAAATTTTGTCCTTGTTTGCAGAGTCCATATTGGCTACAAACAGGCTTCCTTTCCTTACTCCAGATAGAGAAAAATCACCAGTCTTCTTGTGGGTGATCAAACATTCATCTTTGTCAAAATCCACCTTGAATCCTCTATCAGTAAACTGACCAACACTTAGCAGATTATGCTTGAGTCCCTTGACTAGTGCTACATCTTCAATGATGACATTACCAACTTTCAACCTGCCATATCCCAATGTGTTACCCATGCTGTCATCTCCAAAAGCAACCATTGGGCCAGCCTTCTCCTCATACTGTGATAGCAGGGCCATATCACCAGTCATGTGATTTGAGCATCCACTGTCCAAAATCCACATGACTTTCTTTTCACTTTCTTTGCCCTGTAAACACAAAGGTATTACTTCTCCTTTGGTACCCAAACAAGTTTGGGTCCATGTGACTTAAAAACAGTTTTATCATAAACATCATGCTTATCAACTTTCTTGGTGTTAGTCTTCTTGTCACTGTTAGAAGTCTTAGAACCTGAGGTTTCAGACTTAGGTGATAGAGGTACCTTCCTAGCTTTAGGAGGACTTGAAGACTTCGACCTTATGTAGTGTGTGTGAGAATTGTGACTGATACAACCATCAATGAATTGCCTTCTCAAATTGAAACAACTAGTCATAACATTCATATTGCATTGCATACAGTCAAATTTATCACAAAATGGAGCATCTCTATGTCTTAGAGGCACAGAACAATCATAGAAGGGTTTGGGCACACTACCAACAGATTTCTTGCATGCATGAGTTAAATGATTGGTACTGAAATAGTTCTGACAAGTTTTCCTAGGGACATTAGGCATATAAGAATAGTTGTTATCTTTGTTAATCCCTAACTTGCCATTTCTGTTCTGTTTCTTCTTTGTCACTTTCTTCTTTGATTCACTCATCCCAGCTGAAATAAACTTAACAAACTTCTTAGGTCTTGACCTATCACCTACAGGCTCCTTGGCTTTTGACTTGACACTCTCACTCTTGGAGGATGCTTGTTGTTCACTGGATTGTGCCTCATCCTCATCAGTCAACATTTGCTTGATGAGTAAGGCATCCTCATCAATTTCAAATGTTGATTCTTTAAAAATTGGATTTTCAGCCTTTTTCAAAATATGAGGCACTTCCTCATGAACAACTGTGTCATCTTCAATGATAGCATAGCTTTTTCTCTGTTTAAGAGTGCCATAGTCAAGTCCAATAGAAGCCTTGGATTTTGCTTGAATTTTCTCACAGTAGGATTGCACTAGACCAGATGATTTCTTAAATGTTTTCAGTTTGAATTCATTTTCAGCTAGTTCATCCCTAAAAGCCTTTTCCACTTGACTAGCAAATAAAACCTTATTCTGAAAATATTCAACTTCTTTCTTAAGGTTTTCTACTTGCATAGCAGTTAGCTCAAGTTCCTCATTCTTTTTTATTAACATTTCATTTCTAGTAGACAGTTTAGCAATCTCCTCATTAGCAGCAGTCATACTAGTATGAATATTAAACATCTCAACAGATAGTTGTTCAATCATGCATTTATACTCAGAAACAGACATGTCTATAGTAGTGAGAGATGGTACCTGAGAGTCTGATGAAGATGTGTCATCCTTGGAATTGGCCATCAAGGCATAGTTGCAAAATTCTTGTTCCTCTCCATCACTATCAGAATCATCCCAACACTTTCCTTCAGCTATGTAGGCCTTACCTTGTGTCTGCTTTCTCAGAAGGGCCTCATACTTAGCTTCAAGTTCCAGAAACTCTATATCCTTCTTTTTAGGCTTTTTGCATTCACTGGCAAAATGCCCTAGGTCATTGCATCTATAACACCTTATAGATGACCTATCCACATGGCTGGTTTTGAATTTATTCTTGTTTTGTTTCACAGGTGCCTTGCTCTTGTTGAATGAATGGTTTTGAGTTTTGGGTTTGAAAGGTTGGTTCCTTTTGAATCTGATGTTTGGAAATTTTCTGGCCATGAAGGCATATGAGGTGTTTTCCATCCCATCTAGTTCTTCAAGAGTATAGAACTCTTTTTCTTCTTTCTCCTCAACAGGTTCACTACCTCAGCTTCAGTTTCTTCATCATCTACTATCTCCTCTATCCTTAGCTGACTTGTAGATGCTTCTAGATCTTGAATAGATTTGTTAACAATCAAGGCACATGATGTGTTTATCATTCTGCCTTGGTTGGCTTGGATAGCCCTTTTCTGAAGCAACTCAAGCTCATGAGTTTTTAAAACTCCATAGAGCACATCATATGTGATTTTGTTCAAATCTCTTTCCCTTAGAGAAATGACCCTTTGCTCTAGATGATTTGGGGAAGATAGCAGAAACTTCATGTTTAACTCCTTGGTGCTGTAAACCTTGTCATTCATCTACAACTCAGTAACTAGTTTGTGAAATCTCTCAAACATCTCAGTAATGCTTTCCTTGGGCTGTGCCATGAAAGCTTCATACTGTGTGACCAGTATCTGTTTCTTGTTTTCCTTAACCTCATCAGTTCTTTCACATAACACCTCAATGTGATCCCACATTTCTTTGGCAGATGTGCATGATGCAATGTTTGTAAACATTGACATATCCATGGAATCAATAATTAGCAACATGAGATGGATGTGAAGAGCAACCATCTCCTTCTCTGATTCTGTCCATTTGGATGGTTCCTTGGCCACATAAGATCTTGGAACATTTGTGGTTCCAACAGTCTTTTCAGGTATTTCTTGTTGTGGAACAAAAGGACCATTCTTGAGAATCTCAGGATATAAAGGATGAGAGGCTTTGATGAACAACATCATTTTTATCTTCCAGAGGTTGTAATTTTCTTTGTCAAACTTAGGGACTTTCACTGTTCCTGTGGTCTTTGGTGTATTCGAACTCATGATCGTTTTTCTGTTTTTGAATAAACAGCCCTCTCTGATACCACTTGTTGAGTATTGAATACAGTAAAAGAATACAGAGGGGGGTGAATGGATTCTTGAACTTTTCTTTTTCTTGAGTCTGTGTAACTGATAAGTGTTTGTGTGTGCAAAGTTTAGGTGCGGATAAAAGATAACACAAGACACAATATCATTTTAATCTAATATTTTATTAGATAAAGGTTGCTACAATCTGTGAATACAAATGGTAGTATTCTCATCTTCGTTTTTCTCAGAGAGATATAGCTTACAATGTATATGAAAAACTTAACTCCTCAAAAGTTGATTACTTAGGAAGTGAGGCTGTATCCTTATAGAACATGGATACAACCTACTTACTACAAGTAAGGTAGCTAAACAAATTACTTTCTAGACTGTCTATCCTTTTTGAGTAAGTGTCCAAATGGTTACAGATTTGACTTTACAAAGCCTGTTCAGATCCACTTCTTTAGTCCTTTGTCTCTTCTATATCTTTCTTAGCTTCCTTGTAGGCTTTCCAGAGCACGTTACAGATTGTGGTCCATAAAGTGCATTGGCTTGTTGCAGGTTTCAGACTTGTACAATTTCTTCAGTATTTTTTCTCCAAGAATGTATTCGAGAAGTGGCTAAGTGGCTGATTCGAGAACTAGGATTAGATAACTCTGAGTTCTCGAATACTATATGATTGACATATCGAATCACTTCTCGAATAATATTTTTCTCCAGGATTCCTTGAGTTGTCGAATAGAACACTTGACTTGTCGAATCCTTGAGATATCAAATAGCTCTCTGAGTCCTTGAGATATCGAATGAAGCTTTGACTTGTTGACTCTTTGAGAACTCGAATACCACTTTGACTTGTTGACTTCTTGAGTTCTCGAATAGAGTATTTAGACATCTCGAATCTTCTGAATATCGAATGAGATATCGAACAGTTCATTCTGAGATATCGAACAATGTCTTCTTAGATATCGAATCTCTGACTTCTCGAATGCTAGACTTCTCGAATAGACAAAAGTACTTCTCGTGTAATAACCCTAACTTTAGCAATGCTACAGTGATCACATGAACAGTAAATTTTGAGGATTTTGATTTCGAATAAGCTTCTATGTGATATTAAGGAGTATAGAAATGTTAAAGGGTTTATATCTTGAGGAAATATTTAAATTAGGTTAAACCAAGGAGGGATTTAGTTAAGGAAATGCCAAGGAATTTGGATTGTTAAACAATTTAGAACCACTTGGAAATGAGATATTAAATTTGAGGAATTGAGAATTTAGAACGAAAACTGCTGAGACAGTAAAACGAACGTTCTAGAAACCGCTGAAAATTTATAACGAGATTAAGCGAACGAATCAAGAATTGAGGATATTAATATTAGAAGTCCAAGGGAGGATATATTATGAGAGGGAAAAAGAATTGAGGATATAATCCTAGAGTAAAGAGAATGCAAACGAGTTAGTGAGCGAGTTTGAGAATGCTTGAGAACCCGAGAGATAACCGGGAGAGCAACTTCTGAGAAAAAGAGAATATACCAAGGATATTTGATCTAATACCTACTTGAGGATTAGAATCACCCTAACACACTAATATATGATGTGGGAGAGGATATTATATATCCAAGGAATTTACAAAGGAGAAACCACTGAGACGATCACAGAAATCCTTCGATGAATCCAACAACTAGAAACTCTTGGACAAGGCCCAAGTATAAAACCAATAACAAGATATGGGCCTTAACATTGGCCCAATCACATTCAAGGGATGATTTTAAGTGGATTAAGAAGGGAAGTACCAAAGTAGAAGAATTATAAGACTTAAAGAATGTTGGATGCAATTTACATAAAGCTAAGGACTTTCTTGCAAAATTCAAAGATAAGCATTAACAAGGAGCCAACAATTGGCTCTTTCTCATTGGTGGACTTCAAACCCAATTAATTAATAGATAAGGCAGCTGATGAAAAGAATAAAAACAAGCTTTTCAAGTCATTATTCAAGAGAAAAAGCAAGAAAACATCAATCTCTCCAATCTGCCAAACAGGAACCAAGCACAAAGAAAAATTCATATCCCCATTTCTATCCATGATAAAATCACCAAATTTTAACCATAACTTCTCCACTCCATGTGTAAGGTTCGTGCAAAATTTCATGGCCAACAAAGTAGTATAGCCTAGTCAAATCCATGCTCAAAGTTGGAGAACCCAATCTGTCCAGTTTCTGTCCAGCGGAAATATGGAGCTCAAAACCATAGCTAGGAAGCTTTGTATTTGATGAACTATAGCTCAAATCAAAGCTTATACAGAGGCCAAGATGTGGTAAAAATTTGAGAGCCAAACTCTTATTTTTCGATTTGTTATGATTTTTACAAAAGTGATGATGAATAGCGACCCTTAGAAACTAACTTGATTTTTATGGTTCTTTTAATTGATTCAAGCTAGTATAAGGTTGATTAAGGATATATCAAGGATTGTTAAGGGTTTTCAAAGCTTCGAGAAGGTATAAACATGCTTGTCCTTTTATATTTATAATGGATATTGAGTTAATTAGTGATTTAGTGGTGTAAATGTTAAGATTTTGATGTTATATGTGTTTGTAAGTGATTAAAGTTGAATATGGAAGGAGTATGTGCTTGTAACTATGATTGGTAAGATGACCACATGGTGTAGGTGATGGTGTATAAGGTGGATGATTGATTTGGAGGAGTTTGATTTTGGAAAGTATGAAAATATAGCCGTTATAATGTCCGATTTTCGTTAGACCAAGAATCTGCCCTGTTTTTGGACCCTGAACCCATACGGTAGGCTACTGTCCAGACCCCCAAATGACCATGATGAGATAGATCTTGGTTCATAGATCGTTTTGATAAAAGGTGCGCTAAAATCTGGTGAACGGTTTAGGAGAAAAGTCAGTTTTAGTGAAAGACGTTCGAAAACCGAGAAACCGTAATTTTGTTAACTTTGAGGCTATAACTACCATACTTAGACATTCTTGAAAATTATAAAATTTTGGTATATGGTAGTAGAGTAGTCAAAGAGGCATTACCAGTTGGCTTTATGGTAAAATTCGAAATCCATATTTTCTGAGAATTTTTACAGTTAAGTGTGGTCGTTAGGGGAAATGGTGAAAACCCCTGAAACTTCGATTGAGGTTATAAATGGTTAAGTTCTCGAACCTTTGGGGTAATAGTGATACGTTAAACATATATTAAATTGTCAAGGGTAATGTTATACAAGAGTGTAGTGAGTAAGAGATGTGGTATTCTAACGATGGTCCTTTTGTGTTTATAGAAGTTCCGGAAGAGGGACGAGCCATACTGTCAGGATACCGAAATCGAGGCAAGATCTTTTCTATCCCTACTTGGAAATTATTTATCTTTAAAGAAATTGGATTTCATGGAATATATACATGTGATGCTATTGTTACTATATTGTTAAGAATTTGTTTTCCGTGATTATGGATATTAAAAGGAGAGGTATATGAGTATGATATGGATATGAATATGGATATGAGTATGAGATGGATATGAATATACATAGAGATGATTGTGCATGAAGTGAACATGCCTTATGATTAAGGGAATATGAAGGAATAGTATCAGTTGTTATCTAGAGTTATATAAATAATGGTATCAGTTATTATCTAGAGTTATATGAGGAATGGTATCAGCTGTTATCTAGTGTTATATGATTTATAATATTGTTTTAAAAATATTCTTTCTAAATGTTGTGATAGATATTATTGAGTATTATTTGATACTTCTAAAACAAATGGAATACTTTATGCATACAAAAACATATTTGATTTCATTGAATATAGAAGAGATGTCTGAGTCATAACCAAAGTATTATGACATAAATATTTTTAAAGGTGATGATAAATGGAAATGGAAATGATATATGTGAAAGGAAATGTGAATGGAAATGTGAAGGGAAATGGAAAATGTGAAATGGTATTTGATAATGGAAAAATGATTTGAAAAAGGGGGATTACAACAGAAAGCGTAAGAGGCTGTGTGGTAGTGGCACAGTCCAGCATCCAATATTTATTCCGGCCCAAGAGTGCCGAGGGAGGATGTAGTGGAGAACCTTCCTCCTGGGGGATGGTGGAGAACCTACCTCCGTCTACCGGTAGAAAAAGGGACGGGTACGGAGGATGACTGATCATCGTGCCTCACGTATTCGGTAACAGTGAAAATCCCCAAAACTTGAAAGAAAGAATTGAAAATGGTTTTCAGATTTTTATACTGAAAACAGAAAAATGATATGAAAAGAAGGAATTGTGTTATAAATGGAAGAGAAACTGATTTTATACTATGGTATAAAATTTTTGTGTAAAAAGGAAATTGAAGGATTATAATGAGAGATATGGTTCAAATTTTTATGTTATCTTGAGATAATATATTTAGAAGAAGTGTGAATTATTATCTGAATACAGAAGAGCAATTGATATTATATTGTTGTGCCTTTCTTTTCTTATAATAGAAAGTGGATGATGTATTATTAAATAGGAATGTCATTTTTCTCAAAGTCTATAATTGTTTTCAAGTTATTATATGATATTAGAAATGAGACTGAGATTATATTATTATATATTTCTTTTCGTACAAAGATAATTGAAAAGTATATGTCCTGAACGGAAATAAAATTTCCTTACATAATATCTGAAAATTGTTTATTAAAATATATACATGATGATTATTTTCCTTTGTTGATAGTTGATGGAAATTATCTTGCTGAGCTATTTTAGCTCATCCTTGCTACTTATGTATATACAGCTAGGTATGCTGATTTTACGCAGAACGCCCCGCAAGAGGGTACGGGAAAGACGAACTTTTGAGAGAGTGTTGGCAACGATTCCCGAGGTAGCTATCGGACGGTTGGGTATTGATAGATTATGTACATTAAGTGTGTAAGTTGGTGTAATAACTTTTGATTGTTGAAATGCTTCATGTCGAAGTATTATTCAACAATGTATCTAAGTATGATCCTGGTTTGTAATAACTCCTTTAACGTTAAACTTTTAATATCGTGGTTGTTGTTCTCTGAGCATATGACTGGTGTGTGTGTGTGTGTATTAATGCGGGGTCAACTGCATAAATATTAAATGGAAAAAAAAAGTTAAGGAGGTATTGATATTGAATGGAAATTGGACCGTGACGGCCCGGATCCTTGACCCCGAATTTGGGGGCTGTCACATCTCGAATTGGCACCTAGGCAAATTCTTCATTTCTTCAAATCCCAACTGTGATTTATTTGATAGTCTTTATCTTCTTGCTTGAGGCATGAACCTTGGAACTTCTTTCAAGCATTATTCTCATATTTTTAAGTACAGTTACACAACTAGGATTTGATGCCTATTACAAGTACAAAACAAATAGAAACTTTACAACTAGAGGTTCCCTCAGTTAAGAGGTCATGTAAGTAATGCAAAGTATTACAAACAATTAGGCTTGTTATTAGATGTAAACAGGCATGCCTCTGTGACCAACAGTGACCTATTTGATAATTAACTTTAAAAAAAATTTAGTCAATTATAATGTCTGCAATAAACATAAAATCTATGCATATAGTTTAATTATGTTAAAAAAATTATTTGGCTAGCAAGTTGTAAAAGAATTTGAACTGCCAATCAACGTATTAAGTGGGTGTTTGGGTTATTTTAAAATAAGTAGCTTTTATTTTAAAAGCATAAATGTCATATAAGTTATAAGTGCAAAAATACTTATAAGTTACATAGATATTTGGATAAATTTACTTATAAGTTGTTAAAATATTTTTAAAATAAAATTAAAAAAAATATTATTTTATACAATAATATCAATACAAGTCTTTTAAATTAAAAATACATCTAAAAACACATATATAAAATATAAATTATTAAACAAGTGAAAAAATCAAACAAATAAGAAATAAATTGACATGAAAGTACGTCATTGTTAACATTCACCTTATCAATATATATGTTATAACTTAAATTAATAAATTGGGTAGGTAAACACTCTTCATAAGCTCTTGTAAACTTATAAGCCATCTGCAACGTACTTTTTTTTTTTTTGACAAAACTTACCTTCACGTATATGAATTGTATCAAAATACAATGATCGGAGGAAAGGAGTTTCTTTCATTCCAGAAAGATCATCATCTAACCTAAGGGCACGCATGTTGCCCCCGGACATTTAGACAATAATACTTTCAAGTCTAAAAAGATGAACCCCAAAGAAAAGGGCCTCGTTAAAACCCCACAAGAGCAAAACCCTATGGGAAAAAAGCTCAAGGGAGAAAAAGAGTGCCCTCAAAAAAGCAAGAATACATCGTTATACAAAATAATTCCTAAATAAATGACTAAAACTTCTTGTTTCTTCTGTGAATCCGCATTGCCATCAATTGTTTTCGCAGACTTGTCTTCTTTTTAACTCACTCAATTACTTCCTTTTGAAAGATAAACCAGAATCTTCTTAAGACCTCTTTGTTGCTATTAAAACTGCAAATTACCAAACAGACCCATCAATAAAAGAATAAAATCAACGAATCACTTAAAGGATATAAGACTAAATATATTAAAACAATTATGAATTTTGACAAAATAGATGTTCACTTCTAACCAAAGGAACCCCTTTGGTTAGACATCTAACAAAATTTTAAAATTTATATAATAACAAAACTTGGTATTAAATATATTAAAACTTATATGAATTTTAAAAAAGATGATTCACTCATAATATAATATTTATCAACAATATTAAAAAAGTATTATATATATCATATAGTGTTAGTAAAAAAACTAACCAAAGGGGATCCCTTTGGTTAGATATTAAAATTTTAAAAAATATAAATAAAATTACAAAATTATTAATTATATAAGCCAAATAAAATGGCACAAAACTCGTCAACTAACGACAGATAATAAAATACCATAACGGTCAAACGCCCCCAAAAAAGGCACTCCCATGATTTGGCACAAAACATAGAAAATACAATAATTTAGCTATGATCATTGCTACAATTGTGGGATAAATTAAAATATATTTAAGAATCCATTAAGAGCAAATAAGGGATCTCATTGATAACTAAATAAAACACAATTCGAGATTAATGAAAACTAAATGATGACAATCAATTACAATAAAAAAAATTAATTAAGAATTAAAATAATTGATCAAAACCCTCATCTTCCCCAACCATTCATCTGATTATCCTCACCTATTCAAATTCAAACCTTGATTAACAAGGTGAGTAAATTAGCAATACAACATTTATTACCATTAACAATATTAATAATTTAATTAAAATGGAGCACCACTAAATTTAGCTATTAGAAAAATATGTCTAATTGTGTGTAACCGATTTCAGTAATTTGCCTTAATGATTCAATTACTTCTGTTTATTAACAAGGCTTGTGAATGAAATTCAAACTCATTTAAATACAATTATTAGCATTAACCAACTACTAGTCAGTAATCTGCCACGTACTTTAAGACAAAACAAACACCCCTTAAAATTCATCAATGTATTAAAAATTTCAACACAAAGCTACGACTCTTTTTTAGAGACACTGTACTAGCTTGTTCAATGCTGAGAGTATCTCCAAGAGACTCCTAAATTCACTCTTCAAAATAATATAAATAAATGGCTTTTAGTAAGTTATTACATTGGTTTATGTGTCAAACTCCAACAATCCTCTTTATATTAGCTCTTTATTTATAATTTATTCATAAATTAATCCCACTATAACCAAAAGTTGTGCAAGAATTGGTGGGCATGTATATTTTATTATTAAAATACAAGTTAAGAGCTACTAGTGGCTCTTAGAAATAAGGAGAGTAGGGATGGCAATCGGGTCGGTCGGTTCGGGTTTGGTGAAAACCAGATCCAGATCCAAACATATATACTTGACCCAGATCCGGACCCAAACCCAATTAATATCCAGATACTAATATCCAGACCCGATCCATTGGGTCTCGGTTCGGTTCGGGTTTTTATCGGGTCCTATTTATCGATGCAATTATTTGTCAACTTAAGGTAAAATTTGTAGCAATTTTATGTGGCCAAAATAATCAATTTGATAAAATGCCTGGCAAAATTTCAAGCAAACAAAATTCATATTGGAAACTCTAAATATGTTTAGGAGTTTATAAAAGCTCAATAAATTACTTTCAAAATTAAATATAAGTCTTCAACATTCTCAAAAAATGACTTCAACATTTCATAAGATGAATAGCCAAAGCTGAGCAGCATATGTAGTACTTCCTTTTCCAATACGCAAAGAGTTACAAAAAAATAAATCATATAATAATTTCATTTTCAAAGATAAAATGAAAAATATTTTAGTTTGACTACACTATTATGCGGTGAATAAGGATATGATACGTCAATCACAAACTGGTCAGTGCCTTAGTGGTCATGCTAGGTGGTTAAACTAGGATTATTAGAATATTAATGATTTAATAATTTAGATCTATTAAATATACACTAATATATATATATACACACATATAAAAATAAGTATGTTTTATTCGGGTTTCGAATTGGGTCCGGGTTCGGTACGGGTTTCGGATTTCGGGTTCGGTTCGATTTGGTTAGAAAAATATCCAGACCCGACCCAAAATTTATTCGGGTCTATATATAAAAACCAAACCCAGACCCAAATCCAAAATTTTGGGTTCGGTCGGGTCTATTCGGATCGGAACGGGTCGGGTACCCATCGGGTCGGTACAAATTGCCATCTCTAAAGGAGAGAGAAGAGGCTCTTAGTGTTTTTAAGAGCCACTAAGCGTCTCTTGGAGCAACATTTTCATTCTCTCTCCTCATTTTTTGAGTTAAGAGCTTGAGTAAAGAGTCTCTAGGAGATGCTCTAATAGCTTAAAATGTATTCTCTGTCTCATTCTTTTTGGTAATATTTCTTTTTTTGTTCATCCCAAAATAAATATTTATATTCAATTAATACTATAAATTAAATATTAATTATATTAGCTTGTTTGAAAATTAATATAATTTTTTAATAAATTATTAATTTATTTTGATATAATTGAATAATTACGAAAATGTGATTGGTGACAAAATTAGTAGAACGAAGAAAATAGGAGTAATATTTTTAGACCTTTTCACAATGCGTAACACCCTTTTTATCTCATTCAAAGTCCACTTTTGATCATAAACATATTCAAAGTACGTTTTAACTGAAAACACTAAGTTTGAGAAAAATGATAAAAATATCCATTTCTTAAAAAAAGTAATGAGATATCGATTTTCAAGTTTGATGTGGATCGCTCCACAAATAGAGAAAACAAGAAGTAAAGGATATTTCAAAAGAACACGATCAATCCAGAAACGTGAACTTTGAATCTCAAATTCCTTAGATCAATCCAGAAACTAAGTAATTTGAATCTAACCTTCAAAACAATCCAGTAATTGAAGTTTAGAGGAAAGAAAAACTAATCATAGTTTATCTCAAAACAAAAGTTTATATCATCCATTATCTGTCTTAAAACATTACATGAGATGTGTATATATAGGCTTATACAATAACCTAAACCCAACAGGAATCCAAGAGAAATCCAATACCAGCTTGAAAATTAGCTAATATCTGAATCCATCCAGGAAACACATTTAAAAACCCAATTCAAATAGAAAAAAATACATAAAACCAAATTCAAACAGGAAAATAAAATCCTAAGTGCTTAAAACATTAAAAACCCTTTCAAGTGAAACGAAAATAAATATTTATATGAGTACGTAAATAAATAAATAAATATATGGGTTTATCCTTGAGTACACGATACGAAACGAAAATACACGAAATAAATAAATATTTAAATAATTTTATTAAAATTATATGAGTACGTATTTTATAATAATTTATATGTATAAATTTTACATAAGATAAATATAAAATAGTTTTAAATTTTAATTTCACAAGACATGAGCACACTTTATTCTTTATCACATATTGACTTAAAACTCGATTAGTAAAAATTAATTATTTAAATATTTTTATTTTTATTCAAAAATTGCACGAAACACGATACGAAATGAAGGTACACAAATACAAAATGAAACGAAATCCTTAATGGATCGGTTTTGAATTTGACATTACATACACGAAACACGAAATGATAGGAAATTATACGAAACGAACCAATTGACATATCACAAATTTAATATGGGAAATTCTCGTTGGTACCCTTCTGAAATTGGCTTTTCCAGATGGTGCCATTTCGTGTTTTGAACTTACGACTGGCACCCCTAAAGTAACTGATTACCCTAATTATGTCATTCTTTTAATCAAAACTTTAAGAAACGTTAAAAAAACTATAAAAATAAATGATGATCTATAAGTTTTTAATGTATTACTAGTTAAAAAAATTAAATACTAATTTATAATTATTAATGTACCACAAATTGAAAAAAATTAAACATTAATCTGTAATAAGATAACATACTGTTAATCTAAAATATGTGTTCAGTCATTTTCTGAACATAAAATAACATAATTCCACATTTAACTTTTTTTAATTTGTGATTTATATGACATAAAATTTTATTATGGAATAAATGTTGAAATTTGTTAACGTTTTTTAACATTTTGATTAACAAAAGAGTAAAATTAGGGTAATCAATTACTTTAAGGGTGTCAATCGTAAGTCCAAAACATGAAATGACACCATCTGGAAAAGCCAATTCCAGAAGGGCACCAACGAGAATTTCCCATTTAATATTACCAAACCCCCCAAACAGTCCCTTACCATTCTCCCCCTTCATCCTTTACATTCTCTCTGGATAAGAAACATACCAATAAAAACTCACTCACTATCTCTAACAAAAACACACACAAACACACACTAAACATCTCTCACCATGTCAATCTCCCACACCTCTCTCCTCCCTCTCCCTCTCTCTTCAAAACCCACCTTAAAACTCTCTCACTCCTCCCCAACTCTCCTCTCATTCCACCCCAAAACCCAACCAACCCACACTCTCCTAACTTCAAGAAACTCATCTTTTCTCCATTCTTTCACTCTTTTAAGCAACCCCATCAAGAAATCTCACAGACCCATCTCTCCAAAAATCTCAAACAGCATGGAAGCTGGAATTGGTATAATGGGCACTAAATTAGGCATGATGAGTTATTTTGAAGCTGATGGGACTGTTGTTCCAGTGACTGTAGTGGGGTTTAGGGAAGGAAATATAGTGACCCAAGTGAAGACAGAGAGTACCGATGGCTATAATGCTGTTCAAGTTGGGTATAGGAGAGTGAGGGATAAGAAATTGACTAAGCCTGAAATGGGACATTTGGAGAAATCGGGGATTATTCCGATGAGGCATTTGCAGGAGTTTAGGTTAGTTGATGTTGGGGAGTTTGAGGTTAATCAGAAGTTGGTGTTGGAAGAAATTTTTAGTGAAGGTGATTTCGTTGATGTTTCCGGAACTACTATTGGAAAAGGGTTTCAAGGTTATTTCGATTCCCTTTAGTAGTAATGTATATGTTTGTGTATATATGTGTGTAAATAATGTGGTGTTGCTGATGGTGTGTTTCTGCGTGTTAATGTACTGTTGAAATGGGCTTTAGGGTCTTTTTCTTAATGTTTACTTGGTAATTATGTAAAGTTGGATATAAATCGATTCTTGATTTTCTTTTTTGTAAGTTTAGTAATGTTGTGCTTATGATTTTGTGTGTTTATTATGTGTTTGATATGCTACTGTGGTGGTTTTGATTTGTAGGCAATCCTGAAATTAAAAAATTAATTCTTGTTGCTTTAACACCATAAGACCAAAGTTCTATTCCACAACTAAGAACTATTAGTTTGTTAAATTGGTTTTGGATTGACACGTATCTTTTGATTGTTTTATCCCTTTAACAAAATTTATAACGAAGTTTTTTATGATTTTTTCGTTTGTTTGTGAGTTAGTAATGAAGTCTAAGAAAAGCTATCGAGGCAATTTTGAATTGTAGGCATTGATATTGTATAGTAATAGTAAGAGACCATGATTTGACTTGGCAAAAAAATAAAAAATAAAAGTTCAGAGGCTGAAGTCGAATTACATGTACTGATGCATATGATGAACTTAGTATAATATTGGAGAAAGGATTTCAAGGTTTTTCTCAACCCTTAATTAAACGGAAATAAAAGTTTCAAGGCTTTTCCCAACCCTAGTTAAACGAAAATAAAAATTTCAAGGTTTCTCCGTTCCCTTTTTTAAACAATATTAATTTGTTAAAATTTTCAAACTTTCATTTTTTTATTTTATGCTTATTTGTGGCCTTTAATTATGTTTGTAATGTGGTGTCAATGATGTTGTGTGTATATTGGGTGTTATTAATCGTTTGATTATAGCACATCCTGAATCAGAAAATTTAGTAGGAAATTAAGCTAAAGTTTAGGTTCATGTTACAATGTGATTATAACACAGAAGAGGAGCTGAAGTAGAAGTATATCAGGATGCTAAAAAAATGGGTTCAGCCCATTATGAGTTGAAAAATAGTGACAGTGATATTGTATGCTTGTCTATTAGAAATATCATAGTTCTGATTTAATATCGGCCTTACCGACACAGGCGCTCAATGTCGTTTCCACGAGCCCGAGTACCGTGGAATTTATTAGTCGACAAGTCGCCCGAGTAGTCGTAAAAAATCGTAAAAAGTCGACAATACCCTATTTAGAGTAATTATAATACATAATATACGTAAACATACTTCAATTTCATAATTCAAATAAAAACTAGTAGATAATAAGTTCAAGTACCCAAGTCAAACATTTCTAAGCAAATAAAAACATAATTAAAGAGTGAAATCAACTAGAAAAACACAATCATGCATTATAGTCATCCATCTCGGTATCATTTCCATCCCCCTCTCCATCTCCTCCTTGAGTATTCTCCTCGGGTGGTATACCATAGTCATCTTCCACTTCCTCATCATCGAAATCTTCATCTTCATCTTCCCCTTCCTCATCAATAGGATCTTGTGTCGAACTAGTGTTGCGTCGACTATAGGTAATAGTGGAAGTGGAACCACCTCTAGCTCTCCTCAGAAGATTACGTCCCTCAAGTGATTCGGATGCACCCGAAGCTAAATCCACCGCTTCCCAAAACCTTTCCTCAATGTCAGTCCACTCATTAGTCCATTCCAAGTCCTCGAGTACAAGTGGATCAAATTTCTTTCCTAGCTCACGTCTCTTTTTGAATCTTTAATCTATCTTTCGGTTGTATTGGATATACACCAAGTCATTCAAACGTTGATGTTCCAACCTATTCCTCTTCTTCGTATGTATCTAAATTATTGAAATTTAATTAGGCCAACAATAGTTGCAAATTGACAATAAATACTTTTAAAAAGTAGGCATTTAGTCACTTACGAACTCAAATGTACTCCAATTGTGTTCACAACCGGAAGATGAGGCACACAAACCAACAATATGCTTCGCAAATGATTAAAGTTCATGTGCACGACCTCCATATGCATCCCACCAATCAACTAATATAATAAACAAGAACAACACCAATCAACTAATATAATAATTACTAAGATGAAATGCACGAAGTTTTGGAATGAACTTACGAGGACTTTTTATCTTTCTATGCTCAATTGCCATCTCCCTTGCAAAGCCTTCTCGACTATTTTTGTAGGCATCGGCATAATTGCTTATTTTGTTCCTTGTATCCCTATCCTTGACCATCTTCTCAAGCACATCATTGAAGTCTTCTCTTA
Source organism: Kitagawia praeruptora (assembly GCA_037693485.1). Classification (NCBI taxonomy): domain Eukaryota; kingdom Viridiplantae; phylum Streptophyta; class Magnoliopsida; order Apiales; family Apiaceae; genus Kitagawia; species Kitagawia praeruptora. The sequence goes on from CM075351.1 coordinate 128,939,167, forward strand.
TCATTGACCATCTTTTCAAGCACATCATTTAAGTCTTCTCTAATTCGGGAGGCATAGGCAGCCCCATGTAATGGTTTTCCCATTTGACCATTCCAACGATCCTCAATGATCTTCAATAGTTTGTTCAGAATTGCAATTTTTCTACCTCCAAATTTCTTCTTGACTTCATCTTTTGCATAATCAATAGCAGCTGCAATCTCTGCCAAAGCAGGCCTTTCATCACCATCAGCCCCATGTAATGGTTTTCCCATTTGATTATGCAAAAGCAGCCCCATGTAATGGTTTTCCCATTTGCCCATTCCAACGATCCTCAATGATCTTCAATAGTTTGTTCGGAATTGCAATTTTTCTACCTCCAAATTTCTTCTTGACTTCATCTTTTGCATAATCAATAGCAGCTGCAATCTCTGCCAAAGCAGGCCTTTCATCACCATCAGTAAGATTCCTGAATGTAATTTGATTTAAGAATAAAAAATCAAAGTCTGGAAGTAATTTTGATTCTTAAAATTTAAAGAATTGAAGAGGAATAATTCTTTTTTTGAAGAATGAAGAGGAGTATTTCTTAAAAAATAGGTGCAGAAAATATTTAATTAACAGTGAAAAACAAAAAAAATTGAAAGAAAATAATAATAATTGAAAGTAATTCGTTTTTATAAAAAATAATTAGTGAAAAACAAAAAAACCTCAATTAATGAAAATACAAAATAAAACTTAATTTTTGAAAAAAGTGAAATAAACGCGTATATACACACACAGAAGAACAAAAAAGAAAGAAAGAAGAAGAAGAAAAAAAGAAAGGAAGAAGAAGAAGAACAGAAGAGGAAGGAGGTGAAGGAGAAAGGACGAAGAGCTTACCGGAAGTGAAGAGCTTCGCCGGAGTTTACCACTGTGTCGTCGTCGGAATCGATGCCGGAGCTTACAGCTGTGTCGCAGATACCTTTTAATCGCAGCTGCTAGCCTTTGTTTGTTATTAGATCTGAAAGCCCATAAGTTGTAACATCTAAACACCTAATTTTAACTTTTGGGTCGGGTCTGGGCCGGGTATCGGGTCGGATCCCGGGTAATTACCCATGGATGCCAAATACATTAGTCGGGCTCCGAGGTTTTTTGCTTTGTCGACTAGTCGGCGACTAGTCGTCGATGTGACAACCCTGTAGAGTGTCAGACACATAGAAAGTGGTTTTGTATGTTTTGATAGGATTTTGGCAAGATGTATTTTATGTCTATGATTTGGATTTGTTAAGGTTTCCCCAAGCATGAGATACAGTCAATTTTCAGTTTGCAGATTTTGGCAAGATATTGATCAGAAACCCTACTTTTCAACTTGCATTTTCTGGTTTCATAGTTTGAGCTTCGATGTGAATGCTAAAGCAACAAGGTGGGTTGTGTTTTGTAATCAGTACTGAACCAAGTTTGTAAAAGAACCAGTCAGTTTAAACCTGAGTGAAATTGTAGGTTTCGTAGTTTAAATTTGTAGTACTGAAAGTGTATTTTTCCCTAATGCGATCATTTAGTTAAGGACTTTCTACAGGCTTGAGTTTGAATAAAACTGCATTAGAGTTTTAAGTTTTTATTTATTCACTTGGTTATTATATGAGATTGGAGTTTATTAGATTTGTTAAATATTTAAATTTGATGTCTTTGTTGTTTTGAATTTGACGTATCAGAAATTGGTGGGGTTAAATATCAAATTGGTCACTCAAATGAAGACAATAAATCATTTTGCTCACTGAATTCTACGGGATATCATTTGAATCACTAAAGTAATAATAAATATCAAATGGATACCGGTAAATATGTGTTCAAAAAGTAAAAGTAATTTGTTTTGAGTTCTACACATTTTTCTTAAATGTTACCGCAACCAAATGAAAAGTTGTTGAGTTCTAGTATTTCAGATCACATACTTAGATTTAAAAAAAATATATTTACTATTTATTTTTAATTTTATAGTTATTTTCTTTGATTTAGTTAAAAATAATTAGTAAATACAATTTTTTTAAAATCTAAGTATGTGATCTGAAATACTAGAACTCAACAACTTTTCATTTAAATGACCAGTTTGATATTTAACCCGATATTGGTTAATAAAGTGATATATGGGTCTCATTTAAATGACCAATTTGATATTTAACCCGAAATTGGTGAATCGACTAAGCCTGAATGAAATAGGATTTTTTGGTTTTACATATTCTAATTTAGTGATGTAATGTTGTCGACACCTGTATATATGATTGTGTGATAGACATGAAGGGTGCTTCTAAATTTGTAGGTTTATGTATCATTTGGTGATGAAATGTAGTGTTGATGATGTTCTATTATTTGTGGCCTTTAATTGAGTTAGTAATGTAGTGCTGATGATGTTGTTTGTTGGATATGCTATTTGGGCAGCAGTGCTGAATTGTGGGGTTTCATGTCGTTTAATAATTTTAAATCTTGGGATTGGTACTCTAGTACAGAATTGAGCTGAATGAGTGCATGAAGTTCAGGTTATATTGTACAAAAACAGAACAAGAGCTGAATCAGAATATGTTGAAGTGCTTAAGTCCATAATGATTTGCAATGTAATGTCGGCAAATTGTTGTTTGCTTGTGCATTAGATATACTATAGTTCTGACTTATCGTTGGCTTTGACCGACACGGGCGCTTAGTGATGTGTCATTTACTGTCCAGTACCCCTGCAAGCTTGTTAGTTAGAGTTTCAGATATATAGGAAGTGTATTGTATGTTCTAGTGGGATTTTCGCAAACCAGATATAATTTATGTCTATGATTTAGATTGAATTAGGTTTCCATAAGCATTGTGTAAAGTCAAGTTTCAATGTATTAGTCAGAAACGCTACTTTTCCTTTCCTTTTCCACTCAAATTTTACATCCATTTCATGGATTTAGTGCCCGTCTCAATACAGAAGCAAAGAGGTGGGTTGTCATTTGTAATCAGAAATGAACCAAGTTTGTATCAGAATTGACCAGCTTCAAACTGGGGTCAAATTTGTAGGTTTGCTAGGTCAAATGCGTTCTAGTGAAAGCTTATTATCCCCAAATGTGAAATTTTAGTTAACCGATTATTGAAGGTTTATGTGTGAGCCATACAAATTAAAAGAGACGTCACATGGTAGTTTCTCCACGATTCGAGGCATTTCATGATTAGAATACAAAAAAACTTGCATTGGCATATTTGATGGTCTGTAATTCGAGTGAGCCGTCTACTTTCGAGTTTCATAGAACCTTATACCTGCTGTATTTGTTTTCCTACCAGGTGGTATCAAGAGATGGAATTTTAAAAGAGGACTGATGACTCACGGATCCAAGAGTCATAGAGCTCTTGGTTCAATCGGAGCTGGAACTACTCCCGGGCGCGTGTACAAAGGAAAGAAAATGCCTGGAAGAATGGGAGGCACTAAGCAAAAGATTCGAAAGTTGAAGATCATGAAGATCGACAATGACCTTAAAATAGTGATGATCAAAGGAGCCCTTCCAGGTAAGCCTGGAAACCTGCTTCGCATTGCACCAGCAAAGATTGTTGGCAAAAACATCCCAAAGAGCTAGATTCTATCTGTATTTTAATCCACCTTATGATTGTAACATTTTTTGTAATCACTTTGTTTGGTAAAAAAAATCTTTATCTGCGTATTAATCTACTTGTCAGGAACTTTCTTTTGTTTTTGTCTTTTTGATCTCCAGCGGTATATTGTAATTCTACAAACTTATGCTACAACCTGCCTTTAAATGTATGATATGATTTAGCAACAACTGATTAGTTTTTTTTTTTTTTTGACAAAATGCAAGTTCATTCCATTAAATTAGTTTTACCCTTTCAGTATATGATATGAATATGATTTGGCCCAACTGGCCAAATGTACGTGGCATTTGGAGGTGTACGGTACAAGTCATATGTATAAAACTTCTCTTGATTCTTTATGCAAACTCAAATTATTGATCATGCTTTAGGATCCTTCAGAATTGAGTGACAAAGGCATACGACCAGATGTAATAGACTAATAGCCTATAGATCATTAATTTAAGGTCTCTGTAATGAATTAACTTAATTTATAATTGAAATTGATGTACTGGAACCGAACAAGCAGAATAAAAACGATCTCAACTCAGTTTGTGTAAATCAAGCTACGACTTAAAGGAAACTACAATTAACTGAACAAACAACCAGACTTTCGAGTCGTCTGGAGAACTCCCAATCACCACTAGGGTTTACAAACAAAAGTCTCCATGCCTCTATTCTCTCTTTGCCCTTCATTTATCTCTCCCCTTCTTCTTTTGCTGCATTTACCTGATTACCCCTGTTGCTGAATTTACTCATTTGCCCAGGCTATTTCTTAAAACGACGCCGCACTTATGTCAATGTAGTGCCTGACTTCTTATTGTTATTCTGAGGCATTGCAGTCTCTTAACTTCAATTGATAGGAAGATACCAGTTGATTTAGCCAGTTGCCTTCCCCTGTTTTTGGGTTTTTCATTTTTTGCCACCATTGATCATCCATATTCTGGAGCATTTGCTTCAGAGTCACTATAATTTTTCTTTAATTCATTGCTACTCTCTGATCGTTCATATTCTGGAGCATTTGCTGGAGAATCAGCAATAATATTTCTTTTAGTTCTATTAGATTTTCTTCCGGTGATCTTATGCTTGGTGGAATCCTTGTTCTCAACTTGTTGCATATGGAGGTTTCTTTTTTTTTTTTTAATCTTTCCATTTATACCTCTTTTTGGGGACAAATACAAATGATATTAGGTTTAGAACTGGTTCAGATGAGTGCCTGCACATATGATTTGCAAATAATAGCATTCAGAAGCATTTAAGTTGTAAATTTAATCTTTTGAAATTACGAGACAATTTCGTTTAGTATCAGTGAATATGCTTATTAAGTTGCTGCTGTGGAATGAGCTATAGGTTAAGTTGATGTTACTTTGATGTCGAAGAGGACCCTCTATCTATTGTCTAGTCAGTTTAAATCTATATACAACTTCTGTAATATCAGTATTATCAAAGTGTAAGTTAATATTACGCTCTTTATGATTACATACGAACTATGATTACAACTACCGTAAAAAGTAGGATTCTTCATTTTTTTCATGACAAAATAAAACCATTTTGCAGGCGAGATGGTTCGTAATAATACTTTTCATTATGCTTGCGCAGTTGTGCTAGGCCTGTAGTCATCAATGATATGTAGAGGTATAAGGAAATGGTTCCAGTTCACTGGCAAACATTTGTCAGTGAATTGTTACATAACATATGATGTCTCAGCCGTTAGATCAACTATCCAACGGTTGGGGTTTAAAAAAAAAATTACGCCGTACCGCAGAAAGTTTCCGCGGTATGGGGTAATTACAAAAATGTCCCCCCTGTTTTCACATCAAAAATCTATTTTCACCGTACCGCAGAAATTTTCCGCGGTACGTGAACAGTGAGGGCATTTTTATAATTACTCCGTACTGCGGAAAATTTATGCGGTACGGTGTAATTTTTTTTTTAAAATCAGGACCGTTGGATCAGGAGCCTTATGTTGGGAAACAGTTCCCTAGCAAATGTTTGCTAGGAAACGGACCCCGAAGGAAATAAGAGGATAGTGGGAGTTAAAGTATTGTTCTTTCTGTGGAAATTTCTATTGCTCCATCCATCCCACTTCATTTGTAAAATTTCTGTTTTATGAAGGTTTCCCTTTGTTCTCTAATTAAAAAACACCTCCCAACGGAAAAGACTTGACCCCATTTTCGTGCTTCTTGTTCCTGCACTTTCTGTCGTTTCGCTGGTTCCTTAAATTTTTTGAACTAAAATTAACATTAAATCGAAAAATTTAATTATACATAAACACATTAACCAGCAACTTAAAGTGGATTATGGTAATTTTAAGCTACCCCTAGCACGCTCTAAATAATGGAAAAGTTAACCCAAACAAAGTCTAAATAACGAAATTATCCTTAAATTAAAACATTTAATGGTATATCGTTCTTACAACATTCATTAACTTCCGAGCTTACTTTGGGCATGTTTGGGGTTTCATATTGTTGTTAACTTATGGCTTATAAGGCCCTAAGAACATATTAGAGGTGTTTGTCTATTTAAGTTTTAGCTCAACTTATGACTTATATGTTGATAAGTTGAATGTTAGGAAATCCTAACATTCAACTTTCAATTTATTCTTATTTCTCGATACACGCAATATATAATATCCTTCAAATCTTCAAAATCATATATCTTTTGATCCGTTCATTAGAAAATTGATATGTATATATCAAATTTCTCTACTCATCGATATCTATCCATTGACATCCATTGATATATATTAAAAAACAAATATTTTGAAAATAATAAAAAAAAAGTTAACTTATAAGTTTTGATTTACCAAACACTCTACTGATTTATAAATTCTGATTTACCAAACACTCTACTGACTTATAATTTCTGATCTACTTATCACTTATATGACATTTATGTTTATAAACCGTAAGCTACTCATTTTAAGATAAGCCAAACGGCTACTTTATTTACAAGACTAATTTCACTGATTGACCCAGTCACCCTTCCCCCATATTTACACTGCTCATTGTAGAGAAGTTTCGAGATAGTTAAAGGCAGGGTTACTTAAGGTGTATTCCGACACCTTAAGTCTCGTAAAAAATTGTCTTAGAATTCCAGATCATGGATTAGGTACCCTATCCAGAATATGTATAAAGAAATTGGAGCTTTAAGGGAGAAATCGAAAAAGATGGAAGAAAGGGATTGGAGATATGGCTCATCAAAAATGCAACAATGAACGGGAGAGATCCATCCTTGCTGTTATGCCCAAAATTTATACAAGGCAAGAGTTGACTTCTGAAGACAAAGTCAACTAGAATATGAAGAGTGTTGAGTCAACTTTATTGGTTGATCTATGCAAAATATTTGATCATATTGGGTTTTGTTAGCGTCAGGGTGGCCCAAATATGCTTAGAGTTGGGTTCCAATCTTGATGCACATTTTGCACCTAGTGCATTCTGCACTTGATGACATTTCCAACTTAGGATTGGGTTAGTTCTCTATACTCAAATATGTTTCGTGAAGACTTGTTGAGGTACTCTATCGAGTTACTGCACCAACAATGTTGTTGTCGAGCCAACAACATGTTGCCGAGCCCAATGTTGTTTCCGAGCCAACGACATTGTTGCCGAGCCCAACGTTGTTGCCGAGCCCAACGTTGTTGCCGAGCCAACAACGTTGTTGCCGAGCCCAACGTTGTTGCCGAGCCAACAACAACGTAGTTGTTAGGTTCAAAATTTACATAAGGAAATGTTGACTTGTTCAAAGGAAATCTGTAAGGATTTGTTCTCCTATTGGGATTGTGACATAACATTTGCAACTAGATGGGCTTGTAATATGTTGTTGCGGCAATAGTTATAGTTGCAGCGGCAACTAGTCATGTTTGCTCTTGAACGAAATGATCGATGACGAAATGAATGTGTTATGCCAAACATGTACACAAAAGGGAAAATATGAGTCTACGAAATGTAACTAGTTACGTTTCCGCGTAACGAAGTGTTTGTCGCGCCAAGTAGGCTATCTTGCCGCGGCAATGCTTATAAAACGTAAATTGAAGACAAAATGAAGATTCTTATACATTTGAAGGCCTGATTCTGTATTCCAGTAAGTCGTCCTTATTGGGGGATCAAAGGTGATTAAGCTTGTTAATACGCTCTAGAGATCTAATCCTGTATTCTAACAAGTTATCCTTGTTGGGGGATTACAAGATGCTCTGCGTGACATAATTTGGTAGAACTTACCCTGTAGTCTGGTGGGTTAGCCTCATCGGGGGGTAAGGATCCGTTCGTGCATTTGGAGTAAGTCATGATTGTCCCTACAACTAAACGTACGAGGAAAGAGCTGGTAGCGGTGGATGTTAGCACCGATAGATAGGGCTAATGTTGTATCCGTGAAGTCCTTGGAGTTAGTTGGGCCTTGGGGTCATTGAACTAGGCTTCGTCGCATGGGCTCTTCCAAATGGGCTTCGAAGACGGTTGGTTCGACCACGTTTCGTAGTGGGCCTGGGCCTGCTAGTAAGAGACCTACTTCTATCAGATTTAGGTTTCTTACGCTCCAAGAACTACGTGAGGCTTTATCCTCTATAAATATAGAGGTACGTAGGCACATTAAAGGGGTTGGACGTTGAGAGCTCAGAGAGACCACCGATACATCTTTAATCTCAGCCATCGATAAACACATAAACCACCACTCTCCGATCAGTTTTCCGGTGATAAACCACCATCGTAGATCTTGATTCCGGCTTGTAACCTCAAACTTTGTTATCACAAATTCCTCCGTTAACAAATTGGCGCTAGAAGGAGGGGCTGAATTGGATCTTCATCTAGGAGGAAAGATGTCTACTAATCATGATGACGGTTTGTACGAGGACGATACGAGCCTCTACTCTGAGGGGTTCGAAGGTGAGGAGCCATATGTTCCGGAGGTTGTGCCAAATTCGGCTCATGTGGGTGGGGGATGGTCACCGGTGTTTATAAGTAACACGGACCTCATGTGGGTGGACTCTAGGAAGTCCAAATACACTCCTTATGAAAGAGGGACTCGACAGGCAGGCAGCGAACCTGTCGGAGGTGCTAGAGCAAAAGTTGGAGTTGGAATAGGAGACGGACAAGCTGGAGCTGGGAGACATGCACAGATTACACCACGTAGGTTGGACTTCGGAGAAAATGAACCAATCGTGGAGTTTCCAGATGAGAGTCAACAAAACCAAGATTTGCATCACCCGTCTCAAGTACCACCTGCTCAAGTTGGGCGCGCCAACCAAGTTGGTCGACCAATTGGACATGTGAGTGCAGGAGAAAAGTTTTTTGAGCTAATGAATCGTGCAGGAATGAAGTTAACAAAGGGTGAAGTGAGAGAGTTGCTAGTTGAACATGCTGAGGGTAGGACAAATGTTGTTGCGGCTGAAGAAGGTAGAGAATTATATGCTGGGGAGAATAATGCATGAGGAGGATTCGTGGAGGAGGTTACCGAGGTCGTGGCCGAGAGAATTTTTGACGATAAGGTAATAATACTTTGAGAGATCCAGTTATTGTGCCCGTAGCTTCTCATAATACTACAAGTGGTGTAAGGAGAGAACAAGTCGTGCAGCAACCGAGCGTGTCGCAACCAACCGTGCTGCAACTAGCCATACAAGTCGCACCCCCACCAAATCAATCACAACGACAGCCTACTCAATTCGTTGCACCAAACACTTCAACCCCACTTCAGATCACCCATACTCAGGTGCAAGCAACACCAACCTCGGCGCTGATCACTCCACCAGTTCCACTAGCTAATATTACCAATACGGCAGTAAGCCAAGTTGCCGCGGCAACACCACCGGCTGTCACTCCCCCGGTTGTGCCAGCAACTTTGCTAATACCACCCGTCATAATCCAGACTCCACCAATTGTTAGCACCCAACCTTCGATTTTTGTTACATTCGGCACGCCTACACCTCCGGTCGTAAGTGGAATCCAAATGACAAGTCACCCATCACGTATTCAGAATGTTCCAGGGATAAGGGATGTTAATATAGGTGATATAAAGAAGTCGTTAGCCCATCTTGAAGGAGGAAGTGTTAGTTTTGCTACGCAAGTTGCATCGCCTTTTACTACGGCAATACGAGATGTTTTGCTACCAATTGGGTACCGTAACACGAACATAGATTTTCGGTTTCATGGCAATTCTGATCCTAAAGAGTTTTTGGGACGCTTTAACATTGAGATGGATGTGTATCAAGTTCTGAATCTGGCAAGGTGTCGCTTGTTAGCAGCGACGATCAGAGATAGTGCTCAGTAGTGGTTTCAGAAATTGGGTAGTGAGGTGGTCACTTCGTGGGAGCAGATACAGGTTATGTTTTTTACTCAATTTCAGGCGACAGTCAAGTATGCCCCCCTCCCCGTGACTTTTTTGGCTAATATCAAATAAAGGGAAGGAGAAACTTTGAGTGCTTATTTTAAGAGGTTTAGTGCTGAGGCAACAGGTGTTCGGGGTGCAGCTGATGAAACTTTGAAGAATTTCTTAATTGCAGGGCTGAGAATTGGTACTGATTTCTGGAAGCATTTGCAGGGAAAGAACCCTATTACATTAGCTGATTTGTTTCGACACGCCAAATATTATAAAATGGTCGAGCAGTCGTTAGCAGATAACCAGAAGAGTGATGGAAGAATAAAGTGTATCTATGTAACAAATGGTTGAGTTAGTTGAAAAAGAAAAGTGCGGAACGTTCGAGCACGAAACGTTCGAGCACGAAACGTTCGAGTACGAAGCGTTCGAGTGCAGATTGTCTCCTGGGAGCAAGGGGGTTTATTGTGGAAAGACAAAAGGAAGTCGATAGTGAAAGAGTTGTATCCGATAATTGAACTGGGAGATTGTTCAAGTGATGGGAACAAAGCTAATGAGGAAGTGGAGTCAAGTGACAAAGGTAACGCTGCTCGGGATAATTTCAGCTAGGTCAAGTTTGATTCTCAACTTATAAGATGACTTTCATTCTACAAAATAATGTTTCATGGGTGCAAAGATGACTCATTTTTTAGAAGACCCAAGAATCCTCTTGGAAACATTCTACCTGAGTTGTCGTGCTAACCTTTTTTGAAGTGTGTCCACAGGTAAAACCTAATGTGTTCATATTTTCATGTTGTAATTTAGATTTTTGCAGGAATTGTAGTGGAATAAGTATTTAGAAGGATTGTCAGAAACTATCGCAGAACACTTTTTCAACTAAGTTGCCGCACCAACCCAATTTGGAGCGGCCTACTCTTCAAGATATTTGAAGAAAAGTCACCTTTGTATACTAAGTCATCTTTGTTTGATTATGTCATCTTTTCTTGTTAAGTCATGTGAAGGCCTCCAAGGGTTTTGCTTGGAAAGAAGACCTCCAAGGCGTTGCTTGGATGAAGGCCTCCAGGGGTTTGCCTGGATAATTTGTGACAAAGTCACAAATGAATTTATTGCTCTTCGTGAGATGCCCTTATACGGGATGACAATACACCCTTCTAAATGCTATATACCCATTGAGTTAAAAGCCATGAACTGGTATACCCGAATTGATATATATGTGAATTGTTCAAAAGAACTATTAGTTGTGGGATACGTAGTGACAGGCTATGGCCACCTACTAAATAAAATGAAGAATGATACAAGTAGTGCAGGGTTACGACCACCTACTTAGAAAAAATGAGAAACGTTATCAGTAGTGCGGGGCGTAAGCCACCTACTTGGTTTGAAAGATATTATCTATAGAGAAGTCCACGTGACGTTCCTATATATTTACATAATCTATTCTTAGTCTCGGGGGGTAGTATATTTATAACTCACCGGACTAGATTAATTATTATTTGCAGGTGATGATTCATTGATGAAGAAAGATCAACTAGGATGCAGTTGAAAAATATGGCCAAGCTATAATGCCGACTATTATTTACAGGGATTTCTTTGCTCAACTAGGTTGTCGCGCCAACCGTTGTTGTCGCGCCAACAATTAGTCAAATGGTGTAGCATGATGAACAATGTTTACAACTTGTATAGTCACATGACTTGCATATTTCTGCTCAAAATCAGATATCTTCGTCAACATTGTCATCTTTCTTGCTTGAATTTTCTGTAAACTGGGTATTCTTATTCTGTTACCGCACCAACTACGTTGCCTCACCAACTTCGTTGCCTTAGCATCTACAATCTTTTTATAGGCTTGGCTCTCTTTTGAGTAATGGATTCAGCTTATTCTTCTACAAAGTCTACCATGAATCCAACCATGCCTTTGCTCGATTTAATGCTCCAATCGCAGTCAACCATCCATCTAGAAGTCTTCCACTTTCAATGTGAGGTTGGTGACATCTTCTTCAAAGGAAGCAAAAGAAGTGTACTTACCCTTCACCAACTGCTCTTGGGATGCCAAGTCTATTCTCATAGTGGAGAAAGTGGAATTAGCTGCATTTGTTGTCCAAGTCAAATTTGTCACTGTGTTGCACATGTTGCTGAGCCAACAACTTTTTTGTTATTGTTGTTGGTGGTGGTGTTGTTGGTGTTGTTGTTGGTGTTGTTGGTGTTATTGTTGTTGTTGTTGTTGTTGTTGTTGTTTTAGTTGTTGTTGTTGTTGTTGTTGCTGGTGTTGCTGTTGTTGCTGTTGTTGTTGCTGTTGTTGTTGTTGTTGTTGTTGTTGCTGCTGCTGCTACTTCTGCCAACAAAGTGTTTGCCGCACCAAACAAAGTGGTTGTCGCGCCAAACAAAGTGGTTTCCGAGCTAAACAAAGTAGTTGCAGTGCCCACAATGTGTTAGCCGCGCCAACTATAAATCTTCTATAAATTTTGTGCTTATGCTTAAAAGCCCCTTTGCATTTTTCAAATACAATAGAGGCTTGGGGGGTAGTTGTTATGCCCAAAATTTATACAAGGCAAGAGTTGACTTCTGAAGACAAAGTCAACTAGAATATGAAGAGTGTTGAGTCAACTTTATTGGTTGATCTATGCAAAATATTTGATCATATTGGGTTTTGTTAGCGTCAGGGTGGCCCAAATATGCTTAGAGTTGGGTTCCAATCTTGATGCACATTTTGCACCTAGTGCATTCTGCACTTGATGACATTTCCAACTTAGGATTGGGTTAGTTCTCTATACTCAAATATGTTTCGTGAAGACTTGTTGAGGTACTCTATCGAGTTACTGCACCAACAATGTTGTTGCCGAGCCAACAACATGTTGCCGAGCCAACAACATGTTGCCGAGCCAACGACATTGTTGCCAAGCCCAACGTTGTTTCCCAGCCAACAACATGTTGCCGATCCAATGACATTGTTGCCGAGCCCAACGTTGTTGCCGAGCCAACAACAACGTAGTTGTTAGGTTCGAAACTTACATAAGGAAATGTTGACTTGTTCAAAGGAAATCTGTAAGGATTTGTTCTCCTATTGGGATTGTGACATAACATTTGCAACTAGATGGGCTTGTACTATGTTGTTACGGCAATAGTTATAGTTGTCGCGGCAACTAGTCATGTTTACTCTTGAACGAAATGATCGATGACGAAATGAATGTGTTATGCCAAACATGTACATAAAAGGGAAAATATGAGTCTACGAAATGTAACTAGTTACGTTGCCGCGTAACGAAGTGCTTACCGCGCCAAGTAGGCTATCTTGCCACGGCAATGCTTATAAAACGTAAATTGAAGACAAACTGAAGATTCTTATACATTTGAAGGCCTGATTCTGTATTCCAGTAAGTCGTCCTTGTTGGGGGATCAAATGTGATTAAGCTTGTCAATACGTTCTAGAGATCTAATCCTGTATTCTAACAAGTTATCCTTGTTGGGGGATTACAAGATGCTCTGCGTGACATAATTTGGTAGAACTTGCCCTGTAGTCTGGTGGGTTAGCCTCATCGGGGGGTAAGGATCCGTTCGTGCATTTGGAGTAAGTCATGATTGTCCCTACAACTAAACGTACGAGGAAAGAGCTGGTAGCGGTTGATGTTAGCTCCGATAGATAGGGCTAATGTTGTATCCGTGAAGTCCTTGGAGTTTGTTGGGCCTTGGGGTCATTGAACTAGGCTTCGTCGCATGGGCTCTTCCAAATGGGCTTCGAAGACGGTTGGTTCGACCACGTTTCGTAGTGGGCCTGGGCCTGCTAGTAAGAGACCTACTTCTATCAGATTTAGGTTTCTTGCGCTCCAAGAACTACGTGAGGCTTGCTTGATCCTCTATAAATATAGAGGTACGTAAGCACATTAAAGGGGTTGGACGTTGAGAGCTCAGAGAGACCACTGATACCTCTTTAATCTCAGCCATCGATAAACACATAAACCACCACTCTCCGATCAGTTTTTCGGTGATAAACCACCATCGTAGATCTTGATTCCGGCTTGTAACCTCAAACTTTGTTATCACAAAGTTATAATTATTGTGATAACAAAGTTTGAGGTTACAAGCCGGAATCAAGATCTACGATGGTGGTTTATCACCGGAAAACTGATCGGAGAGTGGTGGTTTATGTGTTTATCGATGGCTGAGATTAAAGAGGTATCGGTGGTCTCTCTGAGCTCTCAACGTCCAACCCCTTTAATGTGCCTACGTACCTCTATATTTATAGAGGATCAAGCCTCACGTAGTTCTTGGAGCGCAAGAAACCTAAATCTGATAGAAGTAAGTCTCTTACTAGCAGGCCCACTACGAAACGTGGTCGAACCAACCATCTTCGAAGCCCATTTGGAAGAGCCCATGCGACGAAGCCTAGTTCAATGACCCCAAGGCCCAACTAACTCCAAGGACTTCACGGATACAACATTAGCCCTATCTATCGGAGCTAACATCAACCGCTACCAGCTCTTTCCTCGTACGTTTAGTTGTAGGGACAATCATGACTTACTCCAAATGCACGAACGGATCCTTACCCCCCGATGAGGCTAACCCACCAGACTACAGGGCAAGTTCTACCAAATTATGTCACGCAGAGCATCTTGTAATCCCCCAACAAGGATAACTTGTTAGAATACAGGATTAGATCTCTAGAGCGTATTGACAAGCTTAATCACCTTTGATCCCCCAATAAGGACGACTTACTGGAATACAGAATCAGGCCTTCAAATGTATAAGAATCTTCATTTTGTCTTCAATTTACGTTTTATAAGCATTGCCACGGCAAGATAGCCTACTTGGCGCGGCAAACACTTCGTTACGCGGCAACGTAACTAGTTACATTTCGTAGACTCATATTTTCCCTTTTGTGTACATGTTTGGCATAACACATTCATTTCGTCATCGATCATTTCGTTCAAGAGCAAACATGACTAGTTGCCACGGCAACTATAACTATTGCCGCAACAACATAGTACAAGCCCATCTAGTTGCAAATGTTATGTCACAATCCCAATAGGAGAACAAATCCTTACAGATTTCCTTTGAACAAGTCAACATTTCCTTATGTAAGTTTCGAACCTAACAACTACGTTGTTGTTGGCTCGGCAACAACGTTGGGCTCGGCAACAACGTTGTTGGCTCGGCAACAACGTTGGGCTCGGAAACAATGTCGTTGGCTCGGCAACATGTTGTTGGCTCGGAAACAACGTTGGGCTTGGCAACAATGTCGTTGGCTCGGCAACATGTTGTTGGCTCGGCAACATGTTGTTGGCTCGGCAACAACATTGTTGGTGCAGTAACTCGATAGAGTACCTCAACAAGTCTTCACGAAACATATTTGAGTATAGAGAACTAACCCAATCCTAAGTTGGAAATGTCATCAAGTGCAGAATGCACTAGGTGCAAAATGTGCATCAAGATTGGAACCCAACTCTAAGCATATTTGGGCCACCCTGACGCTAACAAAACCCAATATGATCAAATATTTTGCATAGATCAACCAATAAAGTTGACTCAACACTCTTCATATTTTAGTTGACTTTGTCTTCATAAGTCAACTCTTGCCTTGTATAAATTTTGGGCATAACACTGGCTATTCTCATTTTAATGGCCGAGGAGTAGAAGTGAAGGAAAGCCTCATAGAAGATGATCGTTCTAGCGATGAGGTAAGCAAGGATCCAAAAGAACGGTCTCAGCAAAATGGGGATTTTCCCCCCAAGAAACTCATAGCTTTGACCACTCAAATCACACCAGCTACACCATAAATAGCCTACTAACAATATATGGAGCCCATGTTACCTTTGAAAATGTTGGCTTTTGCCATGTACTGTCATTTTTATGTTGTCTTAATCAGCAAAAATACTTGCTATAGAATAAAAAGTGTTTACATGTTGCTGTAGGTATAAAATTGTGTTGCCACAATTTTGTAATGAACAAAATTTTACATCTTCTACTAAAAATAAAAATTTTAACTTTTTTTTACATGAAAATTAATTTATTCGAAATATTCTAGTAGAAGTGAATATTTCATTAAAAATATTAAAACATTTTAATATGAATAATTTTATTTTTATATTCATTAAATATTATTAAAAAAAAAATTTAAAATGATTTTTCTCTAATATATTTTAATATAGGATATTTACCAAAAATACTACATTTTTTAAGTTTTTTTGCGATTTTGCCATCTTCTCAAAAATATTTGCAAAAATACCTATTTATTTGTAAAAATACCTAGGTTGCATATGCAACTGAATGCAACTAAAAATTGGAAGTTAAATTTCTATTTTTTTGCCAACTTTCAGTTGTATATAAGTGTTGCGCAGAAGCAAAAAATGGAAATTTAACTTCCAGTTTTCAGTTGCATTCAGTTGCATATGCAACCTATGCAACTGAATGCAACTAAAAACTGAAAGTTGTATTTCCATTTTTTTTGCGAAATTCTAGTTGTATATAACGGCTGGGCAGAAGCAAAAAATGAAAATACAACTTTCAATATTCAATTGCATTCAGTTGCATTTGCAACCTATGCAACTGAAAACTGGAAGTTGAATTTACATTTTTTACTGCTGCGCAGCCCTTATATACAACTAGAAGTTGGAAAAAAAATGAAAATTCAACTTGCAATTTTCAGTTGTATTCAGTTGCATATGAGGTTGCATATGCAACTACATATGCAATTACATATGCAACTGAATGCAACCTGCTGCGTAGCCACTACAAATAAGAAAATATTTTTTCGATATTTTTGCAAATTATTTTCTTTAAAAAATATTTTTGTAAAAAAAATTCTGGGTAAGGGTATTTATGAAAAAAACCCTTTAGTATATAAATCTTTAATATAAAAATATTTTCGTATATGATAATAAATATTTGAATATATTATTTCAGAATATGTAAAAAGAATAAAATATTTAATGAAAAAAATAATTTTCAAATAAATAAATAAGTTTGGTGCACACAAACTGATGAAAAACAAGAAGCGACAAGAAATCCGCCCTTTCTAAAATTTTTATTCAACAAAAACACCGCCTTTCAAATACTTCCAATTTAACAAAACACTCTTCTTTACTCTTGTATTCTCTCTCGCATTTCACCCTCTCTGGTTTAGCTTTCTCACTCTCACATTCTCTGTCTCCATCTCCTTTATATTAAAGGATTAAAAACACCATGAATCAGTCTTTTTTGGTTGCAGGCTTCAAATCGGTTTGATTGCTCTTCGATTTGGGCCTTCTTTGAATTAGGATTCATGGGTTTGGGTTCAAGTTGATTTCAATTCTTATGTTTAACTTAAATCTCCTGTTTAATAGGTTTTAATTTGGATTCTCTCTACTATTTCATGGCCGATTTGAGTTTAAAATAATGGCTTTTTCGATTTGAGTTTGGGCTTGGATTTGGGGTTTAAAGCAAAGATTTGATTTGTAGGTATTATCCACTTTCTTTTGCGGTTTTGCTAAATTGTGTTGCCATTGATCCTATAAAGTGTTGGAAAAAAGGAAAATTAATGTTAAGGAATGTTTCTAGAAAATGTTGCAGTAGGCAAAAATTTGTGTTGGCATAAAAGTAGGCCCCACAGTAGGCCCCAAAAGTGGATCCCATAGTAGGCCCCAAAAGTGGTCCCTACCTGTGGGTCCCAAAAAGTGGACCCAATTGGTGGGGCCCACTATTATTTTTCAAAATGTTTAACACAAAGGTAATAATATACTGATGTTGCCATAGAAAATAAGAATGTTGACATTGACCCCAAAGGCAACGGCAAAAATAGCAACGCTTGAAAAGTGTTGCCATTGAAATTTTTGGGGGTACAACAACATATTTTGGACCTATGACAACACATTTTAGGTGTTGTCATTGGCCTTTTATGGTGTAGTGAAGATCGATACTTGGAATTGGGAGGATGAGTGTTAGTAGTATTTTTGTGTATTCGTTCGCAGGAAAGGACTGAATGTAATATCAAGTTCAAGTTTCTTATCTCTCACAATTTAGAAGTGTAGAAGAATTTTTGGGTTTGTTTATAAACTAAATTAAACTAAACTAAATTAAACTAATTATCAATCGAGAATAAAATAAATGAGGAAAACAATCCAAGAACTGGGGTTCTTCACTTGGTTTCAATACATGCTCAATATTAATGTGATATCTGTGTTCCTACCTTGCTGAAAACAATTCTTCTAAAGTTATACTGTACCCTCCCAGGTTACAATATAGTGCCTACAGCTACACCCTAATTGTCACTCCCGTGATACAATCAAAGTATATTTATAAACTGTTAAGTGCCAAGAATTATATGTCTCACAATTCTCCTATTAATCTCCCGATCTAATATTCAAATTATGTCTGTTAAATCATGTACTAAGATTGCAACTTCTCTCCCAAGCTTATTACAATCCCTAGAATACAATCAAAGGTTCATGACTCCCCTAATTGTGTTTAGATCTCATTAACAGATCAGCAAAGCAGAAAATCACGTAATCAAGCATGCATGAATACCAAGGAATACTACCCAATCCTCAGATTAGAGAATTAGTTACGCATATTTAATAAAGAAAACATAATAATAATGATAATGAATGAAAACATAATATTGAAGAAAGAATTGAAGATTGAAAGTACCTTGATACAATTAAAAGCTATGAATTGTTATCTATGAATTGTTATTTTTTACAATGGTAGGATGTGTTTAAATAGGCTCTACAAATCTTGCCCAGCAAGATATTACCTTCTATTACAATTAGGATTTAAAGAAGGTACCCAAAACTGCCCAGAATACAATTAGAATTAGAAAAAGGGCAAAACAGTAAATTCCCAGCCTTCTTTTATAAAACACGTGCGCGATTTAATTCAGCATATTTCTTGCACTTGTTTCCTATCCCAAGTTGTAGAAAATCTCTCAAACTTCGCGTGGGCAGTAAGATCGCTGAAAACGGACTTCTAGAACTCCAGATATGGCCAAAACAGTATAAGCTGCGCAGCCTTCCCGGAAAATCCGAATTTAAATCAATTAAATCTCCAAAAACGACAAAAGCTTAGATATTCTTGCAAACCTGCACAACTACACAAAACACATCAAAACTACACAAACTTGAGTCCAAAACAATCAATTTAAACCGATATAGAATGTTCCAAGTGGATATAAAATCCACTTATCAAACACCCCCAAACTTAAACCGATGATTGTCCTCAAGCATAAACAATTACAACTACCTAATTAGTACCACTTCCGTAGGTGATCACGGTTGCATTTGGCATATGCAACAAGCCCTTTAAACCCCTAGGCAGCCCTAGTGGACGAATAAGGTCTCGTGAGGGCCTATAGCGAATGTACCCACAAAATCCATTTAACCTAATGCAATGCAATGCATGAATGCAACTAATATGAAAAATGCAATTAATCTAGCCTACCATACCTTCAAATCCTCTCATGCCATATCAACTTAAGAATCAAAGTAAATACGCAATGTCTTGGTGTCGAAAGTGCAAGTATTCACATAGTCTACTCAATGAACATGCATAAGTTCTCACAAGCCCATGTCAAGTGTAAGAATACGTTAATAAACATGCTAAACCTACAAGAGTACATCTTTGAGACAAAACTTGGGATCTCATACGCAAAAACAAGCAAACACTCACAAAAGAATATTCACTCAAGATCAAGGGTAAGTGTATCACTCAATTCCAACAAAATCATAAACATGCTTGACATTTGGTATCAATCTAACTCTTAACACAACATACATCAATGACGATAATCAAAAGGTCTTTAATTGGGTTGTAACGTGGGCTAGGGACAAGGTATGTCAAATAAGCCAAAACAGGTGAAGTGTCAAAAGCTAATAAGTACCATAATGAACCATTCACAACACCCTATTTTCCCCCCCACATAATTTCTACTCTTCTTCTTCCAACAAAAATGCTCGACTAGTCGATTAAAGTAGGATCACAACAAACACAAACATGCTCTCATAATATTTTTTTTTCTTTTTTTTTTCTTTTTTTTTCGAGAGCTAAATAAAACAATAATATAAACAATAACAATGATCCCACAATTTATTACATATGCCGACTATCAAGTAAACAAACCCAATTTCAATATTTCCCCCAAAAGTACGACCAACAATAAACCCCTCCTTGCACACCTTATTACTCCCTTAAGCACTATACTAGCCTTTGACAATGTGGGTTCAAATTAATGTAAGGCCAATACAAGAAAAAGGTCTAGGCAAGTAATGTGGTATGTCACCGAAAAATAGGATTAAGCTCAACGGGTTAACTAATTGATCATGTAAACATGGTGTGGTAATATGGGAAAATATGCGGTTATTCCTAAATGCCTTTATCATTTTAATCGTCAAATAATGTCATGCGTTTCAAGAAAGACCTCAAACAACTGCTAGCAATGCAAACAATCCGTGGACACTCAAGCAAACGAATAAATTGCAAAAAATATGCAATATGGCTCAAAATCTCACTTGGTGGAAAAACATACTCAATCCCAAGCAAAAAAATCTCTCTAACGCACCAACTTGTATTCAAAGCATGCAAACTAAATCATCTTGCACATATTCATGTCCTTCTAATTACTTACAACATTCAATAAGTCTACTAGCTTCAACTTACTAGTGTATGTGTGTGCACAAGAACAAAGCATATCACTTCTCAATCAAAAGCGTCAACAACACAAAATTCCTATCAAGCATGGGTGCAAATGCAAACTACTATGAACTCACATGATATACGAACATAAAAACAGAATGTCCTATATGAAACAAACGTAGATAACACGAACATACATGCATAATTACTATTACTAATATGCAAAGAATGAAATCCTACATGAACAATTAATACAACTACTAATCCCTCAAACCACCCCCAAACTTAAAATATTCAATGTCCACATTGAATGGAAGTAAATACAAGGGATAGCAGAAAACAAACCTGCAAGTCCTCATCCTCGAATGAATCATGCGGGAGACGAAAATTTCAGAACACCAGCACCACCTCTCCCACGCTTAGAAGCCAAAAGAATCAATCCCCAACTCACAAGAAGCTCCACCAATAATTACCAAGCAATATCACACCAAAGATATCCCAAATTCCAAGAATAATACAAAATCCCAATTTTGCAAGAACACAAATTCGTAATAAAATAAAATTTTAGAGAAGAAATAAACTCACTACGAATTGGAGAGGTGAACTTGCAATTAATTCCTCTTTAGAATTGAATTTTTTTTTTTGAAGATTTAAATAAAATAGAAGAGGAATTGGATTTGGATTTGTATGTATAGGTTTATGTATATGTAGGAGATGTAAGAAATTGAAATGAATTTGGATGTAGAATAGGATTTGGGTGTGTTTAGGATTTGAATTTAAGTTAGGATATGAGTTGGAGATGATAGGTTGAAGATTTGGGTATATAATAGAAATAGGATATGAGAATGAATCAAAGAAGTGAAGAAAATTGGGGTTTAAGGGGCAAAAATTCGCACACTGCAGTGGAGAAGGGCGCTGACTGCGCTGGGACGCCTGTTGCGCAGGTTGAAGCAGCGTGTTAGGGCGCTGGGAGCTCTGCGGCGCCTGTTGCGCCGTTTGGTTCTGCGTGTTAGAGCGCTGGGACGCTAGTTGCGCCGTCCTGATCTGCGTTACTTGGCGCTGTCAGCCTTGTGGCGCAGTCAACGCTGCACTGTTCTGTTCTTTTTTTTATTTTATTTTAAAGAAAGAAATAAAAAGCCTATGCTACACCAAGGTACAAAAATGCTTGGGTTGCCTCCCAAGAAGCGCTTCTTTAACGTCAATAGCTTGACGTATTTCTACCTGCAAACTTCAATGAACAGAAAAAGCAAACAGATGCACATATCTACGAATTTCTAATATAAGCATATTGTGCAAATAAACCTTAGATTCATTGAAAGGTACGAAAACTTTCAAGAACCTATCATGCTCAAGAGACTTGGAAACATCAAAATAGCTAGAAAAGTCGTCAGAATAATCATTATAAGTACGACTCATATACTCCTCCCAAATTGGATCCTTATACTCTAAAGCAGGATTTTCAATTTTATCAATCTTAACTTCCTACTCTTCTATAATTGGACACTCATCAATTTTAATCTCGTCTACCAATGTATTAAGCTCAAAATTTTCTAGATTTGGTAGAATTTCAATTGCATCCAAATTATCATTAATGCGCATGGGACAATTATCAACTACACAAGTAGACTCATCAGACACAACATTATCATCAATTGCTAAACAAGAATCATGGCATAGAGGAAAATTGACACAAGGGGGAGTTCTATAACAACCTTCATACCACACTGCTCGAACTTCCCAAATAAAATTATTTAGTTTAGCATTCTCCTCGTACCAAGCTATTGAATCACATGGAATATCATTATCACTAGCAATTTCTAAAGTTGGTTCATCAAAAACTCCCAAAGAAAGTAAAGGAGGATTAGACTGAGTTCCTTGAATTATTTTATTGAGCGCAATCTCCCAATCAGCAGGTAAAGAAGGATTAGACTGAGTTAAACTCGTATCAACATCATTACACATATATGGATAAACATCATCATGATATTGATTTTCAAACGAATATGAATAATCATTGCTAGGGGCATATGGAGCATAAAATGAGTTCTCAGAATAGAACGAATTCACCTGATATGCATTACAATCCTCATAAGCATTAAATTGTGGGTAAAGATTGAAGTCTTGATATTGTTCCTGACTGTTGTAGAAATTCTGAGCATTATTCCAACCAAAGTTGTACTCCATCTAGTCTCTCTCCTCAAAACTTGTTTAAGTTGTCTACCTCAAAGAACCTGTAGACAAACCAAAGAAAGAAACACAACAAGAAAGAAAAGAAAAATATATACAAAGATAAAATCCAAACTACAAGAAACAATTAACTCAAACTCAACATAACTGCCTTCCCCGGCAGCGGTGCCAATTTGTTAGTAGTATTTTTGTGTGTTCGTTCGCAGGGAAGGACTGAATGTAATATCAAGTTCAAGTTTCTTATCTCTCACAATTTAGAAGTGTAGAAGAATTTTTGGGTTTGTTTATTAACTAAATTAAACTAAACTAAATTAAACTAATTATCAATCGAGAATAAAATATATGAGGAAAACAATCCAAGAACTGGGGTTCTTCACTTGGTTTCAATACATGCTCAATATTAATGTGATATATGTGTTCCTACCTTGCTGAAAACAATTCTTCTAAAGTTATACTGTACCCTCCCAGGTTACAATATAGTGCCTACAGCTACACCCTAATTGTCACTCCCGTGATACAATCAAAGTATATTTATAAACTGTTAAGTGCCAAGAATTATATGTCTCACAATTCTCCTATTAATCTCCCGATCTAATATTCAAATTATGTCTGTTAAATCATGTACTAAGATTGCAACTTCTCTCCCAAGCTTATTACAATCCCTAGAATACAATCAAAGGTTCATGACTCCCCTAATTGTGTTTAGATCTCATTAACAGATCAGCAAAGCAGAAAATCACGTAATCAAGCATGCATGAATACCAAGGAATACTACCCAATCCTCAGATTAGAGAATTAGTTACGCATATTTAATAAAGAAAACATAATAATAATGATAATGAATGAAAACATAATATTGAAGAAAGAATTGAAGATTGAAAGTACCTTGATACAATTAAAAGCTATGAATTGTTATCTATGAATTGTTATTTTTTACAATGGTAGGATGTGTTTAAATAGGCTCTACAAATCTTGCCCAGCAAGATATTACCTTCTATTACAATTAGGATTTAAAGAAGGTACCCAAAACTGCCCAGAATACAATTAGAATTAGAAAAAGGGCAAAACAGTAAATTCCCAGCCTTCTTTTATAAGAACACGTGCGCGATTTAATTCAGCATATTTCTTGCACTTGTTTCCTATCCCAGGTTGTAGAAAATCTCTCAAACTTCACGTGGGCAGTAAGATCGCTGAAAACGGGCTTCTAGAACTCCAGATATGGCCAAAACAGTATAAGCTGCGCAGCCTTCCCGGAAAATCCGAATTTTAATCAATTAAATCTCCAAAAACGACAAAAACTTAGATATTCTTGCAAACCTGCACAACTACACAAAACACATCAAAACTACACAAACTTGAGTCCAAAACAATCAATTTAAGCCGATATAGAATGTTCCAAGTGGATATAAAATCCACTTATCAATGAGTCCGAGGAGCTATGGTCAGGAGATTCTGAAAGCCTAGAGGCAGAGGAACTTCAATCGGAAGTTCGTAATCTACATGCAAAAATTGGACCAACAATGTTGACAACGTGGAAAATGAATGAGCATAGCTTTGGTGTCAATCATGACAAAATTGACCCTAAATATTAGGCTTGGAACCAAAAGGTGAATAGGGATGAGGGCTCCACACCAAGAAAGGAGAGCAAACGGAGAATGCTGGAGGAACTCCTTAAGGATTGTAAGAGGCAAAGGCCTAACAATGAACATGAATCAAGGGAATATCCTCGACTGGAAGGGGACCAAGGCTGTCAAAAGGGGTATATCAAGGAGGCGTCGAGGAGTCAGAATGAGAGGTCCTCGAAAAGTGTACACGAGCATTATGGGAGATATAAAGTTTTAATTCCCATATATAATGGTCCAAAACCATTTGGGACTTTGGCAATGACAAAATCGGTCTCTAACTTCAACAGTACAACCAACTTTATGAGTGGTTGTAGAAAAAAATATCAAATGTACTCATTAAAAGTATGTACCTACCGCTGGAGACTTAGATCAATATAGGACTGAAGAGCAGAACGAGATAAAATGCTGGAGGTGGGGTTGTGGTGAAGGCAAGTCAAAGTCCCCTCTATTTTAGGAGGTTGTGGTAAAATGCCTTTACTCGAATCTCATAAAATGGATAAGAAATTCAAGTACGATAGTAGCACTGACCCCCCGGAGTACTATATATAACATTCAAGCCCACAACCGAATGCATACCAGAACCAACAAACCATCACTTGTTAGCCCAAAAGTACTAGTAAATTGGTTCACATTGGTCATTGACTTGTCTATATAAAGGACCTGAATACTCTTATTCTAATCGATGTGAGATTTTACAAACACCTCCTCTAATTGGGTCGACGTTCTCGTCAACCCACACATACTTATGGAACCCAAGCAATGCTTTACACTTCCGGCCGGGCAGAGCTCTGATACCATTTATAACATCCAAGTCCACAATCGAATATATACTGGACCCAACAACCCATCACAGGACAGTCCAAAAGTGCTAGCAAATTGGTATACATTGATCATTGACTTGTTTATTGATAAGTGGATTTTATATCCACTTGGAACATTCTATAATGGCTTAAATTGATTGTCTTGGACTCAAGTTTCTTGTAGTTTTGATGTGTTTTGCTTAGTTGTGCAGTTTTACGAGAATGTTGATTAAGGTGGATGCTTCTATAATTTTTTGGGAATTAATTGATTAAAATTCGGATTTTCTGGGAAGGCTGCGCAGCTTACACTGTTTTGGCCATATCTTGAGTTCTACAACTCCGTTTGGGGCCCGTAAGTAGTCCGCGCGAAGATAACGAGATTCTATATCATTCTAAGGTGGTCCAGAGGTCCAATTACGTTTGGAACGTTCCAGAAAAACTGAAGAAAAGTCAGCCACGAATTTTCCTTAAAAAAACAGAATCAGTTTAGGAAACGTATCTTGCAGAAATTCTATTATAATTTTGTTTTGGTATTTTCTTGCTGGGAAAGACTTTTAGAGCCTATTTAAACACATCCTACCATTGTAATATGTAGACACACATTATCATAGTTTTATTATTGTAACCAGCTTAGATCTGCAAGGGAGAAAAGGAGAGAAGGGTTCAACGCTCGTGACAAGCAACGGATCTAGATCTACTTCATCCTTTGTGTTACTTTGGATTATAGATTTGTTTTCTCAAACTCTTGTTTATTAATATAATTACATCTTTTATTCGTATCTTGTTATTTACCATGTTTTCATCAAATCCCATGGTGACGAAAGGTTTAGTTATGAACTAATCGTTGTCATGGGATCCTAGTGGATTTATCTATGTAGCTTAGTAGTTTGCATGCCTTAAAGATTTATGTGTGATGAATTCTTGATATCCTCGTATGGTTAATCTTAATGCTTTTGGATGCGTAGCTAACATCTAAATTGAATTGTTAATCTCTTGTGAAGTGAAAGTGGATCTTGAGATTTAGAACTTGCCATGCTAGCATAGGTTCATAATTGTTTATCAATATGATTTGTGGTGTGAGATGAAAATACTTATACTGCCCTATGTGATCATTATGGATAACCTGTTCTTCAACCGTTATGTTTTCAAATTCTATAGACATATAGGGTCTAAGCATAATTGGTGTCTATTCATCTTCTATCTCTTTTGTGGATGTATGTTTAGTTTGGTATGCGTATGCTGACAGGTAGCGTATACTTGTTTCGTGTTATCCGATCAGATATTAAAACCATCGCATGTTTTAATTAAAGGCTGCAACTCTAAGTGAAGTAGATGATGAAACTAGGATTCCATGTTTTATTCTCATATTAGTAATTCGACTTTAATCTCTTTAATTAGATAATCTTTAGTTTGATAATTAATTTAGTATTTAATAAAAATACAATTTGTTATTTGTCTTAGCAGTGGATAAAAACCATACATCGGTGCATAGGTACATTAATTGAATTGAACACCATTCTAGATCTCTGTGGGAACGAACTTGATTTAATCATATATTACTTGTGACAACGTGCGCTTGCGTGATTTTGCATAACAAGTTTTTGGCGCCGCTGCCGGGGATCATCGGTGTTTTTTTTATTTTAGTTTATGTGCTTGTCATCAGTGGTCGTTAGCGTTCACTGACTCGGATTCTTACTTAGTTTGTTTATTTCGTGGTGTTTGTAGGTACTTAGGTTTGTATGCAAACACGTTCGCAAGCTCGTTTACAAAAACTGGCGGAAGACGATCTTGTAGAGAACTTAGAGAATAAGAACGAGGAATCTGAAACTACAGTAGCAATGGCAGATGCAGCAGCAGCAGCTAAGGCTTTGAGGGAGTATTCTCAGCCGAAACTCAATGATATCCAGTCTAGCATTATTAGGCCAGCTATTGCAGCAAACAATTTTGAGATTAAGTCTGGCACAATTCAGATGGTGCAGAATTCAGTTCAGTTTGGGGGTTCTTCTACGGAGGATGCCAACATGCATGTTCGGGACTTTATCAAAATCTGCGACACTTTCAAATGTAATGGTGTGACGGATGATGCTATTAGGTTGAGGCTTTTCACATTCTCTCTGAGGGATAAGGCTAAGAGCTGGCTACACTCTTTGCCACCTGGTTCCATTACTACATGGGAAGATCTTGCTCAGAAGTTCCTTACTAAATTCTTCCCTATGGCGAAAACTGCAGCATTAAGGAACCAGTTGACCCAATTCCAACAGCAATCTGGCGAGACCTTGTGTGAGGCTTGGGAACGCTACAAGGAGATGCTACGGAAGTGTCCTCATCATGACATGCCTGATTGGATGGTTATTAATGGGTTCTACAATGGGTTGGGAGCACAGTCTAGGCCCTTGCTAGATGCAGCATCAGGTGGAGCTCTGTGGGCGAAGAGCTATGATGAAGCTTATGATCTTATAGAGATGATGGCTGCTAATGAATATCAAAATCCAACCCAAAGGCTATCTCAAGGCAAGGCAGCAGGAATTTTTGAAGTAGATACAGCTGCAATGATTACGGCTCAGTTGAAAGCTCTTGCTATGAAAGTGGATTCTCTTGCTAATTATGGAGTTCAGCAGGTGGCTAGTGTTTGTGAGCTATGTGCGGGCGCACATGAGACAAATAAGTGTGCTATCTCTTCTGAATCAGCACAGTTCGTGAGTAATTTCAAGAGACCTGCTGCACCAGTTCCAGCCACTTATCATCCCAATAACAGGAATCATCCCAACTTCAGCTGGAGCAATAATCAAAATACTCAACAACCTTATCAGCAAGCAAAGCCATTCAATCAAGGCTATCAACAGCCTTACGTTCCAAGGACACCATATCAACCTTCGGGATTTCAATAGCAACAGCCCCAGGCTCATATGGGGCAATCATCTAATGATAAATCAGATGAGGTGTGGATAGCGGTAAAGAACCTACAAGCTGGCTTGAAAATTTTGGAAACCCAGTTGGGGCAGATTACAAGTGCCTTGGTAAATATGCAACAAGGAACTCTTCCAAGTGATACAATGGGTAATCCAGGCAAGAAGGAGGTCCATGAGCAGGTGAAGGCTGTGACTTTGAGATCCGGAAAAGTCACGAGTGATCCTAAATCAGTAACTGAAGAAGATGAAGATGTTCAGAATCAGCAGGTTGAAAAATCTGCAGTGCCAGAAATTGAGAAATCTGATTTAGTGGCTGATCAGCTGGATGGTGAGAAGAGTAAGAAACCTGTTGAAAAGTCTACTCCGGAGCAATCTTTAATGAATAATCAGATCTATCCACCTCCTCCATTTCCTGGACGTTTGAAGAAAAGTCAAGAGAAACAGTTTCAGAAATTTATGGATGTCTTCAAGAAACTGGCCATTAACATTCCTTTTATTGAAGCGTTGGAGCAGATGCCAAGATATGCAAAGTTCATGAAGGATATTTTGTCACGGAAGAGAAGGTTGGAAGATTTTGAAACAGTGGCATTGACGGAGGAGTGTAGTGCTGTTCTGCAGCAGAAGTTGCCTCCTAAATTGAAAGATCCAGGAAGTTTCACTATTCCATGCACTATTGGCAACCTTTCTTTCAGCAAGTGTTTATGTGATTTGGGAGCTAGTATTAATCTCATGCCCTTGTCTGTTTTCAAGCAACTTGGTCTACCGGAGCCAAAGCCAACTAACATCTCTTTGCAGTTGGTTGATCGATCTATCACGTATCCGAGGGGTATAGTGGAGGATGTTTTGGTGAAAGTTGATAAACTCATATTTCCTGCTGATTTTGTGATCTTGGATTTTGAAGAAGATAAGAAGATTCCCATAATCTTGGGAAGACCGTTCTTGGCTACAAAAAAGACTTTGATTAATGTGCAAAAAGGAGAGCTTACAATGAGGGTGCAAGATCAGAGTGTCACCTTTAATGTGTTCAAGGCCATGAAATTTCCAACAGAGGATGAAGAGTGTTGCAGTGTGGAAATATTTGATACGGGTCAGAGAAAGAAGTTTGATCAATTGTTGAGCGAGAAATCGGACACACACATGCTAAAGCATCCTATCAGTGATTCCATTGACAGTTCTTCAGTTCGAGATCTTTCGAGTGTAAAGCTTGGGAAACTTCCACCACATTTGAGGTATGTCCTTTTGAATAATGAGTTAGTGATTTTTGAAGAAGGTCATGATAACGTGTTGCGAAGGTGGAAAGCAGATGATAAGGAAGAAGAAATTTTTGTTCAGTCAGTTGAATCGGAGAAGTACTTTAGAGGTGTGAAGAAGAAAAAGAAAAAGATTTGGCCGTTGGGTAGTAAATTTAAGTTGAAGTCTGAAGGAAGAAATTTGTGGAAAGCAAGCAATCAAGATGTCAACATTCGTATGAGTGGTTTTTCTGTTGAGAACGGTTCGGTTATTCTTTTGAAACCGCCATGAGTTGAGGAAGTAACGTCAAGCTATTGACGTTAAAGAAGAGCTTCGTGGGAGGCAACCCATGCATTAGTGTAGGAAAAAAAAATTTGAGTGTTGTATGAAAAAAAAAATAAAAGAGTGTAGTCAAAAAAAAAAAAAGTGCAACAGCGCCATGTCGCCAAGTGTGCGTAGTATCTTATAAAAGTTTCTGTCCAGGAGGGAGTAGACACGAGTATTTGTTGTGTTATAAAAAAAAAAAAAAGAAATGCAAAAATCGTGACAAAGATTTAACAGGGGGAGGTTCACGCGCCATAGCCCCTTGCTCGCTACCTGGCCGACCACATCTACTGTCCAGGTGAGTTTTGTTCGTGTATATATATGTGTTAAGTGTTAACACATATTTTATTAAAATCAATTCATCTCCTAAAATTAATTCCAACCCCTTTTCTAATTATTATCTCCACCTAAAATCCTAATTCTAGTCCATATTAATTCCAAATTATTCCTAATCCATCTCTTATTTCATATTATTTTATTTTTTTTTACCCATCTATATATACACCTATAGACACACAAATCCTACCCCATTTCAATTATATTTCCTACAATAAATTTCAAGGCTTCAAGATTCAAGTTTGGGGGATTTTTAATTGCAAGTTTCACCTCTCTGGTTCGTATTCGGGGTATATTTTTTCCTTTTATTTTGGTATTACGAATTGTGTTCTTGCATTATTAGGGTTGTGTGTTCTTGATTATTTGGGGGTATTTGTGAATTCAAATTTTTTATGGATTTTGGTGAATTTTGTGAGTTGGGTATTAATTCTTATAGCTCCTAAGCGTGGAAGAGGTGGTGCTAGTGTTGTGAAATTTTCGTCTCCCGCATGATTCATTCGAGGATGAGGAGGAGTAGGTATGTCTTCTGCTATCCCTTGTATTTACTTCCATTCAATGCAGACATTGAATATTATAAGTTTGGGGGTGGTTTGAGGGATTAGTAGTTGTTGTATTGTGTGTTCATATAGGATTTCATGCTTTGCATGTTAGTAGTAGTAAATTATGCATTTATGTTCGTGTTATCTACGTTTTTTTCATATAGGACATTCTGTTTTTATGTTCGTATTTAATGTGAGTTCATAGTAGTTTGCATTTGCACCCATGCTTGATAGGAATTTTGTGTTGTTGACGCTTTTGATTGAGAAGTGATATGCTTTGTTCTTGTGCACAAACATACACTAGTAAGTTGAAGCTAGTAGACTTATTGAATGTTGTAAGTGATTAGAAGGACATGAATATGTACAAGATGATTTAGTTTGCATGCTTTGAATACAAGTTGGTGCGTTAGAGAGATGTTGCTTGGGATTGAGTATGTTTTTCCTACCAAGTGAGTTTTGAGCCTTATTGCATATTGCATATTTGCAATTTATTCGTTTGCTTGAGTGTCCACAGATTGTTTGCATTGCTAGCAGTTGTTTGAGGTCTTTCTTGAAACGCATGACATTATTTGACGATTGAAATGATAAAGGCACTTAGGAATAACCGCATATTTTCCCATATTACCATACCTTGTTTACATGATCAATTAGTTAACCTGTTGAGCTTAATCCTATTTTTTCGGTGACATACCACATTACTTGCCTAGACCTTTTTCTTGAATTGGCCTTACATTAATTTGAACCCACATTGTCAAAGGCTAGTAGAGTGCTTAAGGGAGTAATAAGGTGTGCAAGGAGGGGTTATTGTTGGTTATACTTTTGGGGAAAATATTGAATATTGGGTTTGGTTGTTTACTGGATAGTCGGCATATGTAATAAATTATGGGATCATTGTTATTGTTTATATTATTGTTTGTGTTCTAATTAGCTCTCGGGAAAAAAAAGAAAAAAAAAAAGAAGAAAAAAAAAAGGAAAAAAAAAGAAAAAAATATATATATTATGAGAGCATGTTTGTGTTTGTTGCGATCCTATTTCAGTCGACTAGTCGAGTGTTTGTCTTAGTAAAATTATGTGGGGGAAATAGGGTGTTGTGTGTGATTTATTATGGTACTTATTAGCTTTTGACACTTCACCTGTTTGGGCTTATTTGACATACCTTGTCCCTAGTCCCGTTACAACCCAATTAAAGACCTTTTGATTATCGTCATTGATGTATGTTGTGTTAAGAGTTAGATTGATACCAAATGTCAAGCGTGTTTATGATTTTGTTGGAATTGAGTGATACACTTACGCTTGTTCTTGAGTGAATATTCTTTTGTGAGTGGATTGTGAGTGTTTGCTTGTTTTTGCGTATGAGATCCCGAGTTTGTCTCAAAGATGTACTCTTGTAGGCTTATCATGTTTACTAACTTATTCTTACATTTGACATGGACTTGTGAGAACTTATGCATGTTCATTGAGTATACTATGTGAATACTTGCACTTTCGATACCAAGACATTGCGTATTTGCTTTGATTCTTAAGTTGATATGGCATGAGAGGATTTGAAGGTGTGGTAGTAGTAGATTAATTGCATTTTCATTTAGTTGCATTCATGCATTGCATTGCATTGCATTGGATTTTGTGGGTACATTCGCTAAAGGCCCTCGCGAGACCTTACTCGTCCACTAGGGCTGCCTAGGGGTTTAAAGGGCTTGTTGCATATGCCAAATGCAACCGTGATCACCTACGGAAGTGGTACTAGTTAGTTAGTTAGTTGTAATTGTTTATGCTTGAGGACAAGCATCGGTTTAAGTTTGGGGGTGTGATAAGTGGATTTTATATCCACTTGGAACATTCTATAATGGCTTAAATTGATTGTCTTGGACTCAAGTTTCTTGTAGTTTTGATGTGTTTTGCTTAGTTGTGCAGGTTTACGAGAATGTTGATTAAGGTGGATGCTTCTATAATTTTTTGGGAATTAATTGATTAAAATTCGGATTTTCTGGGAAGGCTGCGCAGCTTACACTGTTTTGGCCATATCTTGAGTTCTACAACTCCGTTTGGGGCCCGTAAGCAGTCTGCGCGAAGATAACGAGATTCTCTATCATTCTAAGGTGGTCCAGAGGTCCAATTACGTTTGGAACGTTCCAGAAAAACTGAAGAAAAGTCAGCCACGAATTTTCCTTAAAAAAACAGAATCAGTTTAGGAAATGTATCTTGCAGAAATTCTATTATAATTCTGTTTTGGTATTTTCTTGCTGGGCAAGACTTTTAGAGCCTATTTAAACACATCCTACCATTGTAATATGTAGACACACATTATCATAGTTTTATCATTGTAACAAGCTTAGATCTGCAAGGGAGAAAAGGAGAGAAGGGTTCAACGCTCGTGACAAGCAACGGATCTAGATCTACTTCATCCTTTGTGTTACTTTGGATTATAGATTTGTTTTCTCAAACTCTTGTTTATTAATATAATTACGTCTTTTATTCATATCTTGTTATTTACCATGTTTTCATCAAATCCCATGGTGACGAAAGGTTTAGTTATGAACTAATCGTTGTCATGGGATCCTAGTGGATTTATCTATGTAGCTTAGTAGTTTGCATGCCTTAAAGATTTATGTGTGGTGAATTCTTGATATCTTCGTATGGTTAATCTTAATGCTTTTGGATGCGTAGCTAACATCTAAATTGAATTGTTAATCTCTTGTGAAGTGAAAATGGATCTTGAGATTTAGAACTTGCCATGCTAGCATAGGTTCATAATTGTTTATCAATATGATTTGTGGTGTGAGATGAAAATACTTATACTGCCCTATGTGATCATTATGGATAACCTGTTCTTCAACCGTTATGTTTTCAAATTCTATAGACATATAGGGTCTAAGCATAATTGGTGTCTATTCATCTTCTATCTCTTTTGTGGATGTATGTTTAGTTTGGTATGCGTATGCTGACAGGTAGCGTATACTTGTTTCGTGTTATCCGATCAGATATTAAAACCATCGCATGTTTTAATTAAAGGCTGCAACTCTAAGTGAAGTAGATGATGAAACTAGGATTCCATGTTTTATTCTCATATTAGTAATTCGACTTTAATCTCTTTAATTAGATAATCTTTAGTTTGATAATTAATTTAGTATTTAATAAAAATACAATTTGTTATTTGTCTTAGCAGTCGATAAAAACCATACATCGGTGCATAGGTACATTAATTGAATTGAACACCATTCTAGATCTCTGTGGGAACGAACTTGATTTAATCATATATTACTTGTGACAACGTGCGCTTGCGTGATTTTGCATAACATTTATATAAAAAATCTGAATATTTTTATTCTAATCAATGTGAGATGTTACACTGGGTAATATACATTTCTTCGCATTGTTTGTTAAAAGAATTTACACAAAGAATAAATTATTTCATATATTTAGATAAAAACAAAAAGGAAAAATTTTCCTTGAAAAGGGAAAAAGAAAAAAGATTAAAAAAAATGCATAGCAGCTACTTCTGTTTTCTAAGCCTTCGCGGTAACCTGAGTTCAACAAAACATAAGAAAATCAACTTGAGAGTTGAGAAATATTTTTAGAGAATCTATACCTTTTTAATAGTTGACCCAGTATCAATCCTTTCTTTCAGATCCTCGTTTTTATGGGCCAAATGACTCTTTAAAATAATTGAACCAGCTTAATGAAATAATTTTGAGAAAACTTAGCAAGAAAAAACGAAGTATGGAAAAGAAGAAAAACAAAAATTAAATAAAGACGGCTAAAAAAGAATATAAGAAGAAAATGTTGGAGTTTCCAATTTCTTTTCCAAATTTATTCCCAAATATGAGGTATCAAAATTTTATTAGTACTAATTCAAATAATTATGATGAATTTACCTACATCTACATAAATTTTATCAATTAAATGTTTTTAAAATATTACATTAATCGTGTTACGTTATTCAAAAATTTTATTTAAGAACCATTAGTCACACAAAAAAAAGGGGTTAAATTTCAAATTGGTCACTGAAGTGAAGGCTATGTATCAATTCCTTGATTTTACTTATCAGGGTCTCTAATGCACCATTTTAGTAGCCGATAACAACACTCCCGTTAGTTTTATTACTTGACTAACGGAAAATATAACGATGCTGATGTAGGATGGTGACATGGTTGTTACGTGGCTTGTAGATGTATCACGAACACACGGCTCATCTTCTCACTTCATCTTTTTCATCTCCTCTCCCCCCCCTCTCATATCCCTCTCGCTCAAACTCTACAGCAACACACGGCTTTGTTGCTTAGCACCTCTGGTACCAATTACCACAAGACAATAACCTTAATAACAAGCAACAATGATCTAAACTGTCCAAAACTGAAAAATTCCGACCAAATCACGTTTTTACAAAATACTGAACCAAACCACACGTTTAATATCACAAAACGAGGCTTATGTACGTCTCACACAATCCAACCCCTAACACCTCTAATACGAACAATCAACAGGAGTTATGAACGAATGATTTGTAGTTTGCTCAAAAATGAAAAACTCAAACTCTATCAATACAAGCTCGTTCACAGTGTTTCTAGGCTCAAATTGCTTACAAATGGTCTCAGGAAACTATAGGAACCATCATAACATTCAAACATTCAAGCAATCAAAAAGCCCTAATTCAAGAACTCAAGAACCCTAACCTTCGAATTAGACAAACTACTGATTCAATGATGAAATTGATCATGTATATATGTTATTTAGGACCCCTAGAACCCATAGGAACTAACAAATTTCATGAAAACAAGAAATCAGAAAACCCCAATCTTCCATATGAACCCTAATTCGAAAATTTCTGCAGAAATAAAATAAAATTTGTATAAAATCAGAAAGTTACCCGAACTGAAAACTGATTGAATAAAATAGGATGAACTACGCGAATTAACTCCAAGAAATCCAAGGAAAAAGATGCTGAACATTCAGTGTTTTTGATTTGTAAAGTATACTCCCAAAAACCTTTGAATTTTCAAGGTTAATAAGAAATATATTATTTTTCTAAATTAAAATTTGATATTTAAAATTTAATTTATATCTATATTATTTTTACAAATATATTTATCTCATATAAATACATTATTTGATAAAAAGTACATAATAATTTATTACAAAATATAAATATTAAAATTCAAATTTATTATACAATTATTATTACTTTAAAATTTGCAAAATTCAAAATATTTTTAAATTTACCAATCATTATCGTAATTTAAATTTAAATTTATTACAATTGATTTTTTATTTGAAAATAAAATCCAATGCCTTTTCATAAAATTAAAGAGAAAGATCGAGATTGTTTTAATCAAAAACTTATTTTTCATTTTAATATAAGTTTTTTAGTTTTCTATGAATTTAAGAAAAAAATTAAGATTTTTAAAATAAAACTCATACTTTATTATTTAAATTAAGTTTGACCTTTTTAAAAATTTAAAACAATGGACGTGGAGAATTGTTGTTTTACATTGTCTGATACATGTGATGCAACTGCATCCTGCTTGTCCAAGTCACCCCCCTGTAGTAGGCTAGTAGCATGTCAGCGCGCCAAGTAATAGTCACGTCAATTTCGTAACTTTTTCCGTCCGGTCAACAAGTCAAACTAGTGGCATTGTCATTATCCTCTACTTAAGTGGTGCAATAGAGACCCCGATAAATAAAATCAAGGTATTGATACATAGGGCTCACTTCAGTGACCAAAATGAGATTTAACCCAAAAAAAAATACAGGTGAAAATACGGTCCATCAATTGTAAGTACAAAGTACAAAAACACAAATGTACTCGGGAGTTATATCCTTATTACACACTCCTCGACTTTGTTATCCAGACCCTCATCCTGAGCAATCTTTTTCGATTTAGCAATATTATATTGAGTCCCATTCTATGGAGAACCATCTTACGTGGAGAACCGTGGAGAACCATTTAAAATTCATTAAAATTGCAATTTATATAAGGCCCCTGGCGGGGCCCCTTCACATTAAATTCTTATAATTCTACCCTCTATCCATTCATCAAAAAAAAAAAGTTTTTAAAAAAAATTTAATTTTTTTAAAAAAAACTGCCACGTCATCATTTTTAAAAATTTTAAAAAACTTTTTTTTTATAATTTTTTTATAAATAGATAGAGGGTAGAATTATAAGAGTTTTTTGTGAAGGTGTCCCTGCGGGGGCCCTTATATAAAAGGCAATTTTAATACATTTTAAGTGGTTCTCCACGGTTCTCCACGTAAGATGGTTCTCCATGGAACAATGGCCATATTATATATTGCCTTTTCTTGTTCAGGATCCTCTAGAACCGTAAAAAGATTCGGACTAACTAGGTCCATTTGGATCATAGATCATTCCACTTGCACAAGGGGCAAAAGGTCACTTTGCCTACTGTACTATTTAAAAATTTCCACTTAGCCTACTGTACTATCGAAGTGGTCATTGTACTTTCCTTTTTTTCTCTTTTCCCCGTCACCGTCTGTTTAAAAAGTCTGCCATCCATTTGACTAACGGACGGCTGACGTGGCTGCTGAATCACCAATCCACGTAGATGACACATCAGCAACAGAAAACCCCAAAATTAACCCTCAAAATAAACCCTCAATTAAATTCCAAAATAAAACCCATTCCATTATAAAAAGAAAAAAGGAATACGCAGCGCATAAACAAAACCCATTAC
Organism: Kitagawia praeruptora; assembly: GCA_037693485.1. Lineage (NCBI taxonomy): Eukaryota > Viridiplantae > Streptophyta > Magnoliopsida > Apiales > Apiaceae > Kitagawia > Kitagawia praeruptora. Next base: position 128,976,263 of record CM075351.1, read on the forward strand.
ATTGCTCCACCCACTTCCATCAACTCCGTTCTCACCTCCTCCTTCACCACCATTCTTCTCTTCCGTTCACAAAACCACAGATCCCCATTTTAATCCTCTTGGTCCTGTCTTTTCTTCTCGCGGATATTCTCGAACCATCTCCTCTCTTCTCTACCTCGCAGCTGAACTTCACCACCGCCCATCTCCTTTGTTTTCTCCATTTCTTACAAGAATTAAACACCTCAATCTCATACTATCCTTCATTTTAAGTTAAAAGTATATATATAGATATATGTGTAATTCGAATTAGGTTTCGATTTTTGGAGTTGTAAAAGTTAGGGGTTTTGATTTTCAGTTGTAAATGATAGTAATATCAATTGCTTTATGTAGTATAGTGTTTGGGGATTGGCTAATCGTTATGGATGGTATGTATATGAGGTGTATGTATGTTTTGGGCGTTGTGTGTATGTGCGGGTGTTAGTGGTGCTAAGGGAAGGTGAAGGCTGTAAAATTCGTCTGCAAAGGAGTCAGGGGGTCGATGAAGGTGTTGGTGTTCAGAGGAAACAGAGGTAAGGTTAAGAGGGGATAGAAGGGAGGGTTCTGTTTGGTTGTGATGGTTGTCGTGTGATTTCAGCTGTGGGCTTTGGTTGTGTGTTATCCGTGAGGGGGCAGAATCAGGGGAGGTCTCTTGGAGAGAGTGATATTTGTAGTGAAGAAAATATTGAATTGGCAACTGAAGCAGCTAGACAAGGAATCGTTCTCTTAAAGAATGCCAATAGTAGTTTACCTTTAAATCCAGATAAACATAAAACCATTGCAGTTGTTGGTCCACATGCTAATGCCACTGAACTCATGATTGGAAATTATGCAGGTAATATGAATAAATGAATGGTAAGAAATATTTAATGTTTGTGTATATCGATTTGATAGCTATGCCTCTATATGTGATATTTGTGCGTTTGTTTGTGATATCATATCTACAGGTACCCCGTGTAAATATACATCTCCAATTGATGGTTTATCAATCTTTGCAAAAGTGAATTATCAAATGGGGTGCGGAGATGTTGCTTGCAAGAATGAAAGCATGATTTTTCAAACTATTGAAGCGGCAAAAGATGCAGATGCAACAATTGTTCTTGTAGGTTTGGCCTTGGAGTTTGAGAGAGAAGAACATGATAGAACACATCTTCTTCTACCTGGATATCAACACCAATTAATTGAAAAAGTTTCAAAGTTATGAACTGGGTTTGTTGAAAATAAACAGGGGAGAGGGATTCGAATAAGAAGACACAGGGGAGGGGAAGTTTTTATTAAGTTTTTATAATTTTTAAAAAAATAATAATTTTTTATGATTTTTTTGAAAGTTTTTATAATTTTTTATGAATTTTTATGATTTTTTTAAAGTTTTTATATTTTTTTAAAATTTATAATTTTTTTACGATTTTTTTTGAAAGTTTTTATAATTTTTTTATGAATTTTTATGATTTTTTTTAAGTTTTTATGATTTTTTTAAATTTTTTATAAAAATAGTAGGCTGTGCTGATGTGGCATCTACGTGACAAGCTGATTGTGCCACCCAGTCAGCATTTTAACAGTCAAACTGACGGAGCCAATGTTTGACTGACGACGATGGGGTAAAGAGAAAAAAAGGAAAGTACAATAACCACTTCGATAGTACAGTAGGCTAAGTGAAAATTTTTAAATAATACAGTAGGCAAAGTGACCTTTTGCCCCTTGCACAAGTGTCCAGCTAAAAATTTTAGTTAGAAGAAAAATTTTATCCAAAAATTAGTAACTGGCCATATTTTACCCTGAACAAATGAAGTCTAAACTCTAAGGTCTAGTTTATTATACGTAAAATTTGTGTTTTGAACAAATTAGATAAGGAGAATAACATTTTCTTAATAATATTTTAGGTTTGACTTGCATAATAGTCTTCGTTAACTTATAATCAAAATATTATTTTTCCTTAAATAATTTTATTCCAAACAAAAGAAACTTTAAGGTCGTGAAAGTGGTGGGGGAATAAAATACTTTTATCCAATTTTTGGGATAAAGTTTTTGGAGTGAAAGTGAACTTAATTTGCATTCATCTCCATGTGATTTCGTCCCTAATAAAAATTCGGAAGTATAGACATAAGTGAAAATAAAATTATTTTATTTAACTTTCACTTACTGCCTTCCCTATTTAAAATTCAGGAGCAAAATTTAATTGTTATAAATCTTCGTTACATCTTTTTTCTTTCAATTAAAATTAGCAAATGGTTTGATGATCCCATTATTCAAAATTAACAAGAAGCGTTAAGTTGGGTTAAGGGAAATGGTTGGAAGGAAGTAGTGCTCGAGACAGATTGCTTTGTAGTGGTTCAAGCCATTAGGAGTCGTGTTAACATGATCTCTCCTTTTGGTAGCATAATTATGGATTATCGTAGGTTGATGGTGGAGTTAAACATTAATGTGTTTTTTATTAAACGATCTTTTAATATGGCTGCTCATTGTCTAGCGAGAGAGTCATGTTCATTTCCAGGTCGAGTTTTCGATAGGAGGTCTGTTCCTATCGGGGTGAAAGATTTGTGTATGGCTGATTTATTTGATTAATAAAATCCATGTTTTCGTCAAAAACAAGAATGAAAACATCAATATAATTTTCAAAATTTCATTCTGTCCCGGTTTATTCTCCTGCTCAAGTGAAAACTAGAAATTTTAATCTATGAATACAAAATCAGAATTAGAGGTAAACTTGCTTCTACAAATTTTAATCTACTAGCTTATAACCCGTGCAACGCACGGCTCTTTTTTTAATATCTATAATTATATTAAAATTTTAAATTTTATATGTTATTAATTTATATATCAATTTTTTGTTAAAAAATTGATACATATAAGATTTTATACGTTCGATTTAATATTTTTATTCTATCTTGAATTCTTAATATTTGATTTGAACGATTTTACAGTCCATGTGAAATTAACAAAATAATGTTTAATTCATTGATGGTGTAATTATTATTTTCAAATCAAATCAACGCAAGAATCAAACACAAGTTGAATTTATTCGATTTTTTGCGTTGAAAATTCTATTGAAAATTTTGTTGAATATTCAACCAAATTCTATTAGACCTTAAAAGAATTTGACGATTTTTTGCGTTGAAAATTCTATTCGATTTAGAAAATTTACTTATATTTGTAGTTGAATTTATCAAAATCATTTTCAGTATTGAATATACTTCTACTAACAACCAAATACAGGTTTTAATATTAGAAAATAACGATTTCCATCTTTTGATTTTAAGACCTAACGATCTTTTTTATTTTGGGATATAATAGAAATTTAATGTTATTTACATAATAATTAAATTGGTCTCCTTATTAAGTTTTAACTTTTTTTATTTTAGACTTTTTTAAAATCCAGGTCTAATATAACTTCTTTTAACTTATAATCTTTTTATACAATAATTATTTTTTATATAGTATAATTTTGATCGTCTATTTTAAAAAAAAAAAATTATATCCAACGGTTATCTTCTACAATTTATTATTATAGTATCAAAATTTTGGATAAGATATCTTCTACAATTATTATATATAAAATTTTTTAATTAAAATATTGAAAATCATATAGATTTTGAGATAATCTAGAAGAATTTAATACTTATAAAATTGTTTATTAAAAATACTAATTAAATTTGATGAGTTAAAATATTTTAAAAAATATTAATTATGGTGTGCTAAAAGCTTCTTAGTTTCCTATCTTTTAGGCATACACAGAGCCCCAAAAGGTCATATCTACTAACATGGAACATATTAATTAAAGCTGGAGTTAAATAATTTAATACTATAATAATTTTCTCATAATTAAGCGAGAGATTATACATAAATATTACATACTGTATTGGACTACTGGTGGGAATAGGAGGCAGATCAATAAATACTCTTCTAGTATAGTTCTGACTTATACTAATACCTATTATTATTTCTCTTACTCTTATTATATAATAGGATATAATTTGTGCTCTATTTTGAATTATTAAAATTTGATTTTGATAATTTTATAGCACGCATGAAATTAACAAAATAATCTTTAATTTAGTGATAATTTAAAAAGTATTTTCCAATTAAAACTTTAATATTAATAAAATAAAATAAATAAAATTTAATTGTATCATTTTTTAATTATATACTTTTCATATTATAAATTTTTTTTAAAATTCAATTCTAATACGACTTTGTTAGATTATATCCTTTTTAAATTATAATTTCCTTTTTAATATGATATACACATATCATCAACAAAAGAACAGTGCACATCCTCCGAATATATTGGCATAATGTATGTTTCTCTTCCATGGCTTTTTAATATGTTACCGACTTCAGGAGGGTGAGCCCTCGCAGAATGTTTCCCAGGTAGACAAACATATAAATCCTTCGGCTTTAGTTCATATATAGATTTTTGATAGAATAATGTAATTATAATTATATTAGGATTTTTTTCCCTTGTATTTATAGATTTTTTATAGAAGAATGTAATTATTATTGTATTAGGATTTTTTTCCAATTCATTGTAGACATCTTTTTTATTTGTCTATTTGTAATTGATTTTATTTGTTTATACATATTTTATTTGTTTACTAAATTAAAGATATTTTTAAATTAAATTTAGTTCTAATGATGAAGAAAAAAACAAATCGATGAAGAAAGGGTATTATAGTAAATTAACAAAGTGAAAATTATAAATAAATATATAAGGATATAATTTATAATCCAATGGATGACTTTTAATCAAATTTTTTAATCCAACGGATCATATGCTTTTGGTAGTACAGCGACGACGACCAAAATTTTGAATAAGATCTCCCTTATGCTTATAGCTTATAACCCGTGCAATGCACGGTTCCTTTTTTAAATTTTAAAATAATTTTACTTTTTTTTAATTTTATATGTTATTAATTTACATATAAAATTATTGTTCAAAAGTTGATAATACATAAGATTTTACACTTTCGATTTAATATTTGTACTCTACCTTGAATTATTAAAATTTGTTTTGAAAGATTTTACAGCCCACGTGAAATTAGCAAAAAAAAAAATTTAATTTAGTGATAGTTTAACAATTATTTTCCGATTAAACCTACTCAGAAACAAATAAGAAAAGAAATTGGCGCTTTTTTACATTGAAAATTCTATTCGATTTATGAATTATACTTATAATTCGTTTTGATTTTCAAAATACCCTTGTTATTATTTGAAGATAGTTCTACTAATAATAAAATACAATTTTAACAATAAGTGTATGAGAGATTTTGTCAAAAACTTTGATAATTGGTAGTATGGTCAAAATAAATAAGAACCGCTGAATCTTAAAATAAATAGATGAAAACCGTTGGTGTTTCCATTTGAATAATAATTATTAAATCATCAATAAATTAAAGATAATTCTATAAGTTTCGCGTGAATTGTAAAATCATCTAAATCAGATTTATAGATCTCAAGATAGAGTCCAAATAGTAAATATGAATATTTTTTAATAATAAAAATAAATAAAATTTAATTCTAATGCAACTTTTTTTTAATTATATCATTTTTAAATTATAATTTTTTTTAAAAAATTCACTTATAAGGCAACATTTTCTAATCATATCCTTTTTAGATTTTAATTTTCTCTTTTAATATGATATAATCTTGATCGTCTATTTTTTAAAAAATAAATTCCACGATTGAGATTATTTTGGTAGTACAGTGACGAAAATTATGGATAAGATCTTTATTATGCTTATTATATATAAATAGCTTATAGCCCATGCAACGCACGACTCCTTTTTTAATATCTTTAATTACATTATATATATTTTAATTTTATAAGTTATTAATTTACATAACAAATTTTTATTAAAAATTGATAAATAAATATATATATATATATATATATATATATATATATATATATATATATATATATATATGTTTTACACGCTCGATTTAATATTTGTACTCTATCTTGAATTCTTAAAATTTAATTTGGACGATTACCGCCCACGTAAAATTAACAAAATAATCTTTAATTTGGTGATGATTTAATAATTTTTTTCTAATTAAATCTACGTAGAAGGAAAAAAGAGAAAAAATTGACGATTTTTTACGCTGAAAATTTTATTTGATTTATGAATTCTACTTATAATTCGTTTTGATTATCAAAATACCCTTATAATTATTTGAAGATGGTTCTACTAACAACCAAATACAATTTTAATAATAAGTGTAAGAGGGATTTTGTCCAAAACTTTGATAATCGGTAGTCTGGACCTCTATACGACAAATATCTTAAAATAAATAGATGAAAACAGTTGGATCTAGCATAAAAAATATTTAAATTTTAATATGTTATAAACTAAAAAGTGTATTTATATTGTAATACGAATATATATATGTCAATGATTTAAATCATATATAATTAGGTTTTTTACATTGAATAGCATTATCAATGTAGGAATCTACGTTAAAGAGGATTAATGTAAAAACTCGTAATCATATTTCTCTTGAGATTCTTAGTTTTTCCAAATTTTTCCATTTGAATAATAATTATTATATCATTACTAAATTAAAAATAATTTTATGAGTTTCGCGTGGATTGTAAAATCACCCAAATCTAATTTCTAGATCTCAAGATAAAGCCCAAGGAGTAGTAGATATGATTGTTTTTAAATACTAATAAAAAATATATAAAATATAATTCTAATTTAACCTTTTTTAATTATATTCTTTTCAAATTATAATTTTCTTTTAAAAATTCAATTTTAATACAATCTTTTCTAATTATATCCTTTTTAGAATATAATTTTTCTTTTTAAAATTCACTTCAAATGCAACATTTTCTAATTATATCCTTTTTAGATTATAATTTTCTTTTTAATGCGATCTAATCTTGATTCCTTTTTAGATTATAATTTTCTTTTTAAAGTGATCTAATCTTGATAGTCTATTTTTGATCTAATCTTGATTCCTTTTTAGATTATAATTTTCTTTTTAATGTGATCTAATCTTGATCGTCTATTTTTAATCCAACGGATCATATGATTTTGATAGTACAGTGACGACGACCAAAAATTTGGATAAGATCTCCCTTATACTTATTATATATAAGGTATTAATGAATACAGTTCGTCGGGTCGCAAATTCAAGATTAAATATACGTATTCGCCAGATCCTATTTTTCATAATTTTAAAGTTTTCGAAGTTGGTAAAATTGAATTCTATGAAAAACTAATCCCTCCGTCCCATCCATTTGTTTACATTTTTTTGTCACTTTTTGACACGCATTTTAAGTTGGATTTTAAGGATAGTTCTATAACTTATTTTTAAATTTTCTTTTTTGGTATAAAAATAAGATTGTTCTGTTTTTATACAAAAAAAGAAATTTTCAAAAATAAGTTATGGAACTATCCTTAAAATCCACACGTGTCAGACACCCTATTTTGAAATGATAACAAATGGGCAGGGGAGTAGTACGATCAGTACCTCCATCGTTTTGAATTTATAAACTGATCGATGCCCAAGTGCATGAGTCAGACCAGGGGAGTTGCTATGAATGTGGAGAGATGTGGATAATAATTAAATAATTGTAATTTAATAATTGAGAAACTCCCAACATTGGAAGTGAAATAAGTTATTCACACCTCCGTCTGGTCTGTCAAAGTATCGGAGCTCCGATCCGATCTGAGACCTTATAACCGGATATGAATTTATATAAAATAAATTCGATCCGATAAAAATCAGATCTGATAAGAGTCCGATCCATATAATATGAATATGGATTTTACATGATCCGATCTGTTAAGAATCCGATCCGAATAATTATAATTATATAATTATTTATTTTATTATATATTAATATTCATATATTTACAATTAGAAAAATAGTGTATAATTTTCAAATCATATGAGATAAAAAATCCTTTAGTAGTATTTTATACTATATTTTGAAAAAACTATTATGTTTATAATGAATACGTTATCATTATATTGCATCTAAAATTGAATCCATATTTTAATTTGAATTATTTTTATTCTTAGAGTTCATTTATTGATCATTCTAATTTTGTTCTGGTACATTTCAGTATTAATAGATAATTATATTTGATTTTAAATGTTCTATTTTTCTTGAATTTGGATGTTAATGTGTACTTTTACATCTAAAAAATGTTTATTTTATCATTTTAGATTTTTAATAGATTTTAATATTAATGTAATTTTTTTGATTTTTTTAATTGGATTGGATATCCGATCCGATTACCCGTAATCCTAATGGAGCGGATATGGATTGGTCTTAAAAAAATCCAACACTTAATCCGATCCGAAAATTTTAATGGATTTGGATATGGATTCATGTTGATCCGATCCAAACCCGATCCATTAACAGGGCTACCTCCGTTCCATTGTACTTGTTATTTTTTTTATGGGATATTTTCAATGATACCCATTTGGTATTTGGTATTGGCTTTTTTGAATGGTACAATTGCATATTTTTGACTTACAAGTGGTACCATCAATGTTTTGTCTTCTCAATAAAAATACTCCTCCGTTATTAGAAAGTTAGTCAAACGTTAATTAAACAGTAATTTTAATGAGATATTCTTAATGGTACCCTTCTGATCTTGGCTTTCTGAATGGTATCCTCAAGATTTTGTCTTCTCAATAAAAATAACCTTCGATAAAAATATCCTTCTGTTAATCAAAACGTTAATCAAATATTTAATGCTAAGCAAATGTTCATACAACTGTTATCAACTATTAATCATCACATAAATCTAAACCCAGCAAGAATCAATGAAAAAGATTGAGATTCCACAGCATCGGCTCTTTCAATTTCATTGTTGACACATGTGATCGTGGTGGAGCTCCAAAAATTGGATGCTTCAAGACCAGACCAACCCACTCTCGTAACCAATTCGTAATAATAGAGAAATCCCCAAATTTCAACACACCCAATTCGATTATACACACAGAGCAATTCGTACACCTAGACAATTGCACACACACATATATACATATATGTTGGAGAGAAATGGAAAAGAGATGAAAGAGGGAGAGATAACGAGAGAGAGAAAAGAGTTGCGAGAGAGAGAGAGAGAGAGATTGAACGAGAGAGATGGGTTCGAGCGAGAGAAACCATGAAAATAAAAACAGAGCCGAAGAACTCAGGGTGGAACTCGGTGTTTAGGGATTAAAAGACAAGGCAGAAAGGTAATTTCACTATGCTGAAAAACAATTTAAAATCAATTAAATAACTTCTTAAAATCGAAATTAATTGGAAAATTGGTGAAAAATTAAACTTTAAATTTTAAAATGAAGAGTATGAAATTACAAACACCCATATATTTTTAAAATATATCTAGGATCAAAATTGAATTAAATATAAATTTTACAAGGGTACCATTCGGAAAAACAAATATCAGAAAGGTACCATTAAGAATATCCCATTAAAATTACTGTTTGACTAACGTTGGATTAACTTTCTAATGACGGAATTGTATTTTTATTGAGAAAATAAAATCTCGATGGTACCACTCGTAAGTCAAAAATATGTAGTGGTCAATGGTGTCATTCAAAAAAGCCAATACCAAAAGGATACCATTGAGAATATCCCTTTTTTATTTTTGTTTCATTATATATACTAGCTTAAAACCCGTGCGATGCACGGATTTCTTTTAATATTATATAATTTTTTTTATTAATTTAAATTATTTTTTTAAAAATATAAAATTTGGTGGCTTAAAATTTTGAATAAGATGATTTGATAATAATTATATAAATGTTATCCACGATATTTCTAGAAAAGAAGGAATTTTAGTTAGAAAATTTTGAAAAGATGATAAATTTTAGTTGAAAAAGCTAATCGGTTAATTATAAGTAATTGTAAAATTATTTTTTAATTTTAATAAATATAATGCCCGTGATTAATTGGAAAAAGAGAGATCTAGAAAATTTAAAAGGAAACATGTTTTAGGTGAAAAATGTAATTGATTAGTTTATAGTAATTATAATTTAAGTGAAATTATGAATGGTACCCCTATGGTTTTGGCTTTTACGAATGGTACCACTACTTTTTTTTTTTTTGACTTACAAACGGTACCACTGTGTAAATGATTTGCTATTAAACCAGCCACTTCGTCCATCAAACGTTAGCTAAACGTTACAAGTAGTGGTATCATTCGTAAAAGCCAAAACCAGAAGGGTACCATTCATAAATTATTGTTCAGCAAAAAAATTAATAAATTATTATTCATAAATTATTGTTCAACAAAAAAATGTCATAAATTAGCTCACCAATGTTTAGCAAAAAAAAAATTCCAAAATATAATTAATATAAAACGTATAATCTTTTCTATACTTTCTAACAGAAAATTCCCTATTTTCTAAAAATACAACGGATAACATTTATATAATTATTATCAAATCATCTCATTTAAAAATTTAAGCCTCCAAAATTCATATTTTAAAAAAAATTAAATTAATGAAAAAAACACATGTAATATTAAAACAAATCCTTGCATTGCACGGGTTTTAAGCTAGTATAACTATAAGTAAGTAAAATTAATAAATTTAAACAAAAAACCCAAAAAAAAGGGTGAAAGCCCTCAATAACCAAATTATAAAGTGTTGTGCCCAAAATAACGAGCGGCGGTTTTGCATGTAGCACATGCGAGGCACTACGCATCTAGTACATGCGTTGGCTTTGTATTTGCTTAATTTCTTCAAAATCACTTCTGACCACGCATGTGTATATTGCGTGAATTGTGAATTTTCATGAGCTGGCAGAAGTATGTGCATGAGCTTCATGCGTAGACTCCATATGTATTTCTTTAAAATAAATAAAAAAAATACGAGATTTAAAGCCCAAAATGGAACTGTTGAACCCCTAAAAGAATACAAATCAAATTTATAAATTTTAATTAAAAAAATTGAATATTTCTTACTGAGTCCGGCGACCTGATTTTTACAAAATTGGGGGGCAACCCCGATTTTTATGTCAGCACAATTTTTTTTTGTTAAACATCGGTGAGCTAATTTATGACATTTTTTTGCTGAACAGTAATTTATGAATAATTTTCTTAATTTTTTTGCTGAACTATAATTTATGAATGGTACCCTTTTGGTTTTGGCTTTTACGAATGATACCACTACTTGTAACGTTTAGTTAACGTTTGATGGACGGAATGACTGGTTTAATAGCAAATCATTTACATAGTGGTACCGTTTGTAAGTCAAAAACAAGTAGTGGTACCATTCGTAAAAGCTAAAACTAGAGGGGTACCATTTATAATTTCCCATAATTTAATTATGTTATTTTTGTAAATAAAATTGCTCGTAAAGTTTTTAGAAAAGGAGAAATTAATGTTGCCCGTGATAATTTTAGAAAAATAGGGATTTTAGTTAGAAAATATAGAAAAGATGATACGTTTTACCTGAAAAAATTAATTGATTAATTATTAATATTAGAATATAGTTATTTTAATTAATTAAATAGAACCGCCTGTGATGTAATTATAAAAGATGAATTTTAGTTAGAGAAAATTGAAAAGTTAATATGAAAATTAAAAATGTGGCATGTTTTAGGTGAAAAGGTAACTGATTAGTTTACAGTAATTATAATTTAATTTATGTTATTTTACTAAATTAAATTGATCGTAGTGTCTTTTGAAAGTGAGAAATTAGTGTTGTCCGTGATATTTCTATAAAAAAGAATTTTGATTATGAAATATGGAAAAAATGATACGTTTTAGCTTAAAAAATTATCGGTAATTATTAGTATTATATTGTTATTTTAATTTATTAAACAGTACCACAAGTGATATAATTGGAAAAAGAGATATTTTGGTTACAGAAAAGAGAAAATGTAACATGTTTTGGCTGAAAAAGGTAATTGATTAGTTAATAGTAATTATAATTATAATATAATTTTATTATTTTATTAAAAAAAATTGCTCGTAGTGTTTTTAGGAAAGGAGAAATTTTAGTTAGATAAAATATAAAAGATATTGTTTTACCTGAAAAAGGTAATTAATTAGTTTTTTTTTTCGAAAGGCAAAAAAAACATTAAAATAAACGGAGTACATAGATCAGACAATTGGAGGCCAAGAAAGCTACTACGAAAGACCTATCCATCTCCTTACAGCAGGATCTCAATAACTTGTTACCTTAGACACTTCAAAAGACTTGGCCAACCACAAAAACACAGAACTAATAAAATATTACTTAAAACGACTACCTACACCAAAAAACATATGCCAAGACTTATTATTAAAAGAACTCAGAGTGACACAGCAGCTCATACTACTCCATATGCTCGTTCTCAATCTCTGCATCTTCTATGTCACCATCCATGTCCCAGTTGAGACACTTCAAAGCTATTAGATATTTTAATTCCAAGACTCTTCATATTTCCTCAAGGTATTACAATAAATCTACAAAGGAAATATTCGTTTGTTGATTTGGACACAGAAGATGGGCCTAAGAAAAACCAACAGATGGGCCCTATTCTGGAAAAAGATTGCCCAGTAGTAGATGACCTCCTATTTATTAGCACCAGACAAATAACATTTGATCTCTTCGCGCGCCTTGTCGAGCCAGAGAATCTGCTGCACTGATAAATTCTCGATTGACCTTAACGAGATCGAAGTTTAGAACTTTCATTAGCTCAATAAAAGCTCTATCAACAAACCAAGGAATTTGTAGATTGAACTTGATGTAGTTAACTGAGTTCACGAGCTCTTGACAGTCCGTAAAAACTGTGAGATTGTCATGCTTCATAGGGCCATCAACAAAATTCTTTAGAAGAAAAGCTAGAGCCTCATATTCGCTAATCAGAGGACATGATGCTGAAGAGGGACCTGAGAACACAAAGATTAGATTTTTAGAACTGTCATTTATGTAACCTCCAATTCCCCCCTGTTGACTTTGCCTATTCAAATTATTCCAAGCCCCGTCAATAAAACCACACAAATCTTTAAGGTCCTCGTAGAATGCCTTCTTTGCAGATTTATTATGTCTCAGTATCGATCCAACTGGGTTTCTAACCCACAAAATGCTGTCTTTTGTGGAGATTAAATTTAAAGTCTCGCACCAACGTTAGGTTCTCAGAATTAGAGTAGATTCTGCTGCTTTCTTCGAGATTTTAAACCCCTCGAAAACAAATCGATTCCTTGCCAACCAAATTGTCCACAAAGATGAAGCAATGGAGATGGACCAGGCATCCTTAATTGTGGGACTTTTGAGGGATCTTAAGGAACTCCAAACTGAGTGTTTTGTGATTTTTGAACCCCACCATACATGAACAAAATCCCATATCCATGTTGCAACTTCAAATTCCCAAAAAATGTGATCTGCAGATTCTTCTAACTGATTACACCATTTACACATTTTTGAAGGAAAGCTATCACCTATTCTTGCCTTCAATATCTGAGCAGTGGGCAGGGAATTTGTTAGCAATTTCCATAGAAAAAATTGTACTTTTGGAGGTATTTTTAGTTTCCAAATGAAACTGAAATCCCAATTTGGCACATCTGAGTGAGAGTTCAGAAGGTTATAACAATCCTTTACTGAGAAAGGCTTACCACTAGACTTCCAAATCAGTTGATCTGGCATCCTTGAAGGTTTAAAAGAAGAGATGTAGTCCCAGAGCAGACCGACTTCCTCTTTTTCCCACTCTCTGAGAGGTCTTTTCCAGAAAATGATATTATATATATCATTTGTCTGGCATAGATCCATGAAGCTTTTCAAAGTTATGTACTTCCGGAGTGAGATGGAGAACAATCTTGGAAATCTTAACCGTAGAGGGTAGGAGGAGGTCCATGAGTCAAACCATAGTAGAATTTTAGAGCCATCACCTAACATCCACATAAAATCAGAATGAAGTAGGCTTATCCCAAACTCAGCATTGCAAATAACTTCATGAATATTAGACATCAGAGGTGATAGTCTTTTATCCTTGAAACCTTCTTCCAAAGATATACCATCATCACAGTTGTATTTAGCTCTTAAACATTTATTCCATTTTGAGTCCCTCTCACTATACCATCGTGAGCTCCATTTACCAATGAGTGAAAGATTCCTCAGACGTACATCTGCAATTCCAATCCCTCCTTTCACTTTGGGAAGACAAACTTTCTTCCAGCTTAAGAAATGCATTTTCCTAGAATACTTTCCTTGATTTTTTTCCGAACCCCAGAAAAAGTCTCTTCTGATCCTCTCCAATTTCTTGCAAATTCCTATAGGGATTTTAAAGAGGCTCAACCAGTATGTGGGAATGCTGTCCAGAGATGCTTTAATCAACACTGTCTTACCAGCTTTATTAAGAGAATTAGATTTCCACTTTGCAAGTTGTTCAGACATTCTCTTAATAAGTGGTTCCCAGAAAATTCTCCTCTTGTGAGAAATACCTATAGGTGCTCCTAAATATATTAGTGGCCAGGAGCCCACTCTGCAACCCAAAATTTTAGCACCCTGCTCTACCATTTGAATGTCTTTTGAAATAGAGAATAAACTACTTTATTGTAATTTATTTTCAGACCTGAGACGAGTTGAAAACATTGTAAAACTCTTTTGACAACATTTAGAGAATTTAAATTCCCCTCTAAAAAAAGAATGGTGTCATCCGCGTATTGCAAGTGGGTAATTTGATCTCCTGAGTTAGAGACAACTGTACCTTTAAACAGTCCCAATGCCTTTGCTTTGAGAAGCATTAAATTCAGAGCCTCAGCAGCAATGTTATAAAGAAGGGGAGAGAGGGGATCCCCTTGTCTGAGGCCTCTTCCCGGAGAAAATTCTGAAGTGGGAGATCCATTCAATAGCACCGAGATTCTATTTGAGTGAAAAAGATCCTTGATCCACCTAATCCATCTTTCTCCAAAACCTAGCTTTTTAAACAATTCAAACATGAAATCCCAGTTGACTGTGTCAAACGCTTTCTCGAAGTCCAATTTTAAGATGAAATCCCCTTGATTCCTTGTTTTCATAGTATGAAAGACCTCGTTTGCTAATAAAATACTGTCTATTGCAAGTCTCCCCTTTGTAAATGCGAACTGAGTGCTGTCAGTCAACTTGCTCAAAACATTACTCAGCCTACTTTCTAGTACTTTTGTAAACAGCTTAAAAGTAGAGTTTATGAGGCTTATTGGTCTAAAGTCTTGGACCACCATAGGGAAATTTACCTTTGGGATCAAAGTGATAAAAGAAGAGTTAAATCCCGGTGGAAGAGGCTTGCCATTCATGAAATCTCTGAAGCATGCGAGCACTTTGTGCTTAATATGTGGCCAGAAATTTTTTATGAACCCCACATTAAAACTGTCTGGGCCAGGAGCTTTGTTAGATGGCAACTGTTTCAAAGCCCATTCAATTTCTTCCAAGGATATGTCTCTTTCTAACCATAATTTCTCTTCTTTAGATAATTTAGGTGCCACCAAACTACCCAGTGTGATGAACCTATGAATATCTTTTCTCGAAAAGAAATCTTGAAAATGATCAAAGAGGGCATTCTTAATAGCTTGAGGAGAATGTAACCAACCTTCATTCCACCACAACTTTTTGATGTTGTTTTTGTGGTTTCTTCTCCTAACAACTTGATGAAAGAACTTGGAGTTCCTATCACCTTTTAAGTTCCATTTAATCCTTGAATTTTGCCTCAACACATCATCTCTCAGACTGTAGAGATTCTCCAACTCACTCCTCCAACGAGATGCCGAAAGACTTGGTTCCTTCTTTTGTTCTTCAGAGTCCAACAATTCTTCCAAGAAATTTAGTTTCTTGTCAGCTTCATTCCTGAAATTTTTTGACCATTCTTTTATTACCAACTTGGCATCCTTTAAAGTGTTCTGAATATTCCTCCCTTTTCCTAATTTATTGCTCCAAAAAACTTTCAGAATCAGTCTCAAAGATTTTTCTTCCAGCCAGCAATTAAAGGGTTTAAAAGGCTTTGGTCCCCAATTTATATTCTTCAACTTAAGGAGGAGACACTTGTGATCTGAAGTTTTCCTAGCAAGCGCTTTTAAGAACCAATCTCCCCAGCTTGCACAAACATGATTTAAGAGTGCCCTGTCTAATTTACTCTTTTTGCCCTTAGGACCAAACCATGTAAATTGTCCGTCTCTGATGTCTAAATCAAACAAGTTGTTCTGCCTCACGAAGCTATTAAAACCTTCACTATCTCTTCTTCTGTAAGTACAGTTCATGCATTCCTGGGAATCTCTTATGCAAGTATAGTCACCAATTAAACATAGAGGCTCATCTCCAACACAATTAATAATTATACCAAGTTGCTCCCACAAAACTTTTTTATTTGCAGACGATTGGGGGGCATACACATTGACTATGTTGATGCAACCATTTCTTGTGATTAGTTGTAGCTGAACCCAGATATAATTTCTACCTTGAGCATGGCTGACACACTTGAAATCAGACAGAGTCCAAGATACTGCCAAACCTCCTGATAAACCCAAAGAACTTTGTGTAACCCACCCATGAGAATCTAGGTCCCAAATGCTGCCCTTTTTTACCTCAGACCAAACTTCACATTTTTTTTCTTGTAAACAGAGAATGCCCACTTTGTTCGCGCTTACAACATCCTTGATTGATCTCCTAGCTACTTTATTATTCACACCTCTAATGTTCCATGATAGCAAGCAAAAATCCATTTTAACCGTAGAACTATGCATACTATACTTTGAGCTAAAATTCATAGATTACCTGCTTCCAAATTCTTAGTAATCTCCAGCTTCCCCTGCTCAATCCCCAATGGAAAATCTAATCCCATTTGTAGAGCTGTTTCTACAATAAGTGCTGCTTCCTCTTGCCCCTTCAACAAACTGTTCGCTGGGATTAGGAAGAGGTGCACCTTATCTGATGCAACATATCTCTTGGCTTTAAATTTATTCTTGACATTGAATTTACCTTTTCCAAAACCCAGATCAAAAGGGTTCTTAACTGATCGATTCTTTTTCATAGGGCGACCCTTGCTCCTGCCCATTTTGAGATCTTTTACTTCCTTACATAAAGAACCTTGCGAGACCGATAATAATGCTTGATTCGAAACTTTATCCAGGTGAGAGTTCGAGGTGTCAGTCGCAACCAAGTTCCTGCTTTCCTTAGATAAGCTTATACCTGACTCCGAAGACGAAATCGCTCTAAAGTTATTCCAACGATTTTTTCCTTCTTCTACCTCCTCTCTTAATTCTCTACCATTGGAAGTACCACAATTACTGGTCACTTTTTGAATTTGAGATGGAGGCTCCTCCAAGGTTGTCTCTGAAACCCTAGAACTTACTATATCCCCTCCTTTGTCATCAACATCATTCCCATCTTTTAGATTATGTACTACTATCGCTTGACTTGCCAAGAGTGAAATATCTGTTTGGCTGGGCATATCATTTACCTCCTGATTCCTTCCTACACCGTTAATAACTTCATCTGAATCTTTATTCATTGGATTTTTCTTGCCTTCCAAATAACCTTTTATGTCCTCAACTTATTTAAAACTTATTAGGTAGTTCTTCCCCTTCACTAGCACTTTAAAGTTGCTTTTGATTCTGTCCCATCTTGTGGTTGCTACACAAACCAAAGGATTAACAAATGTATTACTTTCATCCACTTGGTATGACCATGAAATCCATTCACCGAATTTTCTCGTGAAAGCCTTCATATTTTCTTCCAACCAGGCGTTCATTGGCGAACCAAAGCATTCGATCCAGGCAGTTCTCGGAAGGATAAGGTCATCTTCCGTAAACTTCCTAACTTTTGAGAACCATTGATCCAATCTGCTTATTTGTAATTCACCCCATTTTTCCTGTCCTTCATTTCTCAAAAGAAATTTCCTTTCTGTTAAACCAACAACTATTATATCTTTCACCCCTGCCTTGTTCATATTCTCTTGTAACGAATCTGATGTTTCTTCTTTCCAGGAGAAAGCCACTAAACTCTCAAACAATCCTTCCTCTATTTTCCCATCTGTCTCCGCCTCCGTATATTCGAACATTTTAGTACTGATATCTTCTTCCTCTATGTTAACGTTAACTTTTCCTTCTTTTTTTTGATTCTCTTTACCTGAAGGCTTTGGAGCATTTTGAGGCCTCTGTCCCAGGGGCGTCTCACTACCTTTCTCTCTCTTTGCTTGTTGAAAGCTCCGATTAATTGACATGAAGATCCTTCTGCCCCAACCACCCAATTCCTTTGCATTATTTATGATTCTCCCTGCTTCGAAGTCTGATCGAGTTTTGATAAAACCAATTCTTTTATTGTTCTTATCTCTCTTTTTGGGAAGAATGATATCTTTGATTTCTCCACACCGTTTGAAGAAACTCCACAAAGAATTTGCTTTGGTTTCTAAAGGAATGTTTACCAAGAAGATAGTGCTTTCTGAAACTTTACCTCTACTAGGGGAACCATTTACTCCCTTATTTCGATATTGGCTGTTCTTTACCGTAACCAGTGTCCACTCCGATTCAAAATCTTTTTTGTTTCCTTTGGTGACTTCCGCATAAGATTTCTTCTGTCCTGTAGGCCAAATTTCCTTAAGTGGCTCCTTATCAATTATAGAACCCTGCCCATACCTCAAGCTTCTCCAGTGGATTTGATTTAGGGCGTCCGTTAATGCTCGCTTCTCTCCCTTCCTGTACCTTTGGATCACTTCTAAGTCCACTACATCTGCATATGCTTCAATAAAATCGCCCAAGATGTGGTCACCATCTAGATCCTTCTTTAATCCTCTCTTTCTCGTCGTTGAATTAGGGGTATCCGTTACCGATTGATTTCCGATTGATTTCAATTTTGAATTTTCAACGGTTCGCTCTCTCTCTCTTTTCCACTCCATTTAAAGTTTTAAGTTGTAGGTAATTAATTAGTTAGTGAAAAATAGGAAAGGTGATATATTTAATTTGAAAAAGGAAATTAATTAGTTAGTAATAAGGGTTTTATCTATAATTAAGTAAGGGTAAATAAGTAAAATCAATAGGTACCGTACCAACCAATCTTTTAATATTTCGGCTTTTATATAATAATATAGATTTTTAATTTTTGTTGGGTTAAATTAATCAAAATTTAACTAAAATTTATATGTAATATATAATTGAGAAAAATAAAAAAAATTATAACACTATAAAATACACGTGATCTATTTTAAAATCAATAATTAAATAATTTTTAATATTTAATCAAGGATCAATCAATTTGATCATTAAAAAATCAAATAAGACATATAAATTGGGACGTGGCCACGTGGGTACTTACCAAACAAATACTATCTACAGTAAAACCTCTATAAATTAATATAGTTGGGACCGGGGAATATTATTAATTTAGAAAGTTATTAATTAATCGATAAATTAATAATTATTAATTTATAGATAATTTTTGACATCAAAGAAAATTAATTTCCAATTATATACATTTAAATATAATGAAATGTGTAATTTATGTTTTATACTTAATTCTATTAATTCACTATATATTGTTTACAAATTTAATGAGTATTTGCGATATTCAAAATAAATATTCATGTATATTTAGATGATATCAAGGATAAAACAATATTTTTTTAACCTTTTTCATGTAAATAAGCATCCAAGACATCAAAAACATTAATTAATAACTTTTTAATGATTTACAAAAATACCACATTCGAACTTTTGGATGCAACAAAGATGGTTAAAAATGAGTTTCATATAGATTCAAATTTTAAGAATACTAGAATCGTATTTTACAAAAGAGTAATACATATATTTTTATGATTATAAAGGAATTATTAATTTATAATATTATTGGGACCATATATTTATATAGGGTTTTCAATAGATTTATTATCTTATTATCTTATCGAAATTGATTATTTTTTGAACTGACCCAAGTTAGGACTGGAAGAAAATATTAACTTAAAGAAATTATTAATTTATCCAATATTAATTTAATGAGGTTTTACTGTAACTGCTCCCCAACAAAACCGTTACTCTATTGTTTAAGAGATTGACATTGGACCAAATTCACATAAATATTTTTACACATTTCTTCCCCGGCAAAAGCTTCACGCAACAGGTAAACTTCTTTAAAGTAATATCCTTATAATCGGAAAAAAAATATTATTATATCGAATTTATTACTATATCGATATAATAATAAATTTATTGATAAAGTAATATTTTATTATTACAAAGAGATTTATATGTATAATTTGTTACTATATTTTATAGTTGGTAGAGATTTTGGGTGTAAATTGAAATATATTTATATTAGAATAGTCAATTTACACCAAGCATATAAAGAAATTTTAATCAGTTAAGTACTAATCACGAGCAAATATTAGATACATTGTATTTACTTATAATATAAAAAATATAGTGATTGTGAAATCACTTATAAGGTAAAATTATTTAGTAGATCATAACAGAGTTATGTCAATAGTTATCATCTCAAGTGATTACAATAAAGAAGTTCGATGATAAAGGGTGAAAAACCAAACTACCCAAATTTCCATTCCATTTGCCCAAAATACCTGTTTTCGTTTTCGTCCGCCCTTTTTACCCACGGGCCACGCATTTCCTTCATGCGTAGAGGGATATACGCATTTTTGGAATGCGTGGTCATAGACTACGCAAGAGCACAATGCGTGCCTTATGTTAAATTCAAATCACAGAACGTGAACAGTTACTTTGAATACGCATTCTGCAGATGCGTGGGTTGTGATACGCATCTTCAGAATGCGTATTCAAAGTAACTGTTCATCGTCCTCTTCCCCGTCGCCGGACGTCTTTTGCTCGATTATTTCAACCACTTCGTGTGCTCTCTACATGCATCGAACAATTGCATACTATACACCAAACGACTCGTATTTGCATCCTCTACAACCGTATAATTCTCAATTTCAGTTTCTTTAGCCGAATTAAAAAGGCACAAAACGGAGGTTTTTTTCGATTTCAATTTCCGATCGTATTGTACACGCCCCTGCGGGGCCAAAACTCAACACATGTATATGGAAAGATGTAGAGGAAGGCCTGGGCATCATTTTGATGTGCTCAGTTGTTGTAGAGGTGATCGGAATTTGCTGGACAAGAAGAGGCGATTTTCAGGCGATTTTTCGCCCGTCTGAACTCCGTTCACGTTTTTGAAGAAATGATGTCATCTTACGTCAATAAGCATGTTGGTCATGCGTGATTCGAGAAACGCATTCTGGAAATGCGTATTCCAAGCGACGCATGAGCAACATGCGTACTCCGTGAGTATTTTGGGCGGCTTCTTCCGAAAATGGATATTTCGGGCAGCTTCCACAAAAATGTTGTGTAGTTTGGGCAATTTCTCAAATTTTTTTACCTAGATTGTTGGAAACTTCTATTCTTATTGGATTGGACCTCGATTTATTACATTACATAATGTGAAGAGTATAGACTACATAGGGGCCTGGACCAATTCATTTTATTATAAAATTTTAGGTGAACATCAATTCATTTATTAATTTATTTATTTTTTGACGAAACATCAATTCATTTATTAATTGTGCTAACTATACTTAAAAATATTTATATTCTGTGAATTTTCACGTAGTATAGTAAACGTATTCCAAGTTTCCAATAGCGGTTAGAGAGTTGCTGGTGCCAAACTGTTATAGTGTTATTCAATCCATAAGCAATATAATTTTGTATAGATCTACACATTTGTTAAGCAAATATTGGGGCAAGAGGTGGAATTGCGGCTTAATGTGCATTTCAGCATTTGTTCACATTTTTTTTATCACTAAGAATAGAAAGTGGAAATACTCCCTCCGTCTCATATTATCATTCTCGTTTCATATATCGGGACTGTTCATATCATGAGACAAATTACTAATTTACGTCTAATCTATAAGACCAAATATAGTAATGAGTGATTTTGTTGGATTCGTATTTATGAGTACTTTAATATAGTAAAGTTTTTATATTTAATACTAATATGAAATTAAAGATATTAACGATCAAAAGTGTGCGTTGGCAAACGTGTCCGGTCAAAACAGGAAAAGTATTTAGAGACGGAGGGAATACTAATTATTGTGTTCAGAGATTATTATTGTGTTATAGAATAAATATTGAGATACTAGTTAGCAAAAAGTAATACAATAAAAACATATTTTGGCTTTTATTAATTATTATTATTTTTACTAACTTTATACCCAAATTTTTGTCACTATTTTGTAAGTATATATTTATTAAGAATATATAACTGACAAAAACAAAGAACGTATTTTGCAAAATTTTTCTCAATGTTATTTAAAATTTATTTTTCACTTTTAATAATTATAATACAAATGTATTTTGTAATAAAATATATACAAAAATTATAACGTGGATATTTTAATTTATAATAATATTAATTAATTTTTTGATGTTTAATTTACTAGTTTGAATCTGTATTATTTTATTTATATTTTATTGTTGATGAAATTCAATTATTTTGTAACCTTTAACTTGTTAGTTATTTTATTAAAAATGATTGTACAATATATATGATTTTTGATTCTATGTATATATATATATATATATATATATATATTAAATTTTGGGTGAAATCCCTAATTACCTATATTTTTATATTCATAATCAAAAATATCCATCTGCGCTGGAGTCCGCCCAAAATGTCCACCAATTACGCATTATGTTCATGCGTGTTCTTTTACACGCATTATGTTCATGCGTATTCTTAACAAAATTCAACCTTCACATGTCGGGAGTGCTGACTACGCATTTAAGTTTTGCGTGTACAACTTATATACGCATTGTACACCTGCGTATACATACTACACATTAGGTATTACACCCCATACGCATTGTGCATGTACGTAGACCAGCCAGTTGTGAGATGAACAATACGCATATAGAAAATGCGTTTAGGTAGTAAACGCATTCGTATTTTGCGTATTCACGCAAGGATGGTTGTTGTGTTGACTTCACTTTTGAGCTACACGTAATCTCTGTATGCATGATCAGCACTACACATTCCTGTTAATAGGTGTACTAGTAAGCTTTGCATATTATTCGTACTAATGTAGGTCCAGTAACTTGTTGTGCAAAGTAGTGGAGTTGAACAAGGTACACGCATGTGGGTCTGGCGCATAGGGTGGGTAAAAAGGGCAATGCATTCAGTATGTCGGTATTTTGGAAAAATTGTACTAAAATAAAGGCATTTTGGGCATTTTTTCGATGATAAATACCACACACAATTATTTACTATACTACGAAAAATATATATAAGAGATAAAAATTGTACATGTTCTATGAAATATTAAGAATGAGATTTATTTTGATTTGGCGGGAACTTAAATAATAATGAATATAAAATTCATTTTTAGGAAAGAAATGAAAATTGTATAATATACATGAACATAAAATTTAGTAAACATTATTTTATATTTTCATTGGGTCCTTAAGTATTTTTTTTTTAATTATTATCTTATGCATTTAACAAAAATATTACTTTATCCTATTGGTCCAAGTCGGGACCGGACAAAAATATTACTTTATCGAGGTTTAACTGTATGTACGATTGAATTATTAAAGTAACAATCCAAATTTACAAATTTGAGTTCCGCTAATGAACCAAGAAAAATGCAGAAGTGAATGAACTTGAAAACTTTTATTCGATATTTGTTTGTATTACAGGCAAGATGTAAACAAAAAGAAAGTCTAGGTCATTTACTCATTTTATCTATCAAGTGATGTATAGAATGCTAGGAATGTGTACAAAGAAATTGCAAGTGGATCATGGGCATTGATTGCATGTTTTCACTACCACAAAAACTTCTCCACTGTGTACTCTGATAGCTTGAAGCTATCGGAGTATTATCACCAGGGGAAAAAATCACTAGACTATAAAAATTCCACAACGGATGTGGAAATAAGGAAGAGATTACAAGCCTGCCTCACCACATCTATTAATAACAAGGGCATTGTGAGACAATGACATAACATATAATAGATTTCATATCAGAAGTGCAATAACAAGATAGCCAAGTCAAATAACTGCATGTCATATACCCCTACCGAGACAACAACAAATTCCTTACATTCTGATCTTTGTAACCAAGTACTTTAGGAACCATTGACTAACTAGTAACTACTGTGCAATTTTAGATATCAGACCACAGGAATCATAATAAGTATAACCATACTTAATAGCTAATGCTTAGAGTTGTTAATCAACAGATAAAGAAAGTGAACACATGGCGAAACTTAGCAAATGCAACAGAAGGGCATTCCCGCGTTCACATCCAAAACCCTATCAGCCATCGACCTACATCTGAGCTTCCATATCTGCATTATATTTGAGATGCTTCTCGTAGAAATTGATCAACTGCCATAATGATTTTGGAAGATGTCAAATATGATTATAGCACAATAATTGATACTAGATAGGAGTCGAGAGAGAAATATATTTACCATCAGGGGATTGTTGACCTTCAGAAATTTATTGTCAACGATGATCTCTTTCTGGTCAGCCCTATACATCAAGAACATACATAAGATTCCCGATCAAACCAAAAAAAAAAATTCCCCCATTGCAACCAAACAGTTATCTAGATGCCTATAAACACAAAAGTAAAGTAGTCCTTTATGTTCTAGACAAATAGGCAGGGTGGCCAGAGTGGCACGCCACAATATTATTACAGTACATAATTTATATCAAATGCCAAATAAACATATATGAAGTAATATGACAGTCCAGATTAATAGTAAAAATAACTGAAGTCAATAGGACCATAGAGATCCCATCCCACGTGAAAATATAAGCATGTTCAGAACTTAAACAATTCCTGTATCATATCACTTCAAAGCAAACCATGATTTGCACACAACAATTGCACACAATGTCCAAGGAATGTTTAAAGGGTGATAACTTTATCAGATGAAACCGTATAATTTAAAATAGAAGGAAAGGAATGTTAGCTAAAAGAAAGATATTGGAGAAGGGGCGGTAGAGACTAACAATTTGACTTTTAAGTTTGTCTGTAAAAATTTATATTGATACTTTGAGGCTTGAGCCTCAAAGATAAGCATTGTGTGCAAACAGAACTTATTTACTTAACACGGACATGTAAAATTGATACATTCGCCCTACACCACATTTCATATAGATGAAAACATTCACCAGTAGAAACAAAAGGAAACACATGCCCAGTTAAAGCTGAATTTGACTAATGTTGCAGGCATATTCTCTAAAGTGAAATACATTACTAAAATATATTAAAACTCTATGGTATGCAATCAAAATTCAGTCAGGAGGGCTTTGGATTGCAAAGCAGATAGTGTGTAACAGTTGTATTAATCTTTCACAAATTCGAGCAAATTATCCTATACCTTAGAAGCACTTGCATCACCACAATGCATTAACTTCAGTATATTTCATAAGAACAGAAAAGTTTAGTTGACAAACCTTAACGCTGAAAAGGTAACAACAACATCCTGATCAGGACCGGAAGCTTCAAAGCTCATTGGTTTAATTATCTGGATGATGGATGCATCACTGGGATCACCAGAATTGTCAATAGGATTCTGGCGTTGCTGTCCGGCTTGCACCCGTGAGCGAGTGACCCTTACTGAGTCATCTGGCAGGGCATGATCTGTCCTGCAGTCAGTTTCGTCTTTCCGAAACCTTCTAACCACAGCAGATTTTTTTCTCCTGGAAGTAGAGTGACCAGCATGGACCGGGTCTTCATTCACTTGTGGTGCCGCCCACCCTTGCATATGAACGCCCAAGTTCCGAGCATTCATCTCATTAGTTATTTCACTGTTGATCACATTCCTTTCGTTCTGCTCTTGTGCTCCTTCAACTTGTGAAGGAAACACAGTACTTCCGTTATTCTCCGTTACTTCAGAGATGTGGATGTCCCCCACGTTAGTATCTACACCATTGTTTAGACCCCCATCACCATGATAAGGAATGGGGGAAGGCTCCTGCACCAAGTCTACCCTCACAGCTGCAGCAGACTGGTGCCTCTTAGCTTGACTTGAGGAAGCTCCTGATTTGCCCTTGCGTTTCTTCGATGCTTTACCTTTACTAGATAACATTCTTCAAGAAAAATCAAATTATCCAGACTTAGTGAATATAACCAATAAACCAAAAAATACACAACACAAAGAGGAAGATAAAAAAACCTTTGCTCAAAAGCATCTACAACATCAGGAACAGATGCAAGATTCTCATATGGTTCCCAAGTGTTAGCACTCTCCGGCCAACCACGCCTACAAGATAACAAATTACAAAGCCTCATCAGACAATGCTGCAGAGACATGGTCTATATCAACATAGTTATAAAATTGTTATACATAACAAGATACTTCTTTAACATACAGAACTTACTGAAGCACAGAACAATACACCCAACCAAACTTACTTGGTACATATCACTTGGAGTTGGGGTCTAGGAGTTAAGGTGTATGCAAACCTTACATCTACTCCTACTAGTAAATGGGCTGTAAGTGAAGACATTTGACTTTTATCATGTCATCTCAGTAGATGGCAAGTAAGATTTATATATTATCATTCCAAGTTAAGCTCATATATTTTTAGTTCAAATAACTCGTACAGACATGACAAAGAAAGAAGTTATCACAAAACTAGAGTAGTTCTTGCAGGAAGCATGCAATAAATACTAAGCCATTTCTTCCATATTCAAATTGTTGTGAATAAAAGCCATCAATAGACCATAATCCATGTCCTTGACTTCAAAATCGCCATTTCAATAACACAAAATCTATACTTACTCAATTCAGAAAATCATACAAAAGCCCACATAATGACGAACCATATCAAACGAAAGATATAACTGAAAAACCTTCCCATCACAAAAAGCCGAAAAATAACACATATGATCATTTGCACAACCTCACACACTTAAACTGAGCAAATCCACAACATCAAAAATCCAATCAACCGAAAACGAAACACAATCACATAACTTAACAAACCCACATCAACATCACAAAATCTAGCCTAATAAACAAACAATTCATCACAAAAACCAAAGATTTCATCACAAAAAAACAAAGATTATGAACAATAAAGAGAGAAAAGAACATACCATTTCACCAGATACTGAACCTCCCCCTATATATCACCACCAAATGTCATGTTTTCCACCCAAGAAAATCAAGAAAACAAAAAAAAAAAATCAGACCAAAACAAGAAAAAAAAAATAATAATAAAAAGAATGGGTGTAAAAGAAAAGACCTTTTTGACCCTTTTCTTTCTGATGTGTTCGACCTCATAAAACCCTTCAGGCAGCTCAGGTTTAGCCTCTTTTTCAACCCCATTTTCCATTTCATCATCTTCTTCTTCAGCTCCATTTTCCATCTCTTCAAACACTTGCTCCGGAGCTTCATTCTCTCCGGCGGCCACGCTTCTGCTTCTTGTGTTCTTCATTCTCTCTCCTCTCTCTGTGCCTTTCTCTTTTTTGGTTTTGTTTCTCTCTCTTTTTGTCAGTAGAACCCTGTTTGTGTTTGTATAGCTGTATGTGTGTATAAATGGATGTCTGTATCTGTATCTATATTTTAGGCTAGTCCCCTTTTTTGTGTAAATTGGATTTTCAAAATTTTTGGTTTCCCAGACAAAACAACCAATTTCTTTGAAATCACAACTTAAAAACTCAAATTCGATTCCTTTTTTAATATGATTTCTCAATAAAATTTATAAATTTCTGAAAATTTAAGTTGGTAGTTTATATAGACTTGAGAATAATTTTATTACTATCATAATTTTTATTTTATTGACATATTTAAATTTATTAAATTTCGATTGATTTAATTTCAATAAAAAATTGACCGGTCGATGAATATAATTACAATCTCAAAATTCCCGTTCAACAATATTCAAATCCAATATTCATTATAATTGAGATTTGTTTAGGTATCCGTATCCATATCTTAAAAAGTAAATGATTATAAATATTAAAAACGTGTAACATTTTATTTTATTACTAAACGATAAATATTACTGATAAGATCTTTATATTTATATAAAAGAGATAAGCGTTGTAGATATAATATATTTTGACTTTTTTTATAGATAAAATGAAAATAAAGTCCCGGAAATGTGCAATCTAAATGTATTTTATTTAATTATATATCAATTCACTAATCTATTATCTTTTTTGTATTTAAGTAGTACTAGCTTAAAACCCGTATCGCACGGAATTCTTTTTAATATTATATAATTTTTATTCTTAATTTCTTTTAAATACGAATTTTGGAGGCTTAAATATTTAAATGAGATGACAATCATAATTATATAAATGTTATCCGTGATATTTCTAGAAAAAGAATGATTTTAGTTAAAAAATATAGAAAATGTGATAGGTTTTAGTTGAAAAGGTAATAAGTCACTCCCTCTATCCCTCTCATTTCTTTACATGTTTTCAACATTGCTTGACACGCATTTTAAGGTGTATATAAAGTACAGTTTCATAATTTATTTTTAAAATTTTCTTTTTTTGAATAAAAGTTTAAACATTAAATTTTTATTCAGAAGAAAAAAAAATTAAAAATAAATTCTGAAACTATACTTTTTTAGGAGCATTAAAATGCGTGTCACGCCCCCGTCCCCCAATGTAAACAATTGAGGGGGACGGAGGGAGTATTTATTAGTAATTATAAAATTATTATTTTGTTCTATTAAATAGTATGTCCGTGATATAATTGGAAAAAGGAGAATTTAGTTAGAGAAAATTAAAAAGGTAATATGTTTTAGGTGAAAAGGGTAATTGATTAGTGTTGTGCCCAAAATCTCCATGGGCTAGATTTAGGCCCATTAAGCTATAGGGTTCGATCCATACGAGCCAGAAGATAGATCCAGTACGAGTTGTGATGGTCAGATAGAAGAAATGACTAAGGAAGTATGAGTATCAGGAGGTTCCCAATGGTCAGGAAGCTGAGCTGAGCACTAGAAGACCAGGTTCCTCCCGGCAGAAGAGTTCAAGTTAGCATAGCAACAACCATGGAGACAGCAAGAGCATATGGGAACCACAAAGAGGCTCCCCAAACTAATATATTTGTTATTTGTGCAGGTACAAGTAGCTATAATGAGGTCCCTAAGCAATATGTCCCGAAATAAGGAGGTTCCTGAGAAACAGGTTCCTAGACAGAGGTTCCTGAGAACCAGGTTCCGAAATACAGGTTCCTGAGACATAGGTTCCTGAGCACCAGGTTCCTGAACGTAGCCAATCAGAATGAGACAGAATTATTATTGGAGTGTAATTCTAGGGCGCAGTTGATCCTAGAATGCCTCCAATAGACATGAGAATTATAGTAGAGTACGAACTCGAGTTCTACTCTACTTAGCCAACTAGTTCGTGAAAGGCTCTAAAGGAACCTGAGTCCTACACGAATTAGACAACCGAATACAGCTGGTCAAGCAGAATCAGCTTCGCATTAGAACTACGTGAGCTTGATCCCTATATAAACAAGGGTACGTAGGCACCTTGGGAGAACGGCCACAGATCTCGCTAATGGAACCTGCGATGATTCTCGTAACCTCTCAAGCTCAGCTTACCCCCACCATCAAATCACACCCAAATCATCGAAAAACAGCCAATTACATGTGTTACACTTGTAAATTCCAGTGGGCCTCCGAAAATCACGTTGATTACAAAATCCTCCATCAACATTGGCGCTAGAAGGAGGGGTGTTCCTTGCTCGTTTGTGGAGGACAAACGAGAAAATCAAACAAAAAAGATGGGTGTTTATTAATTATAGGGATAGATTACGTGACAGAGACGTTCATGGCAGATGTTAAAAAAAACTATATTATAGGATCACTGCGGTATCATGTTTAAGAGACAGATTAGATGAAGAATCGATGGCGGCACTTCTTCTGATAATCACTGAATGGCGTCATAACGAAATCATGAGATTAATGGCTGCTGTGGGATATAACTTGGACATACGGATGATTTTACTATGTACCAGCGGTGATAATATAGACGTTGGCATGATATAAACAGTAGCAGTGGTATATAGAGACAGAACAAGAATTTTAGTTGACAATCTTGTCAGGTGTCAAACTACAAAAAACTGGTGCTAGCTACGAGGACATGGTTATGACTGGTTCAACGATTCAGAGTAACGATGGACACTATTAAAGCTGTATACAACCGGACAGTGACCAGAGACCCGTATATTGACACAGTAAACTAAGCGTTGAAGGTCAACGAAAGCAAAACAAAATCACAGGGGTCACATGTTTCAAAAGCAGCATGAAGATTAGATGAAAAATAGATGGTGGTACTTCTCCCGACAGCTTATATACAAACAAATACAAGCACTGATGGGCGACTTATATGATGGGTACCTGTTGTATCTAACCAGGATGTATACATGATTTAATATGCATCAGGGATGTAGACAATAGCATAATGGAGTGCACAAAAACTAATGGGTCTCAACCCATGGCGAAGGAGATACAGTAAAGTGTGAGTGATGTTCGATAGAGTGTTGAGGATGGAATGCCCAGCCGTGGTTGAGAGATGCGACAAATAAAAAAACAGGTGGTTCCTTGTAGTTTCCTCGACAAAGATAGTAATTACGGCCATGACGATGTTAACGTGGAACACGGAGGCCAACAGAACAACCGGTGTTTTGTATGTATTACCGGGCTGTGATGAAGCAAAGAGATGATTCTGGTATCAATGTAACGCCCCCAAATCCGGGGTCAGGGATATGGGTCGCTACTGCGGAAAACCTCAATAATCAAACAATCACCTGCCAAAATTTAATCTAAAACATGACATCCGACCCCAACTACCAAGAATCTTTTCAGGTTATAGACTTGGAAACAAGAAATCCAAAACATAATAATAACTCCTTTACTAACTCACAACTCTTATTAAAACAATCTCTTATACAATCTTATGTTGTTGGTATCACCTCGATATAAGGTATACAACAATCACAATATTCTAATACAACAAATATTACAACACAAGTATAAATACATTACCAGTCTAACTATACATCTAGTAGACTATCTAAAAAGACAGAATTGCTCTGAGCCAAACACCAACTCGATCCATGACTTGCCATGCTCCGAGCTAAACTAAGTCAACCGCATCAACTATCTATCTCTGTAAAATAAGATTTAAAACAAAAGCAAGAATGAGCGAAAGAAGCGCTCAGCAAGTATATAATAAAGTATACTAAAATACTTTTAGAAAAACTTTGAAGGTTTTAAAATCCGACTTGTGGATGATATCATTTGAAACATTTATAACGAAGATTTTCTAACCAGGAAAGAGATTTACAACATTCAATAAGAAATTCACCTCGACAGCTTTATAAAAGGATTTTTGATATTTATCTCAACAATTTTTATAGCGACTTTCGATAAAAACTTTGAATAACTGAGCAACAGATGCTTCAGCTACTAAAAGACAACATTTAAGAAATTCACAAAGAAGATCTCAACTCATTCTCGATTTTAACCGTCACTGTGCAACAAATGCTCCAGCGACAATCTGAATCTCGAATTAATATAGAACAATTCAATAAAAAGATTCGACATTTGATTCTCAACAATGAAATATGAATTTCACAAGGAATAACCATCAAAGATTGGAACTACGATAAGACGCTACGAGCAAAGCTGGGTGATCAGCCCACGTCAGAGCTCCGAACCCGTATATCCAATACGGTGTTCATCAAATGTGAAGGATCCTTAGGCACACACAGGCCTTAATATAAATATGAAAGGGGGGACCGGCGCCTCGGTCAAAAAGGGCGTTCCAATATGATAAGGATATTCAAACGAAAGGGATTCACATTTCCAATAAATATTAAAGCGTGTCATAATCATGAAAGAAATGTAAAACAGTTCTTGTAGGGAATAAGAGCAATTGTAAACTTTCATAATAATGGATAAAATCACATGCTTACGATAAGTTGAAAGCAGTTATAAAACTGGTTAAATGACTTGAGCGTTTTCTCGCGAATTTACAAGTTTAAATAAGGCATTTTGCAGAATTTTCATTTTTAAGAAAGCATAATATTTTACTTGAACATACAGTACAAATATTTTAAAACATGCATACTCTGAACGAAAGAGTACGGTTAGTAGACTTGCCTTAGGTCCTAGCTAATAAGTACGTTTGACGATTCAGAGAGAATATTCCTTCGTTTGTTCCGCGTGTCCAATCCTCTGATTTGATCCTTCCTTGATTCGATGCACTTGCGATTTTCACGAGTCTGATTCACCCCGATCGAGTCCACACGTCGATTCTATAGTTAACACAAGACGATACTTCAATCCTCGGATTAAACATACGGTCTACCGACGATATTACACACACTCTAGCACATTTAACTTAATCACAAATATTACTATAAAGCACTTCACGGTGTATACAACACCTCAAAACAACCATCAATATACACTTAATATCTTTAACAAAATAAGGGCTCTTTGCCCGACAATCTTAAATCACAATTTCAATCACAATTAGAAACCTTTGCACTCAAATTCTTTGATAACATAAATCATCACATTTGAACATATAAGATGTTAATGACCAAAAACTCAAGTCCATATTGCATACTTAAACAAAACACTCAAATAGAATTTCATGCTTTAACAATATTTAATAAATTAAACAAATCAACACTTTAACATGAAACCTTTTTCTGACATCATCTCGAATGTTATATCTACCTAACGTAAAAGTTTTAGTTCGAAATGATCATTTTAACTAGGTCAAGTACCAACCCAAACTTAATAGAAAACAGTTTTGTAAATTCTGCGCAACTTGCACTCTAACAATTATCATAAATTGGAAAACTATCATTTGAACACAAAACCTCTTTTATTACAAAACCTGAACCTTATACATTTCTAACATAAAAATTTTGAATTGAAAATATCAGTTTGTCCAAGCTAGGTATAGACCCAAAGTTAGTTTAAAAACAGAGCTGTTGGTTTAGTAAAACTCACACTCAAACATTTTTAGTAAATTGAAAAATCAAGATTTTAACATGAAAATTTTATGGGATCACCCTGAACCATCCCTCTAGTAACCATAAAAATTTCAGCTTAAAACAGAAAGGTTAAGTGGGTGAAATACAACTCCAAAATCAGTAACCCGGGAGATTACTCTATTTTGCGCAGGTTTTACTAAAACAACATTTTCTCCTAGCTCGTTAACTCAAATGATGCACCGTTTTCTCCTACACAAACTAGACTCCAAATAGAACAATTTTTATCAAGAGACTACTGCCCAGAACAGGATTTAATAGTCTCGAATAAACAGAGTAAAACAGGACAGTTGCTGGAAAATTTCTGGACAACTAACTTAACACAAAAATCCTTGTAACTTGGATTAAAAATCAAAGAAACCAACATCCAACTAGAAAAATCAACATACATCTCAAAATCTTTCACAAAAATCACCAAGAACATTAACCCAAGGCTAACCAATCTAAAATCATGATTTATAAGATTTGAAAACTCAAAACCCTTAATCAAAAATAACATGCAATCCCAATTACTCACAAAAATCATCAATAACATCATTTTAACTCTAACCCACTTCAAACTTATGATTTACAAGTTTAGAACTAAAAGCCCTCTTTTCAAAAATGACATGCATGTAAAATTCTTAGCAAAATTCACTAATTAGTATCACAACTAACACAAATAAGCATTTAAATACAAGAATCCAACCCACCGGATCTCATGGAGACCATCTCCGTTGGTGGTGATGGTTCGGTAGTGGCCTCAAACTCGGTACCTCAATCAAACACACCTCCAAACTCGATTTAATTAGCAACCCAATTCCAATTAAGAACAATTAAACACTTAATAACACTTGCATGTAAGTTTCAAGCCCTCTAGGATCAATACATACATACACCCGAAAATAAAAGTGTTTGGATCTGAAATTTGAAGACATAGATGTGTAGAGGGTGAAGAGAGGTTCGATTTGAGTATATATATGTCATCGTTTGGGAATCAAAATCATAAGAAAATATGGTTTGATCTTGAAGAACAAGTGAGAGAAAATGAGAGAGATGAAAGAGATGAGAGAGAAAGGAGAGAAAGAAGAGATGGGGGCTGCTCTAAAATGAGGAGAAAACCCTATCTTTTTCTTTTTATACTCCCCCTAAAATGTATCGACTACGAACCAAATTTCGTTCGTTAATTAATTAACTAACGAACCAATAAATCTATTATATTTTTAAAAACCCTAAAATAATTTAATAAATAATTTTACGAATTATTTTAATAACTCAAATCTTTTAAAAATAATAATTTTGGGACAAGAAATTCTTTAAGTACGGTATTAACAAGAAGTAGGCTTTAAAATGAAATATGCTTTGTAAACTCATTTTAAAATCCAAATTAATGAATAGATTGTGTCGAAAATAAAAAAAATATTTGCACATGTATTTAAAACACAACATCACATTCCTCAAGGTATTTTGAAAATATTTTTGAAGTCATTATTTAAGAAGATATGGATTTTACAAGAAGTGATCTCTATAAAGAAATATTCTTGATAAACTCATTTAAAAAAATTCATAAAGCCCAAAATAAATCAAACTCTTATTTTTATAATCAAGAGTATAAAATCAGGAACACATACGTACCAAAAATATATTTTTATGACTTGTAATTATTAAACTAGAGATTTTACAAGATAATTTAACTAAAAAGAAATTCATGCTTTAAAATCTCTAAAAAATTTATTGGAGCCCAAATAAAATAAACTTGCATTTTTAAAAGGTCTCTAAATCAGGTAGAAACATTATGAAAAAGATTTCATGATTTTTTTTTTTGATGCTTCAAGAATTTTAGAAAAATCAAACAGCACTTAGAAATATCATTTTAAATGCATTAAAAATTCATACAAGCTCATTTAATCATACAAGTTCACATATAAGTCACATAGACATATCAACTTAATTCAGATAACTCACATAATCACTTAGGCAGTTAAGTCAAACTGACTTAATTCACAAAATTTAAAACAATCAATTTTCCACTCATTCACACACAAACAACATTTAATCACATAAATGCTCCACAATCAAATAAATAATATAAAATAATATTTAACTATTCTCTTCTATCATCACACCTATCGATCGACGCAAAATAATAATAAAATTTTTATTTTGAAAATTTAGGTTGTTACAATCAAGACAAGGTCAAACCAATGCTATGGAGTTTGACAATGGCATCAATACAACAACAGTAGTGTTGTTGGGAATTGTTCTGGGTAAAGCCAAAGAAAACTAAAAAGAGAATCGCAACAAAGCTAACGACATGGCTGGTTTTCTACTGCAGAACGTAGAGACTACAAGACGCAACCGAAATTTAAAACAAAGGTCAAAGAAACGTCCTATATGTAGAAACTTGATAGAAGGCCCAGGTCACGTCGTTTGGGTGGCAAGGTGGACAGAGAATGATGAAACTTCATGATGCAATTCGGTATTGATATAAGAAAAAGAATATTGGTGGTAGTAAAGGTTTCCACAAGGTTCTAAACAACATCATACATGTATGTACACACAAAATATACAAGGAGTACATGCTGTGACGTGAAGAGGAGACATGAAGAAGATTCTAGCAGAATTTATTCATGTAGTAATGGAGAATGAGTTAATGCTTGTCACACATTCATATGCTGTCAAAGAAGATGTTGCCCACGAATGGTCGAGAACGAACCGCCAGAGGAGAAGACATGATGTTGTGTCAATGGCTAGCTGTGGTTTTGACGAAGCAGCCAAGAGGATAGCAAATATGATGAACCAGAGATTCATATACTGCACAATAAATTAACCAAGCATTCAACATTGAAGGTCTGTGGGTTGTAATTTAGAGTGTCTGCGATTTTTTAACAGAAAAATCCACGATGCAACCATTAACATGAGTGGTACACCATTAAAGAAAACCGTAAGATCATTGACATCACATCCTAGGCGTTCTGGTGGCGGCGCAAGTCCCTGCTGAGTTTCCTTACAACCTGATACGGTACTGATCCCACACGCTTGTGAAGGAGAAACGAAACAAAACGGATTGATATGATAGTAAGTTACTGCTGTGGTATCGAAC
Organism: Kitagawia praeruptora; assembly: GCA_037693485.1. Lineage (NCBI taxonomy): Eukaryota > Viridiplantae > Streptophyta > Magnoliopsida > Apiales > Apiaceae > Kitagawia > Kitagawia praeruptora. The sequence continues at coordinate 129,012,338 of CM075351.1, forward strand.
CAAGAAATATTGGTTTATATTATGACGAGAAGTGACAATGCAGAAGTCAGCAATGTCATATTATGGTTTTTCATAGAACTTATTTAGAGGTGACTGGGATGTAAAGAAGCACCAGGTCGAGTTCAGAGCTCCACTTGCAATCCGCCATACAACTTCATACACACGGGAACAAACGGAAAAGATGTTTGAATATAAGTTGGATGATACAACTTACCAAGGCTGTGGTTATTGTACAAAGACAGCGGAGCAGTGATTACATCAAGAAACCTCAATCGTGGCTATCTAGTAGCATTTATTACTTGTAAAGAGGAGATGGTGATAACGCGTTGGTGACGAAAGAATGGATATGTAGCGAATATGTAGAAGTTCTAGGCAAGTTACCTGACGTAAAAAAAAAAGGTCCATGTTATACACTTACTGGAGCTAAACATGAACATGGAGAAGCACTTGTGTCAAGAAGAAAAGACCAGCAAAGCGAGATGCAAATAACTTATACTCACATATATATACAGGACGCACATAACCAGGTTCGGTGTTGTTGAATGATTAACCTACCAAAAGGAATGAGGTATAGCCAACAAATAACAACAAATCTTGTTTGAAGAAGAGTGTCAAAGCAAAGTGTGGGACAGATGATTTAAAACCAAACTGGTGGTAGCTATGGGAATATATTGTTGGCCATAGATTTTACTATTTAGAGATTTTATACAACTTCATGCGTGTATAGAAGATGGGCTATGACGAGGACCAGGAACTTTCAGAATATTTTGATGATATGATTCTTGAATATAATGGTGTAGTCGGCTAAGTAACAACAGCCAGGAAATGCCACACTTTGAGGAGACGAAGGACTGTAGCTGTTTTTCTGGTGTTGTGGTGATAGTAACATGTCACAGTTATGATCATAGGAGAAGATGTTTAAACCTGGCCAGAGGATGTGTTAATGGAAGCATTGGTTTTGTGGGAAAAGTGCTAGTAATTTACGATGTCTAAAACCATGACAAGGTAGCAGGAGTTATGATAAATATTGAAAAATACATATATTCTGGTTTCTCAGGCTTCAGAGTATAGAACTCGACCAATGGAACGACATTCTATATATGTTCAGTAGTGGAGCAGTAATGGTAGTGGGTTCTTAGCACTCCTATTATCTCGTCGATGATCTAGCTTGATAATAGCGATAGGAAACTTTAACCATAGTTGTTCAATATCACTTGCCAGCATGGTGGAGACAGTAGCGGTAGTGACATCTTACGGGGAACATGGAAGTGAACTTGATGAGCATATACGTGTGTGAGGAGGTTATGATAAGGCCAGATCCTGGTTTAGTTAAAAGTCTCAGATTCAGAAATAAGAACAGCGGATACTACGGATGTAATTTAGACAATATGATGTCAAAGGTAGTCATAATGATGGAGCTAAGACGAGATCTTGACAGAATTAATATGATACAGCCTGGTATTTTTGTAAGAAGGTGATGTATATGTTAGTATACTACACCATTTGGGCAACCATTGCAGGACGTCTTAGATATTAGGGACACACTGGTGGTACTAGCTAGTGCATTCTGCAGAATAAACCGATAACGAGGAAGCAGTGTAATGTACAGAAGCTGGCAGTAAGTTCCCAATCTGGCAAGAAAAAGGAAGATGACGATAATATATGTTGAGAGAACCGACACGCACAGCAAAACAGAGCTAAATTATTTGAGGAGTATCTCATGATTTGTCACTGACGAAAGAATTGCCAAGTAACTAGCGAAAAAGGAAAAAGCTAGACACGGAGTATGAAAAAGGCGTAGCTGCAGTTAACATACGAAGTAAGATGATGTTTCAGTCGAGGAGCTGATGATGACATAATGACACAAGAAAGCAGATTGATAGTTAGGAGTCACTTGCAAGGCAAACTCTCCGCAATACACAAAGCTAAGTATTTAGTTCATTAATTTTATTTAGTTCTACAAACAGATATATTGATGGCAAGCATGCATGAACTAACAATGTTGTAAAAAATATTATGCCTAGAATACTTTACTTGCATCTTGTTATTTTAAATGTGTGCAGGAATAACAAGCCGCTTTGCAAAAACGTAAAATTGACATACCCAGGCACCTAGCTAGTTGTGGATAGTGCATCAAGCAAAAGTCTGAGGGCGCGAAAGTGTGAAGCAAGAAATGTGGTTTTTACTGTAGCTAGCGAGCTCGATTGCAAAACAAAAAAAAAGGGGACAATGAGAACTGGTAGCGCATGAAGTGGAGTCTGCTAGATGCAAATTCAGTTAGAAACAGTTCGCCAAGTAAAAAAAAAAAACCACAAGCTAAGTTTCTGGTTCCATATTATTCTTTAATTTCGCAATATTCAATCATGTCATGTATACATGCTAATAAGAAGAATATATCAGGAAGTCCATGCCAGACACAGTTAAACAAATGAACTAGAATAAAACAACTAGCATGCATCTTAGAGTGATAGAAGTTAGAAATAGAAGTGACGATTTAAGATTAGCAGTAGAACCCCGAAGCAGCATAGTAAGAGAATTTATTTGACTAGCATGCCAATAAAAAGAGTCATTAAAGAGAAATTAGATTCAATATTCTACATATATGACTTAAATCAGATATTTGCATGAGATATACACAATAAATGCATGTGCATATTATGTGTTCTAGTTATCATATTCATCAATGTGCATTAATCATGTCATGAATATATATTGTTGCATTGTATATATGCTTGCAAAAATTGAGATATTGTGCAGGATTGCTCGCTAAACATTACAAAACTAAAGTGAGAAGCTTCAGTCAATTCAGTGAGCTACTGGAAATACTTTGCAAATAGTCTCTCTCAACATCTCTTGTTTCTTACAATGAGTTAGCTTGCGTAAGCTTAGAGGTGTTGTATTGGGATATTTGTATTTGATATAGAGATCAGCGCATGTCGTAAGAGGTTAAAAAAAAATTCGAGAGAAAGAGATATAGCAAGATGATTCAGTATGGTTTAAAGAAGAGATTAGGTCACTAGCAACCTCAGAAAAGGAACCTCATTCAGCGACCTGACAGACATAGATGATGTTGATTTATGAAAACTTCAAATACATTTGAGGATTTTGATGAAGAGTAGATGCAAGAATCTGATTTTGACAAGAGTAAATCTGATGAAGTCGAACAGTTCAGGTCCCCCAACAGAGAGAAGGGAACCTCTTGAAAAGGAAAAGAAGTGAAGCTCAAGATGAAGAAAGCAGGCATTACCCAACTTCACAAAGGAATGTTCAGCAATTTGTTAGAGAGCAGTTGACAGATGATTAGAGGTGGTATTAGCAAGACCAGAGAAATTGATAATTGTTATGACGAGAGAAATTGAGCACTTTGCCTCAAGGATAATGAAGAATTATAGAGCTTCCAGAATCTAGTTCTCCACTGAAGACAAGCTTCCCTGCAGAACTGGGGGGTAGTATAATTACTATTGCAAAATCAAGGATTTCAAAATTTTAAGAGAATTCAGGTTAAAGAACCTCACGATCAGGTTCGGGAACCTCATAGCTCAGATTTGGTTCAGAAACCTTGCAGATTGTTTTGGTCTAGTACCTTGAAGAGCAGCATGCTTGCATCATGAACACATCAATGAGTTTTCAGATCTAAAAATACAAAGCTTACCGGAGGTTTCCACTTCATAGCAGATCAAATCTAGAGAAAGATCCAGGTGATACCTCTCCATTTATGCTTACATATTCGTAGAAACCTCCCAGGTACGCGCAACAAACTCTTGCTATACATAAAGCATGCATAAGCATCTATGCTGTTGAGATCTTACATGAGATAAAGCTATGATTATGTCTTGATTATGTTTTTAGATGTTAGAATGAACATTTACCTGCAGCTCGTAGGTTCCTTGATATTTACCTACATTTAGTAGAGTCCTTGCTATTTACTTGCACTTCGCAGGTTCCTTAATGTTTACCTGCAGATCGCGGGTTCCTTGATATATACCTGTAGCTAACAGGTTCATATAAAGAGATTCTGGTGAACAAACCGTGAGAGCTTTCTATCCATAAAGGATCACGTAAGTCTTCATCAGACTAGTATTTTGATTAGACAGCATGACATTTCTTTTAGCAAGCATTGATGATAGTGGAAGAAGATTTATTGTGCTTATGATAAGGTTAGTCTTCTGTATTCTTAGAATGACGATGATAATTATAGCTTCCTTATTGTTCTTTTACGTAACATTAATTATCCAAAAGAACTGGGGGGTAGTATTCCTACTTAGACAATAATATGCATGTTTTATTAGCTATTTCACATGCCAATTTGAAACTTTTTAAGTGCTAGTTTTAGTACTTGTATTTTGAAACAGGTTACCTTGACTAACAGGTTCCTGTAGTATTAACAGTATTCGCAGGTTACCTTAGCTGACAGGTTCCTGTAGCAATGACAGTGTGTGCGAAGTATGAATACGATTTGACAGAATACGTGGACTACGAATGATTGATATGAAAAGTCCCAGGTAGCTTCCTGGGCATTGAGCAAAGTCCCAGGTAGCTTCCTGGGCATTGAGCAAAGTCCCAGGTAGCTTCCTGGGCGTCGAGCAAAGTCCCAGGTAGCTTCCTGGGCATCGAGCAAAGTCCCAGGTAGCGTCCTGGGCATTGAGCAAAGTCCCAGGTAGCTTCCTGGGCGTCGAGCAAAGTCCCAGGTACCTTCCTGGGCGTCGAGCAAAGTCCCAGGTAGCTTCCTGGGCATCGAGCAAAGTCCCAGGTAGCTTCCTGGGCATTGAGCAAAGTCCCAGGTAGCTTCCTGGGCACAAAAAAAAAAGCCTCAGGCAGCTTCCTGAGCAAGAGTTAAGCCTCAGGCAGCTTCATGAGCAAGTATTAAGCCTCGGACAGCTTCCCGAGCAAGCATTGAATTAAGCCTCAGGCAGCTTCCTGAGCAAGAGTTAAGCCTCAGGCAGCTTCCTGAGCAAGTATTAAGCCTCGGGCAGCTTCCCGAGCAAGCATTGAATTAAGCCTCAGGCAGCTTCCTGAGCAAGAGTTAAGTCTCAGGCAGCTTCCTGAGCATGAATTAAGCCTCAGGTAGCTTCCTGAGCACGATTGAAAGCCTCAGCTGACTGAGCATGATATTGTTGCCAAAAGCCTCAAGTTCCTTGAGCACGTGAATTAAAGTCCTGACAAAAGGCATCTAAAGTCCTGACAAAAGGCACCTTAAAGAGAAGCCTAATAAGCTCTCCCTCATGTGGAACCGCCTTTGGCACATGGGAAGAAGGGATAAAATCCTTAGCATTTACCTTCATAAGATGTCTAGCCTGACACATGAAGAAGAGGAATCTGTGTGGACTCCCAGAACGGCGCACAGGTTCCTAGAATCGCCTCGAGGCACAAAAAGGAACCAACATGTCTCGAAGCATGTTGGGACCTAGAGAATAGGACTGGGAACCAAGCAGGTTACCTTTCCAAGAGAAAAAAGGAACCAACATGTCTCGAGGCATGTTGGGACCTAGAGATTAGGATTGGGAGCCAAGTAGGCTACCTTTCCAAGAATTGACCCGAATCGAACGAAAGAAATTATACTAACGTTAACTAGCTTATGTTTTATGTTTGTTTTGCAGGGTTAGTGATTGTTAACAGCTATTCATAAGGAACCTGGTCTAGTTATTCAGCCATGAAAAGTTGAGAAGTTATCAAGAAAGGTACCGGTTTAGATTATGGTTTTGGAAACAGTACTCGAAGTATGAAGACAAGAGGTTCTAAGTTTACAAAGGTTTGAAATCTCCAAGTAGAGCAAGCAGCTGAGGTTTCTAGGAAGCTATTTAAATGGCTCAAGAGGTTCCAGGGTTGTTTCATCCTACGAATAATGGAGATTCCTGGGGTTATAAGCAAGCTGCCAACGTATTTTATGAAAGCATTGGATGAGAGATCAGTTCATACAAGTTAGTTTGGAAGAAGAAAGAAGTATTGCTTGAACAATTAGAGAGTATTTATGACGAGTTTCGCAGTCTGACGATAATGATCTACGAGAAGACGGCTTCAGAAAAGTTCCAGGTTAGTTTTCAGCACGATCCTTTGATTTTTGATCTGAGGATTTAATTTGGAATCTGCATACAGAAGCGTAGTGTATCCTGTTTCTTACGACGAGTTAGCTCATGTAAGCTTGGATGCACGATGTGAAAATTATGCATTTTTCCGAAAAGGAGTAAATAAAAGTTGAACCTCTTGATTGGAAACTGTTGAGGTGCCACTCGCTTTTTGAGACTTCTAGATATACAAAAGACATGTGAAGACATTGAAGACAAAGATCACCTAAGAAGATACAAGAGTAAGCAGAAGTATGATAATATCCCGAAACCTCAGAAGTATCCTTGGAGAGATTTTGCAAAGTTATTAGAAGAATGTACAGAGAATGACTAGCAGTTTAAGAGTGAAGATTTGTCAGAAGAATGAGTTTCGAAGAAGAAGAATAGAACATGTTCCTCACCAAGAAAGAAGCTGATCAATACTATGTTTATTAGAACATTATGTGTCATGTTTCTTACGCCGAGTGAGCTCATGTAAGCTTGGATACGTGTTGTTGAAGTAATACATTTTAAGAGAAGTGATAAAGCATTGAACCCCATATCATAAAGTTGAATAGGTTCCTTTCGTATTGCATGACTTCAAGGAATCGGGGGGGTACTTGTTGTGCCCAAAATCTCCATGGGCTAGATTTAGGCCCATTAAGCTATAGGGTTCGATCCATACGAGCCAGAAGATAGATCCAGTACGAGTTGTGATGGTCAGATAGAAGAAATGACTAAGGAAGTATGAGTATCAGGAGGTTCCCAATGGTCAGGAAGCTGAGCTGAGCACTAGAAGACCAGGTTCCTCCCGGCAGAAGAGTTCAAGTTAGCATAGCAACAACCATGGAGACAGCAAGAGCATATGGGAACCACAAAGAGGCTCCCCAAACTAATATATTTGTTATTTGTGCAGGTACAAGTAGCTATAATGAGGTCCCTAAGCAATATGTCCCGAAATAAGGAGGTTCCTGAGAAACAGGTTCCTAGACAGAGGTTCCTGAGAACCAGGTTCCGAAATACAGGTTCCTGAGCACCAGGTTCCTGAGACATAGGTTCCTGAGCACCAGGTTCCTGAACGTAGCCAATCAGAATGAGACAGAATTATTATTGGAGTGTAATTCTAGGGCGCAGTTGATCCTAGAATGCCTCCAATAGACATGAGAATTATAGTAGAGTACGAACTCGAGTTCTACTCTACTTAGCCAACTAGTTCGTGAAAGGCTCTAAAGGAACCTGAGTCCTACACGAATTAGACAACCGAATACAGCTGGTCAAGCAGAATCAGCTTCGCATTAGAACTACGTGAGCTTGATCCCTATATAAACAAGGGTACGTAGGCACCTTGGGAGAACGGCCACAGATCTCGCTAATGGAACCTGCGATGATTCTCGTAACCTCTCAAGCTCAGCTCACCCCCACCATCAAATCACACCCAAATCATCGAAAAACAGCCAATTACATGTGTTACACTTGTAAATTCCAGTGGGCCTCCGAAAATCACGTTGATTACAAAATCCTCCATCAACAATTAGTTTATAGTAATTATAATTTAATTATGTTATTTTACAAAATAAAATTGCTCGTAATATTTTTAGAAAAGGAGAAATTAATGTTGCCCGTGATATTTCTAAAGAGGAATTTTAGTTAGATAATATAGGAAAAAGATGATACGTTTTAGCTACAAAGGATAATCGGTTAATATTAGTATTATAATATTATTATTTAACTTTATTAAATAGAACCGTCTGTGATATAATTGGAAAAAAAAGAGATTTTAGCTTGAAAAAATTGAAAAAGATAAGGTGAAAATTAAAAGGTGACATACTTTAGGTGAAAATGGTAATTGATTAGTTTATAATAATTATAATTTAATTGTTATTTTACTAAATAAAATTGCTGGTAGTATTTTTAAAAATTGAGAAATTAATGTTACCCATGATATTTCTAAAAAAGAAATTTGATTAGAAAAAATAAAAAAGATGATACATTTTTAGCTGAAAAGGTAACCGGTTAATTAATAGCATTATAATATTATGATTTAATTTTTATTAAATAGAATCGCCCGTTATATAATTTGAAAAAGAGAGGCTTTAGTTAGAGAAAATAAAAAAGGTAACGTGTTTTGGTTGAAAAAGATAATCCATGATATAATTGGGAAAAAATATATAAAAGATATTATATTTTACCTGAAAAAGGAAACTGCTTAGTTATTAAAAAAAACGGTAACATGTTTAACCTTAAAAAGGAGATTGATTAGTAAAGTAAAAATTTTAGTTAAATAAAATATAAAAGAAGATTTTTAAAAGGTAACCCGTGATATAATTGGAAAACATAGATATTTTAGTTAGAGAAAAGAGAAAAGATAATTTGAATGAAAAAATTAATTAATTAGTTAATAGTAATTATAATATGTTTTTTAGTTAGATAAAATATAAAAGATATTATATTTTTCCTGGAAAAGGAAACTGCTTAGTTATTAAAAAGAAAAGAAAAGGTAACATGTTTAACCTGAAAAAGGAAATTAATTAGTAAAGCAAAAATTTTAGTTAGATAAAATATAAAAAAGGATTTTATCTGTAAATAAGGGTAAATAAGTAAAATCAATAATTAAGTAAGGGTAAATAAGTAAAATCAATAGGTACCAACCAAACTTTTAATGTTTCGGTTTTTATATAATACTAGCTTAAAACCCGTGCGATGCACAGAATTTTTTTAATATCATATGAATATTTTTCATTAATTTGAATTATTTTTTTTAAAACATGAATGACTTAAATTTTTCAATGAGATGATTTCATGATAATTATATAAATGTTATTCGTGATATTTCTAAAAAAGGGGGATTGTAGTTAGAAAATATAGAAAAAATGATAGGTTTTAGTTGAAAAAGGTAATTGGTTAATTATTAGTATTATAATACTATTATTTTATTTTATTAAATAGAAGCGCACGTGATATAATTGGAAAATGAGAGATTTTAGTTAGAGAAAATAGAAATGGTAAGGTGAAAATTTAAAAGGTGGCATATTTTAGGTGAAAAGGGTAATTAATTAATTTATAGTAATTATAATTTAATTATGTTATTTTACTAATTAAATTTGCTCGTAGTATTTTTAGAAAAGGAGAAATTAATGTTGCGCGTGATATATCTAGAAAAAGATGGATTAAAAAAGATAGAAAAGATTATACGTTTTAGCTGAAAAAAGTAATCGATTAATTATTAGTATTATAATTTTATTATTTTATTTTATTAAATAGAACTGTCTGTGATATAATTGGAAAAACAGAGATTTTTATTAAAGAAAATAGAAAAGGTAACGTGAAAATTAAAAAAATGACATGTTTTAGGTGAAAAAAGTAATTGATTAATTTATAGTAATTATAATTTAATTATGTTACTTTACTAAATAAAATTGATCATAGTTTCTTTTAGAAAAAGAGAAATTAATGTTAACCATGATATTTCTAGAAAAAGAGGGATTTTAGTTAGAAAATATATAAAAGATGATACATTTTAGCTGAAAAAATGTATTTTAGTTAGAGAAAAAGAAAAAAGGTAACATATTTTGGTTGAAAAAGGTAATTGATCGATTAATTAATAGTAATTATATTAAACAAAATTGCTTGTAGTGTTTTTAAAAATGAAGAAATTTTAGTTAGATAAAATATCATGTGCTTGTTTTAGGTGAAAAAGGTAATTGATTAGTTTATGGTAATTATAATTTAATTACGTTATTTTACTAAAAATAATTGTTCGTAGTTTTTTTAGAAAATGAGAAATTAATGTTGCCCGTGATATTTCTAGAAAAAGAGGGATTTTAATTAGAAAATATAGAAAAGAGGATATGCTTTAGCTGAAAAGTGAGATTTTAGTTAAAGAAAAGAAAAAAAGGTAACATATTTTGGTTGAAAAAGGTAATTGATCGATTAATTAATAGTGATTATATTAAACAAAATTGCTCGTGTTATTTTAAAAAAAGGAGAAATTTTAGTTAGATAAAATATCAAGGGTCGTCTGAATGAAATAAATAAATAATATTATAATTAGTAATTACTAACTGATTATTTTTTTCAGCTAAAGGGTAATATCTTTTCTATATTTTATAACTGAAATATATCATTTTCAAACTTGCTATTTTTACCTCTTTTTCAGCTACCCTTACTTAGGTATTCTTTACTTATTTTATATTGCTTAATAAGTAACCAATTACCTTTTTCAATTATTATATTTTGTACATTTTCCAATTAAAATATCTTCTTTCCAAACATACTTTATTATTTCTGCCTTTCTTTCCCATAACATGGATCCTTCTATATTTAATTTTTACCTCTTTTTCAACTACCCTTACTTAGGTATTCTTGACTTATTTTATATTGCTTAATAAGTAACCAATTACCTTTTTCAATTATTATCTTTTGTAGATTTTCCAATTAAAATATCTTCTTTCCAAACATACTTTATTATTTCGGCCTTTCTTTCCCATAACATGGATCTTCTATATTTAATGAAATAAATTAATAATATTATAATTATTAATAACTAACTTGTTATCTTTTTCAGATAAAAGGAAATGTCTTTTCTATAATTTTTAACTAAAATATCTTTAAAAGGTGGCATATTTTAGGTGAAAAGGGTAATTAATTAATTTATAGTAATTATTATTTAATTATATTATTTTACTAATTAAATTAAGTAACATATTTTGGTTGAAAAAGGTAATTGATCGATTAATTAATAGTAATTATATTAAACAAAATTGCTTGTAGTGTTTTAAAAATGAAGAAATTTTAGTTAGATAAAATATCATGTGCATGTTTTAGGTGAAAAAGGTAATTGATTAGTTAAATTAGTTGAGTTGAGTAAAAATTGTAATTGATAATATTAATATTGATTGGGTGCAAGGGTAATTATGTAAATTCAATAGGTACCGTTCGACCAAACTTTTAATGTTTCGGAATTTATATAATAGTATAGATTATAGATAGATTGTATTTTTTTTATTTGTTATTTTTTGCAAACAAATTTTTTTTTTTTGAAAATCATCTTTGTTTAAGTATCTTGCTACTTAATTTTTTTAAATTATATAAATATATGAGATATAAGGGTATTAAATTGCTCCACAAACTCTCATTGAATAACGAATTCAATTTTTCGAAATACATATTATGATGAACATGCAATCATCACTATCATACCCAAAATATCTTTGAGCTATATTTAGGTCCATTGAATTATAAGTTTCAATTCATAAGTAGTATATAAGCTAGAAGATAGATCCAACATGATAGATGAAGGATGAATTATAGTAAGTGAATAGGCTGAGTAGTGGTTCAGAGAAGTTACAGGTGTTGGGATTTAGGGGTGATAGATCAGACAACTTAACTAGATTCATTGGTATACTTAGTTTTACTAAGTAGAACATATTGTCATAGCCAAAAGTGTATTCTTGTAATTAAATAAATACTCTCATGTAATAATTGTAATTCTTGGAAGAAGTTCGATTATGTTCAAGGCTCAAGAAATACATAAGTTCGACAGTAGGAATAAAAGTTACTGTCAAGCATTGACAGTAAGGTTACAAGGAAACAGCATGTTGCCTAGGTCGACAGCAAGTTTCATTGAGTCGACAGCAAGTTTTAACTTGACAGCAACATTGGCGGAGATTCTGATGACAACAACTTTCATATGTAGTTTGCGACAGCAAGTTTGGAGTTCTTGACAGCAACCTCTGCGGGGAATTCATACTGTCAACCAAAGCACAATTCATTGACAGCAAACTTTGCGGCAAACATGCTGTCATATAGAATCAACTTGATTTAGGAATTTTCTAAGTCAAAATAAGCGACAGAGTACATGTTCAAAAGAAGCAGGCGTGCTGAAATGTTCAAGCTTTACAGCAAGCTTGAAAGTCTATAACAAAAGCTCGAGAGATCACATGGAGCAACCTGTAAAGTATAGAGCAAGATAAATTTGATAACTGCTAGATCTGGGTGGCTCAAATGTGGAAAGTATCTAAAGTTACTTTGTATGTAATTATTAGATAATCACATGGGAATAAAACGTGTAATGAGCTACAAAAGGAATATGACAGCAACTCAACAACCCATGTTGCTAGTGATAGTATAGTAGAAAAAGATCCAACTATCACTCTATAAAAGAGAACACTCTATTGTACAATAGAGAAAGTTCTATAACTGTAATCTCTAGAGAATTCGAAGCTTGAGAATTATTTGTGTTCTCAAGGTTATAGCAAAACTTTGCAAGATAAATAAAACATTTATTTTGTGAAACATCTTGTTAGATATTACTTGTGATTGCATTTCTTCTACTAGTAAATTACAAACTCTATTTAAGTTGTTGAAATAGTTTTTAAAATTTATTAGTATTGCATTCAACCCCCCTTCTGCAATACTTTCCAGGACCAACAACCGGTATCAGAGCGTTCAGATTAATACACATATCTGAGATCCAAATGGCAAGTATTCAAAGGTCAAGTAATATCAAGATTCCAGCTTTTGATAAAGAAAACTACAACATATGGAAAAAGAAGATCATGTTATTTATCAAAGCTCAGAATCCACTATTCCCAGGTATCCTGGAAAATGGCCCCTTCGTTCTTCAAAAGGAAATTCCAGCTGCTACAATTAATGATGTATTAGTCTCAGCTCATTGGGTTGCTAAGAAGCCTACTGAGTACAATGACTCAGAAAAGGAGAAAGTAGCCCTGGATGATCACCTGCAGCTCATTCTGCTAGATGCACTTACCCTGGACAAAGCCATGAGTGGAAATATAATAGTATGCAACTCTGCCAGGGATATGTGGAAAAGATAGAGCTGTTGTGTGAAGGAAGTGAAGAGGTTAGAGAAAATCAAAAACAAATACTGGTGTCACAATATGAAGCGTTTATGGCCAAGCATGGAGAAGAGCTAACTCACATGTTTGAAAGATTTAGCAAGCTGATAGCTGAGCTCCAGATTCATGGAAAGTTCTACGAAAAGAAGGAAGTCAATATGAAGTTTTTGCTAACTCTCCCAGACCATCTCGAGCATAAAGTAACAGCCATTAGAGAAGGAAGAGATTTAAACTCTATCTCTCTTGAAACATTGTATGGAGTTCTAAAATCGTATGAACTTGAATATTATCAAAAGAGAGCCATACAAAGTGGATCCAAGGGAATGATGGCAAACATGGCTGGTGTTCTAGTTGCTCAAGGACCATCATACTTTCAAGCAAGTGAGCAAATTCAAAGTGCTCAACAGCCTCAATTTTCTTCTGTGAAAATTGAAGAGGTGGTTGAGGATGAAGAAAAGGTTGTTCTTCAACTAGAAGATGTTGAAGATGAAGAATTCTACACTCTAGAAGAAATGGAGAAAATGGATAATCCAACCATGGCTTTTATGGCAATGAAATTCAAAAATATAAGGTTCAGGAGGAACAAGCCATACAAGCCTCAAGGTCAATTTCAAAGATATAACCAAGGAAGCTCATCAAAACCTGCTACTGGCACCAAGGGTGGATACAAAACAGGAATGGTAAATAGATCAAAATTCAGATGCTACAACTGCAATGAACTCGGTCACTTTTCTACTGAATGCAAGAGACCAAAACAAATACAAATAATGGAGAAAGGAACTGGAAGTCAATTTAAGAAAGGACAGGGAAAGGCCTATGTGGCTGAAGGAAAATGTTGGGATGAATCTGATGATGAAGAAGAAGAGGAATTCGTGAATCTAGCCTTGATGGCTAGAAAGGATATAGAAGCATCAACCTCTTCAAGTCAGGTACCATCTCAAGCTTGAGAATTATTTGTGTTCTCAAGGTTATAGCAAAACTTTGCAAGATAAATAAAACATTTATTTTGTGAAACATCTTGTTAGATATTACTTGTGATTGCATTTCTTCTACTAGTAAATTACAAACTCTATTTAAGTTGTTGAAATAGTTTTTAAAATTTATTAGTATTGCATTCAACCCCCCTTCTGCAATACTTTCCAGGACCAACAACTGGTATCAGAGCATTCAGATTAATACACATATCTGAGATCCAAATGGCAAGTATTCAAAGGTCAAGTAATATCAAGATTCCAGCTTTTGATAAAGAAAACTACAACATATGGAAAAAGAAGATCATGTTATTTATCAAAGCTCAGAATCCACTATTCCCAGGTATCCTGGAAAATGGCCCCTTCGTTCTTCAAAAGGAAATTCCAGCTGCTACAATTAATGATGTATTAGTCTCAGCTCATTGGGTTGCTAAGAAGCCTACTGAGTACAATGACTCAGAAAAGGAGAAAGTAGCCCTGGATGATCACCTGCAGCTCATTCTGCTAGATGCACTTACCCTGGACAAAGCCATGAGTGGAAATATAATAGTATGCAACTCTGCCAGGGATATGTGGAAAAGATAGAGCTGTTGTGTGAAGGAAGTGAAGAGGTTAGAGAAAATCAAAAACAAATACTGGTGTCACAATATGAAGCGTTTATGGCCAAGCATGGAGAAGAGCTAACTCACATGTTTGAAAGATTTAGCAAGCTGATAGCTGAGCTCCAGATTCATGGAAAGTTCTACGAAAAGAAGGAAGTCAATATGAAGTTTTTGCTAACTCTCCCAGACCATCTCGAGCATAAAGTAACAGCCATTAGAGAAGGAAGAGATTTAAACTCTATCTCTCTTGAAACATTGTATGGAGTTCTAAAATCGTATGAACTTGAATATTATCAAAAGAGAGCCATACAAAGTGGATCCAAGGGAATGATGGCAAACATGGCTGGTGTTCTAGTTGCTCAAGGACCATCATACTTTCAAGCAAGTGAGCAAATTCAAAGTGCTCAACAGCCTCAATTTTCTTCTGTGAAAATTGAAGAGGTGGTTGAGGATGAAGAAAAGGTTATTCTTCAACTAGAAGATGTTGAAGATGAAGAATTCTACACTCTAGAAGAAATGGAGAAAATGGATAATCCAACCATGGCTTTTATGGCAATGAAATTCAAAAATATAAGGTTCAGGAGGAACAAGCCATACAAGCCTCAAGGTCAATTTCAAAGATATAACCAAGGAAGCTCATCAAAACCTGCTACTGGCACCAATGGTGGATACAAAACAGGAATGGTAAATAGATCAAAATTCAGATGCTACAACTGCAATGAACTCGGTCACTTTTCTATTGAATGCAAGAGACCAAAACAAATACAAATAATGGAGAAAGGAACTGGAAGTCAATTTAAGAAAGGACAGGGAAAGGCCTATGTGGCTGAAGGAAAATGTTGGGATGAATCTGATGATGAAGAAGAAGAGGAATTCGTGAATCTAGCCTTGATGGCTAGAAAGGATATAGAAGCATCAACCTCTTCAAGTCAGGTACCATCTCTAGTTTTACTAGATATGTCTTTAAATGAATATAAGCAAACCATTGAGGAAATGAGTACTGAAATGTTTAATATTCACACTAGTTTATCTGCTGCAAACGAAGAAATTGCTAGATTAACTAAGGAAAATGAAACACTCAAATCCAACAATGATGTATTGTTGCTTAAGACTAGTTCTATTGATTCTTTAGCTCAGGAAAACGAGAGATTAAAGAATGATTTAATTTGTGCTAAAGAGATAGAGGAATATCTAAGAAAATAAATTTCTGAAAATGAATTTAAGCTTAAGGCATTTAGAAATTCCTCTAAAATAGTTCAAGAGTATCATGAGAAACATACTGAAAGTAAAAAGATAGGTATAGGCTATGATTATAGTAGGAGACCTGGTAAAGAGGCTGTTATACAGAACAATAATGAAAACAATACTGTCAGACCTCACATCCTCAATAATGTGAGCAAACCAATTTTCAAAAGTACGGAGTTTGAGGTTGATGAAACTTCTCTAATTATTAATCAAGAACTCTGTGATGAAGATGAGAGAGCTGACAGTGTGTCTAAGAAAGAAAAGATTCTGTCAAAATTCCCATGACAGAAACTTTACCAAACAGCCCGACCAAGTGTTCTAAAGATACTGTCACAAAGGATGAAACAGTAACTTTCAAAGATACTGTCAAGAAGGCACCCAAGACAGTAACTTTCAAACCTACTGTCAAGACAGCAAGTACAAAAGGTGTTGTCAAAAATAGCTTGACAGTACCTTCTGAACATACTGTCAAGACAATCATCTCCAAATCTAAGAATAGAAATGGAAAGCTAGGCATTGATAAAAAGAATAATTATGCGTATGTTAAGAAGGCACCCAGAAAACTTTGCAATAGCTGTGGCTCCTCACAGCATTTAACTTATGTTTGTAAGAAATCAACTAGTAGCATACCTAATGCAACAGAGTTGAATGGGAACTTACATAGAACCCCTGTTATGCAAAGAAAAATGGTTATCTGTAATAACATTGACTGTATGCCATGTAAAATTACTGCCATGAGTACATGCTTTAATCTGCAAATTTCATCCACTGAAATATGTTCTTACATGCAAACTGCAATGACTTCTGAATCCATTAAAAATAATGAGAAGGCTGTTCTCACTAAGAAAAAGACTAAGCCTTTTTCTAAAACTAAGTGGGTAATAAAAGAAGTCAAGCAACCATCTTCTGATGATATTATTTCAAACATTGATAAAGTTTCTGATGATACTGAGTCTGCAGGACCCAACAAGACTTGGGTACCAAATGCAAATTAAACTCCATCTGTTTTGCAGGGAAAGAAAGACAAACAGGTCATGTGGATAATCGGCAGTGGATGTTCCAAACACATGACTGGTGATATATCCCTGCTATCACAATATGTTGAGAAGGCTGGCCCAACAATAACCTTTGGAGACAACAGCAAAGGTTACACTGTGGGATATGGCTGCTTAAAAACAGGAAATGTTGTCATTGAAGAAATATCTCTTGTGGAAGGTTTGAAACATAATCTGCTTAGTGTCAGTCAATTCACTGACAAAGGATTCAAAGTTAACTTTGGCATGATGGAATGCACAATCTACCACAAAAAGGATAGAAGCCTGTCTCTGAATAGGAAAGGAAGCCTATTTGTTGCAGACTTAAATTCAACAAATGAGGAAAGAATATTTTACTTCTACAACAAAGCAAGTGTTGGAGATAGCATGCTTTGGCACAAGAAGCTTTCCCATCTCAACTTCAAAACAATGAACATGCTAATGAAGAAGGAATTGGTGAGAGGACTACCTCAACAGGAGTTCTGTCAAGAAGGACTGTGTGAAGATTGTCAAATGGGAAAACTAAGGAAAGCAATGCATAAATCAAAACAAGTCAACACCAACACTGAAACACTCAAGTTGATTCACATGGATCTTTTTGGACCAGTGAATGTTCAATCACTATCCAGAAAAAGATATGCACTGGTCATGATAGATGACTATTCTAGGTACACTTGGGTGAAATTTTTAGAATCAAAAGATGAAGCTACTCAAGAAATCATTGATCACATAAGGGTGCTTGACAGGACCCCTGGAGCAAAAGTTTAATTTCTAAGAAGTGACAATGGAACTGAGTTCAGAAACGCTACACTTGGAAACTTTTGCAAAGATCAAGGGATTGTTCAACAATTCTCTGCTGCAAGGACTCCACAGTAAAATGGAGTTGTGGAAAGGAAAAACAGGACACTCATTGAAGCTGCTAGAACTATGTTGAGCAATGCTAAATTACCAACATATTTCTGGGCTGAAGCCATCAACACTGCTTGTTACACACAAAACAAAACAATAATCAACAAGGCTCATGGTAATACTCCTTACTATCTTTTGACAGGAAAGAAACCAACTGTTAAGTACTTTCATGTCTTTGGAAGCAAGTGCTTCTTAATGAAAGATAACCATGAAATAAAAGGAAAGTTTGATACTAAAGCATATGAAGGCATTTTCATGGGATATGGGATAGAAAGGACTACCTACAGAGTCTATATCATGGAGCACAAGACAATTGAAGAAAGTGTAAATGTCACATTTGATGAAACCAAGTTTCCAGGATTACATGAGGATGGTCAAATGCAACCCTTCAGATTTGAGAATCAAGGATACTTGGAAATAGAAGAATGTGTTGATGAAGAACCTAGTCTCACTCAATCAATGGAATATGAGAAAGAAACTGTCAATGCTCATGATCTAAATCAAACCTCAGCCCAGTCACAGACAATTTCAGGCAACGATCTACAAGACTGTGAAACTGGAGAAACTGAGTTAAGTGAGCAGAACAATGAAAATGGTGGAGAGTCAAATCCTCATAGTGATGAAAGTCAATCTAATCAAACAAGAAGCTTGCCTCAATCAACCAAGTGGAACAGAGATCATACCAGTAATATAATTATTGGAGATCCCACTACTGGTGTAAAGACAAGGAGAAATATCTCTGCTGACAGCATGTTTTCATGTTTCTTATCCCAAATGGAACCAAAAATAATTGAAGAAGCATTGTTGGATTCTGATTGGGTGATGACCATGCAGGAAGAGCTTAATCAGTTTGAAAGAAACAATGTTTGGAAGCTGGTTCCAAGGCCAAAAGGAAAATCAGTCATTGAGACAAAATGGGTCTTCAGAAACAAGATAGATGAAAGTGGAAATGTGACAAGAAATAAAGCAAGGCTAGTGGCCAAAGGTTACTGTCAACAGGAAGGAATAGATTATGATGAAACATTTGCTCCTGTTGCCAGACTTGAAGCTATAAGAATTTTCTTAGCCTTTGCTACACACTGCAAATTCAAGGTATTTCAAATGGTTGTCAAAAGTACCTTTCTAAATGGAGAATTAGAAGAAGAAGTGTATGTTGAACAGCCTCCTGGATTTGAGAATGACAAACTGCATAACTTTGTCTACAAGCTGTTCAAAGCTTTATATGGTTTGAAGCAAGCACCAAGAGCCTCGTATGACACACTCTCCACTTTTCTCCTGGAAAATCAATTTATAAGGGGTATGGTGGATAAAACTCTATTCTATAAATACCATGGCAAAGACATCATCCTTGTGCAGATATATGTTGATGACTTAATTTTTGGTTCAACAAATGAAAAATTATGTGAAAAGTTCTCATCTCTAATGAGAAACAAGTATGAAATGAGCATGATGGGAGAATTAGCATTCTTTCTTGGTATTCAAATCTATCAGAAGAAAGATGGAATCTTTATCTGTCAAACCAAAAAAAAAAGTATGTCAAAGAACTTCTCAAGAAGTTTAACTTAGAAGATTCATCACCTGCCAAGACACCTATCTCAACAGCCACCAAATTAGAGTTAGATCTTAAAGGCAAGAAAGTGGATTCTAGTACATACAGAGGCATGGTTGGATCATTACTTTACTTAACAGCTAGCAGACCAGACATAATGTTTGCTACATGTCTTTGTGCAAGATTTCAGGCTAATCCAAAAGAATCACACTTAGTTGCAATCAAAAGAATCTTTAGGTATCTCAAAGGAATGCTAAATCAGGTATGATTCACTTACTGATTTATCATTTCGTAGCTCGTGACAGAAACTTTCAAGGTACTGTTATTAGAAGGTACTGTCATAAGAAGTTACTGTACTAAGTACTACTTGTTAAGACAGCATGTTTGCTATGACTATGCTAAAATAACTTATCTTTTTAGATATCATGTTTGCTATGACTATGCTAAAATGATTTATCTTTTTAGATATCATGTTTGCTATGACTATGCTAAAATGGTTTTACATGTCTGTCCTAATGTGGTGATAAGTAGTCAAGTATCATTAACTTAATTTGTGTGTAGGAAGTGACAGCATGTTTTTGCACCGAGTTTACTGACAAATAAACTTGTCGTCAATCATTCACCTTATTGACAGAAATGTTATTTAGCGCACAGGTTACTGTCAATGAAAGTTGCTGTCACGAGAAATTGCTATCAACAATAGCGGAGAAAAGAAAAGCGCACAGTTTACTGTCAGATGAAAAGTTGCTGTCATGAGAAGTTGCTGTCAAAGATAGTGGAGAGATATTTACAGTAATATATACATATATATTTTTTAATCCACTAATCCACTATCTAATAGCAACTGCCACGTGATATAGCGAGTGGGGTTAATGGGTAAAATCATTACTACACGGTAAATTAAGACAAGTAAACACGATTCATCTTATAAACTGAATCTACCGTTTAATCTACTGTATCTTTCATTTGCAAAACCTTTCAATCTCCTACATTCAAAAACCACATTTTCTCTCTCACTTTTCAGAACATTCATCAATGGCACCCAAACAAAATGTTGCTCAAACTAACTTTGCCGGTATCCATTCTCCTAGTGATGCCGGTGAAAACTTCAAAGGACTTATTTCATTCATAAATAAATCCTACTTAGGTCATGCAATAACCTCAACCCCTAAGCTTGATATTGATAGAATTGAAAAATTCTGGAAATCAGCCAGTATTCAAGGAACTGGAAAGAATGAAGCAATTAACTTCAAGATAGATGATGCAAGCCATTCTCTCTCATTTAAGGACATTAATAACGCTTTGGGTATTGTTTTGACCAGTGGAGAAAGTTTTTAGGACCTAGCAAACGATGACACTCTGAAGAGGTTCTTTCTAAAGATTGGGTATTCGGGTTCTAAAATTGAAGAAAACTCTGATAAATGGTATCAAACGGGAGAAATGGACAGGAAGTTTCTAAGAAAGGAGTGGAGCATGATCTTTGACGTCATGTGGTGAAGGTGTTCTCGACTAAGTCTACAGGCTGGAATGGAATACCCTCATATATCAAGAAACTCACTCATTCCTTAGTCCATGGATACAAAGTGGACATTGGAAAGCTAGTCATGGCACAATTGAAAAGTGCCATAGGCAAAAAGGTATACATATATCCTCGCTTTTTAACAATGTGTATTAATCATATTTGTGGAAATGTTGTAGATGCACCTAATACTGAGGAATGTCCTGTTTTAAAGAAAAACACACACATATCTCTCAACACACAAAATTTGAATGCACATATTCCACTATGTCTCACACAACACATGGTTAATCAAGTGCCCAACCTTGATTTTCCATTACCTACAGGGTACACTATTTTCACACTTGAGAATGAGTCTGAATTAGACCCAAATTCAGTTAACCCACATTCTACACCATACATTCAACCTAGGGACTCTAGACTGCCCAAAGCCCTTAAAATGGCCAAACAGGAATCCAAGAAAAGATCCCTAGAGAGTGCAACTGGTGAAAATGTTGTGAGTCAAGAGGGAGTTACTGCACCTAGTGCAGCAAATAAGGATGGTAGTGAAATACCCACAGTAGCCCCTTCTGAGCCTAAGAAGAAGAGAGCTAGAAGGGCCAAGGTTACTGTCAGCCACCCTACAGTTTCCCAAAAGACTATAGAGGATGATAGGGAAATAAACTCACCTCTAGGTGCCTCTTCTCAACAAGAGGCATCTATTGAAATTGGCCTGTCTCCCAAGGCATCTTGTAAAGAGTCTGCACAACCTCAAGAATTCACTCTTGAGGAGCCTATACTTGAAGATATACACATAGAGATAGAGCACAGTGAAAAATTCATCCCTACTTTTGATGTTCCACAATTTTCTTCTGTGGAACAGCCAATTGATCAATCTGAACTTCATACTTCTACCTTCATTCCCGCATCTATTGTTTCTTTTGTACAACCTAGAGAGGGGGACATTACCAACCCCTCAGGTTTTGATCATCCATCTCAAGCCATGGATGAGCCCCCATCAAGTGGTCCACAAGAACCCATTTCTCGAAGTGAAATGGATACCACTCCTTCAAACACTAGACTAGATCAAGGTGGAAATTTGTCAGAAATTGAAACAGCCAGCATCTTGATCGATTCCCTCAAAGCATCTTAACCTAGGGAAGTTGCTATCACAGCCAAAGATGCTGTCAATGACAAACCGGAAGGTGCTGTCAAACAATCAAGTGACAGTACCATTCTGGCAAAAGATGCTGTCAAGGGCCTTCCCAAAGTTGCTGTCAACATACCTTATGACAGTAACTTATTGGACAAAGATGTTGTCAACACTACTCAACCTTAATTCCAAGAAGGATTAATAGAAGAAATCTCTGATGATGACATGCCTCTCTCCAAAGCTTTTAAGGTAAAATCTAAATCATCTTTCTCTTCATTGCATGCTAGTACTGCTCATACTCATGCATCTAGGATGTGTGAGGGAGAGCAAAAGAAAAGAGAGATAAAACAAAAGAGAGGTGAGTATAAAAATGAGAGGTAGCCAAATGTGCTGGCAAAAGGTGAGGGACTTGAGCATGTCCAGAGTGAAATTGAGGGAGCCATTCAACAAAAGGCATTAGGCCTTGAGGGATTTTTTGTGAGAGGTGACGAGATCACCAATAAAAACAATGAGAGTGTGAGAACCCCAACAGCTTTCTTGCCCCAGTGAAGACAGATGTGCCAAAATGGAAAGCAAATTAGACAATCTGTCCTCTACAGTGAAGACTGGTTTTGCTGAAATTCAAGCAAGTCTGCTGTCTCTTTCTTCCATCATCAATGCTGTCATCTTAACTAAGGGGGAGAAAGTGATAGATCAGAAAGAAGCTGAGCAACCAGAAATAAAAATGAAGTCACAAGGGGAAGCTGACAAACAGGGGGAGCAAAGGAGTAAGGGGGAGCAAAAAGAAACTGATATAGCCTCTGAAATTGGTGAACTTTTTGTTGAAATAGATGGGGAGACAATGATAGTATCTGAGGAAGTATTGGAACAGATAAAAAGAAATCAAGTATCTTCCATCAAAATTAGTGAACCAGTTCCTGAAAAGAAAGAATCCACTTTGGAGAGGCTTTGGAGAGAAAAGGAGGAGTCAATCAAGATGGGCAAAGGCAAGGACAAGTTGCCTGAATATGTGAATCCTCCTGAGTTTGTTACTTGGACTGATGGAAGCACATACTCTCCAGAAAAAGCTGATTCAATGATGTTAAGTCATATGGAGAGCACTATAAATAACAAGGATGAAGAATTCAACAATCTGGTGAATGAAGCAATCACAGAATCTGGAGGAAAATCTGCTAAACTGGCAGAGGCTTTGAAAGAAAAGATTATCAATCTATCTGTGAAGATTAGTTCAGAAGAAAGGTGGGCAGTTGAAGTGTACCTAAAGAGCAGACATTCAATATTCATAACAATGCAACTGCTAGAAACCTTCTCTTCCAGAGTACAGTACATTCTTGCACAACTTGTCAAGACAAAGTCTACCATCTTCAATGAAAGTCTCTATCTGCAACTGAATACAATGGTGAACAGCAAACTTCCAGAAATTAGTTCTCTGCCATATGGTATAAGCTTCAGACAGGTTACAGCCAAAGGAGCTAAGGGACTTGGCTTCTTAACTCTTGAAGGCAAAACATCTCTACAAAACAAAACTATCATGGAAGTACTAAAGTTGTTGCTGAAAGCACCCATTACAAAGGAAAGAGCTCAAGCAGTTAAAGATATCCACAAGCTAATGGCAAAGAGAAATGAGGAATACAGTGCTAAAATTAAGAAGCTCATTACCAAAGCAAATGAAAATAGAAATGCCAAAGGTGGAAGCTGCTTCTTTGATGACACCTTGGATAAAGATGGTGATGACAATGAAGATGGAGGTGAAGCTGGAGGAGCTAAAGAGTCAGAAAAAGGAGACTCTTCAAAAGAGCAATCCCAAGCTAAAGAAGCTGAGCCAAAAGATACTTCAGAAACTCCTAGAACAAGCAAGAAAAATGAAAAGAAGGAGAAAGAGGAGGAGATACTTGAAGCATTGGAAGTTAATCAAATGGAAATTGACAGTATCTATTCTGAAAAAGATACTGTCAACAAAGATGCTATCAAGGATGTTATAAAAAATGCTGTCAAAGAAGACACTGTCAGAAGCCCTATCAAAGATGCTATCAAAGAAACTACTGTCAAAACATCCAAGACAGGGAGTATAAAAAGAAAAGCAAACAAGAAGATAAGGGGAAAGATTGTCTATTCTGGACAAAGAAAAGCTACTGGTCTAGGGCTTAAGAAACCAATCATGAGCAGAAGAATGAATAGCTTGGAACAACTACAAGAGAAAGCCAAAGAAACAATCACTTCTGTATCCATAGAGTTGGATGAGTCAAAGGAAAAAGTTACAAGATACATTCTATGGGAAAATAAGGAAAGATTGATTATGATAGAACCTGACTTCACTCAGATATCAAAATCAAAAGTGATATCCAACAGTTTTGTTCAAACCCAGGCATTTGTAAGAAGAAGAATTGATTATTTCAATTTGGAAAGAATGGTTGAAACTCTTGGAAAGCTATGGTGATATCTTTGAAAAGATCATGGATACTATTCATAAGTACTATGCAGCCAGACATGCTGAATACATTGAAAAGCATGGTGACTGGACACTTCAAAATGATGAAGATGTTTATGAAGCTCTAGGTCTGGAAAATGAAGAAGACAATCCCATTCCTGAGTATGACTGGAATGAAATGGAGAAACCTTACACAAAGTCAGAAATGAATAGATATAAGGCAGAGCAGAAATTCAAAGAAGAATTAGCCTCAAGACAAAAATCTCGTCAACAGATAGAAGATGAGATTAAAGCTCAATTGAAGGAAAGCTGGAGTAAACTCAGCAAGATCAACAGCAGTGGATCAAACTATCAGCCAATTGTACTGGACAATCCTTTAAGAATCAAATATGGCAAAGAAGAAATCTATATAGACAGCTTTTCTAAGTTGAAGACCATTGTGCTAAAAGAACTGTTCTGGCAAGTAGTAGGATCATCAAACAAACTTGAAGCACTGTGTTCTTGGGAGCTAGACATGATTTTTGATCAAAGAAAAGGAGAGGATCCCAGCTTGGACAGACTAAGAAGGGAAACCTTAAATCAGCTTCCTGGCAGAAGATTCAAGATGGAGGGAGATGTGTTGAAATTCAGATCAATTGTCAAGCAAAATGTTTATTGGATGGAACTTAGAGATGCATTAAACACTGCTTCCTCAATGATCAGGAAATACATCGTGGAAAATGAAGATGATGCAGAGACCCCTGAAGAAAAGGAGCTAATTGAAAAACTCAGAAAGGCTCTGAGGGATAAGGAGTTAGATGAAAGTTCAAATCAAGCTAAGTAAATATTTTTTTTTCTCAGTCTAGAGGAGTACTTGATTTTTAATTATGAACTTTTATGATCATTGTTTGAAAATAATCTAGATTAATCACATTTTTCAGAAATGAAAGGTTTATTCTTTCTGATCTATGTTAGTTAAGTTGTCAGCATGATATATCTGTAAATTTATCCTTATTGTCCATAAAAACAAATTGGGGGAGATTGTTGGGATTTATGGGTGATAGATCAGACAACTTAACTAGATTCATTGGTATACTTAGTTTTACTAAGTAGAACATACTGTCATAGCCAGAAGTGTATTCTTGTAATTAAATAAATACTGTCATGTAATAATTGTAATTCTTGGAAGAAGTTCGATTATGTTCAAGCCTCAAGAAATACATAAGTTCGACAGTAGGAATAAAAGTTACTGTCAAGCATTGACAGTAAGGTTACAATGAAACAGCATGTTGCCTAGGTCGACAGCAAGTTTCATTGAGTCGACAGCAAGTTTTAACTTGACAGCAACATTGGCGGAGATTCTGATGACAGCAACTTTCATATATAGTTTACGACAGCAAGTTTGGAGTTCTTGACAGCAACCTCTGCGGGGAATTCATACTGTCAACCAAAACACAATTCATTGACAGCAAACTTTGCGGCAAACATCCTGTCATATAGAATCAACTTGATTTAGGAATTTTCTAAGTCAAAATAAGCGACAGAGTACATGTTCAAAAGAAGCAGGCGTGCTGAAATGTTCAAGCTTTACAGCAAGCTTGAAAGTCTATAACAGAAGCTCGAGAGATCACATGGAGCAACCTGTAAAGTATAGAGCAAGATAAATTTGATAACTGCTAGATCTGGGTGGCTCAAATGTGGAAAGTATCTAAAGTTACTTTGTATGTAATTATTAGATAATCACATGGGAATAAAACGTGTAATGAGCTGCAAAAGGAATATGACAGCAACTCAACAACCCATGTTGATAGTGATAGTATAGTAGAAAAAGATCCAACTATCACTCTATAAAAGAGAACACTCTATTGTATAATAGAGAGAGTTCTATAACTGTAATCTCTAGAGAATTCGAAGCTTGAGAATTATTTGTGTTCTCAAGGTTATAGCAAAACTTTGCAAGATAAATAAAACATTTATTTTGTGAAACATCTTGTTAGATATTACTTGTGATTGCATTTCTTCTACTAGTAAATTACAAACTCTATTTAAGTTGTTGAAATAGTTTTTAAAATTTATTAGTATTGCATTTAACCCCCCTTCTGCAATACTTTCCAGGACCAACAATAGGTAATTAGTGATTTCTCATGAACCTTTAAGATAACATGTTCCTTCATTCCGAACAGGTTATGCCAGCTTAGCAGTATCATTGGAAGCATCCAGTAATAAAGGGAACCCCTTCAGAATGGGTTATGCCAAATTAGCAGCATCATTGGAAACGTCCACTAATAAAGGGAACCCCTATGAGATTTACCATACTAACATAATTATTACTAGTACAAGTACAATTTTGAAGACTGTTTACTGAGAAACAGGTTTCAGAAGATAGGTTTTTAAGAGACAGGTTCCTATGCGCAGAAAGCATACGATACGATAATAGTATTATAGCAAGAATGAGTTTCTAGAAATTAACAAGCTAAGATAGTTAGAATCATGATCGGAATGTATTCCTTGGGAGCTGTTGATCCTTATATACTTCTAATAGGATAATCATAAGCAAATACATTCCTAGCAGAACATGATTACGAGTTCTACTCGGCTTAGGTTACTTGTTCATGGTTGGCTCTAGAGAAAAAAAAAGTCCAATTTGGATTGAGGACCTAGCATTCTTTCTGGTCAAGTAGACTTAGCATAAAATTAGAAATTCATGAGTTTTATCCCTATATAAATGGGTACATAGAAAACTTGAGAGCGGACCAAAACATGGGCATCTATATCTATACTATACTATAATAAGCAAAAAGGGGTATAATTTTGATATGGGCTAAAAGTAAGCCCTAAAAGACACATTTAATGTGGCATTAATTAGACCTAGAATGGTCCAGACATGGGGCCCACCAGATGGGCCAAAACCCTACTTATGATATTAATTTCGTAATTAATATTAAGGGTAATAACCGGCTTAGCAATAAGAGTCAGATAAGGATATTACTCCTACCAAACTTAGCCTACAAGGCACCAAACTCAATATGGGAACTGACTCCTATAAAGGTAGGAGTCTAGAACCTTCTTTTAGTCGGTGACTTGCCCACCAAGTCACCTAACCCTACTACGATTTTAGGGCTTCTCAGCCTATATAAAGGGTTTGACCCCTCATTCTCAGAACTACGTTTTGGCTTGATTCTCAATACGAGATACGTAGGCACTCTGTGAGGACCGATCAGTCTCGAACACGGAAACATCCATTAAAGCTCGAAGTTCAACCACCCTTAGCATTAAATACACATAAACCCTAGCTGCACTATTCATAACCTAGTTTTTATTCCACAACATTTGGCGTCGTCTGTGGGAAAAAGACATCAACCATGGTTCAAACACGAAGAACAGCACCAATCACTACTGAGCGCCGCGCCACTGCACAAAATCGAAGATTGAAGACTATAATCATGTCAGAACAAACTCCTGATCAACAAGAACAATCACCTCAAGTTGTATGATATTCTAATCCGATGTAATTGTTCTTCTTTATCTTATTTGATATTATGTATTGATTTTTTTGAATTTCAAAGTTAAGTTTGATTAATTGATTTGAATAGCTTAGTAATTAAGTATTAGCTGCAAGTGAATTTTATGGTTTATATCCTCTGGAGTTGCAATTGAATTTTATTGTTTTTAGTTTATACTTTGTTAGTATGCTTCTGCTCTTTATTTTCTTTTTTTGCTTTATATTTGTTTCTTTCCTGCTCTTTATATTTGCGAATATATGATTTTCATTTGTAGATACATGTTAACCTAGAAGATGATGAAGTGAAAGGTGATGATAATCATGAAGAAAAATGCGATAAGAAGGGTAAAAAAAATTCAGAAGCTTGGGATCACTTTGACATAGTAAAAGGTTATCCAAAAGGTTTTGAGAAAGCTAAATGCTAATATTGTAGTGTGGTAATTGCGTGCAATTCTCACCGGAATGGTACATCCTCTATGATGAGTCACTTGAAATTGGTGTGTTCTGAATCCTCACCGGAATGGTACATCCTCTATGATGAGAAAGCTAAATGCAAATATTGTAGCGTGGTCACCAATATCACAAACAGAACTTAAATAACTATATTAAATTCATACATGAACTAGAATTAGCATATCAATAAATAAAAATTCACCGTCTGGTTACCCTTATTGACGCACCAGAGTATATTAAAGAAGGACACCTTTTACCATGGTGCTAAAATCTTTTATGATATGAGACATACCAGTTAATCTCTATATAGTTTACGTCTCTCCATCCCATTTTCTTGTACATTTGCATCTCTGCTTCCAAGTTGTAGCATCCTTTGGAAGTTATTTTATTTTATTTTATGTGTCCTGAAGAGATGATTGGTAACTGTTGAACTTTTATAATGTGATAAAATTTTCAAGGTTTGACCTCATTATTGAATAACAAGAGGTTGGACGTTCAAATATGCGAGTGAATGCGTATTGTGATCCACCTCTATGGTTTGCTGTAAAGCTTTTCCCAGGGAGCGCCTTGTTTGCATTAAGTACCTGTGATCAATGCAATGCATATTCTTACAGGACCTTATGATTACCATGCATTATATTCTACATTTGTTATCTGGCATAATTATACTCTGGCATAATTAACACTTTCTTTCATCTCAGTTTTGCTGGCATTTTTTGCTAAAATAGCTCTTTTATCTGCACGTGCAAAGCCAAATTTGAGAACCTTGGTGGATGCATGGGATGCACTAGAGCTGATAATTAGGAACTAATGCTACTACTCTGCATTGAAAGTTCTCGGATTATAAATTTAGTGACCTTTTTATTGGCATATGAACAATGTTTAATTTGAAGTTCGCCACTATTTTTATTGATTTGTGTAAACTCGAATGATATTGTCGACTTTTTTAAATTTGCTAGCTTTATTTATCCAAGTTGTATTATTTTTCAATTTCGGTTTTAAAACCGAAACCGATCCGATTACAACCGAACTGAGGTTTTTGAAACCGAAACCGAAACCGATGGTTCGGTTGAGGCTGCGGTTTTCATTTTTTAAAATCGAAGATTTTCGGTTTCGGTTTTATCCAAAAACCGAAGCGAACCGAACCGTGCTCTCCCCTAGTCAACATATATCTTTAGAGCAACCCCAATAACCTCTTCATACACACTCCTCAGTCATTTTTTGAGGAAATTATAGGTGAAATGCACTCCAAGAGACTCCTAACCCCTCCCTACAAATTTAAGAGCTTCAAATCTTTCCTCAAACATGAGGAGTATACCTTCCCCCCTCTTTTCATTTTATAATTGTAAAAATGAAAACATCTACCAACTCCAAGTCTGCTGCTTCTGCATATTTCTGCACATATAATATTTAGGTAATAAAAGAGGAGATGAAGAGTGGGTTTGAAGAAGATTGTTGGAGTGAATGAATACTTTTGTCTCTTAAACAACTAGGAGCCTATTTATTTATATTATTTTTAGAGGAAACTTTAAGAGTTTGTTGGAGTTGCTCTTAATGGAGGAATTAGCATAGCCTGATTACGAATTTAAAAATATTAAAAATTCTATTATAACAGCAAAAACAGAAAGAAACAACTTTAAAAGATTCAACGTACAAAGAATTCTAAACTTTATCTAAGCAAAGAAAATCTTTTCTTAGTGTTAAAAAAGTAAATTGTATAGTTATGGCCGTATTTTATAATAATTTTCAAAAAATGGAATGGACTAATAGGACAAGGGCGAAATCGATTTTTTATAAAATATAACAGTCATATTGTATGTATATTATGATAGATCCCGAATGTGGGCAAGATAAGCTAGAAGGAGGGTTGAATAGCTTATCACCTTTTTAAAAGTTGAGCATGGCATTTTTTAATTTTCTTCTCCTTTTAAAAATTACTTACTTATAAATAAGAAAAGTGGGGAAAGTAAAAGCGAGAAAGAAAAAGAACACGACACGTAAGATTTTATCCTGGTTCGCGATGACGCAATCCCTAATGGATTCGCTCACCTCTACTCCAGTCCCGAGCTCCTCCCCGGACTCGAGATTTTCTCCACTATAAAGAAACGCTCCTTACAGCAGGCGGAGAAGCCTTTACAACGCCTAAACCACTATGTATTTATCTTGGAACTTTACTCCCCGTTAATTCCTCAAAATACAATAGCTACCCACTACTTGACTCGTCTTGGAGCATAACTCCCCGTTACTTCCTCAAAGTCTCGTAGCAACCCTTATGTAGCCTTGTTGCTACCCTTGCCGGTCTTGGGTCTTAGATATTAGGTCTTGGGTCTTTCTTCTTTCTTACGGTGCAAGATCACCTAACTCCCCGTTAGCGTGTCCAAGACTTGGATCTCGGAATGAAGATCACCTCACTTCACTTCACCTCACTACAAGGATACAACAACAAGCCACAATACAATCACAATATATAAAAGATATATATATTATAGGGCCGTGCAAAACTAGTATGTTACGGTACTAGCCACGCGGACGCTATTACGCGTTAAATTATTATTCAACACACAAGTTTGAGGACCGTAAAAGAACGCTATTACACGTTAGCTATTTGCGTAGTGCGGAAACTAGTAAATAACGACAAGGGATAAGTCACATGAATGGACTTGTCACACAAGCGGTATGCAAGACAATAAATTAAACGTGTAAGCAATTAATAAATCGTGAATGTAACACACACACACCATATATTTGGCTTTCGCCACGCTATTATGCGTTAAACTAATCACACACAACAAGGATGTAAAAGACAAGAAAATTTATACATAAATATATTCGGCCGAAAAGATTTTTCAATTTAAGGCCGAATGGTTCGAATTGTTTCGTTAAAAACAAATTCGAAAAAGTCTTGTCAAGTCCTTGCAAAGATATGAGCATAATTTAGGTTCAAAGGAATTAAATAAACCAAGACTAAGAGAATCTCTCTTTTGATTAAAAGCTAGAACAAGTTTAAACCCACTTACGGTATAAACAAGTTTTACGCGATTTAAGCACTAATCAAAAGATCGTTTCTTTGCCTTTGTAACCAATTCACCACCAAGAGGTTATTAAGGACTTAAAGAGAAGTCAAGAAATACTTCAAGATACTTCTCTAAGGGTCTTACAATTTGTCAATATACACTACACGAAAATATTCAAGAACAAGTGTATATTTGGTGACAAAATGCAAGAAGGCTTAAGCACAAGTATATAGATGAATAGATCCAACAATAATAACAACAAATATATACCTTGCAAGCAAAATAACTAGCTTATCACTCTTGAGCTTATAAATGTTCAAACTCCTCTAAATAAAGAGAAAGCTACAAGAGATACGAGTTAGGATCGTAGCCAAAATCACTACCAAAAAGGGCCGAGATGAGCACCAAATGAAAGGTATTCAAGGGAGGTTCAAAGGTAGCTCAAATACTCAAGAAAGAACATTTACTAGGCTGCAAGAAAACGTGCAAGGGGCTGCCTAGAAGGTGGTGGCAGAGTGGTGTGTAAATGAGCAAGAAATGATGGTGAAAACAAGCTTAAAACATGATAAAAAGATGAAGAACAAAGCTTGTTTGCTAAATACTTTTCATGGATTTTGAAATCTGAGATATGGGGTGTATCTAGGGAGTATTTAACAGCATTTTTTTGGTTCAAATTGCTTGAAGAAAATGAGTGGAAATGGGTAAGTATTTATAGGCAAAAAACTAGGCAAAAACAACCAATAAGGATGTGCCACCTAGCAAGGCCTTAATAAAATACTAAAAGGCATAAAGCATATACCAAGCATATTCCAAGATGCTTTTCAGAAAATAAACATTTGGGAAGACCAATAATAAAATATTCAAGAAGCTTTTACTGATACGGAATAGCCGAAAAACACGGAACAATGTGACAAACCCATTTCGTGAGATTTTCATCAAATATCATTTAAAAAATATGAGAAAATGGGAATCCTCTTGAAATATATCCAGAGGATTATGGTCAAATTTTTACCTTGAAATTAGTTGACCATCTATGACTTTTAAGCGATCGAAAAATCAATTACGTATCGATTTTAGGGGTCCCGGAAAAAAGTCATGCAACAATCATGAAAATAATTCTAAAATTCTTTTTAATTCTTCTAGTGAAATTCCCAAAGTTTCGAGTCATAACATGTGGAGTGGTTTTATTCAAAAAAATTTTGATAAAAAATCCTTGCGCGACGGAATAAAATATATTAGCCGTTTATCGTAACTTGTCGATATTTTGGCCAAAGCTTTTACTTGAAAACTATTCAAAAATAATATTCCTCAAATAATAATGACTATGAAGTCCTCGAAATATTTTTTTTTAATTTTTTTTAGAATTTATCCATTTAAGTAAAACTAAAAGGGATTCCGAGATAAAAAAAATCTATTTTTATGCTATCTGCAAGTATTTTAAAATGGCACTTTCAAAATATATCTTTGAAAAACATATCGAACATATTTGAGGATAAAACATTTTGAAAAGAACATTGTTTTGAATAAAATACTCATTTTTGGTTCGAAAAATCTCGATATTCGTGCCATTTTGACTTTGCCTTTCAATGTAGGGTTAAGTATCAATATGGTCACTGAAGCCAAGGCCATGTATCAAAAGTTTCACTGAAATTTTGGTGAGCTCAAATGCACCACTCTAGTAAAGAATAATGGCACGCCGTTAGTTCCTAAATGTTTACCTGACGGAAATCGTATTGACTTCGACATGGACTAACGGTTGCACCGTTGGACGTTGACGTGGAACAACCTGGTAGCACAGCTGTATGATGAGTCACATCTAAAGGTGTAGAAAAGAATTGGGGAAACATAAAAACCCTAGATTTAAAAATTAGAAAAGTCGAGAGGCGATATAAACATGTCAATTTGGAGAAAAAAAACCCTGAGTGTTAAATCGAGCCGCGTAAACATCAAATTAGGACGATTACTACTTACAAATCGATAGTGGCTTCAATCTACGATGGAGAAATCTAAACTCAAAGGTGTATAACATTTCTCTCTCGTTTATCTCCCCCTCTATCTGCGTGTCTCTATTCTCTCTTAATATATGCTTGTTTATATGTGTAAATTGTATATATTTCGAAATGGTGTGTCTTAATTAGGAACTTTTAAGCATGTAATGTGTCTTATATATGCTTGTTTGTTCATTTTACAGTATGTCTACTAATGTGACCATTGTTCTGTACCATCATGGTGATTTCACTTCTCCACCGAATTTGAAATATGTGGGTGGGATTGTAGAAGAAATTCCTGATTTTGATACTGATTTACTATCATTTTGTGATTTGGATGAGTTTGCACAGAAATATGGTTATGATTCCAATTGCATTGTCTGTTTTAAAAAGAATGGAAAAGATTTTAGGGATGGGTTAAGTGTTGTCTATGATGATAAGACTGTGAATGAGATGGTAAAATTTTATAAACCCTATGGTATGATAAAGTTATATGTTGATCATTTCATACTGGATGATATGTATGATATTCCAAAAACCCATACGCAACCTAATTGCAAAGAAATTGATAGTGTGGAAATGGGTGTTGACTGTAGTGAGGATGACTATGAAGATGATCCATAATATGATTATGAAAGTTACACATCAATTGAGGATTCTGATTCTGTTAGTTTAGATATTGAGCATCTTAAAACAGATGAGGAATTAGATAACATAAGGAAAATGTCTAGGACTTTCAAATTAAAAATGAAGAATACAATGAAAGGTCCTCCGAATCCCATCATTAATAGTTCAAGTGGAATTATGAGTGATGAAAGTGATTTTGATTCTGATTACTATAGGTCAGATAGTAGTTCCAGTGAGGATGAAAATGCTAGAATAGGCTATGTTGGTCCTCCTAATCCCAAAAAAAAGGAGGAGGCATGGAAAAAGAAAACTTGGCAGTGTGGGCACTATTAAATGGGAAGTAGGTCAGAGCTTTGCGAATATGGCAGAATTTAGAGATTTGGTCAGTAAGTGTGTGATTCAGATTGTAGCTTTTACATATGGTGTAGCAAAGATAAGGACAATGACAACTGTACTATAAAAACATTAGTAGATGAGCACATGTGTACTAAGCCCTACAATAACAAACTTGCAACAGTTAAGTTTTTGAATGGAATTTATGGGGATAGGATTAGGAAAAATCCCCAGTGGAATGTTAAGGAGATGGCTGAGGCAATCAAGAAAGAGTTAGAAATTGAAGTGCCAAGGATAAAGATAATCAGATTAAGAAAACTTGCACTTGAAGGTGTGGCTGACTCCCTAAAGGAATAATACTCTAGGTTAAGAGACTTTGGGCATTAAATTCTTAAAAGCAATCCTCAAAATACAGTGAAAATCAGCACAACCAGATTGAATGAAACTGATCAAAACAAGTTTAAAAGGATGTATGTGTGCTACTATGCAATGAAGGCAGGATGGAAAGCAGGGTGTAGGCCCATTATTGGCCTAGATGGTTGGTTTTTAAATACAGTTTGTGGGGGGCAAATATTATCAGCAGTAGGGAGGGATGGGAACGACCAGATGTTCCCCATTGCTTATGCAATTGTAGAAAGTGAGAATACAGAAAGTTGGAAATGGTTCATAGATTTGTTAAAGGATGACTTGGAGCTTGGGAATGGAATTGGGCTGACTGTCCTTAGTGACCAGCAAAAAGGACTTGAAAATGATGTTAAGGAGTTGCTATCACAAGTTGAACATAGATTTTGTGCCAGACATTTATATAGGAACTTCAGAAAAAGGTACCTTCTATTTAAGTTTTTATTGTAATTTTACTTGCATTTGTATGTGCATTTCTACTTGTTTTTACATCTGATTTACACTTTTATTTTCATGCATTTAGATTTCCATCTTTGCTGTTGAGGAGAGCCTTCTGGACAGCTGCATGTGCTACACACCCTGTAGCACATGATAAAGCTATGAAACAATTGGGAAGGCTTTCCAAGCCTGCACTTGAACACTTACAGTAAATAACATCCAAGGTTTGGACAAAAGCATTCTTTCAAACACACTACATGTATCACCTTGAGAATAATATGTCGGAATCATTCAATGCATGGATAATCAATGAGAGGTATATTTTTTTCTTTACTTTTCTGAATTTTAATATGTGCTTGGGTGGAAATGAATAATATGATAATATTTGCTTGTTTAAATAGGTACATGCCCATTCTAAACATGAAGCAAGAAATCCATTTTAAATTGCTAACAAGGATGAGGGTAAATAGAGATGGGATGAGAAATAGTGACATGTTGGTTTGTCCAAGAATAAAAAAGAGACTAGATGTTCTTGTAACTGAGTCTAGACATTGGACTGCCTCTTGGGATGGAATGAAGAAATTCTCAATAAGTATTACTCAGTTTCAATCTTGTACTTAAAAATCTCAGTAATGGACACTAATTGAAGACTGTAATGTGCAGGTAAAAAATGGGACAAAAGCTGTCACAGTGGATTTAGATGGTAGATCTTGTGATTGCAGGGAGTATGATTTAACTAGAATACCTTGTGCCTATGCCATTGCAGCAATTCAAGATAGGAGGCACAATCCAGTAGACTATCTATCTGAGTACTATAAAAGGGCATTGTATCTTGCAACTTACAATAATTCACTGGAAGCCATCAAGGGAGATGAATATTGCGAGGTTATTTCTACTGATGAATTACTCCCTCCTGATATACCCAAAAAACTCAGAGGCAGACCCAAGAAACTAAGGAGAAGGGTACAATGGGAAGGGAAAATAGAAGTTAGGCACAAAGTAGTTGTAAGAACCCAGATTTTTGGGTAGAATTAAAACTTTTATTATGTATTGATGTAAGAGTGAACAGTGGTTACAACTACAATGTAATACTGGCTTTAAAGAATGAATAATGAAAGGATATATATTCCAAGGTTATATGGCCTGAAGGATGCTATTGGGTGATAACTTAGATTAGAATAATCTATCTCCTAGAAAGTTAAGATAAGAATCCCTAGAGAGAAATAGATACCCTCATGTCATCCAAATCAATATCTATTATAAGCCCAGCGGTTCCGTAAAAAGGTTAAGGAACACTCGAGGGTGAACCAGGTTCATTTTCCTAATTATAGGAATTAAATAAAAATAAGTGATGAATAGTGATTTTGGTGGAATTTGGAATATTATTATAATAATGTTATACCCGGTATTCGGAACGGATTTCTGAGTTCGTATTAGTGATCCAGGAGGAAAATAAGTGTATGTAAAAGCTGTCGGATTCAGAAAAAGAGCACTTTTATTTTCTCCGAGATTTCCCTGGACACTGCAAGACTTAAGGATTTATAAAAGGGAATTAAGGAATTTAAATTCGAGAAGTATTAAGAATGATGAAGAATAGTATTAGAAATATTAAGAAGGTTTTCGGTAAAACCCTAACTAGAAACGAATGAGTTATTCCCTCGAACGATCAACGAATTGAGTAATAACCGGACAAAGAACAAGCAAGAGGATCAAGATACATGCATGTGCAAGTGGATAAGGGCAAGTAACCAAGTAGTTACCAAAGGAACTAGATCAATTAGGATCAAACTAGTACTTAGCATAACTTTCTCATCTTACCACCAAAACATCAACACTTGTCCACTTGATTTCATCATCCATGACATACTACCTTTATTAAAGTAGCTTTATGGACTAGATATTATCCTTACATATCAATAATACATATTAGATTAGATGAGAGCAAGAGACAAGCCAAGCAAACTACATTCTCTCCATTTTTTTCAAAACTGCTCAACAAGAACAGCCATGAGAGAAAAATTCATATCTCCATTTTCATCCATGATAAAATCACCAAATTTGAACCACAACCTCTCCACTCCATGGGCAATATTCGCTCCAAATTTCATAGCAATCAAAGTAGTATAGCCTAGGCAAATCATCTCCCCAAGTTGAAGAAGCAAACTGTCCAGATTGTTGGCAGTTTCTGTGATGATTTTCAAACGGCCATATCTCCTTCATTACTCAATAGAATTTGGTGTTCTTTAGCTTTTTGGAAAGCTGGTTGGATGCTCTACAACTCTCCTTTAGAAGCCTTGTCCATAAAACCTTGGTAAGGCCCTCGTTTTTCATGATCTTTCAACTGCGTTATAGCAGATCCGAAAATCACTAACTATGTTCTTGATGATTCTTGCTAGTTTAAGGTTGTAATGAGTTCTAAGGACTAGATCAAGGCTTAGAAAGGGCTTTAACACTCTCCAAGGAAGGTATAAACCTCATGAACCCTAGATCTTACTTTGAGATTTTGCATGCTCTTGATGGATTTAGTATAAGATGTGTTAATAGCATGATTATAAGCATGATTATGTAATGATTGTTTGATTTAAGAGATGTGATGATCATGTTGGTAAAGTAGAGGAGTTTGGACAGTTGGAGATATGTAATATGTTTACAAGTTGTTTGGATGCCCGGTGTGGCTTTGTGGAATCGTTATGATTTTAGAACGTTCGATTTATAGCCGTCGTAATGCCGAATTTTCGTTAACCTTAAGAAATCATATTTGACAGTAGCCATAACTCACTGACTAGCTTCGTATTCTGCCATGACAAGGTATATTATGTTATAATCTTCGTTTTGATATAAAGATCGCATGAAACGGACTTACGGTTTAGGAGTTATGATTAAATTCGTAAAAGTGGTTCGGAACCGTAATCGAAAGTTCGTAATTGAAATTGATTCCCTTAAATGTCGTTTAATCAGTGGCGAATCTTATTAATTAAATATTAGAGATAAAAAGGAAGGCGTGGGAGAAAACCACATATCGAATGGATCGTTTTCCGATTTTATAAAAATGTTTGAATCGAGGTTAAACGCGAACGAACCCCTTAAAGGTATGACTTTGGTTATAACTTAGAAAACGGGCGATAACACTCGAGGTATAATCTTGATTCGTAAACGACCAACCTTAGAACTTATACGACGTAAGTATATACCAAGTATAAGCATGATGACATGTCTTGATAACGAACGAATGTCAGATCGTATCGGTGATAAAAAGAGTTACACTAAAAGAGACGTAACGAGATAACTCGAAAACATGTTTCGATTTAAGTGGAGTTTATACTTAGCCTTTTAATAAGCGTTAAGTGGTTAATCTTAAATATTCTGATTGTTTATAGATCGTCGAGCTGACTCGGGACACATTACCCCTACCCGCACTCGATTCTCAGGCAAGTTTCCAAAACTTGGAACTGTTGTTGTGATAATATATATGATGATTGTTTTATACATATGCCATAGAATGCATGCCTACTTTCAAGTTAATATTGAATTACTTGTTCCCTGAATTGTTATCGGCTTATAGACTATATATGAAATATCAGTTATAAGCCGGATTGTTTGGTTAAGACCCTTAGCGAAGGGCGTATGATATTCATACTTCAAATATAGACCGGGAGTCGATATTTTGTAATATATAAATAGTCGTGGAAACCCGGAGGGATTCCAGCGACAAATTTATTACTTCGAGGATTTTTATTCGATTACGAATCTTTCGAGGAACGTTCTTCGAGTATTACCTCAGTGAAGGAATATTTAATGAATATTATTTTAATATTCATTTAGAATGTCATTTATTTAATTAATATTATTTTGATAATTCATTGGAGTTATTTAGTTAATGAATATTATTTTGAATATTCATTAGAGTTATTTGGTTGACGAATATCATTCCCAAATATTCATTTGGCTTACTTATTATTATTTGGAATATTCATTTGATCTTGATTTATTTAATGAATATTACTTTCGAATATTCATTTAAGGTTTGATTTACTTAATGAACGTTATTTTAAAATATTCATTGGAAGTTCTATTTACTCAAGGAATATTACTTCGAATATTCCTTTAAAGTTTTGATTACTAAATGAACATTATTCGGATATTCATTTAGAATATTATTTGTTAAATGAATATTATTTTGGATATTCATTTAGAATATTATTGGTTAAATGAATATTACTTTGGATATTCATTTAGAATATTTTTTGTTTAATGAATATTATTTGGATATTCATTTGGAATGTTATTTATTAAATGAATATTATTTTCAAACATTCATTTAAGGTTTGATTTATTCAGTAAATATTATATTAAATATTTATTTAAGTTTATTTATTCAATGAGTATTATTTTAAATATTCATTTAAGAAGAGATTTATTTAATAAATAATTCTATATATTCATTCGAGGATTACTTACGAGCAATATTAGGATTTAATAGTATTCCGTAATTATTATTGAATTAATAAATATTCTTGGAATGTTTAATAAAATTCTTTTGAATTCTTTTTATAATGATTTATATTATTCAAAGGTTATCCTTCACCTTCAGATATTATGTAAAATATTTCGGAGTCTTTTATGACTATTTTATCAAGGGGAGGTTCCCAAAACTTTAATTTCATTTAAATCTATCTTAAAGAAGATTTAAATACTCGCTCAACTTCCAAACGTATATAAGGGGACCTCACTTGAGCGATGTTATTTATTGGACTGCCCGGTCCTATACTTGCTAAAACTATCTTGTCACTCACATCTTGATTCTTTCAAGCATCGATATGAGTCTTTTGGTTACCTCCTCAACGCTCGAGGGGTATGATTGATGTAACAAGTTTATATCCATTAACAAGCATCAGCTTGGGAAATATTGGTGAATTTTCCTTTCCAATTAGATACGACTACTTTGTGGAGTCCTATCAACAAGTGTTACACTTGGGGAAAAGGGGAACGAACTTTACGTTTCAGAGTCATGGATGATATTCGAACTAGGAGACGCGTAAGTGGCCGAGTGGCGCCGGTCCAGCAATAGTCCAACCGTTGGCTGAGGAGTTCCAGAGGG
This sequence comes from Kitagawia praeruptora, assembly GCA_037693485.1. NCBI lineage: Eukaryota > Viridiplantae > Streptophyta > Magnoliopsida > Apiales > Apiaceae > Kitagawia > Kitagawia praeruptora. Next base: position 129,052,459 of record CM075351.1, read on the forward strand.
CGGTAGATAAATAAATCCGTCGGAGCTACCTTCTACATGTAGAGAACGACTGATGAGATGCATGACATACGACTGATCATCGCAAACGTCAGGGCATCTGGCGCGGCAATGCTCCCGTATTAGTTCATCTTCTAAAAGTGAGAAATTTCTGCAACACTGTTGGTGTTGGCAAGGTGAAAAAGTGTTGAAACCGGAATTGCAATATTTTCCTGCAAGTTCCTCTTTTATGATAATTGAGAATATCTTGCTTATCTTTTACATAGCAGATATTTATTCAAAACAAACATATTTTTGAGTTACCTTGTAACTTCATCTCATACCTTATATTGGTACTACATCGTTAATGCATGGCATATGGTTTCAAAAGATATTTTGGACTATTATATATTATCACTGTTCAATTATATTTCTGGTGGGCTATTGCTCACCCTTGCTTTATTTATTTATATCACAACAACAGCTAGATCAGATGGCCGCGCAAGGCGCACACAGCGTAAGCAGGTGTCAACCGTCAGAGGTTTACCGCTAAGGTCTTGGCTACCTTTGTTGAGGATGCAACTACTGGTAGGCTAGTTGTTAGCAATTGAGCCTCAAATGTATTTATATTATGGTATCTATTAATGGATGGCAAAGAGTATGTAATTGTACAATTGTAATTCTTTGGGTTGTAAGAACTCAAACTTGTGATTAATAATATTGTTGGTTACTCTGATTTCATCTCTGGGACTATAACGGGTGTGTTTTATGTTGATGTTTTGGGTCACAAGGTTGTAATTTAAATTATGTTGGTTTTGTGGTTGGATATTGAGACCGTAACGACCAGATCCCTGACCCTGGATCTGGGGGCGTTACAGAAATGGTATCAGAGAGAGCGTTATATATCCCAGAGATGATGCGACGTTAAAACAATAAATTCATTAAGATAATAAGAACTCTTGCCAAGTTCATAGTCGGACTACTTAATGTAGTACTGGCGTATAAAACCCTTATGGGAACTATTAAGTATCATGATAGTGACTTAGCTCGTTCTTATATCGACTAGTAAGGCGATAGACCTTGGGGATTACGAGAAGTGACTCAATAATGCCTGATTATATGCTGACGATCGGATGGTGGATTCGATAGAGTACCCTACTGAGGACCCGGAAGAGGTTCCAGCAAAGGAGGAAAATCCTGAGAAGGATAAGGAGCTTACCCTTAAGGAAATAAGGGCTACAGCTAGAGAGACTGTAAGAATCTAGATATAGTGCTCAGAGAAGTGAGCGTAAAGAACTGATATATTATGAAGAGAATTAAAGAGGCATATTGGATTCATAGCCGGACTACCAAATGAAGTGCCAACAAGTAAGATGGATTTGAGGAATTACTCAAGATCGTATGTAAGGATAGATAAGAATCCTTGGAGACTTTCAGATTAATGAGAAAGGAATTAGAATGATGCATGATTATCAAAGACATTGATATAGGACGGGGAGCAGAGTCCCTAGGAACAGTTAAGACATAGGTGGCAAGTGCCATATCTTCAGATAAATGGATTAGTGTGAATCTTATTAATGATAATTCGCCGTGAGAAGGCAGATTTCCTAGGTTATAATTTATAAAGTCAATTGAGATTGATGAGGTGGTTTATCCAGTGAGATGTCCATTTTATGAATGGATTAGCTAAGAAAGTAAAGATAGTGGAAAGCAATGGCCTGAATGGATAAAGTTACATAAGGAAGTAGTAAGCAAGACAATGATCTCAGAACCTACAAGACTAAAAGACCAGTGAGTCTATGATAAACTAGTAATGAGACTATCGCCAAGAAACCAAGTATAAGTTCAGTTCAATTCAGTGAAATGATGAACCAGAAACATTAGTTGCATGTGATTCAGAAGAATATTAAATTCTTTCTTTTCCTTGAATGGATTATGGTAGTTACCTTAAGTTTATTCTGACACTGAATCATAAATGGATTAGGCAAGGCGAGCAGTGGTCGAGATGTAATTGAGAATGCTTCTAGATGCAACCTGAAAGAACAGGCGTAGGACATGTTCTCGAAATAAGAGTTTTGGCAAAATGAAGTCCAGCAATAGGACACATGATCAATAAGAGTAGTGTTGGTCGGCCCTACCAAGTTAAAGACAGTTTCAAATAGAGATTGGCCAACCACACTGGCAAAGGTGAGAAATTTCATAAGATTCACAAAGTATTACCAGAGAATTGCTCAGGACTTTACAGAAAGTGCAGTCTCGTAAATCGACTTATTGTAAGACTAAAAGTTTGAATGGACAAGATAAACGTGAGAAGATCTTCCTGGAGCTAAAGATGAAGTCGGTGACGACCAGGGTTGGCGTTACCTAATGGAAGAAGGAAACTTTGGGATATATTATGATACAACTCATACATGTATAGGTTCTGTGCTTATGCAGCACGACAACGTAATTTCGAATACATTTAGTGTAATATCTGGGAATTTCGTACTCTATAAATAATATTATTTGGCATTTAAAATATTATTATGTGCCTTAATTGATGAGTCATTACTTGTTTTGTGATTGTGAATATGTGTTATGTGTCTAATTGCTAGACGTGTTGACGTGAAATTTTATTAAAACTCTATATAGCTTTTAAATGTTAAAATATGATTTTTATTTACTTAAACATTTTTATAAAATTCTTGGAGTTATTAAAAATCATGAAATTTCTTGTTTTATTATCTTTATGTATTTAAAGACTTTTTAAAAATAAAAGTTTAATTTATTTTCGCATTTAAATATTTTACAAGGATTTTTCCAATTATTTTCCTTTTTAAAATATTAAAACTTGTAAAATTCAAATCTTTTCATAAAATGATTTTAAAAATGTTTTAAAAATATATTGAGGAAGAGAATTCCATATTTTAATTTTATGTGTCAATAAATTATTTTTGGATCCAAAATATCTTGTAATTAGGATTTAATTGTTAAGTCTTTTATTAATTAAAAGATGTATCATTAAAATACCTTTTAATTGTGTGTAGTGTGTGAGTGCTTGAACAAAACCACCCCACCCCCCTTTCTTTTTCATTTTAACCGAGCCCCCCCCTTGTTCATCTCTCTCAAAATTCTCTCTAAAACTCTCCATCTCCATTGAAGCTCAAGTTCCATTCTCAAGGTAATTCCTCCATTAAAACCCCACACTATTATACATAAAAACACTCCTCTTGTCATCCTCTACAAACCCATGGTTTTAAATTTCAATTTCTTCACTTTTCCAATTTAGGGTTTTTCAAAAATTAAAGAATCAAGGTAAGTTTTGTGGGTATTTTCGTTTGGGTGTTACTCCATGGTAGAGACCCACGAATTTTGGGCTCTCCGGAGAACCCTAACCTTCGGCCATGATCATAGAGAGGGCCAAGGATTACATGCATGTGTTTATTTGATGATTTTATATAATTGCTAAGTGAAATATGGATGCATGTGAGTTTTTACAAGTTATTAAGTTAAGTTTGATGATGGGTTTGAGTTTTTATAAGGTTTCAAGTTGTGGGTATGCTTGTTTTGTTAATTGATGATTGTTAGTAGGTGTAAAATTACAAGGGTTAGTGATTTTGGTGATTTTATGATATGAAGTTTGATGGGTTCAACTTATAATTTGATTTTAGTATGAGATTGTTAATTAGTGTTGATGGGTTAAGTTTATAAATTGATTTTGATTGTAAAATTGATAAGTAACATTGGTGGGTATGTGAGATTATGGTTTTGTGAATTGATATGCATGTAAGTCATTGTGTAAGTATTGTGTGAGGGTTTGTGTGTGATTGTTGGTGAAGAAAGGGAGAGGCCGAGAGAGAGATTGATGGAGGAGGGAGAGAGACCGAGAGGGAGAAAGAGAGAGATAGAGAGGGAGAAGCCGAGAGAGAGGGGAGAGAAAGGGAGAGAGAGGCCGAGAGGCCGAGAGAGAGAGGAGGAGAAGAGAGATTGTGGGAGTTGTGTGAATTATTGTGAGTACTTGCTTGAATTGTTTAAGTGCTAATTGATTTAATTGTTACATGAATTAATTGGTTGCATGATTTAAATTGTTATGTGAATTTGAATATTGGATTGTAAGTAAGTCATCTTAGAGTTAGTAAGTGATTGTGAGTTGTGGTTAGTAGTGGTGGTTTGTTGATGGAGTTGTAGGCATTGGTGGTGTTTGGTAATTGCCTTGTGATTGTTTGAGACCGACTATATTCGGTATGGTTTGACGACTATACAAAGGAGATGCCGCCGAAATTTCTAAAAATATAATAAGCGATTTCCAAAACCCTAAAGGCACATCTCCAATGTTAAGTCGTAGAATCATTATAGTACTATACCATACTACATTGTATGTTAAGTGATTTACATGTTAAGTGACTTACATGACTTATGTGTTTACATGTATATATGTATGTGTATAACATGGTTATATCGATGGGGCGTTAGCATTTTTAGGATTGCTTTGTGATATGTAAACAAAAGAGGGGAAAATAAGATATTGTTTATTATTATTATTATAGGTCCGAGTAGGAGGCCTGGCAAGGAGCCGATTGAGGAGGACGCTATCTAGTTCGATCTCGTGATTTAAGGCAAGTGTACTATCCTACCTTGTTGTTACCATATGATGAATGCCATGAGATATTGAATTGTTAGTTTGTCACAAACTATTTCTTTCCGACCTTATTATTGTCATATACCTTGTGATTGATTTCATACCCCTTGAACTTGACTTGACTTGCTAATCGATAATCATATTTCTTGGAAAACCTTTTCATAACCTTATCGAATTCTTGAATTCTTGAACCAACTACTTAAATATCTTCTTGTACTTGATCTCGTTTCTATCTAAGAACAATTGTTGATTCTTGATTAACCTTTCGTGATTAACTTCTCTTGATTAACCTTTTGTGATTATCTTTTCTTGATTTAACCTTTCTTGATTTAACCAAGTTATACTAAACAGAATCCCAACTTTCAAGAATCCGAAATGATTGATTTCTTCACTTTGCCTTGTCATTTATTCGAAATCTGAAAATCGTTCAATTGAAATCCGAGAATCCTATTCATGCTTATTAGCAACTTGATATGACATTGATATTCTTGTTTCTTTGAGATGAATTGAATTTGACAGACTTTTATTTGACCTTAATGGAATTGGATGGAATGTTACTTTGACCGAGGCGCCGGTCCAAATCATGTTACTATTATAGGCCAATGTGTGCCTGGGATCCCCTTATATTTGATGAACACCGTATTGGATATGCGGGTTCGGAGCTCTGTCGTGGGCTGATCACCCAGCGTTGCTCGTAGCGTCTTATCAGATATTCCAATTCCTTCTCATTTTATTTTGATATTGATTCAGTTGATACAGTTCATTTGCAGATTTTTATATCTTGCTTTACAGTTGAATTATTTTGCTAGTCTTATATTGTTGTTTATGCACTTGCTGAGCAATTGGCTCAATGATATTATTTTCCTTAACCTTTCAGTGAAACTCGAAGATGGTAAGGACTCTTGAGACTGCGCGTAAGAATTGTGGTGGTTCAGGTGTAGCCTATAGGAGGCAGTTCCAGGTAGAAGGGAGTGGCGATCTGATGGATCATGTTTGGCTAGACTTTTGACTTAGTCTATAATCTTTTGAACTTAGAATAATTTGTGGTCTGTAATAAATAAATGGTTTTGAATTGGTAGTTTATATTGTTTCAAACTCTTACCTGTTGGCGATCTAGGCGTGGGATTGGTAATGTCTAAATAATTAATATGCATGCTTTACCATTATCTAGTTAAATTTGATTAAGGGATTTGGGGCCGTCACAGGTTTGGTATCAGAGCCACAGGTTTGAGTCACTGAACAATATAGGTTTAGGTAACAAGATAGATCACATTTTCAATAATCACTTAGGATTAAAATAGAAACTCACTTAGAGTATAAATAGTATGATTTTATAAAAGAATAGGATTAATTGACTCCTATTATCGAGAGTGTTTAAGTAGAATGCTTCTAGGTTATATCTGACGCTTTATATATATATATATATATATATATATATATATATATATATATATGTATATATTATATTATTATTGGCAGCGACAGAGGGCACCAGGACCTTCAGCTCCACCTCCGGCCGAGATAGCAGATACTGTACCTTTGCCCGTTTATCAGGAGTTGCTTAGGGAGTGTGATCATCTTTATGATGAGAACGCTCAGCTTCAGAGGAGAGTTGATGCATTGTATAATGATGATGAGGATGTACCCGAGGATCACGTTCCGACTCTTGCATCCAGGCTTCAGTCACTCACCGAGATGGCTAACGAGAGGCTTCGCGCTATGGTACCTCATCGAGATTGGGAGAGTTATGCGATGGTTCAGATGATGGTGGACGAGATTCAGCGTGTGATCAGCCGATTGCTGGATAACTAGTTTTATGTTATGAGTTTTATGAGATGGCTTATATATAGCCATATGATTATCAGACTTATGTTGTTAGACTTTATCGTATTTTCAGTTTCGGTTTTCGAACTTTATGTTGGTTGGTACTTTGACCTTTGGATTTGGGTTATCGATGGATGTCATCGGTGCCGTATCGTTTATTATTATCGTTTCCTTTTTTTTATCGTATTACTTAGGCGCGTGAGATTGTTTAAATTTTAGGTTGTACCATGTCATATTAGAACTGTTAGACTATATTGTGCCATGTTGCGGTTAGATGTATGCTTGTGGATGAGTAGATGCTTGTTTAATATTCAGAAAGATGCCTCCAAGAAGGAGCAATACTAGAGCTAATCAGAATAGGGATCAAGATGATCAGAATAGAGATGATAATCAAGGCAATATGGATATGGCCCAGCTTTTGGGACTTTTGCAACAGCAGACGGCTACGTTGGCTCAGCAGCAGCAGCTACTTCAGCAACAACATCAACAATTGCAACAGCAACAAGGACAACAACAACCAGCCCAACTAGTGGTAACTTTTAAATCTTTTCAGGCTGTGAAACCCCCAGATTTCCAAGGAACAAAAGATCCAGTTGAAGCCCAGATATGGCTTAAGGAAATGGAGAAGGCCTTTGCATTGGTGAAGGTTAGTGATGAGCAGAAGGTAGAATTTGCTAGTTATTTTCTTAAGGGTGAATCTAATTATTGGTGGGAGTCGGCTAAGGCATTGGAAGTAGTAGAAGTGATTCAGTGGGATAGGTTTAAAAGGATTTTTCTGGAAAAGTATTTTCCTAGGTATATGCAGAATCAGATGGAGTTAAAGTTCTTTAATCTTAAGCAGGAAAATATGAGTGTTGATGAGTATGAGAAGAAGTTTACAGAGTTAGCAAGATTTGTAGGAGATTATGTGGATACGGATGAAAAGAGAGCGAAGAGGTTTCAACAGGGATTGAAGCCATGGTTAAGGAGCAGAGTTGCAGCTTTTGAGATCAACTCTTATGCAGAAGTGGTTCAGAAGGCTATGATAATAGAAGGTGAGAGTGATCAGAATCAGAAGGAAAGGGGCAATTTAAAGAGGAAAGTGGAAGCAATAGAAAAGAATCAGGATCAAGGAAAGTCAGCGAATCAGATGGATAGAAAGCCCGGATTTCAGAACCAGGGAAGAAACTTTAAAAGGAATGTGCCCAGAAACAAGAACTCAGAAACCCTTCCTCAGAACCCCAATCAACCAAGATTTCCCCGACCCTCTATTCCAGAGTGCAAGGCATGTTCTAAGAGGCATACCGGAGCGTGTGTGAAGGCAGATATAGTTTGTTTCAAGTGTAATCAGAAAGGTCATTATGCAAATGAGTGCAGGAATTCGAAATCGAGTGTGACTTGTTACAAGTGTGGGAAGGTAGGACACATGGCTAGGGAGTGCAGATCGCCTGTTCCAAACAACAACTTGATGAGATTGACTACCTCTACCCCAATGAACCAAATGGCAACATCTCAGATTCCAACTCAGATTCTAAATCCACCTGTACTTCAGCAAGTTCCAGCCCTTCAAGCTCCAAGTTATCAAGCTTCAGCCTATCCAATTCATGCCCGGACCTTCAACATGAATATGAACGATGCAGTGAGAAGCTCGGATGTAGTGGCAGGTACGCTTTTCGTAAACGCCATTAGTGCAAAAGTGTTAATTGATTCGGGTGCTATTAGATCATTTGTTGCTAAAGATTTTGTGAATAAGTTGAAGTGTGATACTCGTATGTTAAGAGAATCTTTGAATATTGTGTTAGCTAATCAGGATCAGATACCAGTAGATAGAGTGTGTTCACCTTGTGTAGTAGAGATTTCAGGATATCTTTTTCCCGTCACCTTGATACCTTTTCAACTAGGAGATTTTGACATTATTTTAGGAATTGATTGGCTTGCCGAGTATGATGCGCATATCGATTGTAAGAATAAGAGAGTTACATTGAGATCTCCAGAAGGCGATAGAGTTATCTTTAAGGGGCGTAAGCAGGCTAGTACGTTTCTTACTATGATGCAAACCAAGAGATTGTTAAGGAAAGGATGTGAGGCTTATCTTGCTTATGTGATAGACAAGAGTCGAGAAGGAGTGAAATTAGAGGATATTTCCGTAGTCAATGAGTTTCCCGATGTTTTTCCCGAAGAACTACCCGGGTTACCTCCAGATCATCAGATTGAGTTCGCGATTGACTTAGCACCAGGAACAGAACCTATTTCCAAGGCTCCATATAGAATGGCACCGTCCGAAATGAAGGAACTCGCCAGTCAACTTCAGGATTTATTGAATAAAGGAGTTATAAGACCAAGTGTATCACCCTGGGGAGCGCCAGTACTGTTCGTAAAGAAGAAGGATGGAAGTATGAGACTATGTATCGACTATCGGGAGTTGAATAAGTTGACAATCAAGAATAGATACCCATTACCAAGGATCGATGATTTGTTTGATCAGTTGAAAGGAGCGTCATGTTTTTCGAAGATAGATCTAAGGTCAGGATATCACCAGCTGAAAATCAAACCAGAGGATATACCGAAGACTGCTTTTCGAACAAGGTATGGTCACTATGAATTTTTGGTTATGGCTTTTGGATTGACGAACGCACCAGCAGCATTTATGGATTTGATGAACCGAGTGTTTAAAAAGTATTTGGATAAGTTTGTGATAGTTTTCATCGACGATATTTTGATATACTCTAAATCAGAAATGGATCATGCAGAGCATTTGAGGATAGTATTGGAGATATTGAGAAAGGAGGAGTTGTATGCCAAGTTTTCCAAGTGTGAGTTTTGGTTGAAGGAAGTCCAATTTTTGGGACATATTGTGAGTAAGGAAGGAATTCAAGTTGACCCAGCAAAGATTGAAGCAGTTGTGAATTGGGAAAGACCAAGGACACCAACAGAAGTAAGAAGTTTTATGGGACTAGCAGGATATTATCGCAGATTTGTTAAGGATTTTTCTAAGATTGCTGTACCATTGACCAAGTTGACACGGAAGAATGAAAAGTTTGAATGGACTGATAAGTGTGAAAGGAATTTTCAAGAGCTTAAGCAAAGATTGGTAACTGCTCCAGTGTTAGCATTACCGGATGATAAAGGAGATTTTGTAATCTACAGTGATGCTTCGCATAAAGGTTTAGGATGTGTGTTGATGCAGCATGGAAAAGTGATTGCGTATGCTTCAAGGCAACTGAAACCTCATGAACAGAGATACCCTACCCATGACCTCGAGTTAGCAGCGATTGTGTTTGCATTGAAATTGTGGAGACATTATCTTTATGGTGAGAAGTGTGAGATATTCACGGATCATAAGAGCCTTAAGTATATTTTTACTCAGAAGGAACTCAACATGAGACAAAGAAGATGGTTAGAGCTGATAAAGGATTATGATTGTACCATTAGTTATCACCCGGGGAAGGCGAATGTCGTAGCTGATGCGCTAAGCAGGAAGGAAAGATTGAATACGCTGACAATGACTCAAGAATTGTTTAGAGAATTCGAGAAGTTAGAAATTGAAGTTTGTGCAACAGAGATGCCAGCAGAGCAAGTTTATACCATGACATTTCAACCAGTATTATTGGACAAAATTCGGAAATGCCAAGAAGAAGTGATGAATCAGAGATTGAATGAATTGACCGGAGAAGAAATTTGTACGCAGAAAGATAACCAAGGTATTTTAAGATTTTCCTCAAGGATATGGATTCCTGATGTGAAAGAGTTGAAAGAAGAATTATTGTGTGATGCCCATAGCTCTAAGTTTTCATTACATCCTGGAAGCACGAAAATGTATCAAGATTTGAAGAAGAACTTTTGGTGGCAAGATATGAAAAGAGAAATTGCAGAGTGGGTAAGTCGTTGTTATACATGCCAAAGAGTGAAAGCAGAACATCAAAGACCAAGTGGATTAATTCAACCATTGGAGATACCTGAGTGGAAGTGGGAGCACATTGCAATGGATTTTGTAGTAGGTCTACCAAGATCGAAGGCTAATCATGATGCGATTTGGGTTATAGTTGACCGACTGACGAAATCAGCTCATTTCTTGCCGATTAATGAAAGATTTTCGCTAGACAAGTTGGTGCATTTGTATTTGAAGGAGATTGTGACTCGTCACGGAGTTCCAGTATCTATAGTATCGGACAGAGATCCCCGTTTCAATTCAAGATTTTGGAGACAGTTTCAAGAACATCTCGGAACGCAACTCAGAATGAGTACTGCTTATCATCCTCAGACAGATGGTCAGAGCGAAAGAACGATTCAGACAATTGAAGACATGCTTAGAGTTTGTGCCATAGATTTTAAAGGCAATTGGGACGAGCATCTACCTTTGGTGGAATTTTCTTACAACAACAGCTATCATGCTATTATTGGGATGCCTCCATATGAAGCTCTCTATGGAAGGAAGTGTAGATCTCCTGTGTGTTGGGAAGAAGTTGGTGAGCGAAAGATAGTCGGACCAGAATTGATTCAGCAGACGAAAGAGACAGTGGAAATAATTCAGAAAAGATTGCGAGCTGCTCAAGACAGACAGAGAAAGTATGCGGATCCAGCAAGGAAGAAAGTAGATTTTGAAGTAGGTGATCCAGTGTTGTTAAAAGTTTCGCCATGGAAAGGATTAACCAGATTTGGGAAGAAAGGAAAGTTGAGTCCAAGATTTGTAGGACCTTTTGAGATTCTGCGACGTGTAGGCAAAGTAGCTTATGAATTAGCTTTACCGCCTCAGATGCAGCATATTCATAATGTTTTTCATGTATCGATGCTTAAGAAGTTTCATCCTGACACTAAGTGTGTAATAGAGTATGAGCCAGTAGAAATTCAGCCAGATTTGTATTATGTAGAGCGGCCGATCAGAATAGAAGATCGCCGAGAGAAAGTGCTTAGAAATAAATCAGTTGCGTTAGTTAAAGTTTTGTGGAGGAACCCTAAGGTTGAAGAGTCAACCTGGGAGTTAGAAAGTGATATGTTAGAACAGTACCCTCATTTGTTTACATAGCTGATTCTGGGGACAGAATCCTTTTAAGGGGGGAAGGATGTAATATCTGGGAATTTCGTACTCTATAAATAATATTATTTGGCATTTAAAATATTATTATGTGCCTTAATTGATGAGTCATTACTTGTTTTGTGATTGTGAATATGTGTTATGTGTCTAATTGCTAGACGTGTTGACGTGAAATTTTATTAAAACTCTGTATAGCTTTTAAATGTTAAAATATGATTTTTATTTACTTAAACATTTTTATAAAATTCTTGGAGTTATTAAAAATCATGAAATTTCTTGTTTTATTATCTTTATGTATTTAAAGACTTTTTAAAAATAAAAGTTTAATTTATTTTCGCATTTAAATATTTTACAAGGATTTTTCCAATTATTTTCCTTTTTAAAATATTAAAACTTGTAAAATTCAAATCTTTTCATAAAATGATTTTAAAAATGTTTTAAAAATATATTGAGGAAGAGAATTCCATATTTTAATTTTATGTGTCAATAAATTATTTTTGGATCCAAAATATCTTGTAATTAGGATTTAATTGTTAAGTCTTTTATTAATTAAAAGATGTATCATTAAAATACCTTTTAATTGTGTGTAGTGTGTGAGTGCTTGAACAAAACCACCCCACCCCCCTTTCTTTTTCATTTTAACCGAGCCCCCCCTTGTTCATCTCTCTCAAAATTCTCTCTAAAACTCTCCATCTCCATTGAAGCTCAAGTTCCATTCTCAAGGTAATTCCTCCATTAAAACCCCACACTATTATACATAAAAACACTCCTCTTGTCATCCTCTACAAACCCATGGTTTTAAATTTCAATTTCTTCACTTTTCCAATTTAGGGTTTTTCAAAAATTAAAGAATCAAGGTAAGTTTTGTGGGTATTTTCGTTTGGGTGTTACTCCATGGTAGAGACCCACGAATTTTGGGCTCTCCGGAGAACCCTAACCTTCGGCCATGATCATAGAGAGGGCCAAGGATTACATGCATGTGTTTATTTGATGATTTTATATAATTGCTAAGTGAAATATGGATGCATGTGAGTTTTTACAAGTTATTAAGTTAAGTTTGATGATGGGTTTGAGTTTTTATAAGGTTTCAAGTTGTGGGTATGCTTGTTTTGTTAATTGATGATTGTTAGTAGGTGTAAAATTACAAGGGTTAGTGATTTTGGTGATTTTATGATATGAAGTTTGATGGGTTCAACTTATAATTTGATTTTAGTATGAGATTGTTAATTAGTGTTGATGGGTTAAGTTTATAAATTGATTTTGATTGTAAAATTGATAAGTAACATTGGTGGGTATGTGAGATTATGGTTTTGTGAATTGATATGCATGTAAGTCATTGTGTAAGTATTGTGTGAGGGTTTGTGTGTGATTGTTGGTGAAGAAAGGGAGAGGCCGAGAGAGAGATTGATGGAGGAGGGAGAGAGACCGAGAGGGAGAAAGAGAGAGATAGAGAGGGAGAAGCCGAGAGAGAGGGGAGAGAAAGGGAGAGAGAGGCCGAGAGGCCGAGAGAGAGAGGAGGAGAAGAGAGATTGTGGGAGTTGTGTGAATTATTGTGAGTACTTGCTTGAATTGTTTAAGTGCTAATTGATTTAATTGTTACATGAATTAATTGGTTGCATGATTTAAATTGTTATGTGAATTTGAATATTGGATTGTAAGTAAGTCATCTTAGAGTTAGTAAGTGATTGTGAGTTGTGGTTAGTAGTGGTGGTTTGTTGATGGAGTTGTAGGCATTGGTGGTGTTTGGTAATTGCCTTGTGATTGTTTGAGACCGACTATATTCGGTATGGTTTGACGACTATACAAAGGAGATGCCGCCGAAATTTCTAAAAATATAATAAGCGATTTCCAAAACCCTAAAGGCACATCTCCAATGTTAAGTCGTAGAATCATTATAGTACTATACCATACTACATTGTATGTTAAGTGATTTACATGTTAAGTGACTTACATGACTTATGTGTTTACATGTATATATGTATGTGTATAACATGGTTATATCGATGGGGCGTTAGCATTTTTAGGATTGCTTTGTGATATGTAAACAAAAGAGGGGAAAATAAGATATTGTTTATTATTATTATTATAGGTCCGAGTAGGAGGCCTGGCAAGGAGCCGATTGAGGAGGACGCTATCTAGTTCGATCTCGTGATTTAAGGCAAGTGTACTATCCTACCTTGTTGTTACCATATGATGAATGCCATGAGATATTGAATTGTTAGTTTGTCACAAACTATTTCTTTCCGACCTTATTATTGTCATATACCTTGTGATTGATTTCATACCCCTTGAACTTGACTTGACTTGCTAATCGATAATCATATTTCTTGGAAAACCTTTTCATAACCTTATCGAATTCTTGAATTCTTGAACCAACTACTTAAATATCTTCTTGTACTTGATCTCGTTTCTATCTAAGAACAATTGTTGATTCTTGATTAACCTTTCGTGATTAACTTCTCTTGATTAACCTTTTGTGATTATCTTTTCTTGATTTAACCTTTCTTGATTTAACCAAGTTATACTAAACAGAATCCCAACTTTCAAGAATCCGAAATGATTGATTTCTTCACTTTGCCTTGTCATTTATTCGAAATCTAAAAATCGTTCAATTGAAATCCGAGAATCCTATTCATGCTTATTAGCAACTTGATATGACATTGATATTCTTGTTTCTTTGAGATGAATTGAATTTGACAGACTTTTATTTGACCTTAATGGAATTGGATGGAATGTTACTTTGACCGAGGCGCCGGTCCAAATCATGTTACTATTATAGGCCAATGTGTGCCTGGGATCCCCTTATATTTGATGAACACCGTATTGGATATGCGGGTTCGGAGCTCTGTCGTGGGCTGATCACCCAGCGTTGCTCGTAGCGTCTTATCAGATATTCCAATTCCTTCTCAATTTATTTTGATATTGATTCAGTTGATACAGTTCATTTGCAGATTTTTATATCTTGCTTTACAGTTGAATTATTTTGCCAGTCTTATATTGTTGTTTATGCACTTGCTGAGCAATTGGCTCAATGATATTATTTTCCTTAACCTTTCAGTGAAACTCGAAGATGGTAAGGACTCTTGAGACTGCGCGTAAGAATTGTGGTGGTTCAGGTGTAGCCTATAGGAGGCAGTTCCAGGTAGAAGGGAGTGGCGATCTGATGGATCATGTTTGGCTAGACTTTTGACTTAGTCTATAATCTTTTGAACTTAGAATAATTTGTGGTCTGTAATAAATAAATGGTTTTGAATTGGTAGTTTATATTGTTTCAAACTCTTACCTGTTGGCGATCTAGGCGTGGGATTGGTAATGTCTAAATAATTAATATGCATGCTTTACCATTATCTAGTTAACTTTGATTAAGGGATTTGGGGCCGTCACATTTAGACAGCGCAGTTCATCGGATTCGGATGGCCTTGGTAGTGCCAATGTTGAGGAACGACTAACCACGACGGTAGTGTTCCTTCTGAGACTAGTTGTTAAGAAGACTGGTATTTGGTAGTATCGACTAATAGGACGAATATGTATCGGGAGGAAGTGGCATGTTTTAGTTTGAAACTTTTGAATTTCCTTCTAGGGGAAGTATATATTTGGTTTCTTTCCAATAGTTAAACTCCCAACTTTATGTCAATCATTTCGATATTTAACTGTTTATGGTTCGACCCGCTTGGATGTTCCTAGAAATATTCTTCGGGTATCGAAATGGATCTTCTTAGTGTTACCAGCGGATGGATAGATTGACTGAAATTTCCCTAATCCTGGAAAGGAATTTGACAAAATTTGGCAAACCTTGTCTTTCTGATTATCTGAGCACGTCACCGAAGAGAATGGAAACTGGAGCGAACCCTGTGGATTGGGTAAAGTAGCCGCTATACAGGTGGGTAGACATACCCCGATTATTACAGTTGAATGTAGGGATAAAATTATGAAGTTGAATGTAATTAAGAAACAAGCCGGACTGAGAAATTCTGGGATTGACTTAAATGAAAAGGTTGTTATGCCAGAAGTGTTAAGCTTTTGTGGTACGTGGAATTGATAAGAGTAACTAGAAGAATAAAAGAAAAGGAAAGGTGACCGGAGATGGCACCGAGAAGTCGATTGAGACTTATATGGAGTGAAGTTTTGAAAAGATCAAAAGGTATCAAAGTAGTAGGCACTATGCCAGCAATTGCTAGAAAAGTAATGCTATTAGCCGACCCCTAAACTCACATATTTTAGCATGGCCAGTTGGGGCCAAGTCACTAAAGATTATCGAGTGACTGAACCAGCAAGGTAAGGACAAAGCGGGGTGCTTCTAACCAAGTGCCAACCGCGAGGACTTTTGATATAAAATGAATTGAGATACATGATGATGGATTTTATAAATACCATGGATGTGTTGGGAATGAGGATGGTGACCAGTAAAGGTTATGAGGATTGTCAGAGATGGTGCAGTATGATGCATAAATGTTATCTGAAACTTGGTGTCCTCAAGAGGAGCATTAGGCATTAAGAGATTCACGTTGAACACGACCAATATCTTCCAGAACATCCTTGCTACCATTACCAAGTTCTGTAAGAAAGACAGATAGACATACGTTGTCTTTTGGGAAAGTCATATAGACTGACATTCGTTTGAAAGAAGAGGAAACATTAAGCTACCTATAGATTATCAAGATTGGAATGATTGAAAAGAGACCCTTATTATGGATATATGATTAAAATTGCCAAGTACAGGATGTAAGTATTCTTCGAAAATGGAATTGAGGATAGAATGTCCATAGATTAATACGAACCCTGGGGGATGCACAAAGGATAGCATCACCCCTAACAAAGACATTGTGAATTCAGACGATATAAGTTGAATCGACCAAAGTATCAATAACCTGTAAGGATTTGTGGAAAGGAGTCTCCAAAAGTACATAGACAGAGATGTTATAGAATTGACTAATGATGTTTGATATACCCTGTAACCAGGAGATGCAGGAGGAATGATGAGGATGGCCTAAGAAACCTTATAAGGGAAGTGCTAATATTCTAAACTTCAAACGGGAAGTTTGGTAAGGAATGTATGACATAGTAACAATAAGGCCAGATGAAACATGTGTGGAACCATGTGAAAGTATGGATTGAACCAATAAGGTTGAGATTATCCTAAAAACAAGAAGGGAGTTAAGTAAGGAAGTATCCTAGGTATGATTTGGAGTACCTGTAGTCAAGATCGCACTAGAAAGGTGGAAGCAATGACTTTTGGAAGAGACTGATAGATGCTTTCTCTCATTCAGCAGAATTTAAGGGAGAATGCTTCCACCCTGAGTTGGAATAGATCTAGAAAACATTGACCCCAAGAAATTATTATAATCAGGAAAGGCCAACGAGGTGGCCGACACTTTAAGTATGGGGGAGTAAGTATAAATGCTCAGACCAAAGAAATAGAAGGATAATGTAAGGACCTTGATGGTCATAATGTGGTAGAGAAAGTTACTTTCCGTCTAATGATTTTGCCAGGATCAACTATAAGAATAGTTTAAGTAAAGATTCGATTCCTGATGTTGCCAGTAGCACATTACCGACATTAGGAGGCTCTACGACAGACCAGACCAAATTCCCCAAGAGACTCGCCTTTTCTTTGGAAAGAGAGAGGGGAGGTTAAGTAACAATGAATGGGTAGTAAATGACCAGAAATAGAATGGGTACAAATACTGATAAGCCAAATGGCACGATGATGAATGACAAGCAAGTTTATGTTGGTGTATTTCTGTGCAAACAAGATAGAGAATTATGAGGTTGGCAAGCGATTAAGCAAACCGCTAAGCTTTTAGTCTTCTACCGGAGATATGTGATTAATAATCTCACCAGCCTGTTCCAGCTGAAATGCTGGAAGCTTTCCTACAATTTTATCTGCTCCATGTAATATCTACGTCAAGTTCAGGAAGCATTCCCTATGGATAGGGAATAGTGATTATTTTGTTTTCCTAGAGGATCTTGAATTGACAATTATGATGCTTAGTTGTTAAAGCACTAAGTAAACGATAAACGATGGTGATCCTTCTGAGAAATTAGGTGGCAACGACTGTGGAAATGTCGAATTGAATCTAAGTTAAAGAAATCATCCAGGTTTATTTCGGATGGTGTAATTTCTGCAACGACGGGATATTTGAAATGAAGAATTAGGTTATGATGGTTCATAAGATGATTATAGTAGAAATAAAGACAAGAGAGTCAGATAGGTGGGCTCATGAGAAGCCCCAGTAATGAAGCGAGAAAAGTATGGAATTAGCAGGGCAAGGGTATTGGCTAAAACAGAAAGTTGGGATTAGGAGCATAAATGACATACAAATTGACTCCTTAGTAAGTTTGGAAAATTCGAGAAAATATGAAATAGATTGACTGAGTAATAAAGAGACTCATGAAATGAAAAAATGAAATCTAGATGATTGAACAAAGGAAAATTTGGCCCCAAACGTGTAACACGTATTGAATAAAGGTGACGAGTGCCTCAACTCTGAGATGAAGGTGGAAATAAACAACAAAAGGTAAATAAGAGTTAGATAATACGAAGGATGTGATTGATAAAGAAAAGATTGGGAAATAATGATGGAAGTGAAGCAAGGAATGCTATGAATGGATTGATGAATGGGTTTTCCTAATGAGCTATCGGAATGACAACCTGATGGTGTTAGAATTATGAATATGAAATGGCCAGTGTCGTGGCGTGAAATGCCAGTAATAAAAATGTCAAGCGAGAAATCCATGATTTTAACCTGAGAGGTTGAAGGATTTTCCAAAAGTAAGTAATGCTAATATCAAACAAGAGTATAGGTCCATAGAATGATGGACAGAGAAACAAGGACATGTGATATGTGAGATTACGATAAAGTAGTATTTGATACGAATACGATTACTTTCTTCCCTAATAAACCTCTATAGTTCAGAGGTAAATTTTGAGTATGATATTTTGACAATCATGAAAATCTTCTTATATAATTCTCTGAAATTCTTTCCTTTTAATATCCCTTATTTATTTTCCTCTAAATTGAGAAGAACAACCCTTTAAGGAGGGGAGGTACTACTACGTGACTCTCTGTCTGTGTGATAGGAGTCTAAGTGGAATGCCATTAATTGTTTAATTGCTTGTCAAGTACTAGATATAACGCCCTAGAAATTTCGTAATTATAAAAATTATTATTTAATATTAAATGTGGATTATATGGTGTGAAATTTTTAGGATTAAATATATGCGATCTCATGTTTACATGTTTATATGATGATTTGTATGAGAAATATAAGTCCGTGTATTTTTATTTGTATTTTTAGGAATTAAAATCTATTTAAATCATGCCTTATTGATCTTATATGAATTTTTATAAAATCATCGAAATTATTAAAAATCATGAAATCTCTTGTAATATTATCTTTGTATAATTAATTAGTTTTTAAAATTATAGGGAGAATTATTTTAAGTGTTTTGGTATTTTAAAATGATTTTAAGAGATTTATTGTAATTAAAGGATCAAAGTTTATAAAATTCATATTTAATTCGATTTTGATCCCAAAAATATTTTAAAAATATGGGGATGTTTGTAATTTTATAAACTATATTTTAGAATTTTTCAAATTAATTTTCTATTAATTTCCTGTTTAAATTTGATTTTGAAATGACTAAAAATCATATGTATAGTTGATTTTCAGCTTTGTGTAATTAAAGAACTTCCCCTGTTTTCTTTTAATCAAAATTTCAGTTTCTTTGTTGGCTTATTCAGTACTTTACTCGATTGTCTGTCTCCCTTATCCTCAATCCTCTAGAACACTCTCAAAAACTCTCTCATATCTCTCTCTTCTCTTCAATCTCTCTCACTCAAGTCTCTCTCCCTCACCTCTCTATTCATACCTATATATATATATACGCGTGTGTGGTGTGTATACCGTGATGGGTGAGTGTGTGTGTTTCGCGGCTGGGCAGGGAGAGATAGTGAGGGGATGTTGATGGTGTCAGCAAGAGATGGTGATGGAATGGGTTGATGCTTGTGTACCTACTATGGTAATTAAAATAGCTATGTGAGGTTGGGTAGGGGTGTAGTAGTAGTCGAATTGGCAGGAGTTGAGGGTCTCGGTGTTTTCATCTTCGTAGCCGTGTGATGGTGTTAAGGGCAGGAGAGGGATGGAGAAAAGGGTGTGGTGTGCCTGTGGTTGAATGAGCTTTACAGTACGCTTGGGGGTGTATGAATGCAGTAGGTGTAGTTACAATGTTGAAGCTAAAGACCAAGAGAGAGGCTGGGAAATAAGGATTTTGTGTATCTGTTGAGAGGTGTGAGTGTTGGGGCGTGAATTGAGCTTTGGGGGTATGGAGGCTGGCTTATGTTGATTATGTAAGTTAATCGTGTGGTTTATATCAGTGTTGCTTGGACTTGTTCGATGATGTGTGTCTTGGGTATTGTCGTGTAAGGCCTAGAGGGCTCGGATTGAGTTGGGACGATTGTTTTAAGTTAGTGGAAGCTGGAAATAAGGCTGTGTGTGTGACAGTATGGGCGTGCATAGGAAATGGTTGTGCGCGTTTTTGTGTGTGTTTGCGTGGGTTGCGGAATTGAAGAGTAAAGGGAAGTAGCTGGACGGAGTAGTTGCAGTGGAGTTTGTACAAGTGTGTTGTGGTGTTGGTTCGAATAGAGAAGATGAACAATGGTGGGTAGGGGTATAGAGTGGAGGAAGAGAAGGGGAAAGGAAGTTGAGGGTACAGGGGAGAGTTTAGGTTAGTGTTCGGGTGGTATGTCTGTGCACCGAGAGGCATTTTGTCGAAGAAGTGTTAGGGGGCAGAGGGGAAGTTTGATAAAAAGGAGCTAGGTTGTGTCTGTGTAGGTGATGTATGGTCATCGTTGATGATGGACAATGGGAATGTTAAGGTGGAAGGGAGTAGAACCGAGGAGAAGAAAAGGATAGAAGCAAAGGTTGAGCATAAGGTTATGAGGGTATATCCGGAGAGGTGATCGAGTAGTATAAAATGGTGTGTGTATAGAGGGGATTGAGAGGTCAAGAGAAAAGTAATATAAGAAGGGGTGAAGGAAGGAAGGATTGATGGGTGAGTTTATGTGGTACTGGACTTGTGTGGTTTTATGTGTGTGGTTTAATTTAATTAGAATATTTTTGTCTAATTCCAAAATTTGTGGATTCCTAGTATGTATATTTGATTTCGAAATAGGTACAAGTTAAGGATGTGATGTTGTGTTGAATGACAATTTGTTAGTAATCATTGAGTATTGGGCTATTATTTGATACGTGATTAGAGAGTGTCAATTTGATTTAGTAAGTAGATGGACAATTATATGTTCAAGATTATATGTTGATGTTTCCTGGTAGCCAGTGTTGTGTTTTGAGTTCATCATTGCGCAAGGAATTGTAAATCGTAAGGTATAAGTTGGGATTGGAGTTAGATTTTGGATTTGTGATGATTGCTTAAGTGCTTTTGAGTCGGTTGTTTTCCCAACGGGGTAGTTTATATTATAAAGGAGGTGCTGTCAAATTTTTGTTAAAATTATTTTCTAAATTAGATAATAATTTGATAAGTATTATTTGTGAATCGATGTGCTAATGTGTGCTATGTGTTTACCTGACTTATATGAGTGTGTTATAATATTATGTAAGAATAACCTTATGTGATATATGTGTTATATTATAAAGCGAAATAATACACGATTGGGTAGAATAGAGTTAGACAGTTAAGGTTGTAAGCGTACTGAAGTAGTACTTTACATTTTTATAGGTGTACGGGAGTAGATGGAATCTTAAGGAAGGAGATAATTATCGAAATTGATGAGTGTGTTCGTATAGAAGCTGACAAGTGATAGAGGAAAGATGGAGGTGTGATCGAATAAAGGCCAAGGTATAAAGAAGTGGAGACTGATGTAAAGTGAGAAAAGAATTGAGATAGTGGAAATGGAAATCCTGTGTATTGAGAAATTCCGGAGGAGGAACCAGCCATACTGTCAGGATACAGGAACAGAGGCAAGATCCTTCTATCCCTACTTTAAAAATTATTTATCTTCGGAATAATAATGATATCATGGAATATATTTATGTATATGTGATGCTTTTGTTGCTATATTGCAAGGAATATATTTTCTTGATTGTGGGAAGTTAAAGAGAGATGGATATGTTTTCTGAAAAATGAATATAGAGATGATTACGAATGGAGCGAATATGCTCTAGGGTAAAAGAGATATGAAAGAGAATGGTATCAGTTGTTATCTAGGGTTATATGGTTTATAATGCTATATTATAAACATTCTTTTTAGTGTATGATATATACATATATTTTATAGAAATAATGTGCGAGAATGGAAATGTGAAATGGTGTTGATAAATTGAATAATGACCTTATAAAAAGGGGGATTAGCAATAAATTTGCATAAGAGGCTGTGTCAGGGCTGTGTGCGACATAGTCTAACATTCATGATTCGGCACGAAGATGCCAAGGGAGGATGTTAGCAGGTGGCCTTCCTCCAGGAGGATGTTAGCAGGTGGCCTTCCTCCAGGGATGATGTTAGTAGGTGGCCTTCATTCCTTCTACTAGTAGTAAATAGAGAGCGGATACGGTCAGGCGACTGATCATCGTCTTACGTATCTGGCGCCAGTATATATATCCCCAAAACTTGAAAGAAAGAATTGAAAATGGTTTTCAGATTTTCTATAACTGAAAACAGAAAAGTGATATGAAACGATGAAATTATTGTTATAGATGAAGAGAAACTGATTTTATATTAATTTATAAAATTTCTGTATAGGAAGGAAATGAGAAGATGATAGTGAGAGATTTATTCAAGTATTCATGTTATTTTAAAATATTACACTAAAAGGGTATATTGGTTGTTATATTATTTAAGAAGAGAAACTGATACTGTATTATCTTAGATTTCTTTCTTATAATAGTAAGTGAATGATGTATTATTAAATAAGAGTTTTATTCTTCCTTAAAATTTATAATTTGGTTACTGCTTACATATGTATATACATGTATACTTGGTTACATTTTAAATTCTAGTCTTCAATATTATCTTGCTGAGCTATTATAGCTCACTCTTGCTACTTATCTATATACAGCTAGGTATGCCAATACTACGCAGAACGCCCCGCAAGAGGGTAGGGGGAAGGCGACCTTCTGAGAGCTCGTTAGCATCAATCCCCGAGGTAGACGACCAGCGCAAGGGGTTTAGTGATCTTATGTACATTAAGTGTGTAAGTGTGAAAGGTTGTAATAAATTTGGTTGTTGAAATGCTTCTTGTAGAAGCATCACTCAACAATGTATTTAAGTATGATTCTGGGTTTGTAATAACTTTCTAACTCTAAACTTTTATTATGGTGAATGTTGTTCTCTGAGCATATGACTGGTGTGTGTGTGTATTACTGTGGGGTCAATTGCATAAGTATTAAAAGAAAAAAAAAAAGACCCAAAGGATATTGATATTGAATGGAAATTGGTCCGTGATGGCCCAGATTCATGACCCCGGATTTGGGGCTGTCACAGTTTGGTATCAGAGCTAAGAGTCATAATGCTCAGGAACAAGAGTGATAATAATATTGTATCATTTATAATATAAAATTGTGAACTTCCATCAAGTTCAGGGGTGGTATATCGCAGGTAGTATTTATTTTAAGCATATAATATAATTTTATAGAACGTTACTAATAGAATTTTATGTTTTATTATAGGGAGCGGAGATGGGTGAGCCGGGTCAGGACCCCCAGTGGCTAGGACTACCCGAGCAGGAGATTAGAGACTTGTTGCTGGTAGGTGTAGAGGTTCCAGAGCGACAGGTTATGGTCACTGAAACAAGTTAGGATGATTAGGTATACGTATTTAAGTGGGATGTTAGATATGACGATTTAGGATAAGATTCGCCTTAGGATATTAGGACGACTGTTGCGACGTTATTTAGTATTTCTACATATCGCGCAAGCAGAAATTCGATTCACCCGGAGACTCAATTTAGGACGAGGCAGATAATTTGGAACAATATACGGTAAATCGACGACCGAAGCTATCGGCTTGGAAGATGCTACGTGTTGACCTTCGTGTATTTGTTAGAGTTTCTTTTGCGACTTTAGTTATCCCGTGAACGGTATAGAAAGTGCTAAAGGACGGTAAACAAGATGCGAAATGTGATTTCTGGCATGGGTTGGGGGAATGGCGTGGTTATTCATTACTAGCCGTTGATTTCATTTAATTTATTGATTAAGGAGATTAACCTTTCTTTCTGTTTCTTCTTATCTTGATAATACCCCATCACCTTTGATAATCAACTATATTTCAATTGATTACGAATTTTTCAAATTCATTTAAACACATTTCTATTTTTCAAAGATACCTCTATTTTTCAGGGGATCACTTGATTCAACATGATGCAAATAAATTATTAAGACCCTTGAATTCTTTCTAGTTTCCCCGAATATTTGTTATTCCTTATTCAACATTATATATACAAAAACTTTTGAAACTTTTGAATTCTTTTTATTTCTTCCTGAATACTTAACCTTATTCTAACTGGGATGAACAACCTTATGTATATAGGGGATTCAGGGACATCTAATCTATGTGATAGAAGTCTGGTGGGACGCCACTGATTGTGTTTGTCACGAAAGTACAGAAGGCTGGCCCCCTTCTTGTGCTATGGCGGTTGACCTAAGTGACAAATGCAACCTGAAAATAGTTCAATGGTCATATTGATCTCTCAGTTAAACCCTTTTCCAATCAAAACTCATCTTATATCCATATATGTTGATACCTGTCTATTCTATTGATCCCTTTTGTTATAAAACCTTGTGATTTCTAAAAGCCATCAATGATTGAGAGAAATAAAGATGGAGACGAGGAAATTTTGAGTGGTGTGAGTTACAGTTAGGTCGAATGAAAATTGGATGATCAGGTTCGAGAATTGATGTTAAAGTAGGGATTGAATATCAAGTTAGATTACGCAGTGGATTGACAAAATACGTACAAGATTCAATAATACGGAGAAACTGATTATGCTTAAGGAGTAGATGATAAAGACATTCGCGTACGAGTGATAAGTGCTTGAACTAACGATACTTATAAACCAAAGGTTTAAGATTATCTTGGAATGTGAAGCCTTACAGAATGGGCCTATCGATATATGAGTTGAATTAAAGGAATTCTATAATGAAAGAAATGACTTGGACATTGAAAGAGAAATGTTTGAGAATACCGTCATATGTTCTTGCGATTGATTCTGAGGACAGAATCCTATTAAGGGGGGAAGGATATAACGCCCTAGAAATTTCGTAATTATAAAAATTATTATTTAATATTAAATGTGGATTATATGGTGTGAAATTTTTAGGATTAAATATATGCGATCTCATGTTTACATGTTTATATGATGATTTGTATGAGAAATATAAGTCCGTGTATTTTTATTTGTATTTTTAGGAATTAAAATCTATTTAAATCATGCCTTATTGATCTTATATGAATTTTTATAAAATCATCGAAATTATTAAAAATTATGAAATCTCTTGTAATATTATCTTTGTATAATTAATTAGTTTTTAAAATTATAGGGAGAATTATTTTAAGTGTTTTGGTATTTTAAAATGATTTTAAGAGATTTATTGTAATTAAAGGATCAAAGTTTATAAAATTCATATTTAATTCGATTTTGATCCCAAAAATATTTTAAAAATATGGGGATGTTTGTAATTTTATAAACTATATTTTAGAATTTTTCAAATTAATTTTCTATTAATTTCCTGTTTAAATTTGATTTTGAAATGACTAAAAATCATATGTATAGTTGATTTTCAGCTTTGTGTAATTAAAGAACTTCCCCTGTTTTCTTTTAATCAAAATTTCAGTTTCTTTGTTGGCTTATTCAGTACTTTACTCGATTGTCTGTCTCCCTTATCCTCAATCCTCTAGAACACTCTCAAAAACTCTCTCATATCTCTCTCTTCTCTTCAATCTCTCTCACTCAAGTCTCTCTCCCTCACCTCTCTATTCATACATATATATATATATACGCGTGTGTGGTGTGTATACCGTGATGGGTGAGTGTGTGTGTTTCGCGGCTGGGCAGGGAGAAATAGTGAGGGGATGTTGATGGTGTCAGCAAGAGATGGTGATGGAATGGGTTGATGCTTGTGTACCTACTATGGTAATTAAAATAGCTATGTGAGGTTGGGTAGGGGTGTAGTAGTAGTCGAATTGGCAGGAGTTGAGGGTCTCGGTGTTTTCATCTTCGTAGCCGTGTGATGGTGTTAAGGGCAGGAGAGGGATGGAGAAAAGGGTGTGGTGTGCCTGTGGTTGAATGAGCTTTACAGTACGCTTGGGGGTGTATGAATGCAGTAGGTGTAGTTACAATGTTGAAGCTAAAGACCAAGAGAGAGGCTGGGAAATAAGGATTTTGTGTACCTGTTGAGAGGTGTGAGTGTTGGGGCGTGAATTGAGCTTTGGGGGTATGGAGGCTGGCTTATGTTGATTATGTAAGTTAATCGTGTGGTTTATATCAGTGTTGCTTGGACTTATTCGATGATGTGTGTCTTGGGTATTGTCGTGTAAGGCCTAGAGGGCTCGGATTGAGTTGGGACGATTGTTTTAAGTTAGTGGAAGCTGGAAATAAGGCTGTGTGTGTGACAGTATGGGCGTGCATAGGAAATGGTTGTGCGCGTTTTTGTGTGTGTTTGCGTGGGTTGCGGAATTGAAGAGTAAAGGGAAGTAGCTGGACGGAGTAGTTGCAGTGGAGTTTGTACAAGTGTGTTGTGGTGTTGGTTCGAATAGAGAAGATGAACAATGGTGGGTAGGGGTATAGAGTGGAGGAAGAGAAGGGGAAAGGAAGTTGAGGGTACAGGGGAGAGTTTAGGTTAGTGTTCGGGTGGTATGTCTGTGCACCGAGAGGCATTTTGTCGAAGAAGTGTTAGGGGGCAGAGGGGAAGTTTGATAAAAAGGAGCTAGGTTGTGTCTGTGTAGGTGATGTATGGTCATCGTTGATGATGGACAATGGGAATGTTAAGGTGGAAGGGAGTAGAACCGAGGAGAAGAAAAGGATAGAAGCAAAGGTTGAGCATAAGGTTATGAGGGTATATCCGGAGAGGTGATCGAGTAGTATAAAATGGTGTGTGTATAGAGGGGATTGAGAGGTCAAGAGAAAAGTAATATAAGAAGGGGTGAAGGAAGGAAGGATTGATGGGTGAGTTTATGTGGTACTGGACTTGTGTGGTTTTATGTGTGTGGTTTAATTTAATTAGAATATTTTTGTCTAATTCCAAAATTTGTGGATTCCTAGTATGTATATTTGATTTCGAAATAGGTACAAGTTAAGGATGTGATGTTGTGTTGAATGACAATTTGTTAGTAATCATTGAGTATTGGGCTATTATTTGATACGTGATTAGAGAGTGTCAATTTGATTTAGTAAGTAGATGGACAATTATATGTTCAAGATTATATGTTGATGTTTCCTGGTAGCCAGTGTTGTGTTTTGAGTTCATCATTGCGCAAGGAATTGTAAATCGTAAGGTATAAGTTGGGATTGGAGTTAGATTTTGGATTTGTGATGATTGCTTAAGTGCTTTTGAGTCGGTTGTTTTCCCAACGGGGTAGTTTATATTATAAAGGAGGTGCTGTCAAATTTTTGTTAAAATTATTTTCTAAATTAGATAATAATTTGATAAGTATTATTTGTGAATCGATGTGCTAATGTGTGCTATGTGTTTACCTGACTTATATGAGTGTGTTATAATATTATGTAAGAATAACCTTATGTGATATATGTGTTATATTATAAAGCGAAATAATACACGATTGGGTAGAATAGAGTTAGACAGTTAAGGTTGTAAGCGTACTGAAGTAGTACTTTACATTTTTATAGGTGTACGGGAGTAGATGGAATCTTAAGGAAGGAGATAATTATCGAAATTGATGAGTGTGTTCGTATAGAAGCTGACAAGTGATAGAGGAAAGATGGAGGTGTGATCGAATAAAAGCCAAGGTATAAAGAAGTGGAGACTGATGTAAAGTGAGAAAAGAATTGAGATAGTGGAAATGGAAATCCTGTGTATTGAGAAATTCCGGAGGAGGAACCAGCCATACTGTCAGGATACAGGAACAGAGGCAAGATCCTTCTATCCCTACTTTAAAAATTATTTATCTTCGGAATAATAATGATATCATGGAATATATTTATGTATATGTGATGCTTTTGTTGCTATATTGCAAGGAATATATTTTCTTGATTGTGGGAAGTTAAAGAGAGATGGATATGTTTTCTGAAAAATGAATATAGAGATGATTACGAATGGAGCGAATATGCTCTAGGGTAAAAGAGATATGAAAGAGAATGGTATCAGTTGTTATCTAGGGTTATATGGTTTACAATGCTATATTATAAACATTCTTTTTAGTGTATGATATATACATATATTTTATAGAAATAATGTGCGAGAATGGAAATGTGAAATGGTGTTGATAAATTGAATAATGACCTTATAAAAAGGGGGATTAGCAATAAATTTGCATAAGAGGCTGTGTCAGGGCTGTGTGCGACATAGTCTAACATTCATGATTCGGCACGAAGATGCCAAGGGAGGATGTTAGCAGGTGGCCTTCCTCCAGGAGGATGTTAGCAGGTGGCCTTCCTCCAGGGATGATGTTAGTAGGTGGCCTTCATTCCTTCTACTAGTAGTAAATAGAGAGCGGATACGGTCAGGCGACTGATCATCGTCCTACGTATCTGGCGCCAGTATATATATCCCCAAAACTTGAAAGAAAGAATTGAAAATGGTTTTCAGATTTTCTATAACTGAAAACAGAAAAGTGATATGAAACGATGAAATTATTGTTATAGATGAAGAGAAACTGATTTTATATTAATTTATAAAATTTCTGTATAGGAAGGAAATGAGAAGATGATAGTGAGAGATTTATTCAAGTATTCATGTTATTTTAAAATATTACACTAAAAGGGTATATTGGTTGTTATATTATTTAAGAAGAGAAACTGATACTGTATTATCTTAGATTTCTTTCTTATAATAGTAAGTGAATGATGTATTATTAAATAAGAGTTTTATTCTTCCTTAAAATTTATAATTTGGTTACTGCTTACATATGTATATACATGTATACTTGGTTACATTTTAAATTCTAGTCTTCAATATTATCTTGCTGAGCTATTATAGCTCACTCTTGCTACTTATCTATATACAGCTAGGTATGCCAATACTACGCAGAACGCCCCGCAAGAGGGTAGGGGGAAGGCGACCTTCTGAGAGCTCGTTAGCATCAATCCCCGAGGTAGACGACCAGCGCAAGGGGTTTAGTGATCTTATGTACATTAAGTGTGTAAGTGTGAAAGGTTGTAATAAATTTGGTTGTTGAAATGCTTCTTGTAGAAGCATCACTCAACAATGTATTTAAGTATGATTCTGGGTTTGTAATAACTTTCTAACTCTAAACTTTTATTATGGTGAATGTTGTTCTCTGAGCATATGACTGGTGTGTGTGTGTATTACTGTGGGGTCAATTGCATAAGTATTAAAAGAAAAAAAAAAAAAAGACCCAAAGGATATTGATATTGAATGGAAATTGGTCCGTGATGGCCCAGATTCATGACCCCGGATTTGGGGCTGTCACACTAGAGGCTGGCCCCCTTCTGTACTAGCTATGCAATGTAACAAATGTTCATTGATCACAGTGATCTCTCGATAAATTTTTCCACCTAAATATATATACATCGAGATTGCGAAGATTAAAGCGATCAGGAATTGCAAAATTACGAGTGAGGTTATCTCCGGAATTCGTAGCGCGTTAGTGATACCGAAGTCACTGCACGTACCAATAAGGTTAATAATGTAAGACCGGACAAGAGCGTATACCGGATAATGTGTTATGCGAAAGTATCAAAGAATTGGTAGAACGGATAAAGGGTGTATTGTAACACCAGTACGATGTGCTTTAGAAAGATTGGGATGTGTAAGGATCGACCAGAGAATTGGAAAGCGAAATAACCAACAAGTACCAATTGTCTTCTACCTGATTCCGGGACGGAATCCTTTTAAGGAGGGGAGACTGTAAGAACCCAGATTTTTGGGTAGAATTAAAACTTTTATTATGTATTGATGTAAGAGTGAACAGTGGTTACAACTACAATGTAATACTGGCTTTAAAGAATGAATAATGAAAGGATATATATTCCAAGGTTATATGGCCTGAAGGATGCTATTGGGTGATAACTTAGATTAGAATAATCTATCTCCTAGAAAGTTAAGATAAGATTCCCTAGAGAGAAATAGATACCCTCATGTCATCCAAATCAATATCTATTATAAGCCCAGCGGTTCCGTAAAAAGGTTAAGGAACACTCGAGGGTGAACCAGGTTCATTTTCCTAATTATAGGAATTAAATAAAAATAAGTGATGAATAGTGATTTTGGTGGAATTTGGAATATTATTATAATAATGTTATACCCGGTATTCGGAACGGATTTCTGAGTTCGTATTAGTGATCCAGGAGGAAAATAAGTGTATGTAAAAGCTGTCGGATTCAGAAAAAGAGCACTTTTATTTTCTCCGAGATTTCCCTGGACACTGCAAGACTTAAGGATTTATAAAAGGGAATTAAGGAATTTAAATTCGAGAAGTATTAAGAATGATGAAGAATAGTATTAGAAATATTAAGAAGGTTTTCGGTAAAACCCTAACTAGAAACGAATGAGTTATTCCCTCGAACGATCAACGAATTGAGTAATAACCGGACAAAGAACAAGCAAGAGGATCAAGATACATGCATGTGCAAGTGGATAAGGGCAAGTAACCAAGTAGTTACCAAAGGAACTAGATCAATTAGGATCAAACTAGTACTTAGCATAACTTTCTCATCTTACCACCAAAACATCAACACTTGTCCACTTGATTTCATCATCCATGACATACTACCTTTATTAAAGTAGCTTTATGGACTAGATATTATCCTTACATATCAATAATACATATTAGATTAGATGAGAGCAAGAGACAAGCCAAGCAAACTACATTCTCTCCATTTTTTTCAAAACTGCTCAACAAGAACAGCCATGAGAGAAAAATTCATATCTCCATTTTCATCCATGATAAAATCACCAAATTTGAACCACAACCTCTCCACTCCATGGGCAATATTCGCTCCAAATTTCATAGCAATCAAAGTAGTATAGCCTAGGCAAATCATCTCCCCAAGTTGAAGAAGCAAACTATCCAGATTGTTGGCAGTTTCTGTGATGATTTTCAAACGGCCATATCTCCTTCATTACTCAATGGAATTTGGTGTTCTTTAGCTTTTTGGAAAGCTGGTTGGATGCTCTACAACTCTCCTTTAGAAGCCTTGTCCAGAAAACCTTGGTAAGGCCCTCGTTTTTCATGATCTTTCAACTGCGTTATAGCAGATCCGAAAATCACTAACTATGTTCTTGATGATTCTTGCTAGTTTAAGGTTGTAATGAGTTCTAAGGACTAGATCAAGGCTTAGAAAGGGCTTTAACACTCTCCAAGGAAGGTATAAACCTCATGAACCCTAGATCTTACTTTGAGATTTTGCATGCTCTTGATGGATTTAGTATAAGATGTGTTAATAGCATGATTATAAGCATGATTATGTAATGATTGTTTGATTTAAGAGATGTGATGATCATGTTGGTAAAGTAGATGAGTTTGGACTGTTGGAGATATGTAATATGTTTACAAGTTGTTTGGATGCCCGGTGTGGCTTTGTGGAATCGTTATGATTTTAGAACGTTCGATTTATAGCCGTCGTAATGCCGAATTTTCGTTAACCTTAAGAAATCATATTTGACAGTAGCCATAACTCACTGACTAGCTTCGTATTCTGCCATGACAAGGTATATTATGTTATAATCTTCGTTTTGATATAAAGATCGCATGAAACGGACTTACGGTTTAGGAGTTATGATTAAATTCGTAAAAGTGGTTCGGAACCGTAATCGAAAGTTCGTAATTGAAATTGATTCCCTTAAATGTCTTTTAATAAGTGGCGAATCTTATTAATTAAATATTAGAGATAAAAAGGAAGGCGTGGGAGAAAACCACATGTCGAATGGATCGTTTTCCGATTTTATAAAAATGTTTGAATCGAGGTTAAACGCGAACGAACCCCTTAAAGGTATGACTTTGGTTATAACTTAGAAAACGGGCGATAACACTCGAGGTATAATCTTGATTCGTAAACGACCAACCTTAGAACTTATACGACGTAAGTATATACCAAGTATAAGCATGATGACATGTCTTGATAACGAACGAATGTCAGATCGTATCGGTGATAAAAAGAGTTACACTAAAAGAGACGTAACGAGATAACTCGAAAACATGTTTCGATTTAAGTGGAGTTTATACTTAGCCTTTTAATAAGCGTTAAGTGGTTAATCTTAAATATTCTGATTGTTTATAGATCGTCGAGCTGACCCGGGACACATTACCCCTACCCGCACTCGATTCTCAGGCAAGTTTCCAAAACTTGGAACTGTTGTTGTGATAATATATATGATGATTGTTTTATACATATGCCATAGAATGCATGCCTACTTTCAAGTTAATATTGAATTAGTTGTTCCCTGAATTGTTATCGGCTTATAGACTATATATGAAATATCAGTTATAAGCCGGATTGTTTGGTTAAGACCCTTAGCGAAGGGCGTATGATATTCATACTTCAAATATAGACCGGGAGTCGATATTTTGTAATATATAAATAGTCGTGGAAACCCGGAGGGATTCCAGCGACAAATTTATTACTTCGAGGATTTTTATTCGATTACGAATCTTTCGAGGAACGTTCTTCGAGTATTACCTCAGTGAAGGAATATTTAATGAATATTATTTTAATATTCATTTAGAATGTCATTTATTTAATTAATATTATTTTGATAATTCATTGGAGTTATTTAGTTAATGAATATTATTTTGAATATTCATTAGAGTTATTTGGTTGACGAATATCATTCCCAAATATTCATTTGGCTTACTTATTATTATTTGGAATATTCATTTGATCTTGATTTATTTAATGAATATTACTTTCGAATATTCATTTAAGGTTTGATTTACTTAATGAACGTTATTTTAAAATATTCATTGGAAGTTCTATTTACTCAAGGAATATTACTTCGAATATTCCTTTAAAGTTTTGATTACTAAATGAACATTATTCGGATATTCATTTAGAATATTATTTGTTAAATGAATATTATTTTGGATATTCATTTAGAATATTATTGGTTAAATGAATATTACTTTGGATATTCATTTAGAATATTATTTGTTTAATGAATATTATTTGGATATTCATTTGGAATGTTATTTATTAA
Organism: Kitagawia praeruptora; assembly: GCA_037693485.1. NCBI lineage: Eukaryota > Viridiplantae > Streptophyta > Magnoliopsida > Apiales > Apiaceae > Kitagawia > Kitagawia praeruptora. The sequence goes on from CM075351.1 coordinate 129,085,234, forward strand.
ATGAATATTATTTTCAAACATTCATTTAAGGTTTGATTTATTCAGTAAATATTATATTAAATATTTATTTAAGTTTATTTATTCAATGAGTATTATTTTAAATATTCATTTAAGAAGAGATTTATTTAATAAATAATTCTATATATTCATTCGAGGATTACTTACGAGCAATATTAGGATTTAATAGTATTCCGTAATTATTATTGAATTAATAAATATTCTTGGAATGTTTAATAAAATTCTTTTGAATTCTTTTTATAATGATTTATATTATTCAAAAGTTATCCTTCACCTTCAGATATTATGTAAAATATTTCGGAGTCTTTTATGACTATTTTATCAAGGGGAGGTTCCCAAAACTTTAATTTCATTTAAATCTATCTTAAAGAAGATTTAAATACTCGCTCAACTTCCAAACGTATATAAGGGGACCTCACTTGAGCGATGTTATTTATTGGACTGCCCGGTCCTATACTTGCTAAAACTATCTTGTCACTCACATCTTGATTCTTTCAAGCATCGATATGAGTATTTTGGTTACCTCCTCAACGCTCGAGGGGTATGATTGATGTAACAAGTTTATATCCATTAACAAGCATCAGCTTGGGAAATATTGGTGAATTTTCCTTTCCAATTAGATACGACTACTTTGTGGAGTCCTATCAACAAGTGTTACACTTGGGGAAAAGGGGAACGAACTTTACGTTTCAGAGTCATGGATGATATTCGAACTAGGAGACGCGTAAGTGGCCGAGTGGCGCCGGTCCAGCAATAGTCCAACCGTTGGCTGAGGAGTTCTAGAGGGCGGTAGATAAATAAATCCGTCGGAGCTACCTTCTACATGTAGAGAACGACTGATGAGATGCATGACATACGACTGATCATCGTAAACGTCAGGGCATCTGGCGCGGCAATGCTCCCGTATTAGTTCATCTTCTAAAAGTGAGAAATTTCTGCAACACTGTTGGTGTTGGCAAGGTGAAAAAGTGTTGAAACCGGAATTGCAATATTTTCCTGCAAGTTCCTCTTTTATGATAATTGAGAATATCTTGCTTATCTTTTACATAGCAGATATTTATTCAAAACAAACATATTTTTGAGTTACCTTGTAACTTCATCTCATACCTTATATTGGTACTACATCGTTAATGCATGGCATATGGTTTCAAAAGATATTTTGGACTGTTATATATTATCACTGTTCAATTATATTTCTGGTGGGCTATTGCTCACCCTTGCTTTATTTATTTATATCACAACAACAGCTAGATCAGATGGCCGCGCAAGGCGCACACAGCGTAAGCAGGTGTCAACCGTCAGAGGTTTACCGCTAAGGTCTTGGCTACCTTTGTTGAGGATGCAACTACTGGTAGGCTAGTTGTTAGCAATTGAGCCTCAAATGTATTTATATTATGGTATCTATTAATGGATGGCAAAGAGTATGTAATTGTACAATTGTAATTCTTTGGGTTGTAAGAACTCAAACTTGTGATTAATAATATTGTTGGTTACTCTGATTTCATCTCTGGGACTATAACGGGTGTGTTTTATGTTGATGTTTTGGGTCACAAGGTTGTAATTTAAATTATGTTGGTTTTGTGGTTGGATATTGAGACCGTAACGACCAGATCCCTGACCCTGGATCTGGGGGCGTTACAGTAGTCAACCTATTCAAGGGCCAGTTGTGCAAAGGTTCACAAATAAGAGAGTTATGCATTGTAGTTTATGCAGAGAGAGTGGCCACAACAAGACAAAGTGCCAAAAAAACCACAGCAAGATGAAAAATCTGAAATGAGAAGGGTTGAAGAGGGTGCACCACCAATGAAGCATGCAACAACACATGAAAACAAAGAGGTCAGACCTGAAGCAACTTCAAAGCCAAAGACTACAAAAGAGTTAAGGAGGCAGAAAAGGCAAGGAGATTGACAACGGTGCTGATGCTGAAAAAGTTCAAGATGAAGAAGCAGAGAAGGAAAAGTCTGCAACAAATGAAACTGAAAAAGAACAATCTTAAGAAAATGATGCAGATGTAGATGCTGAAAAAGAAGCTGATCAAGAAGCACCACATGAACCAATACTATCAAATGAGAGAGGTATGTATGTTGATGAGTTGGCATTTTTTAAAAATGTTCCAAGAAAAAAACTTCCTCTAGTTCCAGGTGAAACTGAGAATTGGAGTGAAAGTGGTAAGAATTATGCCAAGTTCCAATAACAATTTAGGGGAAAGATAGGTCATCAAGTTATTTTCATGCCTACTCCTGGACTGGTTCCTTACAGTGGTATTGGAGGCACCCACCACCTTCAACTCCACCATTCCGACATAGGAGTCCTCCAAATTTATCTACCCAACATAGCAGTTCAAGTGGTGTGCCAAAAAGGAGGGCAACAAGGCTCAGCACTCAAAGTTCATCCTTCAAGTTCAGCAACACTGAAGATGACCCAGTAAGCCTAGGGGATTCAACTAGTTAGCCAGATATTAGTTAACAAGTTCTCATATCATTACTATCTTTTGTTAGTGACTTTTGTTAGTAATTTAGCTGGTATGTACTTGGTACTTTAATGGCCTTATGTTGGTCTTTTGTTGACCTTATGTTGGTCTTTCGATGACCTTTTGCTGGTCTTTTTGTGGTCATTCTGAACAATGTATTATCAGCTACTTGTTTATTATGTTTGGTAATGATATGGTAATTATATGTCTTGTTTAAGCTTGCATATAAACATTGCATATAGTAGAAAAATTAACAAAAACAGTGAAATATTTATTACACCATCAACAGAATACAAAATACAACCACCATATTCACTACATAACCACCTAATTTATTATCAAAGCTACTTCCTGCAACTAGAGTAAATACTTCCTCTCACTGAAGTGTTCAATTTTTCAGTTAAACAAGACCACAAATATTGTAATTACTATCATTACAATACAATTTTTTACAAACTTTTTTTGTTCCCTCTCTCTTTTGCTCTTTTTCTTCATCACTTTCTTAGCCAATTTCTCCTCAGCCAGCTTCAATTTCTCTTCAATTATCTTTAGTTTCTCCTTTACAATCTTCAATCTCTCCTCTACTATGATTTTCATTTGGTTCAATTCATAAATTACTTCTTTTCCACGACCAGTCAACCCATCAGCCATCCATAGAAAAAGATTACATCCACCTTCATCCTGCAAACAAAAATTCATGGGTAATTCTTGAAAAATCCATAGAAAATCAGTTTCTCTCAAACAAAAATCCATATGATTACGACAAATGACAATTATTCTCTAAATTACCTTTGATTTAACACAAGTCTGAAATCTCCTTCCAGGATTCTTGGCTGTCCAAGCGGTACAATTTTGAACTCTATTATTACAATCACAAACCCTGTCATCAAATTGACTAAAGGACGAATCTTTAGACGTTGAAGACATATGGCTTTTGTAAAACACACTTCTACGAGTAATTCTTCTCTTTCAATTGAGAAATTATGTAGAGATGAGAGAGATGTGTTTAATTTATGTTTACAACCCTAATATACATACACACACACACACACACACACACACACACACACACACACATTTTAAGGCTGATGTGGACGAGTACAGTGGAGCAACCTAGCCACGTATTGGGCAACCGTTAGTCCATGTTAAAGTCAATACAATTTCCGTCAGGTCAACATTTACGAACTAACGGCGTGCCATTATTCTTTACTAGAGTGGTGCATTTGAGCTCACCAAAACTTCAGTGAAGTTTCTGATACATGGCCTTGGCTTTAGTGGCTTCAGTCATGCAAAAATCACAAAAATAATTCTAAAATTCTTTTTAATTATTCTAGTGACATTCCCAAAATTTCAAGTCAAAATAACATGTGGAGTTAATTTATTCAAAAATATTTCGATAAAAAGTCCTTACACGACTAAATAAATACATTAGTCGTTTATCGTAACTTGTCGATATTTTGGCCAAAGTTTTGACTTGAAAACTATTCAAAATAATATTCCTCAAATAATAATGACTATGAAGTCCTCGAAATATTTATTTTGTATATTTTTAGAATTTTATCCATTTAAGTAAAACTAAAAGGGGTTCCGGGATAAAAATCTATTTTTATGCTATCAGCAAGTCTTTTAAAATGGCAATTTGAAAATATATCTTTGAAAAACATATAGAATATATTTGAGGATAAAACATTTTGAAAAGAACACTATTTTGAATAAAATACTCATTTTTGGTTCGGAAAATAGTGTTCGAAAAATCTCGATATTCGTGTCGTTTTTTACTTTGCCTTTTAATGTATCATAAACAATCTAGACTAGGATATATCATTGAGTAGATATACCTTATCCAAATTGATGATTGGTACGAGAAAACATTTTGTCAGTTTGACTCGTCATTTGCTAATGTCACAGCGAATAAACCCCAAGGGAGGAATTACTATGTTGTCTAGTAACTTCCTAAATCTAATTTAATTTTCTGTTGCGTAGTTGACAAATAGCCAAAACCTAAAAGAAAAAGACTGACTCACAATCTCCCAAAAGACTGCCTCGCATATAAATATACATGGCATACACAATCAAATCTAACACTTATAAACTTGATTTTCAACCTAGAAACATGAGCTTGATTATCTTTGTTTGCAAATAGGTTACTTCCATCTATTGTTGTGTTTTCTAAGTCAAAATTTAAAGACTGCATGCATGATTTAGTAGCAATTACACTTTGAATATTATAGGTTACTTCCATCGACTGCTGTGTTTTCCAAGTTAAAATTTAAAGACCGCTTTGCAGTAGCAACCACACTTTGAATATTATAGATTACTTCTACTATTGTGTTTTTCAAGTCAAAATTTAAAGGCTGCTTACTAATAATAGTAACAACGTGATGAAGACAAACCAACATTCCAGCAGTGACAAAGTAGTTGATAAGTGATAAATAGAAATTATTAGATAATGTTTATCTCTTGTAACTTCATAACAATGGGATAACAATGTATAGGTGTAGTTATCAATACCATGTATATATACCTGACTCATGTAAATTGATTAGGGCTGAGCAAAATCGATCCGAAACCGAAAAACCGAACTGAAATATGTTATTTCGGTTCGGTTCCAAATTTTTTGACATTTCGGTCATTTCAGTTTTTCGGTCCGGACCGGAATATATTTTGGTTCGGTTCGGTTTTTTCCGAGATATTTTGGTTCTGGACCGAATAAACCGAATTATACAAAACTTATATTTACATTATATATATATATATAATATATATTATAATCAATATATATATATAAAGGAGGGTACACGGGAGTTTATGTGGCGCTCTAAGATCGTCTCAATCTATTTTTCTAGAATTTTTGAATTTTAAACATTAATAAATATAAAATATCATTTAACATATTAGAAGTAGAATATGTGTTCGAATTTATAGAGAAGAAGAGTTCGAATTTATAGGTAAGACATATGATTAGAAGTTCTATTAGAAGTAGAATAAGTTTTTATAAGGCATATGCATAAAAGTTCTGTTGGAAGTAGAATTAGAGTTCGAATTTATAGAGAATAATAGTTCGAATTTATAGAAAAAACATATAAATAAAAGTTCTATTAGAAGTAGAATAGGTGTTTGAATATATAGAGCAGACATATAATTAAATATTTTATAAAAAGTACGATCTTCTTAAATTATATGATTAAAAGTTCTATTTGAAGTAGAATTAGTATTTATAAGGCATATGATTAAAAGTTCCATTGGAAGTAGAATAGGAGTTCAATTTTTATAGAAATAAACATATAAAAAACGTTGTATTAGAAGTAAAATAGGTGTTTGAATATATAGAGCAGACATATAATTAAATATTTTATAGAAAGTATGATCTTCTTAAATTATAATTTTTTATATTACTCCCTCCGTCCTACCCAATTATTAACACTTTTTTTTGTCATTTTCTGGCACACATTTTAAGGTAAATTTTAAGGACAGTTCATAACTTATTTTTAAAATTTTCTTTTTTGTATAAAAATAGGATTGTTCTACTTTTATAAAAAAAAGAGAAAATTTCAAAAATAAATTATGAAATTTTCCTTAAAATCCACCTTAAAATGCGTGTCAAGCACCCTATTTTGAAATGTTAACAAACCGACAGGAAATATATTCATAAATCCGAATACTATTGCCATAAAAAAAGTCATCGTATTTAAAAAGAAAAAAATTGATGTGTTAACATAATAAAAGAACATTCTCATGCTGGAATCCTAAATAAATACAGAAGTATCTTTAATATAAAGAGAAAATAAAATTTGTTTTCATTTTCTAAAACTCCATAAATTTTAGAAAGTCTAGAGAAAGTATAAATTGGATTCACTCTATTTTTTAGGTTTTGATTTTAAGGGAAAATTTTTTTGTGTAAGATAAGTATCATCAATAATATGTAATGAAGTTGGAATTTCGATCTCAAACGAGAGCGGATCGAAACGTTTTTAACGGGAAGACGGCTCACTATAAAATATTGTATTAGCTATTAAAATATCATATTGATGTTATAAATTTCATTTTATTTTTAGGATTTGACTTTTATGGATAAACATTGTCATACAAGTGATATATGTAAAAGTTAGGTTTTTGTCTTAACGAGAAAGCGGACCAATAGTAATAACCGTGTTTAATGAGAAAACGGTTCATTAGAGAAAACCGTATAAAAGATTTTTGAATATATTAGGAATACATAAAATAAAATGTTTTATTGTAAGTAGAATACGAGGACGGTGGAGACATTTTATACAATTTTTTTTTAAACTATGTATCTTTTCTTCCTAGAAACCTTTATTTTAACTTTTTTTATAGAAGTTAATTATACTTGCATTAGAAAAATATATCCATAAATTTAATATTATTCCCGTCACGAAAAGTCTTCGTATTTTTTTTGATATGTTAACATAATAGAAAGACATTCTCATGCGAAAGTTGTAAATAAATACATGAATATTTATTATATACAGAAAATATAAAATGTTTTCATCTTTTAAAACTCTAAAATATTAGAAAATTGAAAGAATATAAAAATTGGAATTTACTCTCTTTATATAATGAAGTTAGAATTTCGGTTCCAAATAAGAGCGGCTCAAAATGTATTTAACGGGAAGACGGCTCTCTAGAAAAGATTGTATTAGCTATTAGAATTTGATACTGATGTCATAATTTTATTTTTATTTTTACGGTTCGATTTTATGGATAAAAATTATTATATAAGTCTTTATAATATATGTTAAAGTTGGGATTTCGGTTTTAACGAAAGAGCGGCTCAATCGAAAGAATTGTGTTTAACAAGAAATCGATTCATTAGAGAAGATTATTTAATTATTAAAATTTAATGTTAGTATTATAATATAACGTAAATATATTGAATTTTTTTAAAAAATATTGTAACGCCGCCGCGAAGCGCGGCTTTATCGACTAGTTGGTATCTAATACATACAGTAGAACCTCGATAAATGAATACCTTTGGGACCAAAAAAAATATTCATTTGGCGAGATTATTTATTTATCGATTAATGAATATAATATTTATTTATCGATAAATGAATAATAATTCATTTAGATGATATTTTTAAACTTTTTCACCATTGTAAAATTCGATGAGAAGAAGTTGATGTTCGTGAAGTAGAAGATGGTCAGCTAGAGCAAGATCCAAGATTTAACTAAACTCCTTTCAAAATTGAGCTATAGAAATGTGATGGATTGTAACATCCCGACCTTTTTCGGAATATTAAAATAAACACTTAAATATAACAATCCAATTTTTAAATCAAAAATCTGAAAATCCTTCGAATCAAAACATCGAAAATCAACCCAAAGTCTAAAGTACTAAAAATGGAGATGCAGCTCCCACATTTTCTTCAATAATAATATGCGAAACAAATAAAATCCAAGTAGCATCCTTATCCTTTCGAAAGCCAAAACCTGAAATATTACACAATAATGAGCTACGAAGCCCAGCAAGTAACTATCGTCTAATGACTCACAATAATATTTTCGAAATCAATATTCAGAATTTAAATCGATAGAGTTTCAACAATGCACTTAATTTTTTAATCCCACAGTTCTATATACGGTCACATTATGCCAGTGACACGGCTTCTATAATTCGATGGGGGCTAGTTTACGTCCCTCGTTAAGTCAAACTCAACAAGGTATCTATGTGTTCCGGAACGTGCGTAAACTAGTTCTATATGTCACACTATTCAGTGACCGGATTCTATGAGTCGATACGCAAATAAAAGTGGGAAATTCTAAAAGTCTTTTCTATTTTCGATATCACAATTTCGATAATCAAGGTAAAATAAATATTTCAAATTCAATAAATAAACAATATAATTCAATGAATAACGAAAAGTCACTTACCTCAATATCGATCCCGCTCCTGAAAAACAAAATGCGACCACGTCTGTAATATTAATATACATCTTGCTTAGTAATTGAACCAAAAGCAACTTAATAATGCATGTATATACGACCATTATATCTTAGTAAATAACTAATTAAACTTACAATAATAAAATAATGGTTTTCCAACACCAATATTTTATACAACAAAAGATTCTGTACCATCGCAACTTTAGAAATTTAAAGACAACCGAGAATGACTTATAACAAAATATTGCAATAATAATAATAATAATAATAATAATAATAATAATAATAATAATAATAATAATAATAATAATAATAAAAATAAAGCATTACCAATAATTGTTAACAAATTGCTATATTAATAAACGTTAACTTACAAAATAATCAAGTATCTTCGATCCAAAGAAAAAGTTTAAAATCATGCACTAAAAATATTTATCCGAATATAATGCAGGTTAATGTTTTCAAACCCCTTAATCACCATGAACATAATTAAATGACACTCAAGGTATATGCATGCATGTCCAACCATCCAAAGTAAGCTAATCTTCCATTTTCATTTAAATAAACACTATACCATTATGAATAAAAAAATATAAGTAGATACCAAATAATCCAATTTAACAAAGAATTCTTACGTACTAATATCCATATCCAATGCGAAAATCTCATTATGTCAAGAGTTGTAATGACCAAAATAAATAATATTACTAATATAATACTTAACACATAATTAATCTTAAAAGAAGGTAGCATATTATGAAACTAATATCATGTAATCAAATTTAACACTAAAGGTCTATAAGTAATCTAAGAAAATTAATATATCTATTTTTAATTAAAAGGAATCAACTTGTCAGTGGTAGCATTTTACAGAATTCGCAAAACCAATCATATACTCATACATAGGATGGATGCGTCTATGAGCATGCTAAAAATCAACTATACTAACAAGTAATACATATTATCAATTTTATAAGAACAAGAGTTATTACCGATCGATACAAAATGGTGATTGCCTAGCTAGCTACTTCGCTCGGAACTTTCCTCCCAACTCCCAAGTCCTTCTTTCTCTTTCACCGACTCTATTTTCTCCTTATCAGATTGTATTCTATTTGTTTTTCTTTTGTGATATATAAAGGCTCTAGCTACTTAACTCATCACATATAGAAACGTCTTTGTACTTAATCATATCACAATCAATATTCATAATAATTAGTAAATGCCATTTACCACAATTAACTCATTTCCGTTTTCTAGCAAGAGTTTCAAATATTAAAAGAAAAAAAATGTCCAACTATTATTGGGTCGACACAAATAAGATAGATTATTTATAATAAATATTATTCTTAATGAAGATCAATAAAATAAATAAATAATTTTTTCTAAAAAAACGGGGTCTTTACATGGATGTTGAACATCTTCTGAACTATCCTGCAAAGGATAATGCGATTATGGAATCTCCTGAAGAGGATAATGCGGTTATGGAATCTCCTACGAACGAAGAAATTAATCATTGAAGCTGTACTAAATGATGAGGCAAATAATCCCGAAGCCGATGATAGTATCATTATACCACAAGTGTCCACAAGAGAAGCTTTTTAAGCTATTGTCACTACACAAAATTACATGCTCCAACATGATCAAAATATTCCAGAAGTGGTGCATGCTTTACACAAAATCAAGGATCAGATGCATTTTGAGGGAGGAAAGAAACAATCAACTTTGGAGGCATTTTTCGAAAAAATATGACTTATTAATGTGTTTGAAAATTAGTCATAGGATGAAATGTATTCATGATATATTATATAAATAAAAATATATTAATTGAAATATAGTGATTATTCATTTATATTTACATAGGGCATATAAAAACTTCATTTGTATTTATTCGTTAATGCATTAAGCGAGGTTATTCGTTAAGCCCATTGTACCAAGTTGGGACCGAAGAAATTTATTCATTAGACGAGGTTATTCATTTATTGAACATTCATTTATCGAGGTTCTACTGTAGTATTAATAATCTAAATATCTAATAGACTAACACCCAGTTGCTTCTGTCTGTTACGCTTTATGCGCCCACCCCACCTCTGAGTCCTGACCTAAATTGAAAAAACCCACCCCAACGGCCGACACTGTCATACCAGACTTGCTACCACATCACTGCACCTTGGTTTTTACATTTTCCAAATCTTAGTTTGATGTTTCATGTTGTGATTTATTTTTATGAGATTGTTTGCAAATTGCAATTACTAATGAATTTAGATTTATTAATGAATTTAGATTACTTTTTTTACTTCTATGCTACCATATTTCATAAATTATAATGCAGGATTTTTAAAAATTTCGGTTCTATTGGATCGGACCGAACCGACCGAAATATTTCGGTTCGATTCTTGTTCGGTTTAAAATGTAATTTGGGTTCGGTTCGGTTCCAAAAAAATATAGCTATTCGGTTTTCGATTATTTCGGTCCGGTTCTGGACCGAACCGTCCGAATGCACAGCCATAAAATTGATTGTATCATCAAAATCATTTCAGAACAACTTCATAGAGAAATTATATCTCTTATTCTTATGGTATCAGAGCTCCATACGGTTTAAACACCATTATCAATTTTTCTTCTTAACTTTCAACTCCCTAATAATCTCCATACGGTTTAAACACCATTATCAATTTTTCTTCTTAACTTTGAACTCCGTAATAATCTAAACTTTCAATTTCAATCAGAAAATGTCTACTGTCACTCAAAATCTTGACACCAATCTTGTTCCAGTTACCTCTCACCTGGTCCAGTTTAATCCAACCTCACAACTCCCTCTAAAACTCTCAGGCAGTCATAGTTTTGCAACATGGAAAGCCCAAATCGAAATGCTTCTCCATGGACATGACTTGTATGGCTTTCTTGATGGTAGAAACCCTGCACCTCCTGCCACTATTTTAGAAAACGATAAATAAATACCAAACCCAGCTTTCAAACTATGGTTCCGCTAGAACAAGCTGATCCAAAATGCATTGCTAGCTTCTGTTGATTCCATTCTTGCTTCGACCGTTGCCACTGTTGCCTCTACAAAAAGTGCCTACGAATCACTTCATACTGCTTTTGTCAATAAATCACAGACACAGATTTTTAGTCTGTGTGATCAGCTGGCTCGTGTCACCAAAGACAATCGCTCAGTTGCTGAATATCTTCGCAATATTCGTTCTCTAGCAGATGAACTTGCTACTGCAGGCTCTCCTGTAACCAACGCTGAGCTTGTTGTTAAAATACTTAGTGGACTCGAGAAGGAGTTTTATACTATTGCTGGTGCCATCAGGGCACGTGAGTCTCCAATTTCATATGAAGAACTATATGAAAAGCTACTAGATCATGAATTATTTTTGAAGCATGCTGAACTCGCAAAAGCTCCTCCTCCCATTACAGCTGCAGTTGCAGTTGCAAGAGTCACTCCTTTAACGGAAATTCTCGGTATCAAAAACGTCCACCAACACAATCTTCGTGGCATCCATCATCTCCACAATCTCATTCTCATTCTAATGGGTGGTGACCTGCTTCTAATGCCAATTTTAATGGGCCTCGTCTCCGCTGCCAGCTATGTGATCGTTATGGTCATTCTGCCAAAGTTTGTCGTTGCTGGAATGTTGGCTTGACTTGATCACGTTGTTACTGTTATTAATAAGAATAAGAGATATAATTTCTCTATGAAGTTGTTCTGAAATGATTTTGATCATACAATCAATTTACATGAGTCAGGTGTTGAGGTATATATACATGGTATTGATAACTACACCTATACATTGTTATCCTATTGTTATGAAGTTACAAGAGATAAACATTATCTGATAATTTCTATTTATCACTTATCAACTACTTTGTCGCTGTTGGAATGTTGGCTTGACTTCATCACGTTGTTACTGTTATTAGGCCCTCTCAAGTTGGGCGGCGTTTCAACAAGACCTAACTTGCTAATGTGGGACTAAAAGGCAGACCGAGAAAGAGGTTAGACCGAGAAAGAGGTTTGGTGAGTGTGTCAGCAACCTGGTCTGCTGAATGTATATGTAATACCTCCACAAGCTTTCTCTGGACTTGATCTCGGACAAAATGAAAGTCAATTGCAATATGCTTCATGCGGCTGTGGAACACAGGATTCGGACAAAGATAAGTTCCGACATTGTCACAGTAAATTCTGGGAATATTAGTTAATGAAAACGTAATTCACGCAACAGATTTGTCACCCAGTTTGTTTCTGCCAGTGCACTTGCAACAGCACGATACTCGGCCTCTGTAGATGAACGTGCAACAGTACGTTGCTTCTTTGAAGACCAGCTAATTGGATTACTACCAAAATAAAGAATGTAACCTGTGGTGCATTGGTCAGATGGATCACCAGCCCAATCGGAGTCAGAGTAGATAAATAATTGATTGTCTTTATTTTGTGTGAGAAACAATCCATATGAGCAGGTGTGCTTTAGGTAACGCAATAGTCGTTTAATAGCTTGCCAGGGAGACTGTTTGGGACAATGCATAAATTGTGATAATTTATTGACACAGAAAGAGATGTCAGGCCGTGTAAAAGAAAGATATTGCAACTTGCCAAGTACCCTGCGATATGCAGTTTCATCTACTCCAGGACTTCCAGAATTTAAAGAGAGTGGTGGAGAGGAAGCCAAAGGTGTATGAACACCATTACTATCTGCCATGTGGGTCTCTTGTAGCAAGGTACTGATGTATTGCTTCTGTGAAAGAATTATACCATTTGGCCTGTGTAACACCTCGACACCCAAAAAATATTCAAGTGGACCAAGGTCTTTTAAAGAGAACCTGGGAGGGAGACAAGATGATTTAGAGGGTGTTTGGGATTGCTTAAAATAAGTTACTTTTGACTTAATGGGGGTATTTTTAACTTAAAGGAGAAAGTAAAATTGTTTACTTTAAGTTGAATGAAAGTGTTTGGGTAATTTTACTTAAAGTTAAATGGGGGTTTAATAATTTTGACTTAAAGTGAAATTTGACTTAAAAAAATTTTAAATTCATGATATTTAAGCTTTACAAGAATTGTGAAAAAAAATAAATTCAATAAGTCATAAGTCATAAGTCAAAAGTACCTAAATGTAACTTCTGACTTAAATCAGTTTTTTAACTTAAAGCCGGCTTAAAGCCGGTGTAGCCAAACGGAGCAAAAGGCACTTAAAACCCTGTGGACTTAAAATAAGTCATTGCCAAACGGGCTGTTAGTAGCAACCATACTTTAATATTTTTGAAGAATCGGCAACAAGTTTTAAGCTTCTTTCTGATATCTGATATAAGTCCTCTTTGTTCGTGCCTTACGAGTGAAACTCATTGCAGGAATTTTTACTTCGAAATATGATTCAGAATATTACAGAACAGCATCACTGAGTCCAACAAGAATATACAAAGTTTTGGAACAATTATGCTTTCTACAGGCTACAAGAATTTCTAAATATCCTGTGTATGAAATTTTAAATTGCTCTAAATCAAAATTTGTTCCCTATACACTGAAGATTACATAACTCCAAAATTCTCAAAAAGAAAAAATTAATATAAGCCATTTGGGCCTCTAAACTTCTGCAAGAAATTTACTGGGAAACCAAATACTGATGCAGATTCTTAGTTCTCTTTTTGTTCTTCAATTTCCGGAAGGCACATGATTCAATTTGCCTCACTCTTTCTCTGCTAACACCCATGATCTCTCCAATCTCTTGTAGTGTTTTCATCCTCCCGTCGTCTAGTCCGAATCGCCATCTAACAACTTGTTTCTCTCTCGGGTTTAATGTATCCAGCACCGTGTCTAGGTCCTTTCTCATAAACTGCTTAATTAACAAATCTTCCGATGTTTCAGCTTCAGGATCTGATATCACTTCCTGGAAAAGATGAAATAATACATTGGACGAAAAAAGTGAAAGTTATTGATGGAATACTAATTTCCAAGAACTAGAACTTACTGAAGGTTTCATATATTGGTTGTTTCCAAACTTTTGATCAAGAGATCGAGGAGCTTTAGGTGTTAGTAAAACAGTCTCGAGCCTCTTCATTGAGAGTCCTGTTGCCTCTGCAACTTCTTCATTGCTTGGATGTTTGCCATTTTCATTAAACAATTGCTTTTTGGCCTCCTTTACCCTATAGGTCGCGTCGACCATGTGGAACTGTTGAGCCAAGGACATGCATATTAAGTACCGACTACAGCATTTGTTTGGTTTAGGAACATACAAGTTTATTCATTCATCACTCATTGTCATTAAACTCTGTTTTAAAAGAGAAATGTCTATATAAACACTTTCATGAATAAATGTCACGAATAAAGCAAGAAACAAAATAAAAAATAGCAAATAACATTTTATTGTCAATGGCTAATCTGGCTAGCAAAGTAGCAATGATCATGATATGAAATGGTTGATTAATTGAAAAATGAGATTATTCAGGAATATAAATTGGCTACTAAGTTGGATTTCTGGTAATATTTTATTATTTCAGAGGAAGTTAAACAGAAGATGCAATAGAGCTAACACTGTCGCTTTGAGCTTCTCCACTGAGAGTGCATATTGCCATGGAGTTAAATGAGTGCCAACCGAATGTTGCAACTTTTGGCGCACTATCAAAATAGATAAAGTGTATCCATTCACGATAATGTATGTATGATCACATGTACTTCCACTTGGTATATTTGATTTTATTTAAATAGGTGGGACCAGATAAGCAACCTTTGGTGTTGTTAACCAGGGGAGTAATTTTTCAGTCAAGTGTACTAAAAATGATGTTGATAAAAGAGACAATAAATATTATTAGTAATTATGGCGATGTGTCTATAGTTGGCACACTCGAAGAGTGCTACATTGGAGAGGTGTGTAGTAATTTATGGCTTATCAGGTCAATTGAAAACTTACTGGTAATCGAATTGTTCTACACTGATCAGAAAGAGACTTTCGAACTGCTTGTTTTATCCACCAGTGAGCATAGGTTGAGAATTTAAACCCCTTTGAAGCATCAAACTTCTCTGCCCCTCGTACAAGTCCTCGACAACCTTCCTGCAAGCGTTTAACAATGTTTAAACTATTTCTTTTTTGTATATATAAATTAACGTCAATTAATCATTCCTTAATCAAGAAGTCACGAGTAAGAACAGAAGACCTATTGTCTTGATTGATACCTGAACAAGATCTTGAAGATTCATCCCAACTCCTTGATAATTTTTAGCAATAGAAATAACAAGCCGTACATTGCTCTTGATCATTTTGTCCTTGCAAATTTTACCATAGGTTATGTTTTTTCTTAGAGTGAACTGATCAATGCCTGCTGCAGCAGCCCACTGCATGTCACTGGGCTCACTCCCATAGCGTTCTTTCAATTCATCAAACAATTTCTCTAGTTTTAAATAAACCTGCATTGGTAACTGATGGCATTAGTTTAACCAGAAAAAATAGCAGAACTTGTCGCGTGAGGGTAAGTGTCCTACACCAGACCTCCTATAACCTATTTATGATAAAGTTTAATACTGGAGTAAGTTATTTGGAATAGTCCAATTTCCTAATTCATGACAACTATTCTAGCACAGGTGTTTGAACTTCATCCTGAAGTGTTCCAAGTACAAGAATATGAAAAGCTACATGGTAGAAATTTTGACTTGATTCTGTAGTAAAAATGTGCTTGAATTTGTTCAATTACAAATTTGTTCTCAGAGGATAATTGCGCTGATAATTAAAACACTGAAAGGATAGAGATATACTGATTAAGCCATTTCTTTAACATGGTATTTCATACGAACGGAAGTTTAAGCACACCTGTATTCCTCTCGATAGTTCCCTTTCTTCTCTTGCAGTGAGAAGTTTGGAACTAGTACTTCCTCTCAAGTGACGCAACGGGTCAGAGTAGTCTATCTCTTGCATAGAGGTACGTTTCTTTTTGCTTGTTGACCCAGATTTCACAGACACAACACCTGCTGAAGTCCTCTCTCCTGCTCTTGCTCGTTTAGCTTTTCTTTCTGGTTGACGGCTAGATCTTACAGCTATACTCTGAGACAATTCTTCTTGGAGAAGCTCAAGTTCTTTAGGTGTTGGCTCCTCGTCATCCGATTCTATGTCAAATTCAGGCTTTTCTAGTTCTCCTAATGCACCCAGTAGATCTGTTTCTCTCAGTTGAGTCATTTGAGTCCTTTCAAATAGGGAGTTCTCAGCCTCAGTAAAAGGTTTTGACGATTTATGAAGGTTGACCATCATTGCAACATCCTTTGCGACCTTTGCAGCTGTTCTTGCTAGAGCAACTGCTTCTGCAGCTGCAGCAGCTATAACGGTCTCCTCATTTGAAACACGAGTTTCGGTCGTTAAAGTTGCTCCAACATTCGCCTGCTAACAGGGAATAATGACAGTAATAAGAGCCTTACACCTTTCTAAATTAAACAATTTCCATATGTCTAGTTCACCTGATTTCTGCTCAATTCAAAGTCAAGGTGTTTTCTATTTAAGATCACATTCAAACGACGTTATGACAAATTTAAAAGGCAAGTTTAGTACATCACAATGAAAAAGGTCGCAATATCATTAGCGATTTAATATTTACTATGAAACATATAATAGGTTCTACACTTCTACTTGTCTTGACACAAACAAGGGCCCTCATTCATTACCTATGCAATTTTTTCTGGATGGATTTTGAAGTCAATCAGACTGTACGTACTTTCTTCCTCTTCCCAAATTTCAATAATTTGCAGAGAGAGCTCAAATTATAAAACAAAGAAAAATTTAAGGTACTAATCTCTGGTTAAAGCAAAACATTTATTACTTCATTCAAATGCTTTCCACGGAATAAGGGAAAAAAGAGTTCTGAAAATAGTTACAGAATTAATTCATGATATCTGCATGAAATTATTAAAAACATTTCATAGCTGAGGAAAATTATTTCCAACCTCAGTGGGTGGACCTATTGCACCGCTATAAGTCCATGGTGTACTTTTCACTGTTGAGCTAGAACGAGATTCTAATTCCAGAACAAGCACCGGAGATGATGTTGACGCTGATACTGACCAAGGTCTATTAGCAGAAACTGATTGAGAATAATCTCCTAAAGATGCCTTCTCAATCACTGTTTTCACTGTCGCCAACCTTTGCCTCCGGAAGCAACTAGAATGTCTAATTCTATCTGCGATTCAGACATTTGCAAAAGTATTATTTGAATATGAAAGATAGACAGGCAAAAAGCCGAAAACCATAACATCTATTATTCAAGCAACCAATACATGAGTTGTTAAAAAAAACAATAAATGATTGTTCATTCTTTAGATTGTATGTTGACCTAAGTTAGTAAGTGGGTAAAATTAAAAAGGCGGTAACTTTTTTTTTGACAGAAAAAGGTGGTAACTTTTATAATTTTGTATAACATCGAAATTCGTTTCCACTCCTTGACATCCTCTTATAAGGAGTCACTAGTAGACTATAAAGTACATTCAGGTATTCACCAAAATTATTACAAACCGTACCCATTACCTCAGTAAGGGTAACTAATTTAGAGGAAACGGATACCAGCTACGTTCCCCAAGAAAAAGAAATAGCATTTGTACTATTCCGTCCATAAGAAAGTAGACAGGTCTTATAACCCTTTCATCATGCGAGCAAAGTCCACATAAGTGCTAATATACTCGAGAATAAAATGCATCACATTTTTTTGCCTATATCAAGCTCTAATGATGGGTTGATAGATCACAAATGTGGTCCATTCGTTATGCATGGAAGCTATTAATATGTATCAGTTTCAGGCTGGAACTCTTACGCTCTTGTGATGCACTTTATATTTGGTCCATATTTTTAACAAGTCTAGGTATATGAGAATATGCACTTGACTATACACATTGAAAGATACACATTAAACATACATTCTATTTAAATTTCACACACTGCAAAAATATAAAACTGTCTAATTAGATTCTTAACGTAAGAAGCCTGCACCACATGGGGCATATGAGTTGTTTCTAACAAGTCCAAATCTAATATTTAGAATAAGATAAATGGTTTCGATTACAAATAACGAAATTTTCAACCTCCTATCCTCTTAGTTTCCTGAACTAGAAAACTGCAGTTCAGTCTAGCCTTACGCAATATCCATTACCAAATTAGTACTTGATCCATGCCTTCATGGACCATCAAAATTCAATCAAATTTTCAACGCTACATACATTTAGAAACTCAAAATGGATAGAATCTACCAAGTGGGCCCCACATTGCAAAACATTTCATAATTCAAGTATGAGTAAATTATAAAATTGTGATTG
Source organism: Kitagawia praeruptora (assembly GCA_037693485.1). Lineage (NCBI taxonomy): Eukaryota > Viridiplantae > Streptophyta > Magnoliopsida > Apiales > Apiaceae > Kitagawia > Kitagawia praeruptora. Next base: position 129,103,899 of record CM075351.1, read on the forward strand.
AACTTAATCCGGATTTGCATTTTAGTGGCCGGAGTTTGAAATTTGCAATATATAGACCAAACATTACTTTTATATTTCAAAAGGGCGGATAGGGGTCACTTTTGTTAGAAAAAATAGTTAAAAAAAGTGGCCCATAACAACGCTTTTGAAATGTAAAAACAATGTACGACAACATATTATAAATTTCAAATTACGACCATCAAAATGTAACGGTAGGTAAAGTTCAACCACCACTTTGCGATTTACTCTTCAAGAATTCACCTAGAAAAACATTATCGTACTTCAAAACCCCATTTAAACACAATCATATATCAAAATCCTCAACCAACATATAATTTTAAGTTCTTCTAAAGAACCAAGACATGTACATTTGCATAATTCTTGATACACATAAATACATACAAGCTTATGTATCTAAAGTGTATTTTGAGGAGCAACTTACAGAATTGAGAGGAAGAGTGATGATGGGTACTTAAGTTGATGTAAAAAGAGCGAGGCAGACACTTGAACTCTGGCAGCAGACAAAACATGTTTCAGCTACCTCCTTATCCACATATAAACATATGTTGCTACTATACTTGCATACATATGTTTGCACATATATGTACTTGTCTAAATTATGAATCTTTTAAGACAGAGAATCTTCAAGAATCTGTTTATGTAAGAGAAGATAGTGATGAGAAAGAGGTTGTAAAATTCAAGTACTAGGATGTAGATAACATGAAACTGTGCTTGATAGATGTACAATCTTATACTGAGATTTAACTGGGCTCATACCTGAGTCCATACTTATTAGGCTACCCAGCCCAAGTCTGGTTTACTAGTTGGGCCTTCCATATGAGTTCCTTTGAGAGGTTAAAGTTGGGTTTGTAATAGTCCACAAAGTACAGTTCAATGTTATTGGGTAATCCAACCCAAGTTTGCTTAAATATTTTTGATTTGTTTCACCTTTAAAAATTGATTTTTTTTGTAATTTCAGTTGTATTTTTCTATACAGTACTATTAGAAGCAAATTAGGGTATATCTGTTTGGTTGGTAGTTGGTCACTTTATTTCGTATACTCAATGACAATCGTTAAATTTTAAGATAAATAAATTAGAACCGTTAGATCTAATGCTAAAAAAATATTCCTCCAAAAATATTATATCCTTATATATAATAAGCGTAAGAGAGATTTTATCCTTTATTTTGATTTGGTCACTGTATTACCAAAATAATTTCAACCATCGAATCTAATATTTTTAAAAATAGATCAAGATTATATCATAATAAAAAGGAAATTATAATCTAAAAAGGATATTATTAAAAAAGGTTGTATTGAAATTAAATTTTAAAAAAAATTATAACATAAAAACATATAATCATAGTTCAACGTGTAAAACCTAATATATTTCAATTTTTTATACCCCTACCGAATTTATTATGTATCTGATTATATTGGTATGAACAAGCTTTACATTGATGATCAGGCCCCTTCACGCAGTGGAAAGCCGTTGACCAATTCTTCACAATCTCCTCATTCAGGAGTTCGGGGAAAAATTATGATTATGATATAATCATAATTGAACGTGTAAAATTTAATATATACTAGCTTAAAACCCGTGCGATGCACAGATTTTTTTTTAATATTATATGAATTTTTTTTATTAAGTTAAATTGTTTTTTTAAAACATGAATTTTGGAGCCTTAAATTATTTTATGAAATGATTTGATAATATATATATATATATATTATTCGTGATATTTATAGAAAATGAGGAATTTTAGTTTATAAAATATAGAAAAGATTATAGGTTTTAGGTGAAAAAGGTAATCAGTTAATTGTTTGTAATTATAAAAACTATTATTTTATTTTATTAAATAGAGTGCTCGTGATATAATTGGAAAAAGAGAGGATTTAGTTAGAAAAAATTAAAAAGGTAACATGTTCTAGGTGAAAAAGGTAATTGATTAGTTTATAGGAATTATAATTTAATTACGTCATTTTACTAAATACAATTACTCGTAATACTTTTAGAAAATGAGAAATTAATATTGTCCGTGAGACCGTGATATGTCCATTAAAAGAGGGATCTTAGTTAGAAAATATAAAAAAATTATACACTTTAGCTGAAAAAGGTAATCGGTTAACTATTAATATTATAATATTGTTAATTTATTGTATTAAATAGAACCGTTTGTGATATAATTGAAAAAATAGAGATTTTAGTTAGAGAAAGTAAAAAGGTAACATGAAAATTAAAAAAGTGACATGATTTACGTGAAAAAAATTATTGAATAGTTTATAGTAATTATAATTTATTATGTTATTTTACTAAATAAAATTGCTCATAGTGTTTGTAGAAAATGAGATATTAATGTTGCCCGTGATATTTCTAGGAAAAAAAAGGAATTTAATTTGGAAAAATAAAAAAAAATGATACGTTTTAGCTAAAAAAGTAATCGGTTAATAATTTGTATTATGATATTATAATTTTATTTTTATTAAATAGAAACGCCCGTGATATAATTGGAAAAAAAGAGGTTTTAGTAAGAAAAAAATAAAAAGGTAACATGTTTTGGCTGAAAAACGTAATCATCCATGATATAATTGGAAAAAGAGAGATTTTAGTTAGAGAAAAAAGAAAAGGTAACGTGGCTGAAAATGATAATTGATTAGTTAATAGTAATTACAATATAATTATGTTATTTGATTAAACAAAATTGCCCGTAGTGTTTTTAAAAAAGGAATGTAAAAGATATTGTATTTTACCTGAAAAAGGAATTTTTTTTTGTTTTGAAAAATAGAAAAGGTAATATGTTTAACCTGAAAAAGGATATTGATTAATAAAGGAGAAATTTTAGTTAGATAAAATATATAAGATATTATATTTTACTTGTAGAAGGAACTTGTTTAGTTATTGAAAAATAGAAAAGATAATATATGTAACTTAAAAAAAGAAATTGATTAGTTAGTGTTAGTCATAGATGTGACAGCCCCAAATCCGGGGTCATAAATCTGGGCCATCACGGACCAATTTCCATTCAATATCAATATCTCTTGGGTCTTTTTTTTTTATAACAATTAATACTTATGCAGTTGACCCCACAATAATAAACACACACACACCAGTCATATGCTCAGAGAACAACATTCACCATAATAAGGTTTAGAATTTAACAGTTATTACAAACCCAGAATCATCCTTAAATACATTGCTGAATAATACTTCGACATGAAGCATTTCAACAACCAAAAGTTTCTTACATATTTACACACTTAATTATACATAGAGCTACCAGGACCCGTTTGCCTCTACGCTACCTCAGGAATCGATGCTAGCGCTCTCAGAGGGTCGCCTTCCCCCTACCCTCTTGCGGGGCGTTCTGCGTAGTCTCGGCATACCTAGCTGTATATACATAAGTAGCAAGAGTGAGCAATAATAGCTCAGCAAGATAATTTCTATCTACTAACATCAAAGGAAAATAATCATCATATATAAATTTTAATAAACAATTTTTCAGATATTATGGAAGGAAACTTTATTTCCGTTCAGGACATATACTTTTCAATTATCTTTGTACGAAAAGAAATATATAATATTATAGCCTCAGTCTCTCTTCTAATATCATGTAATAACTGGAAACCAATTATAGACTTTGAGAAAAATGACATTCCCATTTAATAATACATCATCCACTTTCTATTATAAGAAAAGAAATCTAGGATAATATAGTATCAGTTTCTCTTCTTAAATAATATAGCAATCAATATACCCTTTCAGTGTAATATTTCAAGATAATATGAATACTTGAATAAATCTCTCACTATCATCTTCTCATTTCCTTCTTATGCGACAATTATATAAATTAATATAAAATCAGTTTCTCTTCATCTATAACAATAATTCCATCGTTTCATATCATTTTCCCTTTTCAGTATACCAATCTGACTTTATCGTCGATTCTTTATTCAAAAATTTTGGGGGTTTTCACTGTTGCCGAATACGTGAGGCACGATGATCAATCGTCCTCCGTACCCGTCCCTTTTACTACCGGTAGACGGAGGTAGGTTCGCCACCATCCCCCAGGAGGAAAGGTTCTCCACCATCCTCCCTCGGCAACTCTTGGGCCGGAATAAGATATTTAGTGCTGGACTGTGCCACTCCCACACAGCCTCTTACGCTTTCTGTTGCAATCCCCCTTTTTCAAATCATTTTTCCATTATCAAATACCATTTTACATTTTCCATTTCCATTCACATTTCCTTTCACATATATCGTTTCCATTTCCATTTATCATCACCTTTAAAAGTATTTATGTCATAATACTTTGGTTATGACTCAGACATCTCTTCTATATTCAATGAAATCCAATATGTTCTTGTATACATAAAGTATTCCATTTATTTTAGAAGTATTAAATAATACTCAGTAATATCTGAAAATACACACCTAGAGGGGGGTGAATAGTTGTTATTATTAATAATGACCTAATAAAAAATTCTGCCTGAAAAATTAAACTGGCAGTTAGCTGGGTACGATAGGCAGCTAACTGAGTTAACCAAATGTAACAGATTAATGAATAGGCAGCTAGCTGTGATATGCAATGCAGAAAGATAAAAGGTGCAGTAAGTAAAGAACACCAAGAATTTTAGCTAGGTTCGACCCCTAATCTTCTATGGTCTACGTCCTAGTCCCTTACCAACTTGGTAAGAGAATATATTATTGATCACAAATAAACCAATTACAAGATCCAATAATATATCACCCAATTCACTGATAACAGCTAGCTAGAATGAACTTTTCCCTTGAGTAAAACAGCTCCCTTGAACCTCAATGCCTCTCTAACAGCCTTGCTCCCTTGAACACTGAATTCCTTGAAGTCCCACTTCGTGAATTCCTCTAGTTCCTTGAACAACCTGTTGTATAGACCAATGAGTTCCCCTTGAGCACAATACTCCGTGATAACCAAGATCCCCTTGCTGTTATGCAGTGAAACCAATCCCCAGTTACTGATTGCAGCTAGCTGGAACCCCTTGTTTCCTGAACACAGCTCTCTAAGTTCTATACTAAACCAAGTATAAACTTCTCTAACCTAATGCTTCTTGAACCCTTGTTCCACAAGCTTGACAATCCAGCAACTACCAACTTTACAAGTTGAACAATACAATGAATATGAAGATTTACAACTCAAAGACTATGAACTCTAATATCTCGATATAGAATATAATGCTTGAGCTCGTTTGTTGAATATGCAATGAAGGTACAGAGTTGTTGTTGTATGTTCTTGAATTTTGCTTGAAGGCTCTTGTTGTGTAAGCTGCTAAAAAACACAACCAACAAGTAGATATATAAATAGTGAAGCAAAAGAGATTAATGTGCAAACTTGTAATGGTCTTGAAGAACACTTCTCACGTTTTTAGTTTTGTTCCATTAATCCACTACTAACGTTCACATGGCAGGTTTGTCATAGAGTGGTTAGAAAAAAGCATGATTCTCATGGAAAGGAATATATTCAGTAGAGAGATAGAGATGAAAGTGTTTAACCATTTTGTTCTTGAAAACAAACCGTTAGTGATACATGAAGAAAACACTAGATATGATAATGAATATGTTTTCTTTTGAAATCCTTTTTCTATATGACAACAGATGGTGGAGAGTATGAGTGTGTGGAATATTTGATTATTAGTAAGAGCATACTCAAAAAGAAAGCACATGGGTTGTCTTTTAGTAAAGTATTAAACAATTAAAAGGTTTACTTTAATGAGTGGAATTTGTTTATCAAGATTCCTGCAAGTGATGGGTGATTTAATATATATCATATCAAGTTTAAATATATTACACCAATCTAACAACTGATTTCCACAATGTTTCCTATAAGAAACGTACTCCCCTTTATATTCTGGACAGACTGCCAGCTAGCTGAGATGCCCTATGTTTTGCTATGAATTGATATGAATAATGAACCTGCAAAACAATATTAGTCCAGAACAAATACCCAGCTTGCTTACTATGTATGATCATCAAAATTATAGAGTTTCAATCTCCCCCTTTTTGATGATTATACGCCAATTTAAGATTGAGCTAAAACTCCCCCTCAATCAAAGCATCCTGCAAAATAAAATTTGATAGCAGGCCAATATATATTTAGTAACAAGCAATCAGCTTGTTGCATTGTGTCATCTTCAGAACCAAGCAGTCAGCTTCCTGTGAATTGTAACATCATCAAAACCAAGCTTGCTGCATTGTGTCATCATCAAAACCAATAGGGTTTCAATCTCCCCCTTTTTGATGATTACACACCAATATTCAGGAGTTAAATACTCCCCCTGAATTTATGCTTCCCCTGCAAAAATATTAGCAATCTATACAAGTAGTTAAGCATAATAAGCATGGCATCATATAAACATTTAGCATTAAACCATATGATCCCAACAAAGTACGTGAAGTAAAGAGTTATAAGAATAAATATCAACTCCCCCTAAATCACACATACTTTAATCCTGAATTTTCTCCCCCTTATTCATCAAAAAGGATATCCACATGCAATCATTTAATATAAAAATTCAAGTAAGCATGGATTATCAAGTTCTCATAAAAACATATTGTATGCATGTCAAACAATAAAACCTGATATGTAAAATTCAGTTGCATAACAAAATTATATATATTTGTAAAAGTAATGCCACAGAAAAATTTACCCAGCATCCATAGCAGCTAGCTGGCTAGACATTACACATGCCTAACTCACGACGCAGCACAGTGAAACGCTCCTCGGCTAGTGGCTTTGTGAAGATGTCAGCTAGCTGGTACTCTGTACTTACAAAGATCAGCTCAATTTTTCCCTTTGCAACATTGTCTCTCAAGAAGTGATGTCGAACATCAATATGCTTTGTTCTTGAGTGATTCACTGGATTCTTTGATATGTTGATAGTGCTTGTATTGTCACAATAAATGGAAACTTTGCCACATTATATTTTGGCAATTAACCTGCATATTCTGCATCACTATACCCAACAAGATCAAATGCATTTGTGATGGGATAAAATAATCCAAGAGTAGTAGTTCCACTTAAATATTTGAAAATTCTTTTAATAGCATTCAAGTGAGACTCTTTAGGTTGAGCTTGAAACCTAGCACAAACACATACACTATAAATAATATCAGGTCTAGAGGCTATAAGATATAATAAACTACTATTCATAACTCTATACTTACGAACATCTACATCTTTACCTCGTTCATCTGTAGCCAGCTAGCTGGCAGAACTCATAGGTGTAGATTTTGCCTTGATATTTTCATAACCAAACTTCTTTAGCAAGTTTTTGATGTACTTGGACTGATGTACATATATTTCATCTTGAGTTTGCTTGATTTGGAGCCCCAAGAAGTAGTTGAGCTCACCCATCATACTCATGTCAAACTCACTATGCATACACTTAGAAAACCACTTGCACATATTATCATTAGTTGATCCAAATATAATATCATCCACATATATTTGCACAACTAGAATATCATTACTAGTAAGTTTAGTAAACAAAGTAGGATCGATTTTACCTCGAATGAAACCATTCTTTATCAAAAACTTACTTAACCTTTCATACCAAGATCTAGGAGCTTGTCGTAATCCATACAATGCCTTCTGATTTATCACCAATAATCAACTCTGGGGGATGATTCTTTACTGTCCTAGTTGACTTTGGAAAATGATGATGAGCCATAACTTCTTCATTGGCTCTAATTTTCTTAGTTGATGGAGGGGATTTATCATCATTATAGATTGGCATCTTTTCTTGTGATCTCTGACTTCTAGAATCTTCTAAGGTGAGCTTTGACAGCTTATCACATGTTTCATCTACTAGAGGAGAGATTTCAGCTTGATTATCATTAGCTGAACTTGATTCAGTTTCTACTGCAGCTCGCTGGGTTGCTATATTTTCTGAATCTGTTCATTGGCAGCTTGCTGAGTTGCTCTATTTTCTGAGCCTGCTTCTTTGTCAGCTCGCTGAGTTGCTGTATCTGACCTTGGCAGATCACTGGCATCCTCTGAACCTATAATTTCTTCCTCATCTCTTGACAGATCAACATTAGATTCTTGAAATGAAACATCAATTGATTCTTCAACACTACGTTAGAGATATTATAAACTCTATATGCACGACTTGTTAAAGAATAGCCCAAAATATTGTTTCATAAGATTTAGCATCAAATTTACCATCTCTATCAATAGATTTGAGTACAAAACACCTGGATCCAAAAACCTTGAAGTAGCCTATGTTTGGTTTCTTATTCTTCAGCAATTCATATGAAGTCTTGTTGAGAATAGGCCTGATTAGTACTCTGTTAAAAACATAGCTAGCTGTGTTTAACTGTTTCTGCCCAGAAACTCCTTGGCAGCTTGCTCTCTTGCAACAAAGTCCTAGTTGTTTCTTGCAAAGACCTGTTCTTTCTTTCCACAACTCCATTTTGCACATTCTTTGACTTATGTGGAGTCCTGATTTGTTTGCCTAATTGAAAAGCCGAACATGTTTCCTTCTTGACATACTTCAATTTGGGCAGCCCTCTAACTAGCTTCTTTGAAGACAGCTTGCTAGGTAAGTCCATATGAGCATGTCCAAGCCTTCTATGCCAAATTTCTGGATTTATATCAACTACAGCTAGACAACATAATGAATCCTGCATTTCAAAGTCCAAAATATATATATTTCCTTCCCTTCTAGCAACTAGGGGGACTTTGTTAGTGCCAACATTAATAGTACACTTCTATTTATCAAAAATAACAGAGTGTCCATCATCATATAACTGAATTACACTAAGCAAATTATACTTAAGACCTCGAACATATTGTACATTATCGATATAGATGATACTATTACCAATTTTTCCATTGCCAAGAATTTGGAGTGTTTTGTTATCACCAATGGTGACACTTCCACCCTTTTTCTTATTGAGAGTAAGGAACTGTGATTTATCACCACTCATATGTCTTGTGCATCCACTATCCAAAATTCATTGTTTTGATTTCACCTTGACAACAAGACATACCTACAAAACAAATAAAACACAACTCAACGTTTTGGTACCCATATTTGCTTGGGTCCAGAATGGTTAGTTGATAGAACATATAAAACATTTAAATCAGTTTTCTTGATCCACATTTGGACCACTTTAGAAGCTGTATTTCTTGTTCCAGCTGTTCTGTCAGCTAGCTGCCTGTGAGATGTCTGTCTGTTCCAGCTAGCTGGGTTAGCATTCTGAACTTTGCAATGATTTGCCAAATGACCTTTATTTCCACATTTGTGGCAAATTCTCCATGGCATGGCATAGTCATAAGGAATTCCATGTTTTCCATCATACTTTAGACGTGATGTTGAAGCCATTCCAACTCCTTCTCTTTCGATTGGAACTTTTGCATATCTCATCATTGTTTTTAGTGTATCTTCTCCTTGAACGAATTTTCCCATTCCTTTCTGGAGATTCTTGATTTCAGTTTCCAACTCTTTGATTCTTTCAGCTTGTTGAGATATTTCCATTGAGAATGATTCCCTTGGACTAAATGTTTCTAAACATGCATCTTGAGCATCTATCTCTGCACTCAGCTTGCTGAGTTCCTTCATGAGAGCATCATTTCTTTTGATAAGCACTTTGTTTATCCCATCAAGCTGGGATATCTCAGCCTTAAGGTCAGTAAGATTTTGAGCATGATTATTTGTTGGAGTCTTCTCAACCATAAGATCAGAAATGATCTTTCTAAGGTGAGTATTCTTCTTTTCTAGTTCATTGTTCTTATTCTTTAACTCCATGAACTCCACAACAGATATATTTCTATGTTCCTGCATGGTTAGTGATTCCAAAATATTATTTTCAGAATATGTATTAAATTGAAATGAATTTACCGCACTAGATTCCACATCCGAGTACGAATCTTTGCTTTCTACAAGAATGTCTTTTGTGTTTCCTTGAACCATGTCATTGTCAATGCCAACCAATGCATAATTGATCATCTCTTCACTTGAGTATTCACTGGAATTAGATTCTTCATCACTCCATGTCATTTGACCTTTACATTCCTTTTTATCCGTTGAGACAGCTAGCTGCTTGTGACCATCAGCTTGCTGTCTTGGATTGACACATACTTTGTCTAATTTTGTTGAAGCTTGATAATGCATTTTTAAGGTATCCCATATCTCCTTTGCTGTTGTGCACGAAGAGACCTTGCCAACATCAGAATTTGAAAGACCACAAATTAATGTGTACTTGGCATTTCCATTATAGCTTGCTTTTATCAATTCTTCCTCGGTAAAATCATCAACATCTTTTGGCTTTCCGTTTTCATCCATAAAGGTAAATGGACCATCTTTAACAACCAACCATTCAAGCGGATTTCTACTCAGAATCAACTTCATCTTTATTCTCCATAAATCATAATTTTCTTTACCAAAGAGAAGTGGTGGCATGTTTGATGATTCTCCCTCTACATAAATGTGTGCCATAGGATCTGTACTTTCCTGTTACAGAAATGTTAGTACACCAATCTCTGATACCAAATGAAAATACACACCTAGAGGGGGGGTGAATAGGTGTTATTATTAACAATGACCTAATAAAAAATTCTGCCTGAAAAATTAAACTGGCAGTTAGCTGGGTACGATAGGCAGCTAACTGAGTTAACCAAATGTAACAGATTAATGAATAGGCAGCTAGCTGTGATATGCAATGCAGAAAGATAAAAGGTGCAGTAAGTAAAGAACACCAAGAATTTTAGCTAGGTTCGACCCCTAATCTTCTATGGTCTACGTCCTAGTCCCTTACCAACTTGGTAAGAGAATATATTATTGATCACAAATAAACCAATTACAAGATCCAATAATATATCACCCAATTCACTGATAACAGCTAGCTAGAATGAACTTTTCCCTTGAGTAAAACAGCTCCCTTGAACCTCAATGCCTCTCTAACAGCCTTGCTCCCTTGAACACTGAATTCCTTGAAGTCCCACTTCGTGAATTCCTCTAGTTCCTTGAACAACCTGTTGTATAGACCAATGAGTTCCCCTTGAGCACAATACTCCGTGATAACCAAGATCCCCTTGCTGTTATGCAGTGAAACCAATCCCCAGTTACTGATTGCAGCTAGCTGGAACCCCTTGTTTCCTGAATACAGCTCTCTAAGTTCTATACTAAACCAAGTATAAACTTCTCTAGCCTAATGCTTCTTGAACCCTTGTTCCACAAGCTTGACAATCCAGCAACTACCAACTTTACAAGTTGAACAATACAATGAATATGAAGATTTACAACTCAAAGACTATGAACTCTAATATCTCGATATAGAATATAATGCTTGAGCTCGTTTGTTGAATATGCAATGAAGGTGCAGAGTTGTTGTTGTATGTTCTTGAATTTTGCTTGAAGGCTCTTGTTGTGTAAGCTGCTAAAAAACACAACCAACAAGTAGATATATAAATAGTGAAGCAAAAGAGATTAATGTGCAAACTTGTAATGGTCTTGAAGAACACTTCTCACGTTTTTAGTTTTGTTCCATTAATCCACTACTAACGTTCACATGGCAGGTTTGTCATAGAGTGGTTAGAAAAAAGCATGATTCTCATGGAAAGGAATATATTCAGTAGAGAGAGAGAGATGAAAGTGTTTAACCATTTTGTTCTTGAAAACAAACCGTTAGTGATACATGAAGAAAACACTAGATATGATAATGAATATGTTTTCTTTTGAAATCCTTTTTCTATATGACAACAGATGGTGGAGAGTATGAGTGTGTGGAATATTTGATTATTAGTAAGAGCATACTCAAAAAGAAAGCACATGGGTTGTCTTTTAGTAAAGTATTAAACAATTAAAAGGTTTACTTTAATGAGTGGAATTTGTTTATCAAGATTCCTGCAAGTGATGGGTGATTTAATATATATCATATCAAGTTTAAATATATTACACCAATCTAACAACTGATTTCCACAATGTTTCCTATAAGAAACGTACTCCCCTTTATATTCTGGACAGACTGCCAGCTTGCTATGTTGAACTGCCAGCTAGCTGAGTTGCCCTGCCAGCTAGCTGAGATGCCCTATGTTTTGCTATGAATTGATATGAATAATGAACCTGCAAAACAATATTAGTCCAGAACAAATACCCAGCTTGCTTACTATGTATGATCATCAAAATTATAGAGTTTCAATATCTGTCACAATATTTAGAAAGAATGTTTTTTTAACATAGTATTATAAATCATATAACCCTAGATAATAACTGATACCATTTCTTTATATATAATTCTAGATAACAACTGATACCATTCTTCATATTCTCTTAATCATAAGGCATGCTCACTTCATGCATAATCATCTCTAGGTATATTCATATCCATCTCATACTCATATCCATATCCATATTCATATCATACTCATATACCTTCCCTTTTAACCTCATTAATCAAGGAAAACAAATTCTTAACAATATAGTAGCAATAGCATCATATGTATATATTCCATGAAATCAAGTTTCTTTAAAGGTAAATAATTTCTAAGTAGGGATAGAAAAGATCTTGCCTCGGTTTCGGTATCCTGACAGTATGGCTCGTCCCTCTTCCGGAGTTTCTATAAACACAAAAGGACCGCCGTTAGAATACCACATCTCTTACTCACTTCACTCTTGTATAACAATACCCTTGACACTTTAATATGTTTAACATATCACTATTACCCCAAAGGTTCAAGAACTTAACCATTTATAAACTCAATCAAAGTTTCAGGGGTTTTCACCATTTCCCCTAACGACCACACTTAACTGTAAAAATTCTCAGAAAATATGGATTTCGAATTTTACCATAAGGCCAACTGGCAATGCCTCTTTGACTACCCTACAACCTGTTGAAGCCGATTTTCGTCAAGGACAAAGCTTCAAGATTAAATTTATATTTGGGTCTTCGGATAGAGATAATAAGAATAAAGATGTAAATATAAGAATACAATTAGGGTTTTTGAGATATTTGGGGACTGCTCTTGAGAGTTTGTAATCGGGTGTGTGATTTTCGGATCCCTCTCAAGGTGCCTACGTACCCTATTTATAGGGATCAAGTCCACGTAGTTCTATTCGAGTTAAAATTGTACTTTTGGTAATATTAGGCCCAGCCCGTGACCGATGCTTTAGGAACAAGTAATGTCCGGATGGAAAGTATTTTGATCCTTCTAGAATTAGGTTTCCGATGCCATAATTTATCTCCACCGCCTTTAAGCATCGGCCTCAATAATTTATGGGCTTTTTATTTATTGGATCGGACTCAGCATATGTGTCAGGCTTTCTTGTATTTGTTTGATCCAACCATCGGGCTCAACATGATTTTGGGTTGTAGACGAAGGTTCAAATATTGATGGACTAATATTTCCCACATGCAAATAATCTTCGGACACGAATATGCAGGTCCAGCCTTTGGAAACATAGTGAATATATTTTGTATCAACAGGTCCCCAGTATTTGTTGAAGACGATGACTTCAATAAATACTCAAATATTTTGTAATTATCTTTCTTGTCTTCAATCTGTATACAAGGCCTAAAAAATATTTGTATGTGTAATTGGCCCACACCATTGGATGTAGCATCACTTCAATATGTAGCCATTGGACACAACAAAATGCTGAAAAGTCATTGGATGCAACAAAATACTGAAAAGTCATTTACTGCATAATAGCCTTCGGACGCTGAAAAACTAAGTATAGCCCTTGGACGCAATATATTCTAGGCCGCACACAGAGGCTTCGACATTTGATGAGGTAACTATTGCACAACATGAGCCCATATGTGAATGACCTTTGGAAACATATATCATCAAATCTAGTCATTGGAAGCAAGTATTAGCAAGTATAGCCTTTGGATGCAAATATTGAATAGTTTAGCCATTGGATGCAAATATTGGATAGTTTAGCCATTGGCAACATCTCTGACCTTTGGCAACATCTCTAGTCTTCGACAACATGTATCAACATCAGAATAACCTTCGGAAACAAAAATAGAGGTCTTTGCTTTGGATACAAAATTAATATATTTTTTGTATCAACAGGTCCCCAGTATTTTTTGAAGACGATGACTTCAATAAATACTTAAATATTTATTTCCACATAGCTTTCCTGATCCGTTGAGTAAAATGTCACTAACCATTATTTCGTATAGTGCGTAGCATAGTCATTGGACACCAATAAAAAAAGCCATTTGATACTAAAATTGTCTTTGGATGCAACCAAACTCTTGAATCAGAAAAGAAATCCAGTACTTGAAACTTTGCATTGGTTCATGCTTCGTGACTCATAGTCATTGCCATGTTGCCAAAATTCTTGTTTCCAATGATGTCGTTGACATTGAACTGGCAAATTAGTGCTCTATTTCACATACCTCATACTCAGGCATTGGATACCGGTCTTTAATCGTTCGATTCCATTGGTATTTTATCGCTCCCCAATTTAATATGTATTCCCTGTTTCCAATGATATAGGAATGAATGCTTTAAACTCCATATAACTCGTACATAACCATCGGATACCAACTTTCGTTTGGTTTATCTTCAAGTATCACCATTTGCCCTTGGACGCAGATAAGCTCTTTGGCACAGATAAGCCTAGGAAACACAATAAATATATTTCTCATGCATGTGTCCAATGCTAAAAAGTTATGTCATGGTTGCTAGTTTTGTTCGGATATGATGTAGTCGATGCAATAAAATCCCAGTTAGTTTTGCTTCTGCGTCGATAGGATTCTTGTAGACAGATAACTACTAGCATATTGCCGAAGATTCTCGGAGTAAAATCACATCGGCTTCCAATTGATGTTAAAAATCTCATACAATTTGTACCAAGTCGTCGGATACCATTTGTACTTTGGTGTATTGGAATAACAGTTGTTGTCGATGTAACATTTACATAGCTAGATCCAATTATTTCCTTGATGCTTTAAAATTCTTCGAAATTACTCCAAGCATTTGCATTTATAATCTTCTTTTTATTTGCAACGGAACGAGCATAATTGGATATAATCTTCTTTTTGTTTGCATCGGATCGAGTATGATTATATCCGTTTGTTATCATCTTTAATCCAATGGTTAAATGATCATTTCATTTTCCATCGGATTCTTTTGCGTGACTTTGAACCATCATAGCACTAAACGCAGTTTTTCGGTTCAGCTTCTGCATCCAATCCTCAAAAGTCCATACAGTACCCTTGGTTCGGATTGTGCAGCGATGAGATATATTCTGTGATCTATAAAATGTTAAATCTAAAAAACTGTAGATCACCACTTTCTCATCTCCCAACTTTAAAAGTTGGCGGATGGACCATCATAGCTTCGCACTGAAGCGTATATCCGGCCCTATATCTCCTTCCCCCCAAGTGATGCAGTACTTCTATTTTGAAGTGTTGTATCACTAGTCTGGGACCAAAGATTCTCTTGTCCCCAAGTGAGTGTCGACAAATCAAAGTTAGGACAATGAATTGATATTTGCCCCCAATTGATTGCCGATGGGTCACGAGTCTTGTGAGTGTCGATAGATCATAAGTCGGGACTTGTCAAATTTTTGTCCCTAGTTGATTGTCGATAGGTCACAAGTTTAGGATTAGATCAATTTGATGCCCCCAAGTGTTTGACGATTGGTCACTTATTCGGGAGTCCATCGAATTTGTTGCCCTCATTGACCATCGGTGAACACTTGTTTGGGTTGGATAAATTTTTTAGTCCCCAATGACTTGTCAATAATAATAAAGTTAAGCCACTAAGTTCTATCATAATAATAAAAATCATACATGCACAACAATATATATGAAAGAAATTAAAATTTTACTAATATATAACACATAGCATGCTTAGCACATAGCACAGAACAAAATGGAAATCCTAATAAATGCTCAAATAAATATCCTACTAAGATAAATAGAATATTGGTTCATCAACATCATTTTATTTAAGCTTATCTGATGTTGACGATGATGATGAATTACTCGTTTGTGTTGAGCAACATGAAAACAGTCTCGTTCATATTCTATTTCCTCTCCGCTGATCAATCTGCATAGAATTTATCTTTGGATCGGTCAATCTTTGAACGATCGGGTGATGAGTTCCTTTTGCGGTTTGGATATCTATCCTTCTTTGATAACTTATCACTACTTTTTAAAGATTGACGTGCCAAGGGCTTTCCGTGCCAAGGGCTTCTTCTCTTCGGCATATGTTCTCTGCCCTAGTGTACATGTCGTTCAAGCTTGCAGGAGGAAAATCAAATAACGATTTCAATAACTTTCTGCTTTTTTTTGTTGTCTAGGCCACTATAGAAGAATCCCATAGCTTGATTTTCATCCAATGATGACACTTTTTCACATTCTTTCTTGTAACGCTTCATATAAGATGTTAAAGACTCATCGGATCTTTGTTTCACATTGTTGAGAGAAGCAGTCATCTGGCCAATCCTTTTGTTGTAGTCATAATACTTCAGAAACTTAGACCTTAGTTGTTGATAGGAATAGATTGAGTTGGGGACAAGAGTCCGGTACCAGCCTTGCGCTCCATCTTTCAAGTAAACTTCGAACATGTTACACATAGTAATTTCATCGTGACCAGCACACTTCATATGCCTTTCATACTGGGTCACATGCTCATAAGGATCAGTTTTTCCATTGTAATAAGTCATCTTTGGGATAGCATGACCAACCCTTGGAACATAGTCTCTGATATTCTTGATCAATGGTGATTCTGTTAAATAATCTTCGTTTCCTCCTCCTCGCATCTTTCTTTCCAACTTTTCCTATTGCTCTCGTAAAAGAGTTGTTTCATCAGATTGGTTGTTATTGTAGCCTCTACCATCAACATCGTACCCATTCGTTCTGTAATTATCATGCCGATGATGGTAATCCTCATCATCGTCCCCATAGCCACCATTATTGTTACTTCCACGACCTTTCCCATTATTATCATGTCCCCCACCATGGCCTCCATTATTCCCTCTACCACTATTTCTACGATCATTATCATCATGAGGTGGAGTGCCTCTACGGGGTGGTGATCCGTCGGGTGCTATTTGATGCCGATCCCTTGATCTAGATCTTCTCCTCCTTGGTGATCGGTCACCTGCAGGAGATCGTCGATTATGTGACCGACCACGTGGGGGTGTTCCTCCGCCTAGGTTCTTTCGAAGTCGGCATCGTTCATCGGCTAGTTCATTTTCATGATCTTCCAGTTCTCTAATTCTCCTCTGGATTTCTTCATCACGGAGCCTTATAATTTCACGTTGTCTTGCTTCCGATGCTTCTCGATTCACGTCGCCCGACGTACGATTGAACTCTGCTTCCAGGTTTCTTCCCCTTACAGGTACATCTTCTCTTCCCTCCTGAGTATTGGATATGCCTCTTAATGCCAAGATGATATTTCTTGCATCCCTAATCGGGGGTTTTTGTTCACCTTGATGATGATGCCCATCATCGGACGCTCCGTCCAGAGGGATTACACGACCATTGTTGTCAACGACGATTCAGGTGATGGTAGATCTATCATGTTTAGACGTTTCGCCGACAATAAAGTTGTCGAATGGATTGTAGGTACGAATAGGAGTTTGGTAGGATGTTTGACGAGCCATCAGTGACTGACTTAATACAAATTTATATTCTTCTTTTTTCTCTAAACGATTCCCATAGACGGTGCCAAATGTTGAAGCCGATTTTCGTCAAGGACAAAGCTTCAAGATTAAATTTATATTTGGGTCTTCGGATAGAGATAATAAGAATAAAGATGTAAATATAAGAATACAATTAGGGTTTTTGAGATATTTGGGGACTGCTCTTGAGAGTTTGTAATCGGGTGTGTGATTTTCGGATCCCTCTCAAGGTGCCTACGTACCCTATTTATAGGGATCAAGTCCACGTAGTTCTATTCGAGTTAAAATTGTACTTTTGGTAATATTAGGCCCAGCCCGTGACCGATGCTTTAGGAACAAGTAATGTCCGGATGGAAAGTATTTTGATCCTTCTAGAATTAGGTTTTCGATGCCATAATTTATCTCCACCGCCTTTAAGCATCGGACTCAATAATTTATGGGCTTTTTATTTATTGGATCGGACTCAGCATATGCGTCAGGCTTTCTTGTATTTGTTTGATCCAACCATCGGGCTCAACATGATTTTGGGTTGTAGACGAAGGTTCAAATATTGATGGACTAATATTTCCCACATGCAAATAATCTTCGGACACGAATATGCAGCTCCAGCCTTTGGAAACATAGTGAATATATTTTGTATCAACACTACCATATCCCAAAATTTTATAATTTTTAAGAATGTCTAAGTATGGTAGTTATAGCCTCAAAGTTGGTACAACTACGTTTTCTCGGCTTTCGAACGTCTTTCACTAAAACTGACTTTTCTCCTAAACCGTTCATCAGATTTTAACGCACCTTATATCAAAACGATCTATGAACCAAGATCTATCTGATCATGGTCACTTATGGGTCTGGACAGTAAGGTACCGTATGGGTATAGGGTCCAAAAACAGGGCAGTTTCTTGGTCTAACGACAATCGGACATTATAACGGCTATATTTCGGACATTCCAAAAACCATTCCATCACAACCAAGCCATATAATCATCCACCACTCCATACACATCAATAATACATCCTCATAATCCATATAATCAGTGGTGAGGCCTCAATACCATCACCCAAAAATCAATCAAAATTTATGCTAGCTAACATCACAATAATCACTTTTAACCACACATCATCCATTAACATCACTAAAACTCACATAATAAAAATGGGTTAGGGTTTATACCTGCCTTGAAGCTTTAACAACACTTAACAAAGGCTTGTAGTCCTTGAGAAGCCTTGATATAACCTTATAACACCTTAAACTAACAAGAAACATCAAGAGCATACTTAGAGATTTTTGGAGTTCTAAAACCCAGCTGAAAGAACATGAAAAACGAGGCCCTTACCTTGCTTTTCTGGACAAACCTTGTGAAATACGAGTTATAGATTATCTCATGGGCTTTCCAAAAAGCTATAGAACGCAAAATTAGGCTGAGAAACGAAGGAGATATTCCTGTTCTAAGTAGGCTGTTAATGTTTAGCCGAATTGATGAAATGAGGTGGGGGAGAGAGTTTTGCTCTTGGTTTTGATCTTATCTAGCTAATCACTTATTAATTCTAGAGTATGGTGGAAGATTGGAAGATATTTAGTGTATAAAACCATGATAAATGACTAATTTGCCCCTTAAAACAAGTTAGTGGATTGTGATGTCACTTGATGATCCAATAAATCCCATTTTGATTTTCTAAGTATAATGCTAATGATCTTGGTAAGTAAAAATGTGGTATGTATCCTTGTTATATTACTAATATTGGTTGCTTGGTTTCCATACCCGTCTAATTGTGGTTCGTCTTGAATATACCTCATTATCTCAATGGTTCTGAAATCATTTAACATTTCAAATTCCTTTGGTATTCTCTTAATTTAATAATCCCCTGGTGTAATCTAAATTCTCTAATCCCTCAATATATAATTCTTATAATATTTCCATGCCCCTTAAGATCCAATAGAAGCTCTTTGGAAGTCAAAATCCTCAAAAATCCATATTTAGGAATTTCTAAAATCCATCGTCATTTCGAGTCACTTAATTTCAGTGTACATTACTAGTATGGTTTCTGTTTATTCATTTTCTGTTTCCATTGCAGAGTACCTACATACCATTTCTCTAAATCCTCAAAATTACTATTCATGGGATCAGTGTAGTATTGCTAGAGTTAGGGTTATTACATCCTTCCCCCCTTAAAAGGATTCCGTCCCGGAATCACGTTGAAAATGTCCATAGATACCTTTTTCATCCACATCTTCTAACTTCTATACCACTTTCTCCATCCTTTTTCCTTCATAGTATCTCTGTCTTGTTTGCGCAAAAATACACCAACATAAACTTGCTTGTCATTCATCAACATTCCTCTTTTGGTTATGGGTATCGGTCACCACATTGGCCTCCCCTGAATGGTAGTGTATCTCACTTATGGTTTATCTGTATTTTGATCTCTATCATGACATAAAATATACACACTTCGATCTTATTATATCTTGTCTCTGTAAAATCTTCCAGAAATCCGACTATAATAAAATTCCTTGAAACAACTGTAAGGAAATACTACCTATAATATATATTTCCTGTTCGTATCTAAACAAGTCTGTGGTTTACCCCCAAAATACTATTTCTTTCTCTCTCTGGTTCAGCATATCTTACTTCCAACTCAGATAGATCATTCTTATCTATTTTATTAACCTATTTACACCATTCATTTACCACATTGATTCTTAACCAAACATTTACACTAAAATTTTAAATACTAAAATAAAATGTTCACCTGCATCTGTATCCGGCTTTTTCAATGCTTCCCCTAAGGTCATATTGTACACTCTGGTAGTGGGTTTATTTGAAGCAGTCGTACTTTGTCCCGGCACAGACGACCCACCAGAACGGCAATCTCTAGCCATGTGTCCTAATTTCCCACATTGGTAACACTTGACGTCATTCCTAGGGTTCACATCAACTGTTGGGCACCTGTCAGAGTAGTGCCCCTTCTGTCCACATTTATAACAAGTTATTCCCAACGCTCTACACACCCCTGTATGCTTCCTACCACACGTATTGCACTATGGTAATGGGGGTCTTGATTTGTTTGACTGAAATGTTCCTAAGGACTTCCCACCCTGATTCACAGTCTCACTAACAACCTTGTTACCCCCTGACTTTCCCACAAACTTAGATTTTTGTTCTTTACCAACCTTTCTAAAGTAACTCCCTTCACTTGAACCTCCTTTCTGACCCTCAAATTTCCTTTTCTTATTCTCTCGGCCTATTTGAGTCTGTTCACTCTCAGCTTCGATAATAGATGCCTTCTGAACTACCGCAACATACTCAGTCAACTCAAATGGTGCCACTCGTGTCCGTAGCCATGGTTTCAATCCTTGTTGGAACCTTTTCGCTCTTTGTTCTTCAGTACGCACAAATTCCGGAACAAACCTAGACAATTCAGTAAACTTAGTTTCATATTCCGCCACTGTTAGGTTATCCGGTTTTAACTCCAAAAATTTCATTTCCATTTGATTTTCCAGATACCTAGGGGAGTACTTTTCTAAAAACACTCTAGTGAAATGCTCCCAGGTTATCACTCCCGCTCCTTCTAGGTTCTTCTTAGCTTCCCACCAATAATTTGCCTCTCCCTTTAATAGATAGGCTGCAAAGGTTGTTTTCTGATCCTCTTCGATCCTCAGTATCTCAAAAGCTTTTTCCATCTCTTTTAACCAGGCTCTGGTACTACTGGGTTAACAGTTCCCTCAAACTCTGGGGGTTTTAATGACTTAAAAGCACGAAAGGAATTAGCTGCCTGGTTGGGAAGAGCAGGTGGTTGTTGAGGATTCTGTGGATTAGCTAAATTCTGCCTTAATAGGTCCATAAATTTGGTTAAAAGGGTCACCACCTTGATTTCCTTGTTGGCCAGTTGATTCATCTTCTTCTTCTTCATAATTTTGTTCATTATGAGTGTTTTCACCCTGCCTATTATGACTTCCTTCCTCTCTCTCATTTTCCCTTGCATTCACTCTATTATTACGCTTAGGCGGCATGATTCTGTATATAACAATATTCTTCATTAATCACCCAAATTTAGGGTATAATATACATCATTTCTATATACACATTCTCATATACACAATTATATCACTAGTTAACTCATTTATATACCATAATATTCTCAACTCAACTTTAGCAATTAAGCGTATCACCTTTAGCACAATAACCTTTTCATTTAAGTCAATCACCTTATATACATCAATATCCTTGAATCTCAACATTTAATATCAAAATACGATAGAATTTAGATAGAATACACAAACTTCATTAATTATCTCACTTCCTTTGTTTATCCTTATTCTGACTTTTTCCTCAAAATACACCTTACTCTCAATAGTAAATCTCAATTATACCTTAAAATTCCTCATATTCTTTTATCTCAATAATCCTCAAATATACCCATTTCTTCTTACGAAATTCCTTCCACTTTTATATCGAAACGCTTCTAGCTCTAATTATCTCTTATTGAAATTTCCCTTGAAATCTCGAGTTTCCTCGTATAGTCACGTATACTCTAAACCTTGCTTCCATTATCCCATCCATTACTGAAATCTTCTATACTCAAAACAATTTATAGAATTTAAGAAACTTTGAATTGAAACGAACCCAGAAACAAGCAAGTGTCCCACAACAATTTATAAGATTAAGAGTTTTAAATAGCTCTTATTTGAAACAAAAGGATATTTGGGAAATCAATAGGATGGAAGAACCCGTACGTAACACAAGTGAGGGCGTCCCCTCCGACTTTCAATCACACAGACAGATCGTCCTTGTGTATACATATAGGATTGTTCCTCTTAGTTGGAAGAAGAAGTATAAAGAAAATATTTAATCACGATGATAAATACCCTTTTCCAAAAATTATCTTAGGGAAATATTTTGACTAAAATAGATAAAATACAATTTTGAAACACATTCCAAAGGTACCAGAAAGTTTTGAAAAGATACCGGCCCCTTTTGAATAAGAGATGATAGGTCACCCTGGAATTACTCACGAGGTTATCTAACGTACACTTCCCGATACATCAAGTATTCCTTTTCTCATATCGATCTCGTGTGCTACATAAACTTAACACTTTTGGCATAATAACCTTTATTAGCAATAATCTATAGAATTATAATCACTACTTAGAATAAATGCTTCGTTCGATAAACCCCCCTTGAACTCGATGTGAGTTCATATTTTATATCATTACCTATATATCTATATGTGTATATTACTATCACTCTTGTTCCTGAGCAATATGACTCTAAGCTCTGATACCAAACTATGACAGCCACAAATCCGGGGTCATAAATCTGGGCCATCACAGACCAATTTTCATTCAATATCAATATCTCTTGGGTCTTTTTTTTTATAACAATTAATACTTATGCAGTTGACCCCACAATAATAAACACACACACACCAGTCATATGCTCAGAGAACAACATTCACCATAATAAGGTTTAGAATTTAACAGTTATTACAAACCCAGAATCATCCTTAAATACATTGCTGAATAATACTTCGACATGAAGCATTTCAACAACCAAAAGTTTCTTACATGTTTACACACTTAATTATACATAGAGCTACCAGGACCCGTTTGCCTCTACGCTACCTCAGGAATCGATGCTAGCGCTCTCAGAGGGTCGCCTTCCCCCTACCCTCTTGCGGGGCGTTCTGCGTAGTCTCGGCATACCTAGCTGTATATACATAAGTAGCAAGAGTGAGCTATAATAGCTCAGCAAGATAATTTCTATCTACTAACATCAAAGGAAAATAATCATCATATATATATTTTAATAAACAATTTTTCAGATATTATGGAAGGAAACTTTATTTCCGTTCAGGACATATACTTTTCAATTATCTTTGTACGAAAAGAAATATATAATATTATAGCCTCAGTCTCTCTTCTAATATCATGTAATAACTGGAAACCAATTATAGACTTTGAGAAAAATGACATTCCTATTTAATAATACATCATCCACTTTCTATTATAAGAAAAAAATCTAGGATAATATAGTATCAGTTTCTCTTCTTAAATAATATAACAATCAATATACCCTTTCAGTGTAATATTTCAAGATAATATGAATACTTGAATAAATCTCTCACTATCATCTTCTCATTTCCTTCTTATGCAACAATTATATAAATTAATATAAAATCAGTTTCTCTTCATCTATAACAATAATTCCATCGTTTCATATCATTTTCCCTTTTCAGTATACCAATCTGACTTTATCGTCGATTCTTTATTCAAAAATTTTGGGGGTTTTCACTGTTGCCGAATACGTGAGGCACGATGATCAGTCGTCCTCCGTACCCGTCCCTTTTACTATCGGTAGACGGAGGTAGGTTCGCCACCATCCCCCAGGAGGAAAGGTTCTCCACCATCCTCCCTCGGCAACTCTTGGGCCGGAATAAGATATTTAGTGCTGGACTGTGCCACTCCCACACAGCCTCTTACGCTTTCTGTTGCAATCCCCCTTTTTCAAATCATTTTTCCATTATCAAATACCATTTTACATTTTCCATTTCCATTCACATTTCCTTTCACATTTCCTTTCACATATATCGTTTCAATTTCCATTTATCATCACCTTTAAAAGTATTTATGTCATAATACTTTGGTTATGACTCAGACATCTCTTCTATATTCAATGAAATCCAATATGTTCTTGTATACATAAAGTATTCCATTTATTTTAGAAGTATTAAATAATACTCAGTAATATCTGTCACAAAATTTAGAAAGAATGTTTTTTTTAACATAGTATTATAAATCATATAACCCTAGATAATAACTGATACAATTTCTTTATATATAATTCTAGATAACAACTGATACCATTCTTCATATTCTCTAAATCATAAGGCATGCTCACTTCATGCATAATCATCTCTAGGTATATTCATATCCATCTCATACTCATATCCATATCCATATTCATATCATACTCATATACCTTCCCTTTTAACCTCATTAATCAAGGAAAACGAATTCTTAACAATATAGTAGAAATAGCATCATATGTATATATTCCATGAAATCAAGTTTCTTTAAAGGTAAATAATTTCTAAGTAGGGATAGAAAAGATCTTGCCTCGGTTTCGGTATCCTGACAGTATGGCTCGTCCCTCTTCCGGAGTTTCTATAAACACAAAAGGACCGTCGTTAGAATACCACATCTCTTACTCACTTCACTCTTGTATAACAATACCCTTGACACTTTAATATGTTTAACATATCACTATTACCCCAAAGGTTCAAGAACTTAACCATTTATAAACTCAATCAAAGTTTCAGGGGTTTTCACCATTTCCCCTAACGACCACACTTAACTGTAAACATTCTCAGAAAATATGGATTTCGAATTTTACCATAAGGCCAACTGGTAATTCCTCTTTGACTACCCTACTACCATATCCCAAAATTTTATAATTTTTAAGAATGTCTAAGTATGGTAGTTATAGCCTCAAAGTTGGTACAACTACGTTTTCTCGGCTTTCGAACGTCTTTCACTAAAACTGACTTTTCTCCTAAACCGTTCATCAGATTTTAACGCACCTTATATCAAAACGATCTATGAACCAAGATCTATCTGATCATGGTCACTTATGGGTCTGGACAGTAAGGTACCGTATGGGTATAGGGTCCAAAAACAGGGCAGTTTCTTGGTCTAACGACAATCGGACATTATAACGGCTATATTTTGGACGTTCCAAAAACCATTCCATCATAACCAAGCCATATAATCATCCACCACTCCATACACATCAATATTACATCCTCATAATCCATATAATCAGTGGTGAGGCCTCAATACCATCACCCAACAATCAATCAAAATTTATGCTAGCTAACATCACAATAATCACTTTTAACCACACATCATCCATTAACATCACTAAAACTCACATAATAAAAAGGGGTTAGGGTTTATACCTGCCTTGAAGCTTTAACAACACTTAACAAAGGCTTGTAGAACTTGAGAAGCCTTGATATAACCTTATAACACCTTAAACTAACAAGAAACATCAAGAACATACTTAGAGATTTTCGGAGTTCTAAAACCCAGCTGAAAGAACATGAAACACGAGGCCCTTACCTTGCTTTTCTGGACAAACCTTGTGAAATACGAGTTATAGATTATCTCATGGGCTTTCCAAAAAGCTATAGAACGCAAACTTTGGCTGAGAAACGAAGGAGATATGCCTGTTCTAAGTAGGATGTTACTGTTTGGCCGAATTGATGAAATGAGGTGGGGGAGAGAGTTTTGCTCTTGGTTTTGATCTTATCTAGCTAATCACTTATTAATTCTAGAGTATGGTGGAAGATTGGAAGATATTTGGTGTATAAAACCATGCTAAATGACTAATTTGCCCCTTAAAACAAGTTAGTGGATGGTGATGTCACTTGATGATCCAATAAATCCCATTTTGATTTTCTAAGTATAATGCTAATGATCTTGGTAAGTAAAAATGTGGTATGTATCCTTGTTATATTACTAATATTGGTTGCTTGGTTTCCATACTCGTCTAATTGTGGTTCGTCTCGAATATACCTCATTATCTCAGTGGTTCTGAAATCATTTAACATTCCAAATTCCTTTGGTATTCTCTTAATTTAATAATCCCCTGGTTTAATCTAAATTCTCTAATCCCTCAATATATAATTCTTATAATATTTCCATGCCCCTTAAGATCCAATAGAAGCTCTTTGGAAGTTAAAATCCTCAAAAATCCATATTTAGGAATTTCTGAAATCCATCGTCATTTCGAGTCACTTAATTTCAGTGTACATTACTAGTATGGTTTCTGTTTATTCATTTTCTGTTTCCATTGCAGAGTACCTACATACCATTTCTCTAAATCCTCAAAATTACTATTCATGGGATCACTGTAGTATTGCTAGAGTTAGGGTTATTACAATAGAGGCATGCCTGTTTACATCTAATAACAAGCCTAATTGTTTGTAATGCTTTGCAGTACTTACATGACCTCTTAACTGAGGGAACCTCTAGTTGTAGAGTTTCTATTTGTTCTGTACTTGTAATAAGCACCAAATCCTAGTTGTGTTACTGTACTTATATAGTCAAGAATAATGCTTGAAAGAAGTTCCAAGGTTCATGCCTCAAGCAAGAAGATAAAGACTGTCAAATAATCACAGTTGGGATTTGAAGAAATGAAGAATTTGCCTAAGTACAAATTCGAGAAGTATATTTGTCTATTCGAGAAGTTCAGCATTCGAGAAGTCAGGGATTCGATATCTCAGAAGACACTATTCGATATCTCTGAATACACTGTTCGATATCTCACTCGATATCTCAGAGATTCGATATGTCTATTACTTTGTTCGAGAACTCAAGAAGTCAACAAGTCAAAAGTGGGATTCGAGTTCTCAAGGAGTCAACAAGTCAAAGTTTGATTCGATATCTCAAGGACTCAGAAAGCTATTCGATATCTCAAGGATTCAACAAGTCAAGTGTTCTATTCGACAACTCAAAGAATCCTGAAGAAAAGAGCTATTCGAGAAGTGATTCGATATGTCAATATAACAGTGTTCGAGAACCCAGAGTTATCGATCAAGTCAATTCTAGTTCTCGAATCACTTATTTAGTCACTTCTCGAATACATTCTTGGAGACAGAAATACTGAAGAAATTATACAAGTCTGAAACCTACAACAAGCCAATGCACTTTATGGACCACAATCTGTAACGTGCTCTGGAAAGCCAGGAAGCTTGGAGAGATATAGAAGAGACAAAGGGCTAAAGAAGTGGATCTGAACAGGCTTTGCAAAGTCAAATCTGTAACCGTTTGGACACTTACTCAAAAAGGATAGACAGACTAGAAAGTAATTTGTTTTAGCTACCTTATTTGTAGTAAGTAGGTTGTATCCATGTTCTATAAGGATACAACCTCACTTCCTTAGTTGTTAACTTTTGAAGAGTCAAGTTTTTCATACATTGTAACCCATATCTCTCTGAGAAAAACGAAGCTGAGAATACTATCATTTGTATTCACAGATTGTAGCAACCTTTATCTAATAATACATTAGATTAAAGTGATATTGTGTCTTGTGTTGTTCTTTATCCGGACCTACAACTTTGCACACACAAACCCTTATCTGCTACATAGACTCAAGTCAAAGAAAAGTTCAAGAATCCATTCACCCCCCTCTGTATTCTTTTACTATATTCAATACTCAATAAGTCGTATCAGAGCGGGCTTTATTCAAAAACAGAAAAACGATCATGAGTTCGAATACACCGAAGACCACAGGAACGGTGAAAGTCCCTAAGTTTGACAAAGAAAATTACAACCTCTGGAAGATAAAAATGATGTTGTTCATCAAAGCCTCTCATCCTTTGTATCCTGAGATTCTCAAGAATGGTCCCTTTGTTCCACAACAAGAGATACCTGAGAAAACGGTTGGAACTCTAACTGTTCCAAGATCTTATGTGACCAAGGAACCATCTAAATGGACATAATTAGAGAAGGAGATGGTTGCTCTTGACAGTCACCTCATGTTGCTAATTATTGATTCCATGGACATGTCAATGTTTGCAAACATTTCATCATGCACATCTGCCAAAGAAATGTGGGATCACATTGAGGTGTTATGTGAAGGAACTGATGAGGTTAAAGAAAACAAGAAACAGATACTGGTCACACAGTATGAAGCTTTCATGGCACAGCCCAAGGAAAGCATTACTGAGATGTTTGAGAGATTTCACAAGCTAGTTACTGAGTTGCAGATGAATGGCAAGGTTTACAGCACAAAGGATTTAAACATGAAGTTTCTGCTATCTTCTCCAAATCATCTAGAGCAAAGGGTCATTTCTCTAAGGGAAAGAGATTTGAACAAAATCACTTATGATGTGCTCTATGGAGTTTTAAAAACTCATGAGCTTGAGTTGCTTCAGAAAAGGGCTATTCAAGCCAACTAAGGCAGAATGATAAACACATCATGTGCCTTGATTGTCAACAAATCTATTCAAGACCTAGAAGCATCTACAAGCCAGCTAAGGATAGAGGAGATAGTAGATGATGAGGAAACTGAAGCTGAGGTAAGTGAACCTGTTGAGGAGAAGGAGGAAGGTGAGTTCTATACTCTTGAAGAACAAGATGGGATGGAAAACACTTCATATGCTTTCATGGCCAGAAAATTTCCAAACATCAGATTCAAGAGGAACCAACCCTTCAAACCTAAAACCCAAAACCATTCATTCAACAAGAGCAAGGCACCTGTGAAACCAAACAAGAATAAGTTCAAAACCAGCCATGTGGATAGGTCATCTGTAAGGTGTTATAGATGCATTGACCTAGGGCATTTTGCCAGTGAATGCACAAAGCCTAAAAAGAAGGATAAAGAGTTTCTTGAGCTCGAAGCTAAGTATGAGGCCCTTCTGAAAAAGCAGACACAAGGTAAGGCCTACATTGCTGAAGGGAAGTGTTGGGATGATTCTGATAGTGATGGAGAGGAACAAGAATTTTGCAACTATGCCTTGATGGCCAATTCCAAGGATGACACATCTCCATCAGATTCTCAGGTACCATCCCTCACTACTATAGATATGTCTGTTTCTGAGTATAAATGCATGATTGAACAACTATCTGTTGAGATGTTTAATATTCATACTAGTATGACTGCTGCTAATGAGGAGATCACTAGACTGTCTACTAGAAATGAAATGTTAACCAAAAAGAATGAGGAACTTGAGCTAACTGCTATGCAAGTAGAAAACCTTAAGAGAGAAGTTGAATATCTACAGAATAAGGTTTTGTGTGCTAGTCAAGTGGAAAAGGCTCTTAGGGATGAATTAGCTGAAAATGAATTCAAACTGAAAACCTTTAAGAAATCATCTGGTCTAGTGCAATCCTACTATGAGAAAATTCAAGCAAAACCCAAGGCTGCTATTGGACTTGACTATGACACTCTTAAACAGAGAAAAGGCTATGTTGTCATTGAAGATGACACAGTTGTTCATGAGGAAGTGCCACATATTTTGAAAAAGGCTAAAAATCCAATTTTTAAAGAATCAACATTTGAAATTGATGAGGATGCCTTACTCATCAAGCAAATGTTGAATGATGAGGATGAGGCATAATCCAGTGAACAACAAGCATCCTCCAAGAGTGAGAGTGTCATGTCAAAACCCAAGGAGCCGGTAGGTGATAGGTCAAGACCTAAGAAGTTTGTTAAGTTTGTTTCAGCTGGGAAGAGTGAATCAGAGAAAAAAGTGACTAAGAAGAAACATAACAGAAATGGCAAGTTAGGGATTAACAAAGATAACAACTATGCTTATATGCCTAATGCCCCTAGGAAAACTTGTCAGAACTGTTTCAGTACTAATCATTTAACTCATGCATGCAAGAAACCTGTTGGTAGTGTGCCTAAACCTTTCTATGACTGTTCTGTGTCTCTAAGACATAGAGATGCTCCATTTTATGATAAATTTGACTGTATGCCATGCAATATGAATGTTATGACTAGTTGTTTCAATTTGAGAAGGCAATTCATTGATGGATGTATCAGTCATAATTCTCACACACACTGCACAAGGTCGAAGTCTTCAAGTCCTCCTAAAGCTAGGAAGGTACCTCTGTCACCTAAGTCTGAAACTTCAGGTTCTAAGACTTCTAACAGTGACAAGAAGACTAACACCAAAAAAGTTGATAAGCATGTTGTTTATGATAAAACTATTTCTAAGTCACAAGGACCCAAACTTGTTTGGGTACCAAAGGAGAAGTACTACCTTTATGTTTGCAGGGCAAAGAAAGTGAAAAGAAGGTCATGTGGATTTTGGACAGTGGATGCTCAAATCATATGACTGGTGATATGACCCTGCTATCACAGTATGAGGAAAAGGCTGGCCCAATGGTTGCTTTTGGAGATGACAGCATGGGTAACATATTGGGATATGGCAAGTTGAAAGTTGGTAATGTCATCATTGAAGATGTAGCACTGGTCGAGGGACTCAAGCATAATCTGATAAGTGTTGGTCAGTTTACTGATAGAGGATTCAAGGTGGATTTTGACAAAGATGAATGTTTGATCACCCACAAAAAGACTGGTGATTTTGCTCTATCTGGAGTAAGGAAAGGAAGCCTGTTTGTAGCCAATATGGATTCTGCAAACAAGAACAACATTTGTTGCTTTTATTCAAAAGCATCAAATGAAGATTGTTGGCTGTGGCACAAGAAACTATCACACCTGAACTTCAAAGCCATTAATTCTCTAGTCAAAAGAGAGTTAGTGAGAGGCATGCCCACACTCGAATTCTGTCAAGAAGTAGTGTGTGAGGCTTGTCAAAAAGGAAAAATGAAAAGATCAAGCCACAAGTCAAAGACAGTGACATCAATAACCAAGCCCTTGCAACTCATTCATATGGATTTGTTTGGGCCTGTCAATATTATGTCACTAGGAAGAAAGATGTATGCCTTGGTGATGGTTGATGACTTTACAAGGTATACATGGGTGGAATTTCTAGCATCAAAAGATGAGGCTCCACAAGTAATCATTGAGCATATAAAGAGAATTGACAAGGAAGCAAAGGCCAACAATGCAAGTGTGATTGCACTGAGAAGTGATAATGGAACAGAGTTCAGAAATGCCATACTTGAAGCATTCTGCAAAGAGAATGGAATTTCTCAGCAATTCTCAGCTCCAAGGACTCCACAACAAAATGGAGTTGTTGAGAGAAAGAATAGAACTCTAATTGAGGCTGCTAGAACAATGTTACTTGATGCAAAGATGGCTACATGTTTTTGGGCTGAGGTTGTGAGCACTGCATGCTACATCCAGAATAGAACCCTCATCAACAAAAACACTGGAAAGATACCTTACAATTTTATGACTGGAAAGAAGCCTACTCTAAAGTATGTTCATACTTTTGGAAGCAAATGCTTTGTATTGAAGGATAACTCTGAATATGTTGGTAAGTTTGATGCAAAGGCATTTGAAGGAATTTTTCTTGGCTACTCTATGGAAAGAATTGCATACAAATTTTTTGTCATCAGTCAAAAGAAAATTATGGAAAGCACAAATGTGACATTTGATGACAGCAAACTACCTGGACTAGAAGAAGCCAATGATGAAGATAAAGATCCATTAAGGTTTGATAATCTAGATGATTCTGATGAAGAGATTGATACTGAAGTTGAAACTCAAGTTCAACAAACTCAAGTGAATGATGATACAAGAGAAGAATTTGTGCCAATCAACAGTGGAGAAACAAGCATCCAAGACACACCTGTGAGTAGTGGCAACTTCACAGGGGGAGGAAATGAGAATGATCATGATTTGGATGATGAAGCAACATCAAGAATGAGAAATCAGGCTGAGCACTCAAGGAAATGGGATAGATCACACACTGCAGAGCAAATTATTGGAGATCCTAATGCAGGAGTAAGGACTAGGAGAGCAACTCTAAATGAGTGTCTCTATAGATGTTTTCTTTCTCAAGTTGAGCCTTAGAAACTTGATGATGCACTGTTGGATCCAGATTGGATTATTGCCATGCAAGAGGAGCTGAATCAATTTGAAAGGAACAAAGTATGGGAACTTGTGCCTGCACCAAAGAATAAAACCATTGTTGGAACAAAATGGGTTCTGAAGAATTAGATGGATGAAGATGGTGTAATAGTAAGAAACAAAGCAAGGTTGGTTGCAAAAGGGTACTCTCAACAGGAAGGCATTGATTATGATGAGACATTTGCCCCTGTTGCTAGATTGGAAGCCATCAGAATATTCTTGGCATTTGCTGCTCATTCAAACTTTAAGGTTTATCAAATGGATGTCAAGAGTGCATTTCTGAATGGAGAGTTGGAAGAAGAAGTTTATGTGCAACAACCACCTGGCTTTGAGGATCCACACTTCCCAGAATTTGTCTATAGATTGCTTAAGGCATTGTATGGACTTAAGCAGGCTCCAAGGGCATGGTACGATACTTTATCACAATTTCTTCTTGAAAATCAATTCACTAGAGGCACATTGGACAAGACATTGTTTTACAAAAAGCGTGGTGATGATATTATCCTAGTTCAGATTTATGTGGATGATATCATATTTGGGTCTACAAACGAGAAACTGTGTGAGAAATTCTATAAACTCATGCAGAGCAGATATGAGATGAGTATGATGAGAGAGTTGACATTCTTTATTGGGTTGCAAGTCAGTCAAAGGAAGGATGGTATCTTTATCAGTCAGACCAAGTACATCAAGGATTTATTGAAGAAGTTTGACTTGGAAGATTGCTCACCTACAAAGACACCTATGGCCACTGCCACTAAATTGGATGAAGATGCTAAAGGCAAGAGAGTAGATATCTCAGTCTACAGAGGCATGGTTGGTTCTCTTCTCTACCTCACTGCAAGTAGGCCAGACATCATGTTTGCTACATGTTTATGTGCAAGGTTTCAATCAAATCCAAAAGAATCACATCTGATTGCTATAAAAAAGATCTTTAGATATCTGAATGGCACTCCAAACTTGGGTTTATGGTATCCTAAGGACACAGGGTTCAAACTGGTTGGTTATTCTGATGTTGATTATGCTGGATGCAGAGTGGATAGGAAAAGCACCTCAGGTAGCTGCCAGTTTCTTGGACAAAGGTTAGTCTCTTGGTATAGCAAGAAACATCAATCTGTGTCAACTTCTATAGCTGAGGCTTAATACATAGCTACTGGAAGTTGATGTGCTCAAGTGCTTTGGATTAGAAATCAACTCAGAGATTATGGACTTGTGTTGGAAAGAATTGCAATCATGTGTGACAACACAAGTGCAATCTCTATAGTTGCCAATCCTGTCAATCATTCTAGGACAAAGCACATTGACATCAGATATCATTTCATTAGAGAACATGAAACTAATGGAACCAGTGAGTTGCATTATGTCTCTACAGATAAACAACTAGCTGATATATTCACTAAGCCATTAGATGAAGCCACCTTCACAAGGTTGGTTAGTGAGATTGAAATGCTGAATTCTTCAGATTCTGGCTAAGTGAATACAGCATCTAGATTGTTGCAGCAGTAAACACTTACTTTATCTAAATTCTCAATATTTTTAAAGAGAGTGTTGGCTGAAATATGATTTATAAATATTTCAAATATGTTGCATATGTTGGAAAATCATATTTTTTTTAACTTGAAATTCCTATGAAATTTTGAGAAAATCACTGTTTAATTTGCTAGGATATTCTTCAATAAATATGGCCGGTAAATTTTAAAAGATAGTGAAAATTGATTTTTGTGAGTGGTAAGAATAGTTCGATAAGTCAGATTTCTCGAATGGTTCATTTCATTGTTAGTGGTCGACTTCTCTAACAAGCCTATTCAAGACACTCTTGAGTTCTCGAATAGTGTCTTTTAGAGAACTCGAACAGAGACATGAGTGAGTTCTCGAATAAGGTATTTCAGTTCTCTATTGATAGAGGTCTCGAATAGCATGTTTGAGTTCTCGAATCATTTGAAAAGGCTGATTTCTCGCTGAATTTTAACCGATTTTGGATTTTTATTCAAAATTCAGAATTACTCATAAAACATATTTTACCTAATTTAGAATTTATTCTAAGTTAGATAACTGCCAACTGTGAGTTACAACCTGCTTGAGTTATCGAATAAGCCTTTCTTGACTTATCGAATAGTTGTTTTCTACTTCTCGAATACCTGACTTGTCGATACAAAACATATGTCCAATCGACAATTCAAGTACATCACACTTATACAATTCTACATCTATTCGATTCATTTCATTCGACTTCTCAAGCATCTAAACTCCCAAAACCTCTAAAAACCCTAACTGCAAAGACTTAATTTTTTCTTCAATCCTCATTCTCTTTTCTTCTATATACAAATGGCAAACACCCAACTCACCATACCCACTCAAACCAATTTCATCGCGATAAATAACGATGTGGAAGCACCAAATGTAAATTTCAAGTGCTTTGTTCGCTGGATATCAGAATCATACATCAAGAATGCACTATCATCCAACCCAACTTTATATTTGGACCTTCTAGAATAGTTTTGGAGAACTGCCACCGTGGAAGTAATTGCCCTTGAGAATGCTATAACTTCCTATGTAGTCTATTGCAAGATTCAAGGCCAGGATATCACTATCACTACAGAAGACATGAATCAAGCACTAGAATTACAACAAGAGACATATGACATACTGGCCACAAATGCAGAGTTAGAAGAATTCTTTGAGTTTATCAACTACTCAGATGTGATCAATCTTGGGAAGTTAAACAGGAAGCATCTGCGGAAAGAGTGGAGCTATGTGTTTGCCACCATTCTTCAAGTCTTCACTGCCAGGAAATCAAGCTTCGGAACACAGCCAAGAGAGGTACTGAAATTTTCTTCCCTCGCTTCATTCAATCTGTACTTAACTTTAAAAATGCTAAATTGATTGAATTACCTGGTGTAGATAAAAATAGAATAGGCTACCCTAGATCCATGACCAAACTTATTTTTGGTAATTTGGAGACTAGGAAAGATGTGGATGTAAGACTTAACATAACTCCCCATATGGAGGGTTTGTTTAGGACTTACCCCCACAACATGCCAACATTTGCCTCCAAATCTTAGTTAGCCAGACCCAAACAAGTAGAACAAAGTGCTAACCCAGGGTCTGCTAACCAACCACCTCAACCAAACACTCTACCAAACACTGAACCAACTGCATCATCCTCTCAAAAGGGTGATGTTAGTAAAAAGGAGAAGAAGAGAAAATAGGTTGCTTCTACACCTTTAACCATCTTATCTGAAGCATCATTGGTTGTAGAATTAGAAAGTGAGGCACCCGAGTCACCCCTTATCAGGCCAAAGAAGAAGAAAACTAAAACCACCTCTTCAGTCACACAAATGGCTGAAGTTGTAAAATCAGGGGCACACAGTTCACTAGATGTATCCTCTCAACAGGGTGCATCTATAGAATCAAGCATCCTCCCCAATGCACCTATTTGTACAGAGTCAGCACGTGGGAGTGATAAGGCTGGCATAACACTGAGTGGAGATCACATCACAATTGAAACTCCCTCTATCTCTGAGGGGGAGTTGCCAAACTCTAATGTACAAGACACTCCTCTTCCAGAACCTACCACTCAAATTTCTTTGTAGCCTGCAACTCAAGCAATTAAGGAGCAAGGCATTGATCATTAAGAATTCTTTTCTTTTGATGATCCAATGGATTCAAGTGACTTGGTGCATGACACCTTGCTCACCACCCAGGACCCACATTTAGATGGTGAGGGAATTCATGCTGGGGCATCTCCTAATGACACCATCACAAACACAAAGGTTCCACTAGTTTTCAATAGAGACTCTGCGCCTGTGTCAACTGCTGGTGTAACTCATCCCACTTCTGTGGAGACACCAGTAGTAGAGTCAATCCATCCGGTTACAGAAGTTGCATATGTAACTGAGGAGTCTAGCTTGCCTAGCTCTAGCTCTGACTTTATGTCATAATGGCTAAAGCCTGTGCAACATGACAGTGCTTCAGGATCAGGGTCTATTCCACAACAATTAACGGCTGAAGCACTTCAAAGCTTAATTGTGGATCAGATCCCTGAGTTCACAAAGATTGCTCAGAACCTTCTCACTGCCAACATGCCAAATCCAGATTATGAAGCTATTCTTTTATGCCACAGAGATGATGTGGAGATGCAAAAGGCTAAGATAGTGGAGGATACTGAGAGAGATGGCAATGTAGATTCCTGGCTCCAAGGAAAATTTGACATTCCTCTCTCAGAAGGCCTCCAGTACATCAGAGAAGAGTACATCACTACACTAGGGTCAAATGCCAAATCTCTCTCCCCTAGTGATGTGTATGAAGCAGTGAATCTACAAGGGCATTCTCAAGGCTGCACACTACCTTGGAAAGGGGCTAAAAACAGAAATCAATGAAGTGTGTGCAGCTACAATCAAAGAGGTACAGAAAATTCAAAGGTCTTTTGATATTAAATTTCCTCAATTGGATAATGTCATCAAGGAGATTCAACACTGCAAATCTGAGTGCATCAAGATGGACAATTCTATACTGTTGGTCCAAGGATCTGTCAAAACTATGGCTGCTCAGATGGCAAAATTATCAGATCAGTCAACAGATGCCAATGCCATGCTGAGAACCATGTTTAAAAATCAATATGGAGATAAGATGGTGGATGAGATCCATGTGCATGAGGTGACGAAATTTGAAGTGGAGAGACTAAAAGATCAATCTCTATCTGGTTTTAAAGCCACTAAGCTGTTCAGCAAGGTAGAATCACTTGAAAAGGAGGTGGCTACTCTCACTAAGTCTAATGTTCATCTTACATATAAGGTTGCACTTCTCACTGATCAGTTGGACACTCAAGCAACCACCACAGCTGATGTTCTTCTGCATCAGCAATCTATGTTGGTTGCTATGATGAAGCATGTGGGTCTCTCTCTACCTGAAGAATCTTCAAACCCAAAGGTCACTTCTAAAGCCTCTGTGCCTGACAACAAGCCTAAGGGGGAGAAGAGGATAAGGAATTCAAATCCAAAGGAGGAGAAACCTAAGAAGAAAGCTATCAAGATAAATGAGGGTGGTCACCAAAGGGCTTCTAAACTACCTCATGTGCCAGGAAAAGGGAAATCCAAAGTTGATGAGCCCCCAACTACTCTGCCAGTTGTCACTCTACCAACTGTGCACATCACTACTCCTGGTGGTCAGAAGCAATCCATAACTACCACAGTGGTTGCAGGGAGTATGCCATCTGACAAACCTCCATCCTCCATATCTGAGAGTGCCAAGCCTGTAGAAGTCAAAGTTATCACTGAGGCCAAGCTACAAGACGTTGCTAACTCAAGTGATTATCATCGTAAAGCCTTCTTCGAGTTTCTGAAAGCCACAAGGGAACAGGCTGGTGACACTCAGTTCTATCTAAGGGAGTTGAAGGAGAAGATTGACTCCATTACTGTCATTCCCAAGAAAGTCAATAACTTTTGGTTCAAGGAGATACTGATGATATCCAAATCAAAGATATGGCATCTAACATACAAGACTCTACAAGCCCTAAAACACTCAGAGATAGATGCCATACTTGAGCTCATTGAGAAGAGGAATGAGAACAACAAGAGTCTGTTTTATGATTTGAGGAATGGCAAACCTTCAAGGCTTGCAAAAGTGATCAAGAAACCATGGACAATCATCTATCAGTCTGGCACCAAAATTGAAGACATTAAACAATTGGTCATTCCTAGTGATCTTACTTCTAGAAATCACAGACTGATCATTGCTATCATTGATCAATTACAGAAGAAGGTTGGAGCCAGAAATGCTGAAGAAATTGAGGCACTTCACATCCTCAGAACTTTTATAGCAACTGGTGAAATTCCAGAGATGGCTCAACCTAGGAGAAATAAGGATGATGATTCTGAAGACAGAAGTGATGGGAAGAGAAGACATCACAGGAGTGATAAGGGTCATAGAGATGAGAAGAAGAAGAAGGATGACAAGAAAAATGATGATGACCAAGGCAAAGTCTATGAGAGGAAGATTGGAAAACAACAAGCCTTAGGCATTGCTAGCAGTAACCTCACCACAACACAAGAGTCTATGTCTAGGGTGAATACTGTTAGTAGTGACCTACAAAAGTCAAATTCCATGGCCTCTGCAAATGTTTTACTACCTCAAGAAGAGAAGGAAATTCAATTCAAGAAACCATCTGTGTGTTTCAAAAAGCAAACTGCTAATGGAATACTACAGTGGTCTACAAGCAAAGGTCACATGCTACTGCCAGGCAACCATGTAAAAAGGATCAAATTCAAACAAGCTGCAAGGAAACAAAAGCCATCCAGGTCAAGAGCCCTAACAATCATTCCAGGATTGAAACTCCAACCACTAGATGAAGAATTTAATGAAGACCAACTGCAATATCTAAGAGCTCAGAAAATCTACTATGCTGCAATTATTAGTGATTACCTTGAGATTAAATATACTGATGGAAGGGAGAAGAAATTCAAACAAGGACAAAGTCAAAATTGGGGCAAGTTATATGAGATAGAAAGAATTACTGCATTGTTGGATTCTAAAGACAAGGTGGAGAGAGTATGGAAGCTGGAGTTGATTGACTTTGTGAAGATGAAGAGAGACTATGTGTAACACCCCCAGATCCGGGGTCAGGGATCTGGTCGTTACGGTCTCAATATCCATCCACAAAACCAACATAATCTAAATTACAACCTTGTGACCCAAAACAACAACGTAAAACACACCCGTTATAGTCCCAGAGATGAAATCAGAGTAACCATCAATATTATTAATCACAAGTTTGAGTTCTTACAACCCAAAGAATTACAATTTAACATTTCATACTCTTTGCCATCCATTTGTATATGCCATATAATAAATACATTTGGTACTCAAATGCTAACAACTAGCCTACCAGTAGCTGCCTCTTCAGCAATGGTAGCTATGACCTCAGCGATTATTCCTCTGATGGCTGTCACCTACTTACGCTGAGTGCGCCTTGCGTGGCCATCTGATCTAGCTGTTGTTGTGATATAGATAAATAAAGCAAGGGTGAGCAATAGCCCACCTAAAAGAATGTAATTGAACAGTAATAATATGTAATAGTTCAAAATATCTTTGAAACCATATGCCATGCATTAACGATGTAGTACCAATATAAGGTATGAGATGAAGTTACAAGGTAACTCAAAATATATTTGTTTTGAATAAATATCTGCTATGTCAAAGATGAGCCAGATATTATCAACTTTTCATAATAGAGGAACTTGCAGGAAGAATATTGCAATTCCAATTCAAACACTTTTCAAACCTGCCAATAATGATAAGGTTGCAGGAAATTTCCAACATTGAGAGATGAACTAATACTGAAGTTTGACGCGCCAGGAGACATAGCATTTACACGATGATCAGTCGCATGTTATGCTCCCCACCTCTTGTTTACTACATGTAGAAGGAAGCACCGACGGATTTACTTGTCTACCGCCCTTTGGAACCCCCCGGCCAACGGTTGGGCCATTTGCTGGACCGGCGCCACTGGGTCACTTACGCATCTCCTAGTTCATTTCACATCCATAACTTTGAAATGTGAAGTTCCTCCCCCTTTCCCCAAGTATATTACTTGTTGATAAGACTCCACAAAGTAGTCGTATCTAGTTGGAAAGGAAAAATCACCAATATTTCCCAAGCTGATGCTTGTTAATGGATATAAACTTGTTCCATCAATTCTTACCCCTCGAGCGTTGAGGAGGTAACCAAACAGACTCATATCGATGCTTGAAAGAATCAAGATGTGAGTGACAAGATAGTTTAGCAAGTATAGGACCGGGCAGCCCAATAAATAACATCTCTCAAGTGAGGTCCCCTTATATACGTTTGGAAGTTGAGCGAGTATTTAAATCTTCTTTAAGATAGATTTAAATAAAAATAGAGTTTTGAAAACCTCCCCTTGATAAAAATAGTCATAAACTACTCCAAAATATTTTACACCATATCTGAAGGTGACATATAATCTTTGAATAATATGAATCATTATAAAAGAACTTAAAAGGATTTAAATAAATATTCCAAGAATATTTATTAACTCAATATTAATTAAGGAATATGAATAAATCATAATATTACTCGTAAGTAATCCTCGAATGAATATTTAGAATTATTTACTAAATAACTCTCTTCTTTATATGAATATTCCAGATAATATTCATTAATTAAATAAACTCAAATAAATGTTTAAAATAATGTTCACTAAATAAATCCAATCTTAAATGGATATTTGAAAATAATAATGTTTATTGGTGAAATAAACATCCCTTGGATATTTGATATAATATTCATTAAATTAATAATGAATATTCAACTTAAAAATGATATTTATTGATGAAATAATTGTCGACTGAATATTTGAGACAATATTCATTAAATAAATAATGAATATTCAATCTTAATAATATTTATCGAAGAAATGATTATCGAATGAATATTCGAAATTATGTTCAATAATTGAATCGACTTTAAATGAATGTCGAAGATAATATTTATCGTCTCAAGGGAATATTCAAAATAATATTTATCGATGAACTGGAGTTCGAATCAATGTTCAACTAATATTTATAAAATAAATAGAGATTGAATGAATATTCGAAATAATATTCATTTAAATAAATAAGGCTCGAATAAACATTAAAATAATATTCATTAAATAAATAAACTCGAATGAATATTCAAAATAATATTTATCGAAGAAATAAGAATGAATATTCTCTAAGTAAATAACTTAACTGAGGGTTCGAAATCATATTCGAATATTAAATCGACTTTAGATAAATATTAAAGATAATGTTCATCGAATAATTAAATATCTGATGAATAACCCGAATAATATTTATCAAATAATCTCAAAGGAATATCTCAATAATATTCGCCAGATAATAAATGGGAAATATTTACTTAATTATTTTCCTCTGAAAATAATGTCAATATATCAAGAAATAACGACTCCCGGTCTATAATCAAGGAATGAGGTTCAGATGCCCTTCGTTTAAGGGTCTTATAAATTTCCGGCTTATAACTGATATAATAACTATCTAGCTCATAAGCCAACAATAATTCGGGGAACAAGTATATCAATATGACTTTGAAAGTAGGCATGCGTGCTATGGCATATGTATAACAGAAAGCATACATATATATATACTCACAACAACAGTCTTTTAAAAAGGATTTGAAACTTGCCTGGGAATCGGGTGCGGGTAGGGGTAGTGGTAGCGTGTCCCGGGTCAGCCTGATGATCTATAAGTAGCCAAGGCATTCGGGATTAATCACTTAACACCTTTCAAAAGGTTAAGTATAAACTTCACTTAAATCGAAACACGTTTTCAAGTCGTTTCGTTATACCCCTCTAATTCACTCTTATTATTGCTTTTATTACCCGACACTTGTTCGTTACTAAAGCATGACTTTACACTTACATATGGTAAGTATTTAAATCGTATAAGTTTTAAAGTCGAAATATTAGACCTCGATATTTATCGATCGTTTTCTAAGTGGTTTACCGAAGTTATAACCAAGTATACCTCTTAGGGGTACTTTCGTACTTAACCATGATTCGAACATTTTTATAAAATCGGAAAACGATCCATTCGACATGTGGTCTTCTCCCACACCTTCATTTTTACCTCTAATATTTAATTATTAAGATTCGCCACTGATTTCGCAATATTAAAGGGATCCAATTTCGGTTACGAACTTTTGATTACGGTTCCGAACCACTTTCACGAATTTAATCATAACTCCTAAACCGTAAGTCCGTTTCATGCGATCTTTATATCAAAACGAAGCTCATAACATACTCTAGATTATCATGGCATAAATCGAAGATAATCATTGAGTTATATCTACTGTCAAGTTCGTGTTTCTAGATTAAACGAAAATCGGGCATTACGACGGCTATAATTCGAACTTTCTAAAAATCATAACATCAAACTCAAGCCACACCGGGCATACCATACATCTCTTAGTCATATCATCCATCTTACAAGACCAAGAACCACTGACTTTAACATCATAATCATCATCATACTTAGATCAACTTAAACCACTAACTAATCATGCTTATAACATCACTATAATCATACTAAGCTAAGTCTACCAAGAACATGCTTTTAATCTCAAAACAAGAGCTAGGGTTTCAAGTGATATACCTTCCATGAGGTGGTTAAAGACCTTGATAAGCCTTGTATAGACCATATACATCCTTCACCAAGCTTAGATCGTCCAAGAAATCAAGATCCAAGAATTTTGTTCTTGAGGTTACTATTCACCCTCCACTTTGATGATTTTATTGAAAATGGAAAAAGTAGAGTTTGAGGCTAATATTTCTAGGGTATCATTTTTATGAAATATAGGATCTATGATAAAAATTTGGGGATCAAACAATGGTGGGAAGGATGATTTCTTCCCTTGAATTAAAGAAGAAGCCGAATGGGCTTGTTTGTAAAGAATGGTGTTGTTTGATCTTTTGCTTGCTTGGTTCTCTTCAATTATTGTGTTTCCTAGCAAATATCTTACATAAAGTAGCTTTATTAAAGTGGTGTGGTCATGGATGATGTAAATTGCTTGGACAAGTGTTGATGATTTGTGGTTTAAGATGAGATAAAGCTAAGTACTTGGTTAGTTCTTTAAGGATGCTAGTTGCTTATGTAACTACTTGGTTACTTGCCTTTATCCACTAGAACATGTATGTATCTT
This sequence comes from Kitagawia praeruptora, assembly GCA_037693485.1. Lineage (NCBI taxonomy): Eukaryota > Viridiplantae > Streptophyta > Magnoliopsida > Apiales > Apiaceae > Kitagawia > Kitagawia praeruptora. The sequence continues at coordinate 129,146,789 of CM075351.1, forward strand.
GGTCCTCTGCTTGTTTCTTTGTGCGTTTATTGCTTAATTCGTTGATCGTTCGAGGGAATAACTCATTCGTTTCTAGTTAGGGTTTTACCGAAAACCTTCTTAATATTTATAATACTATTCCTCATCTTTCTTAATACTTCTCGAATTTAAATACCTTAAATATTAAATATTAAATCCTTAATCTATCAGTGTCTAGGGAAAATCTCGGAGAAAATGAAAGTGCTGTTTTTCTGAATCCGACAGCTTTTACATACACTTATTTTCCTCCTGGATCACTAATACGAACTCAGAAATCCGTTCCGGATACCGGATATAGCATTATTATAATAAAATTCCAAATTCCACCAAAATCACTATTCATCACTTATTTTTATTTAATTCCTATAATTAGGAAAATGAACCTGGTTCACTCTCGAGTGTTCCTTAACCTTCTTACGGAATCGCTGGACTTATAATAGATATTGATTTGGATGACACAAGAATAATCTTACTTGAAGTAATCTTCTCATATTCTTAGGAGATAGATCATTCTTATCTATGTTGTCAACCAAAAGTATTCTGCATGACATATAATAATTGAATCCAAATCCGTTCCATTCATTAAATAGTCAGTCGTTACATCGCAGTCATAACAACTATTCATTCCCATATTATTACATAATAAAAAGTTTTAATTCTACCCAAAAATCTGGGTTCTTACAGTCTCCCCTCCTTAAAAGGATTCCGTCCCGGAATCAGGTAGAAGACAATTGGATACTTGTTGGTTATTTCGCTTTCCAATTCTCTGGTCGATCCTTACACATTCCAATCTTTCTAAAGCACATCGTACTGGTGTTACAATACACCCTTTATCCGTTCTACCAATTCTTTGATACTTTCGCATGACACATTATCCGGTATACGCTCTTGTCCGGTCTTATACTATTACCTTATTGGTACGTGCAGTGACTTCGGTATCACTAAGGCGCTACGAATTCCGGAGATAACCTCACTCGTAAATTTTCAATTCCTGATCGCTTTAATCTTCGCAATCTCGATGTATATACATTTAGGTGGAAAAATTTATCGAGAGATCACTGTGATCAATGAACATTTGTTATATTGCATAGCTAGTACAGAAGGGGGCCAACCTTTAGTACTTGACAAGCAATTAAACAATTAATGGCATTCCACTTAGACTCCTATCACACAGACAGAGAGTCACGTAGTATTACCTCCCCTCCTTAAAGGGTTGTTCTTCTCAATTTAGAAGAAGATAAATAAGGGAGAAGAAAAGGAACGAATTTCAAAGAATTATATAAGAAAGTTTTCATGATTGTCAAAATATCATACTTAGAATTTACCTCTGAACTATAGAGGCTTATTAGGGAAGAAAATAATCATATACGTATCAAATACTACTTTTTTTTTTGTAATCTCACATATCACATGTCCTTACTACTCTGTCCATCATTCTATGGACCTATACTCTTGTTCGATATTAGCATCACTTACTTTTGGAAAATCCTTCAGCCTTTCAGGTTAAATCTTGGATTTCTCGCTTGACTTATTATAACTGACATTTCACGCCACGAAACTGGATCTTTCATATTCATAATACTAACACTATCAGGTTGTCATTCCGAGTGCTCGTTAGGAAAACCCATTCATCAATCCATTCATAACATTCCTTGCTTCACATTCCATTATTATTTCCTAATCTTTTCTTTATCAAGCACATCCTTCGTATTATCTAATTCTTATTTACTTTTGTTGTTTATCTCCACCATCATCTCAGGGTTGAGACACTCGTCACCCTTACTCAATACGTGTTACACGTTTGGGGTCAAATTTTCCTCTGTTCAACCATCAAATTTTCACTTTCTCATTTCATGAGTCTCTTTATTACTCAATCAATCTATTTCATATTTCCTTGAATTTTCCAAACTTAAAAGGAGTCAATTTGTATGTCATTCATGCTTCTAATTCCAACTTTCCGTTTTAGCCAATACCCTTACCTTGCCAATTCCATACTTTTCTCGCTTCATTACTGGAGATTCTCATGAGTACGCCTATCTGACTCTCTTATTAATTCCCAATTCTATTTCCATCTCTATTAGTCTCTTGTTTTTATTTCTACTATTATCATTCTATGAAACATCATAGCCGGATCATTTATTACAAATATCCCTTCGTCTCCAAAATTAAACCATCCGAAATTGACCTGGACGATTTCTCTAACTTAGATTCAATTCGACATTTCCGCAGTCGTTAACACTTAATTTCTCAGAAGGGTCATCATTGCTTATCATTTACGTAGTGTTTTTAATAGCTAAACATACCGGTTTCATAATTGTCAATCCAAGATCCTCTAGGAAAGCAAAATAATCACTATTCCCTATCCATAAGGAACGCTTCCTGAACTTGATGTTGATATTACATGAAGCAGATAAAATTACAGAAAAGCTTCAAGCATCGTAGCTATGCCAAGTTGACGAAATTATCAATCATATACCTTCAGTAGAAGATTGGAAGCTAACGGTTTACTTAGTCAATTTCGTACCAGGTCCTGGTTTACCTCAACATAGGACCTCCTAATGCAGGTAATATGCTTAAGACGACATCAGGAATCGAATCTTTACTTAAACTACTCTTAGGGTTGATTCTTGCTCAATCAATAGAGGGAATGTAAATTCCTCCACCCCATTCTGACCTTCAAAGTCCTTCTCAATATCATTTCGTCTCTTTGGTATGAGCATTCATAATTACTCCTCAATACTTAAAGTGTCGGCCACCTCATTGGCCTTTCCTGATAATAATTTCTTGCAATCAATGTTTTCTTGATCTATTCAACTCAACTTTTTCTACCTTATTCCCATCACTGTTGGGTGAAAGTATTCTTCCTTAAATTCTGCTGAAGGAGAATAATATCCATCAGTCTTTTTCCATAAGTTATTGCCTTAATCCTTAAATGTGACTTTTATCCCGGCTAATATCCTCATCAGGTCTAGGATATCTTTTGTCTCAGGTCTTTCTTGCTTTAAAACAATCTCAACCTTATTGGTTCAATCCATACCTTCTCATGGTTTCTTACATGCCTCATCCGACCTCATTATTATTACATCATACATACTCTACCAAACTTCCCTTTTGAAACTCAGAGTATTACCTCTTCCCTTATAAGGTTTCTTAGGTCATCCTCATCATTCCTCCTGTATCTTCCGGGTACAGGGTATATCAAACATCGTCAATCAATTCTATAACAATTCTGTCTATATACTTTTTGAGACTCCTTTCCACAATTCCTTATAGGTTATTGACACCTTGGTCGATTCATTTATATCATCTGATTTCACAATGTCTTTATTAGGGGTGATGTTATCCTTTGTGCATCCCCCAGGGTTCATCTTAATATATGGACATTCTATCCTCAATTCTATCTTCAAGGAATACTTATATCCTGTAATTGGAAATCCAATCATATATCCTTAATAAAGGTCACTTTTCAATCATTCTCATCTTAATCATCTATAGGTAGCTTAATGTTAACCTTTTTTTCAAACGAATGTCGGTCTACATGACCTTCCAAAAGACAACATATGTCTATCTACTCTTTCATACAGAACTTGGTACTGGTAGCAAGGATGTTCTGGAAGATATTGGTCGTGTTCAACGTGAATCTCTTAGTGCCTAATACATCTAGGGTATTTATAAAATCCATCCTCATGTATCTTAATTCATTTTACATCAAAAGTTCTCGCGGTTGGCACTTTATTAGAAGCACCCCGCTTTGTCCTTACATTGCTGGTTCAATCACTTGATAATCCTTAGTGACTTGGCCCCACTGGCCATGCTAAAATATGTGAGTTTAGGGGTCGGCTAATAGCATTACTTTTCTAGCAATTGCTGGCATAGTGCCTTCTACTTGATACCTTTTGATCTTTTCAAAAACTTCACTCCATATAAGTCTCAATCGACTCCTCAGTGATGTATTCAGATAATCCGAAAGACAAGGTTTGCCAAATTTTGTCAAATTCCTTTCCAGAATCAGGGAAATTTGGTCAATCTATCCACCTTCTGGTAACACTACGAAGATTCATTTCGAAGCCCGAAGAAAACTCTAGGAATATCCAAACAGGTCGAACCGTAAGCAGTTAGAGTAACGGTACGTTTGACATAAAGTTGGGAGTCTAACCATTGGAAGGAACTAAATATATATACCTCCCTTAGAAGAGAAAATTAAAGTTTCCAAACTGAAACATACCAAATCTTCCTGGTACATAATCGTCCTAATAGTCGATACTACCGAATATTAGTCTACCTAAAATCTAGTCTTAGAATGAATACTACCGTCAAGTTAGTCATTCCACGAAACTGGCACTACCAGGGCCTTCCGAATCTGATGAACCGTGCTGTCTGAATGCATCTACAATTGCACTGCCGTGTTGCACAAGCACAGCACCTAAACCTGTACGAGGTGCATCCTAATAAATTCCAAAATTTTCCTTCCTCTAATAGATAACGCTAATGCTGGGTCATTACCAATTTTATCTTTAGCTCCAGGGAGATTTTCCCCAATTTATCTTGTTCATTCAAACTTTTATCCTTACAATAAGTCGGGTTACGGGACTGCACTCTCTATAACGTCCTGAGCAATCTTTGGTAATACCTTGTGAATCTTATGAAATTTCTCACCTTTGCCAGTGTGGTTGGCCAATCTCCATTTGAAACTGTCTTTAACTTGGTAGGGCCGACCAACACTACTCTTATTGATCATGTGTCCTATTGCTGGACTTCATTTTGCTAAAACTCTTATTTCGAGAACATGTCCTACACCTGTTCTTTCAGGTTGCATCTAAAAGTATTCTCAATTACATCTCAACCACTGCTTGCCTTGCCTAATCCCTTTATGATTTAGTGTCAGAATAAACTTAAGGTAACTACCATAATCCATTCAAGGAAAAGAAAAAAAATTTAATATTCCTTTGAATCACATGCTTCTAATGTTTCTGGTCCATCCTTCCACTGAATTGAACTAGACTTATACGTGGTTCCTGACAATAGCCTTATTACTAGTTTATCACAGACTCACTGGTCTTCTCCTCTTGTAGGTTCTGAGATCATTGTCTCACTTACTACTTCCTTATATTCTTTATCCATTCAGGCTATTGCTTTCCACTATCTTTACTTTCTAAGCTGATCCATTCATAAAATGGACATCTCACTGGATAAACCACCTCATCAATCTCAATTTGGTTTTATAAATTACAACCTATGAAATCTTCCTTCTCATGGCAAATTATTGTTGACAATATTCAAACTTAACCCATTTATCAAATGATATTACACTTCTTGCCTCTATCTCCATTGTTCCTGGGACTCTACTTCCCAACATTTATCGATGTCTTTGATAATCATGAATCATTCTTACTTGCTGGTACTTCATCCGGCAGTCCAGCTATGAATCCAATATGCCTCTTTAATTCTCTTCATAATTCAGTTCTTTACGCTCACTTCTCTGAGCACTATACCTTAACTCTTACAGTCTCTCTGGCTGCGGCCCTCATCTCCTCAAGGTAGACTTCCCTGTCTCTAACAGGATTCTCCCTCTCTGCTGGAACCTCTTCCGGGTCCTCAGTAGGGTACTCTATCGAATCCACCATCCGATCGTCAGCATATAATCAGGCATCATCGTGCTCCTGCTCGTATGCCTCAAGGTCTGTCGCCTTACTAGTCGGTACAAGCACGAGCTAAGTTACTATCATGATACTTAATAGTTCCCATAAGGGTTTTATATGTCAATACTACATTAAGTAGTCCGACTATGAACTTGGCAAGAGTTCTTATTATCTTAATGAATTTATTGTTTTAACGTCGCGTCATCTCTGGGATATATAACGCTTTCTCTGATACCATTTCTGTAACACCACCAGATCCGGGGTCAGGGATCTGGTCGTTACGGTCTCAATATCCATCCACAAAACCAACACAATCTAAATTACAACCTTGTGACCCAAAACAACAACGTAAAACACACCCGTTATAGTCCCAGAGATGAAATCAGAGTAACCATCAATATTATTAATCACAAGTTTGAGTTCTTACAACCCAAAGAATTACAATTTAACATTTCATACTCTTTGCCATCCATTTGTATATGCCATATAATAAATACATTTGGTACTCAAATGCTAACAACTAGCCTACCAGTAGCTGCCTCTTCAGCAATGGTAGCTATGACCTCAGCGATTATTCCTCTGATGGCTGTCACCTGCTTACGCTGAGTGCGCCTTGCGTGGCCATCTGATCTAGCTGTTGTTGTGATATAGATAAATAAAGCAAGGGTGAGCAATAGCCCACCTAAAAGAATGTAACTGAACAGTAATAATATGTAACAGTTTAAAATATCTTTGAAACCATATGCCATGCATTAACGATGTAGTACCAATATAAGGTATGAGATGAAGTTACAAGGTAACTCAAAATATATTTGTTTTGAATAAATATCTGCTATGTCAAAGATGAGCCAGATATTATCAACTTTTCATAATAGAGGAACTTGCAGGAAGAATATTGCAATTCCAATTCAAACACTTTTCAAACCTGCCAATAATGATAAGGTTGCAGGAAATTTCCAACATTGAGAGATGAACTAATACTGGAGTTTGACGCGCCAGGAGACATAGCATTTACACGATGATCAGTCGCATGTTATGCTCCCCACCTCTTGTTTACTACATGTAGAAGGAAGCACCGACGGATTTACTTGTCTACCGCCCTTTGGAACCCCCCGGCCAACGGTTGGGCCATTTGCTGGACCGGCGCCACTGGGTCACTTACGCATCTCCTAGTTCATTTCACATCCATAACTTTGAAACGTGAAGTTCCTCCCCCTTTCCCCAAGTATATTATTTGTTGATAGGACTCCACAAAGTAGTCGTATCTAGTTGGAAAGGAAAAATCACCAATATTTCCCAAGCTGATGCTTGTTAATGGATATAAACTTGTTCCATCAATTCTTACCCCTCGAGCATTGAGGAGGTAACCAAACAGACTCATATCGATGCTTGAAAGAATCAAGATGTGAGTGACAAGATAGTTTAGCAAGTATAGGACCGGGCAGCCCAATAAATAACATCTCTCAAGTGAGGTCCCCTTATATACGTTTGGAAGTTGAGCGAGTATTTAAATCTTCTCTAAGATAGATTTAAATAAAAATAGAGTTTTGGAAACCTCCCCTTGATAAAAATAGTCATAAACTACTCCAAAATATTTTACACCATATCTGAAGGTGACATATAATCTTTGAATAATATGAATCATTATAAAAGAACTTAAAAGGATTTAAATAAATATTCCAAGAATATTTATTAACTCAATATTAATTAAGGAATATGAATAAATCATAATATTACTCGTAAGTAATCCTCGAATGAATATTTAGAATTATTTACTAAATAACTCTCTTCTTTATATGAATATTCCAGATAATATTCATTAATTAAATAAACTCAAATAAATGTTTAAAATAATGTTCACTAAATAAATCCAATCTTAAATGGATATTTGAAAATAATAATGTTTATTGGTGAAATAAACATCCCTTGGATATTTGATATAATATTCATTAAATTAATAATGAATATTCAACTTAAAAATGATATTTATTGATGAAATAATTGTCGACTGAATATTTGAGACAATATTCATTAAATAAATGATGAATATTCAATCTTAATAATATTTATCGAAGAAATGATTATCGAATGAATATTCGAAATTATGTTCAATAACTGAATCGACTTTAAATGAATGTCGAAGATAATATTTATCGTCTCAAGGGAATATTCAAAATAATATTTATCGATGAACTGGAGTTCGAATCAATGTTCAACTAATATTTATAAAATAAATAGAGATTGAATGAATATTCGAAATAATATTCATTTAAATAAATAAGGCTCGAATGAACATTAAAATAATATTCATTAAATAAATAAACTCGAATGAATATTCAAAATAATATTTATCGAAGAAATAAGAATGAATATTCTCTAAGTAAATAACTTAACTGAGGGTTCGAAATCATATTCGAATATTAAATCGACTTTAGATAAATATTAAAGATAATGTTCATCGAATAATTAAATATCTGATGAATAACCCGAATAATATTTATCAAATAATCTCAAAGGAATATCTCAATAATATTCGCCAGATAATAAATGGGAAATATTTACTTAATTATTTTCCTTTGAAAATAATGTCAATATATCAAGAAATAACGACTCCCGGTCTATAATCAAGGAATGAGGTTCAGATGCCCTTCGTTTAAGGGTCTTATAAATTTCCGGCTTATAACTGATATAATAACTATCTAGCTCATAAGCCAACAATAATTCGGGGAACAAGTATATCAATATGACTTTGAAAGTAGGCATGCGTGCTATGGCATATGTATAACAGAAAGCATATATATATATATACTCACAACAACAGTCTTTTAAAAAGGATTTGAAACTTGCCTGGGAATCGGGTGCGGGTAGGGGTAGTGGTAGCGTGTCCCGGGTCAGCCTGATGATCTATAAGTATCCAAGGCATTCGGGATTAATCAATTAACAACTTTCAAAAGGTTAAGTATAAACTTCACTTAAATCGAAACACGTTTTCAAGTCGTTTCGTTATACCCCTCTAATTCACTCTTATTATTGCTTTTATTACCCGACACTTGTTCGTTACTAAAGCATGACTTTACACTTACATATGGTAAGTATTTAAATCGTATAAGTTTTAAAGTCGAAATATTAGACCTCGATATTTATCGATCGTTTTCTAAGTGGTTTACCGAAGTTATAACCAAGTATACCTCTTAGGGGTACTTTCGTACTTAACCATGATTCGAACATTTTTATAAAATCGGAAAACGATCCATTCGACATGTGGTCTTCTCCCACACCTTCATTTTTACCTCTAATATTTAATTATTAAGATTCGCCACTGATTTCGCAATATTAAAGGGATCCAATTTCGGTTACGAACTTTTGATTACGGTTCCGAACCACTTTCACGAATTTAATCATAACTCCTAAACCGTAAGTCCGTTTCATGCGATCTTTATATCAAAACGAAGCTCATAACATACTCTAGATTATCATGGCATAAATCGAAGATAATCAGTGAGTTATATCTACTGTCAAGTTCGTGTTTCTAGATTAAACGAAAATCGGGCATTACGACGGCTATAATTCGAACTTTCTAAAAATCATAACATCAAACTCAAGCCACACCGGGCATACCATACATCTCTTAGTCATATCATCCATCTTACAAGACCAAGAACCACTGACTTTAACATCATAATCATCATCATACTTAGATCAACTTAAACCACTAACTAATCATGCTTATAACATCACTATAATCATACTAAGCTAAGTCTACCAAGAACATGCTTTTAATCTCAAAACAAGAGCTAGGGTTTCAAGTGATATACCTTCCATGAGGTGGTTAAAGACCTTGATAAGCCTTGTATAGACCATATACATCCTTCACCAAGCTTAGATCATCCAAGAAATCAAGATCCAAGAATTTTGTTCTTGAGGTTACTATTCACCCTCCACTTTGATGATTTTATTGAAAATGGAAAAAGTAGAGTTTGAGGCTAAGATTTATAGGGTATCATTTTTATGAAATATAGGATCTATGATAAAAATTTGGGGATCAAACAATGGTGGGAAGGATGATTTCTTCCCTTGAATTAAAGAAGAAGCCGAATGGGCTTGTTTGGAGAGAATGGTGTTGTTTGATCTTTTGCTTGCTTGGTTCTCTTCAATTATTGTGTTTCCTAGCAAATATCTTACATAAAGTAGCTTTATTAAAGTGGTGTGGTCATGGATGATGTAAATTGCTTGGACAAGTGTTGATGATTTGTGGTTTAAGATGAGATAAAGCTAAGTACTTGGTTAGTTCTTTAAGGATGCTAGTTGCTTATGTAACTACTTGGTTACTTGCCTTTATCCACTAGCACATGTATGTATCTTGGTCCTCTGCTTGTTTCTTTGTGCGTTTATTGCTTAATTCGTTGATCGTTCGAGGGAATAACTCATTCGTTTCTAGTTAGGGTTTTACCGAAAACCTTCTTAATATTTATAATACTATTCCTCATCTTTCTTAATACTTCTCGAATTTAAATACCTTAAATATTAAATATTAAATCCTTAATCTATCAGTGTCTAGGGAAAATCTCGGAGAAAATGAAAGTGCTGTTTTTCTGAATCCGACAGCTTTTACATACACTTATTTTCCTCCTGGATCACTAATACGAACTCAGAAATCCGTTCCGGATACCGGATATAGCATTATTATAATAATATTCCAAATTCCACCAAAATCACTATTCATCACTTATTTTTATTTAATTCCTATAATTAGGAAAATGAACCTGGTTCACTCTCGAGTGTTCCTTAACCTTCTTACGGAATCGCTGGACTTATAATAGATATTGATTTGGATGACACAAGAATAATCTTACTTGAAGTAATCTTCTCATATTCTTAGGAGATAGATCATTCTTATCTATGTTGTCAACCAAAGGTATTCTGCATGACATATAATAATTGAATCCAAATTCGTTCCATTCATTAAATAGTCAGTCGTTACATCGCAGTCATAACCACTATTCATTCCCATATTATTACATAATAAAAAGTTTTAATTCTACCCAAAAATCTGGGTTCTTACACTATGATGAGGAGATAAGGAAGGGCTGCTATGAGAAATGGTTAGAAAGGGAGAAAGAAATTGACAGACTGGAGATTGAAGCAGAAAAGCTAAGGGCAAAGGGATTGTGTAGAGTTCAGTTTGATCCCTATGTGGTGAAGTATAGGAGAAGAAATGGAGATAATGTCAATATCAGAATGAACCTACTCAGTCACTATCCTGCCAACATTCTGAATCCAGTACTTGAAGATTTCAAAAACTCTATTCTGCTTGAAGAATTGGATGCCTTGGCAGAGATCATAAAGGCCATGGATGAGAATGCAAGAAAGGAAAAAGAAAGAAAACAGAAAGCATATGATGACCTACAAGCCAAGGCAATGGAGATGGAATCAAATGAGAATGGCTAGTATTTCATTATACTGTAAGATTATTTCTCTTGTAATTTCATTCATGTGCTCAATCAATCTACATACCTGTACTGTTCAAGTTTTATCTTTATATATGTTAGGCTTGTTATCAGACATGAAATTGTGACTAAAGATCTCACTCACAATTTGGGGGAGATTGTTAGTCACAGAGGCATGCCTGTTTACATATAATAACAAGCCTAATTGTTTGTAATACTTTGCAATACTTACATTACCTCTTAACTGAGGGAACCTCTAGTTATAGAGTTTCTATTTGTTCTGTACTGTAAAAACGTCTGTATATGTCTATCTCCCTTTTCACGTTTTTATAATAAAATCCCCCAATAAAATCTGATCTCTATCTTCTAATAAAAGTATTTTTAATATCCTAATCAATTTACAAAAAGATATCCATAATTAAATAGGATTTTCTTGTAAAATTCGTCACTAATTTTGCTCCTCTGTTTCTGGGCTCTTCCAGTTGGATTTTGCTTACTGGACCACCTCTGAATTAAAGATAATTCCCTAAGCTTCGCGTGGACAGTAAGATCGTCAAATTCTGACTTCTGGAACTCAAGATATGGCCCAAACAGTGCAGGTAGCCCGTATAGCCCAATATTACGAATTTTCTCCTATTTTATCTCCAAAATAGCTCTTTTTGCTCCAAATCCTTCCAAGTCATGAATTCTTTATTTCCTACAATAAAACAATAAAATATATTAAATAAAAATCCAAATCAATGCAAAACACATTAAATATGAGAATAAAATCATCTAAAATATATATAAAAATATACTCTATCAAACATCCCCACACTTAGCATTTGCACGTCCTCGGGCAAATAAGTGAAATAAAAACTAAGTCCTAACAAACATCACTTTCGTAGATGACACGATTGCATTGAGCATATGCAACAAGCCGTTAAACCCCTAGGCAGCCCTAGTAGGACGAGTGTTGTCTCGTGAGGGTTTATAGTGAATATACCCACAAAATTCATCTAACCATGCAAAAGATCAATGCCAACACAACACCACACACACAAGTCCTCTCATGCCACATCAACTTAAGAATCAAAGCAAACATACGATGTCTTGGTGTCGAAAGTGCAAGTATTCACGTAGTCTACTCAACCAACATGCAGAAGGTCATAAAAATTCATGTCAAGTGTAAAAATCGTTGGTAATCATGCTAAGCCCACAAGAAATACATCTTTAAGTCTAAACCCGGGATCTCCTATGCCAAAACAAGTAATAACTCACCTTTCACTCAAAAACGAATATTCACTCAAGAACAAGGTTAAGTGTATCACTTAATTCCAACAAAATCATAAACACAACTTGACACTCGCAATCAATCTCAATCTCAACACAACATACATCACTGATGACAATCAAAAGGTCTTTATTCGGGTTGTAACGTGGGCTAGGGACCAGGTATGTCAAGTAAAGCTAAAACAGGTTAAATGTCAAAAGCTAGTACCCAACAATAATTATTATTCAATTCCCTTTCTATTAAAACAAATACTTCCCCACACTTGGATTTTTCAATAACCCTTATATAATAACTTGACTAGTCGAATGAAGAAGGATCATACAAACATAAGAATGCTCTCAAATTTATTCATTTTTTTTCTTTTTTTTTTCTTTCATTTTTTTTCTTTTTTTTTTCTATATTTTTTTTCCTTTTTTTTTTTATTTTCTTTTTTTTTTCTTGAGAGCTAAAGAATAAACACAATGATCCATAGATATTTTTATGAATTTCGACTAGCAAGCATCAACCCAAAATTAATATTCCCCAAAAGTATGATCGTCAATAACCCCCCTTTTATGAACACCTTATTACTCCCTTAAGCACGATACTAGCCTTTGACAATTTAGGTTCAAATTTAATGTAAGGCCAATAGAATAAAAAGGATAATGGCAAGTAATGTGGTGTGTCACCAAAAGAATAGGATAAGGCTCAAAGGGTTAACTAATTGATCATGTATAAAAGGTGTGGAAATATGGAAAATACGAGGTCAAACCTAAGTGCCTTTATCATCTCATCATCAAGTAATGTCATGCATTTCAAGAAAGATCTCAAGTAAGTGCTAGCAATGTAAACAACATGTGGACACTCAAGCAAACGAAAAATCATGCAAAAGATATGCATATAGGCTCAAAACTCACTTGGTGTGACAAAACATAATCAATCCCAAGTAACAAGACTCTCTAACGCACCTACTTGTACTCAAAGCATGAAAACCAAGTCATCTTGCACATATTCATGTCATTCTAATCACTTACAACATCCAATTAAGTCTACCAGCTTCAACTTGCTAGTGTAAGTGTGTGCACAAGAACAAAGCACGTCACTTCTCATACAAAAGCGTCAATAAACACAAGAATTCTACGCATGCATGGGTGTATCAAGCAAAATACAACAACTAATCAAATTGCATGGCTAGAATTATTTTTGGTATTTTTAATTTTTTAATTTTTTTTGGAATTTTTTTTTTTAAACAAGTAATACACTACGTTGAGAACACCTCCCCACACTTAAGTGGTTCATTGTCCCCAATGAACTAATGAGCAAGAAACAAAACTACAACTAAAAACAAAATAAAACTACACTAAAAAGAAAAGAAAGAAAACTCCCCTGGAATCAAGGTGTCAGGTGTGAAAACCACCCCTCAGTCGCTTAGAAGCCATCCATTCACCACTTCCGAACCACTCACCAATCATATGAACCAACCCAACAATTTTTTTCTCGCAAAAATCCCCTTTCCTTAGCAATTAGCCTCACATCAACCGATTAAATTTAACCTCCACCGTCGAAAACGAAATTTCCCAACATTAGCACTATCTCTCCCATGCTTACGAGCCAAAAGAATCAATACCCAACTCAAAAGAAGCTCCACCAAAAATTACCAAGCAATATCACACCAAAAATACCCCAATATATCAAGAATAATATAAATCCCAATTTACAAGAACACAAATTCGTAATCAAAATAAAATTTGAGAGAAGAAATAAACCCACTACGAATTGAAGAGGTGAACTTGCAATTAATTCCTCTTTAGAATTGAATTTTTGGAGATTTAAAAAAAAATATAAGAGGAATTGGATTTGTATGGATAGGTGTGTATATATATAAGATGATGGATAGGTTGAATAAAAATTTTAATTGTGTAGGAGAGATTTGGAGAGGTTAGGATTTGATGTAGGATAGATATAGGGATTAGGGATTGAAAGAATTTGGATTAGGATTGAATTTGGGGTTGATTTTGTGAGCAAAAACACAATTTTCGAAAAAAAATTCTGGGCAGACAGGGTGTAACGCAGCATCAGGCTGCGTTTCTGGGTGGAATGGCGCGGAAACAGGGCTGTTGCGCAGATCCATCCTGCGTGACTGGGGCTCCTGCGCGGCCCGGGCGCCTGATGCGCAGATGCATTCTGCGTTACAGGGCGCTTGATGCGCTGTTCTGGCGCCTGATGCGCTGGCGTCTTCTGCTTTACTCGTTTTTTTTCCCTATACTAATACATGGGTTGCCTCCCACGAAGTGCTTCTTTAACGTCAATAGCTTGATGTTACTTCCTCAACTCAAGGCGGTTTCAAAAGAATTACTGAACCATCCTCAACAGAAAGACCATTTCTACGAACGTTGACATCTTGGCTGCTTGCTTTCCACAAAGCTCTTCCATCAGACTTCAACTTGATTTTACTACCCAACGACCAAATCTTCTTCTTTTTCTTCTTCACCCCCCTAGAGTGCTTCTTCGACTCAACCGGCTGAACAAAACTTTCTTCTTCCTTATCATTGGTTTTCCACCTTCGCAACACGTTATCATGCCCCTCTTCAAAAATCACTAGCTCATTATTGAAAAGGACATACCTCAAATGTGGTGGAAGTTTCCCAAGCTTAATACTCGAGAGATCTCGAACTGAAGAACTGTCAATGGAATCAATGTTGTGATCATTCAACTCAAGAATCAATGAATCGACTTCAGCATGTCCTTCTCCTTCTGAAGCTTCAAGCATGAGCACTGCTTCCAATGTATCATTCAATAGAATCTGAGGAGTATAATCTTGGACAATTTCATCTACAACATCAATACTACAACAAGTATTCTCAAGCAAAGGGGATTTAAGAGCAGAGGTTAGAGTAAAAGCAATTTTATCATCACCAATGCTCAACGTGAGAGTCCCACTTTTAACATCAATAATAGCACCTGCAGTACAAAGAAATTGTCTACCTAAAATAATAGGTATCTGACTATCCTCTTCCATATCTAGGACTACAAAGTCTACAGGAATATAGAATTTTCAAACCCTAACAGGCACATCCTCTAAAATTCCAAGGGGATATTTTATCGAACGGTCTGCCATTTGCAAAGTCATCTGTGTACATTTTAATTCTCCCATATTTAGTTTTTGAAAAACCGAGAGAGGCATGACTGAGACACTAGCGCCTAAATCACATAAAGCTTTATCAATGAACAATGCACCTAAATGACACGGGATCGAAAAACTACCAGGATCTTTAAGCTTAGGTGGAGACTTATTCTGTAAAACAGCACTACACTCTTCAGTAAAAGCTACTGTCTCTACCTCACCAAAAGACCTTTTCTTAGTGAGAATATCCTTAAGAAACTTTGCATATGATGGAACTTGAGAAATTAAATCAGTGAAAGGAACTGTTACCTCAAGATTCTTGACAAGTGTCATGAACTTACCAAACTGCTGATCCACCTTAGTTCTGTACATCCTACTAGGGAATGGGAGCTTTGGCACAAATGGTGGAGGAGTAACTGCAGTCTTCTCTTTGTCCTTTTTCTTGCTTTCCTCAGTTTCATCTTCCTTTGCATCTTCCACAACTTTCTCTACCTTGTCTTCCTCAGAATTCTCTTTTTCTTTCTCAGTAGGAACATCGTCAGTAGGCATTGGAGGAGCATCATATGTACGACCACTCCTAAGAGCAATGGCATTCACATTTTCCTTTGGCTGAGTTGATTGTGCTGGTAAAGAGCCTTGTTGCCTTGTAGATGAAGAACTAGCCATTTGAGCAATCTGAGTTTCCAACATCTTGTTATGAATCTCCATCTGGTTCATCTTTCTATTGGTATCATCCATACTCTTTTGCATTTGTAACAATATCTTCATCATGTCACCTTGATTATCAGCCTGTGCAGCTTGATTTGCTTGAGGAGCATAATTCTGAGGAGGCCTTTGGAATTCAGGGGGATTCATAGGTCCTTGCGGAGGCCTATACTGCTGCTGTGGAGGAGGCTGGTATGACTGCTGATATTGCTGCTGATTAGGAACATTTCAATTCTGAGTATTATTGTTCCTATATGAGAAGTTCGGATGATCTTTCCAACCAGGATTGTAAGTGTTGGAGTATGGATTGTACTGCTGCCTCTGTTGGAAAACATTTGCTTGCTCCATCTGAAAATTTTGTGAATTTTGAGCATTGTATTGGCAATCATTACCATAGTGGCCTTGGATGCCACAGACTTCACAAACAGGATTATTCATAGGAGCCATAGATGCCAATGCATTGATACTCATAGGTTGAGTAGAGGGCTGAGATGTCTTCAAAGAGTGGATCTCCTGAGTCAATGCAGCGAGTTGAGACGATAATAAAGAATAAGCATCCACTTCAAGTTTACCCCCTTTCTTGGTTGCTCTCGGATTACTGAAGTGATTGGCAGCCAAATTTGAAAGAAAAGCATATGCATCATCAACTCCTTTATCCAGAAATACACCACCTGCAGCGTTATCAACCATACCTTTTGTTTCAGGATCAAGACCATTGTAGAAGCGTTTGAGCAGAAACCACTTCTCAAGACCATGGTGAGGGCATGCACGTTGATAATCCTTGAATCTGTCCCAAGCATCCCGAAGAGATTCACCATAATCTTGCTTAAAACCCATCATCTTGTCGATCAAATCGTCGGTTCTGTTAGGAGGGAAGAACTCAGTTAAGAAGGCTTGAGCAATCTCATCCCACTTGGTCAATTCAATATCATTCAACCACTTTTGAGCTTTATCACGAAGAGAGAAACCGAACAACATGACTTTCAACTGGTCTGGAGTGACTCCCTGATGTTTAATTGTAGAACAGAGCTGTTGAAACCGTTGCAGATGATTTGTAGGGTCTTCAGAGGCAAGCCCAGCAAATTGATTCTGTTGGATCATAGTAAGCAAAGCAGGCTTTATCTCGAAATTTGCTGCTTGAATTGCTGGCATAGCAAGGCCAGTAGGTACCCCACTCGGAGAGGGCTGTGAGTAATTCTTCAAAGATTTGGGAGGAAGGTCCGCCATCTTAATCTTTGGTTCAGATATCCTTTGCTGCTTCTCTTTCCTTTGTTGATCTATGTATTGTTGACAAGTAATTCCAGAATCTGGACTTAGAGGAGTTGTATCCTCTTTCGCTTGATCAATTTTCGTTTGAGACCTGGTCTTGGGCATCAACAACTAAACAAGGAAAAGCAGTAAGATCGGTCTCAGTTGGAACAAGAGTTCCAAAGAGACAAGAGAAACAATCTAAAACAATCAAACTAAAATTAGAGAAACTAGGCGTCTCCCCGGCAGCGGCGCCAAAAACTTGATATGTTAAATTATACCTAACCGCAAGCGCACGGTATCAATTGTAGTAGATACTAGCAAATACGGGTCGAATCCTCAAGGAGACAGTTTCAGTTTCAATTCAATTGCTATCAATTGTTTCTAGTCACAACGATTGTTTGAGAATTGTGTTAACTACTAAAACAAATTTAAAAAAGTTTTAAATCAATTAATTAAGGGATCTAGGGCAATTCAGGTTCACCATGTTTACACCAAACAAATCACGAAAGTATAGCTTTTCAATGAGATTAAGTAATTAAAGCAATGGTTAATCTTTCTCAAGCATTAACGGTTAATCTTTCTCAAGCATTAACGCTCTCAGAATATCTAATGATGTTCTCACACTCACCTTCAATTCTGCTAATTGTATGTAAGCCTCTAGTAGTAAAATCTCTCGATCTATTACTCCTATTGCAATCAATTAATCCATGATATTGCGCAGTTACACAAATTAAGAATTATAACATATCAATCAGAATTACTCTTTACCCATCAATCTACTAATCAAATTAAGCCCAAATCATGGTGCAAACATGGCTCCCCTTAATACCCTAGAATTAAACTACTCACTCATTCTAGGATTAAAACTAACAATAATAATCAAGAAAGCCATAATAAACATGTACTAATAAACAAGATGAGATAAAGAGTACCTTAAACTTTGTATTAACGAAGAACAATGAAGATCCAAATTAAACCAAGTGCTTACAAAAGAAGAGATGAAGAGAGAAAAACCAAAACCCTAGCTTATGTAAAAACGTCTGTATATGTCTATCTCCCTTTTCACGTTTTTATAATAAAATCCCCCAATAAAATCTGATCTCTATCTTCTAATAAAAGTATTTTTAATATCCTAATCAATTTACAAAAAGATATCCGTAATTAAATAGGATTTTCTTGTAAAATTCGTCACTAATTTTGCTCCTCTGTTTCTGGGCTCTTCCAGTTGGATTTTGCTTACTGGACCACCTCTGAATTAAAGATAATTCCCTAAGCTTCGCGTGGACAGTAAGATCGTCAAATTCTGACTTCTGGAACTCAAGATATGGCCCAAACAGTGCAGGCAGCCCGTATAGCCCAATAATACGAATTTTCTCCTATTTTATCTCCAAAATAGCTCTTTTTGCTCCAAATCCTTCCAAGTCATGAATTCTTTATTTCCTACAATAAAACAATAAAATATATTAAATAAAAATCCAAATCAATGCAAAACACATTAAATATGAGAATAAAATCATCTAAAATATATATAAAAATATACTCTATCATGTACTTGTAATAGGCACCAAATCCTAGTTGTGTTACTGTACTTATATAGTCAAGAATAATGCTTGAAAGAAGTTCCAAGGTTCATGCCTCAAGCAAGAAGATAAAGACTGTCAAATAATCACAGTTGGGATTTGAAGAAATGAAGAATTTGCCTAAGTACCAATTCGAGAAGTATATTTGTCTATTCGAGAAGTTCAGCATTCGAGAAGTAAGTGATTCGATATCTTAGAAGACACTATTTGATATCTCTGAATACACTGTTCGATATCTCATTCGATATCTCAGAGATTCGATATGTCTATTACTCTGTTCGAGAACTCAAGAAGTCAACAAGTCAAAAGTGGTATTCGAGTTCTCAAGGAGTCAACAAGTCAAATTTCCATTCGATATCTCAAGGACTCAGAAAGCTATTCGATATCTCAAGGATTCGACAAGTCAAGTGTTCTATTCGACAACTCAAGGAATCCTGAAGAAAAGAGCTATTCGAGAAGTGATTCGATATATCAATATAACAGTGTTCGAGAACCCAGAGTTATCGATCAAGTCAATTCTAGTTCTCGAATCACTTACTTAGTCACTTCTCGAATACATTCTTGGAGACAGAAATACTGAAGAAACTGTACAAGTCTGAAACCTGCAACAAGCCAATGCACTTTATGGACCACAATCTGTAACGTGTTCTGGAAAGCCTACAAGGAAGCTTGGAGAGATATAGAAGAGACAAAGGGCTAAAGAAGTGGATCTGAACAGGCTTTGCAAAGTCAAATCTGTAACCATTTGGACAGTTACTCAAAACGGATAGACAGACTAGAAAGTAATTTGTTTTAGCTACCTTATTTGTTGTAAGTAGGTTGTATCCATGTTCTATAAGGATACAGCCTCACTTCCTTAGTTGTTAACTTTTGAAGAGTCAAGTTTTTCATACATTGTAACCCATATCTCTCTGAGAAAAACGAAGCTGAGAATACTATCATTTGTATTCACAGATTGTAGCAACCTTTATCTAATAATACATTAGATTAAAGTGATATTGTGTCTTGTGTTGTTCTTTATCCGCACATACAACTTTGCACACACAAACCCTTATCTGCTACATAGACTCAATTCAAAGAAAAGTTCAAGAATCTATTCACCCCCCCCACTGTATTCTTTTACTGCATTCAATACTCAACAGTTAGTAGGATAAGTAAGGGTAAATAAGTAAAATCAATATGTACCGTACCGACCGACCGACCAAACTTTTAATGTTTCGCCTTTTATATAATAGTATAGATTAATTCTTTAACAACAATTTGATATGTAATAACATATAAATATTAAAAAAATAACATTATATCGTATTATATAATAAGATTAAGAGGGATAATAGATAAATACTACCATAGGTCAAGGGTTCGATACCCTCTAACAACATATTAAAATTGAGTAAAAGTTTATTTAATTTATAGTAGTATTATATTCAAATACCAAAAAAAAAATTTAATAATCTAAATCAAGTATAAGTAGGCATTCTAAATTGAATAGAATTTTATCTAATATTAGATGAATGATATTAGGATTATGTTCAAATACAAAAAATTAAATTTTAATAATCTAAAGGGATAATAGGTAAGTACTACCATAGGCCAAAGGTTCGAAACCCTCTAGCAATATATTAAAACTGAATAAATATTTATTTGATTTGTAGTAGGATTATATTCAAATACCAAAAAATAAATTTAACAATCTAAATCAAATATAAGCAGGTATTCTAAATTAAATAGAATTATATCTAATATTAGATTAATGATAATAGAATTATATTCAAATGCAAAAAAATAAATTTTAATAATCTAAATCAAATATAAGTAGGTTTTCTAAATTAAATAGAATTCTCAATGTAAAAATTCATAACTTTCTAATCCCTCAATTTTCTAGTTGTTTTAGTTAGATAATAATTGTTAAACCATCAATAAATTAAAGATAATTTCTTGAGTTTTCTGTGACCTGTAAAATTGTATAAATCTGATTTTAATAACTCAAGATGGAGTAAAATGAGTAAATTGATTGTTTGAAGTCTAATAAATAATAATTTTATATATATATATACTTAGATTTGGTTGCTTTTTTTCAAAATCTTTCAAATTTAAGCGTTCTTTATTTACTTCAATAAAAATTTCAAATTTATCTGATAAAAATCAAATTTAATATAAATCAATTTTAATACATATAAATATTTGAAGAATAATTTGATAATATAATTTATATATATATATATATTAAAAAAAACCGTGCATTGCACAGGTTATAAGCTAGTATCACTATTAAACATATATATCCTTTATTATAATACCTGAGTCTACTACACGTAAGTTAATCAATCAGAATCGAGGAATTATTTTAGGAGAAAATGACCAAAATGCCTCATTTTGGTGGTCAACTGCCCAAAATACCCGTTTTCAAAGTCGTGACCCTCAGTACCCACGGGAGACGCCACTGGCAACGGCGTGTCCAAGTTCATTTTTTTCTCCAACTTTTTCGAAGTTGAGCTGCTCTTCCCCTCCCCTCCGACCGGCGACTCGCAAACCCCATCCCCTACCTTCGTTTCGTCCATCTTCGATCAATATGAGCACACAAAAATGATGGCCACACCTTGCTCATCATGTTAAGCTATCGTGTTGTTGAAATCTGATCCGGTAGTTATGTCTTTGACGAAATCGGTAAATCAAATCGGAGATTAGCTTCCATCTGGGTGTTTAAAATCTGAGATTGGAATCGACTAATTAATGGCATAGGGTTGTAGAGGACGATGAGACGATTCTTGTGGTATATAGAACTCAACAGGAAATTGAATGAGATGGGAGAATGAAGCAATCGAAAAAACGGCAAAAAATCGCCCGGCGAGTCGCCCGACGAGAGCTCTGGAGATGACGATGATGACGTAAGATACACATCTGGAGAATGCGTATCTTACAATACGCTTCTCCAGAATGCGTATCTGCTGCTACAGTAGTCGTTAGATACGCCTCTCCTAGTGGCGTGTCTCAAGTCACGGGTCTCTTAATAGCATATCTCAAGATGCTCCACTCCCAGTGGCGTATCCCGTGGGTATTCAGGGCCATCTTTTTGGATCTGGGTATTTTGGTAACGCTCACCCCACTTTTGGGGTAGATAAGGCCATCACCCTTATTTTAGGACCAATCAGAGCTAATTCCTAAATTTTAGACCAATCATGTTATATTAAGAATTTTCCTTATTCACAATCTCACTCATCCTCTTTAACCATGGTTATTTAAAACTTCTAATTTAAATACAATAATGATTTTATTAAACATATCCATAAATACGTATTTTTTAAATCAAAAAATATTTACTAGAAAATCACAATTTTAGTTTGAAATCAATCACGATATACCATTATATATTTTAAATTAAATTACATAATTAATCATTCATTAATCAACCACTCTTTCAATATAAAGTCAGTCACAATCATATTATCATACATTATAAATTGATTTTTATAATATATATTGTACAATTATAATCGATATTAAATAATTATAATCTAACTTAACTAAAATTCTGAAAAAATCGGATTTGAAATCAGATTTTAAATAACTTGAATAAAATCCATACCTTCAAAAATTTAATTTTTTTAAGCTCAAAAATATATTTATTCGTTATTTGTTAATAAAATTAATTAATAAATGCATATAAACCAACACTACAAAATCGGATTTGACAAATTTTAAATAATTTGGATAAAATCCATTTCTTCAAAAACTCAATTAGTGAGAGATTCAAAAATATATTTATTCACAATTTGTTAATAAAATAATTAATAAATTCATATAAACGAATTTAAATATAATAAAGATTTTATTAAAAATATCTGTTGTGCCCAAAATTACCATGGGCTAAATTTAGGTCCATTAAGTTATAGGGTCCAATCCGTACAAGCTAGAAGATAGATCCAGTACAAGCCATGAAGATTAGATATGAAGAAATGAGCATCAGACAGAAAGATTATCAAGAAAACACGAGTATCAGGAGGTTCCTGAAGAACTGGAAGCTGAGCAGATTACAAATAGACCAGGTTCCTCCCCGTAGAAGAGTTCAAGTCAGCCTAGCAACAGCCACAGAGACAGCTACAAACATGTGAAGACATCAATGAAGCTTTCCAGCATAATAAGTTTGTTATTTGTGTAGGTACAGATGCCTATTGAGAGGTTCCTGAGCAACAAGTCCCGAAATAAGGAGGTTCCTGAGAAATAGGCTCTTGAGATATAGGTTCCTGAGCACCAAGTTACTAAGATTAGCCGATAGAAAGATCTAGAAGCTATCTAGACATATATAGATTTATTATTGGAGTGTACTTCTAGGACGCAGTTGATCCTAGATTACCTCAAGTAGATGTCAGAATTATAGTAGAGTACGAACTCGAGTTCTACTCTACTTAGCCAACCAGTTCGTGGTAAACTTTAAAGGAACCTTAGTCCAACACAAACTAGACTACCTTATACAGCTGGTCAAGCAGAATCAGCTTAGCATTAGAACTACGTGAGCTTGATTCCTATATAAAGGTTACGTAGGCACCTTGAGAGGGGATGGATTTTAGCTCTCTAATTCTCTCTAAAGGAACCTGAGATTATTGGAGGAACTCTCAAGCTCGGCTCACCCCCACAAACACAACCCAAATCTTCCATAGAACAGTTATTCGTTAGCCTTTACAACTCACCAAAAACCTCACAAGAGTTGTTACAAAATCCACTCATCAACACTGACACTAGACAGAGGGGAGTTAACATCTTAAGAGTGGAAAGATGGCAGGCGACTCAGATAGCGAAGCAAGTGGAGAAAACACCCAACAACGATGAACATACTCATCAGGTAAAGAAGATCACCCCAGCAGATGTACTGGAAGCCTTAAAATCTTTTGGAGAAAGATTGTCAACTTTGGAACAGGCCTCAAGCAAGAAGAAAAAGAAATCAAAGAAGGGTAAGAAATCGAAGATTACCCCGAAGCAGTTAAACTTCGAAGAGAAAGAATCAGGACTCGATGAGGAGGTCGAAGAGGAGGAGGAAGAACCAAGACAGGATGATGATAATGAAGAACAAGAAAATCCTTAGAAGAATAAAACTCCTACCAAGAAGGGACAGTCCCAGGTTCATATAGAGTCCAAGGGAAAGAAAAAGGTAAAAGCAGGAGGTTCCTCACAGAAAAAGAAAAAAGACAAGGAACCATCTGTTGAGATAATTGAGGATGATGAAATAGATTCAGAGGAAACTATTGATGAATCTAGCACTGTAGAGTCACATGAAGACAGTGGAATGAGTAAAAAGACTAAGACAGAAGCGATTGGAGAGGTAACCGTTGAAGATGTTAAGAAGATATTGGCTAAACTCAAGGATGAGAAGTATCTTGCAGCTAAACCTATAGCTTCTTCTCTTTTTAATAAGAAGGTTCGAAAGTCAGCATTGCCTAGATCTTATAGACCTTCGAATGAGTTGAAGTTCGATGGAACCACTGATCCAATTGAATACTTGAGTCGATTCGATACAGAGATGGATGTTTATCAAGTTAAGGAAGCAAGTAGATGTAGGTTGTTGGCAGCAACTTTGCAGGGTGGTGCTCATCAATGGTTTAAGAGGTTACCCGCAGACTCTATTGGTTCTTGGGAAAGTATGGGAAAGCTTTTTGTCACTCAGTTTAGGGCATCTGTTGCGTTTGTACCTCCTACCAATACTTTGGCCAACATCAAGCAGAGACCAAATGAGACACTAACAGAATATTTCAAGAGGTTTAATGCAAAGGTTCCGAAAGTGAGGAAGGCATCTAAGGAAACTTTGAAGAATTTCTTAATTGCTGGAGTCAGGAGAGGTTCAGATTTCTGGAAAGAGTTGCAAGGGAAAGAACCTAAGACGTTGGCAGACTTTTATTCTCAGGCAGAATCTTTCCGTCTTATGGAGGAATCTCTAGCTGATTTGAAGAAAGATCCAGAATTTGAGAAGCAAGGTGGATGGTCAGGAAATAAGAGGACGAGGCCCAGAAGTCCTAATAACCGTGATAATAGAAAGGTTGTTAGTCGTACATCCCAGGTGAAACCGGAAGCTGAAGCTGTAAATCCTATTGGACTTGCTATGAATCAGGTTCCACCACCAACTTCCTACAATCGACGAGAGAGGCCTATCTATGAATCTTTCACCCCTTTAGCAGCTCCGATAGATCACATATATGCAGTGAATGAGAAGTCTCAGTGGTTTAAGAAACCCTTTAGAACTGGTCCTCCAGGGAACAAGAATGAGCATCCATATTGTGATTTTCATGATGCAAATGGGCATAATACTGCAGACTGTCACCATCTAAGGGATTTAATTGAAACTCTAATCAGGCAAGGGCAGTTAACCGAATGGGTAGCTCAAGAAGGAAAGAAGTATAGAGAAGAGAAGACCCAAAAAGTACCAGAACCTATTTTGATGGAGGGACCACCTAAAGCTGGGTGTATACGCACCATTATGGGAGGTCCACACATTGGAGGAACAAGCAAAAACGACATGGAAAGGTATACTCGTGAAGCTAAAGAGCGTCCTTTGACTAATGTTTGTAATCTATCACAGAGGTCTCCAAAGTTGTTCGAGGGGGAAAATGCAGATATCACCTTCACTGAAGATGATGCCTTTTGGGTACATCATCCACATACTGATGCTTTGGTAATCGAGACAGGAATTGGGTCTATGAAGTTCATAGAGTATTGGTAGATAATGGAAGCTCCGTGAACTTGTTGTCATACTCAGCTTTCAAGAAATGTATTTTTTGGATAGGGATTTGACTCCCACAAAGGACACTTTATATGGCTTCACAAACAATCAGGTCCCTATCAAAGGTAAGATTCGTTTGCCAGTTACTTTAGGTGATAAACCTCGTTGTATTACAAAGTTAGCAGAATTCATTGTTATAGAGGATAACATGAACTATAATACTATTCTTGGGAGACCAATCTTAAAGGAGATGAGGGTGGTTACCTCAATTTATCATTTGACCATGAAGTTTCCAACACCAAATTGTATTGGTATAGTTCGAGGCTGCCAATATGAGTCTAGAGAATGCTACACCAAAGCTTTACAGCATTCTGCAAAAGCTGGCAAGCTTCCGGTGTCAAGAGACGAGATTCCTGATGATTTTCTAGGAAAGAAATCGGATGAAATAACGATTGATTTTCGTAGCAAGCCATTACAAGGATTCATGTCAGCTTCTTGCAGAGCAGTAAGAATTAAGGAAATCATAGAAGAGGAACCTCATGCTGAGATTCTAGTTTTTCAGGGACTAGATACCCCTTACATGTTGTTGGAAAATGCACCCCCTATAGACAAGGATGGAGACGTGTGTATGGCAGAAGAATTGGATGATGAGAAATCTCGAAAAATGAAACACAATGGAAGTAGAGGACAGTAAGCCAGTAGCTAAGAGAAGGAATGTCATGCATGAAGGGTATGTGCCACCTGTTGTTCAGGAACCTCAAGAAGAGCTAGCAAGTGAGATGGATATAGACTTAGATCCTCGTATGCTAGAAACAGTGGTCCGGGTTGGACCAGCTAGTGAGACATTGGATGTAAAGATAAATGACAAAGATGTTACAAAGGTTTTGAAGATTGGAGCTCAACTTGAACCAGCTTTGAAGGAATCTCTTATTTCCTTTTTGAGCAAGAACCTAGATGTATTTACATGGTGTCACGCGGATATGGAAGGAATAGATCCAAAGGTTATGTGCCACAAGTTGAAAATTGATCCAGAGAAGAAAGATATAAGACATAAGCGAAGACCTTTTAGTGGAGAGAGAGCACAAGCATTGAAGGAAGAAGTGGATAGGTTGTTGGATGCAGGTTTGGTCAGAGAATCCTTCTATCCTGTATGGCTAGCGAACCCTGTGTTGGTGAAGAAGCCTAATGGAAAATGGAGAACCTGTGTGGACTTCACAGATCTCAACAAGGCATGCCCTAAGGATAGCTTCCCACTGTCGCGAATTGATCAGCTAATAGACGCAACAGCTGGACATGCTCTGCTTAGCTTCATGGATGCATATTCAGGTTACAATCAAATCCCTATGTATGAACCTGATCAGGAGCATACTTCTTCTATTACGAATATAGGTCTTTATTGTTATGTATGTATGCCATTTGGATTGATTAATGCTGGAGCCACATACCAAAGACTGGTAAACATAATGTTTAAAGATCAAATTGGAGATACCATGAATGTGGATGATATGTTAGTCAAGTCTAAGGAAGCTACTGATCATGTGAAGCACTTAGAAGAGATGTTTGGAATCTTACAAAAGTACAGAATGAAGCTGAACCCCCAAAAGTGTGTGTTTGGGGTAGAATCGGGGAAGTTTCCAGGGTTCATGGTGAATCATCGAGGTATAGAGGCCAACCTAGCTAATATTAAAGCATTAGTTGAGATGAAGTCACCAAGGATTGTGAGAGAGGTTCAGTCCCTTACTGGAAGAGTTGTAGCTTTAAACAGATTCATCTCGAGGTCTACAGAAAAGTGTCAAGAGTTCTTCAAAGCCATTAAGAAGGGAAGTAAATTTGAATGGACAGAAGATTGTGAGATAGCTTTTGGAAAGCTAGAAGAACATTTGGGAAGCCCTCCACTGTTAGCTAAGCAAGTAGATGGAGAGACATTGATACTTTACCTAGCTGTATCGGAATATTCTATCAGTGCAGTCTTAGTTCGAGAAGAAGATGGACAGCAAAGCCCAATCTACTATGTTAGTAAGAGTTGGATCGATGCAGAAACAAGATACATAGGAATGGAGAAATTGGTTTATGCTTTGATTCTAGCATCCAGGAAGCTACGACCTTACTTTCAGGCTCATAAGATAGAAGTGAGGACCTCATATCCACTTAGACAAGTGATGCACAGGCCAAAAACTTCAGGTAGAATGTTAAAATGGGATGTGGAGTTGGGACAATTTGATATAGAGTATAAGCCAAAGACAGCAATCAAGGCTCAAGCTTTAGCAGACTTTTTAATTGAGTTTCCACCTCATGTGGAGGTTACTGGTCAGGAGGAACCAAGAAAGTCAATGAAAGAACAGATAGAAGGTGATAATTGTGCTCCTTGGTGGACACTGTATGTGGATAGAGCTGCTAACAGAAATGGAGCTGGAGCACGCATAGAGTTAGTTAGCCCAGAAGGACATAGACTTCATAGTTCAATTCATTTTGCTTTCAGATCCACTAAAAATGATGCACAGTATGAAGCACTGATTGCAGGTCTCAAGCTAGGTTTGGAAATGAAAGTAGAGAATATCAGAGGATTCAGTGACTCGATGCTGGTAGCTTAGCAGATTCGTGGTGGATTCCAGGCGAGAGGTCCACGGACAGACTTATATTTGAGGTACTCCCAAGAGTTGCTTGCAAAGTTTAGAGAAGTGAAGCTAGATCAGATACCACGAGGAAAGAACACCAATGCAGATTGCATTAGCTAAATTGGGCTCACAGAGAGAGTCAACCCTGTTGGGTGTAATTCCACTCCAAATTAAGGAGCAGCCTAGTGTTTTTAAAGAGGAGGTGATGGACATTGAATTTCCAGTTGAAGATTCATGGATAACTCCAATATATAGTTACTTGGATAAGGGAGAAGTGCCTCCTAATCAGGATGAAGCTAGGAAGCTGAAGTATCATGCGGCTTAGTATGTGTTTTATGATGGAATCCTATACAAACGAGGGTTTAATCTGCCTTTGCTCAAGTGTGTAGCTGGAGAACAGTGTAGATATATCCTCGAAGAGATACATGAAGGAGTATGTGGAAATCACTCGGGGGGTAGTTCTTTAGCCATGAAGGTCCTTCGACAAGGGTATTATTGGCCAACCCTCAAAGCAGATGCTCATAAGTTTGTTCAAGCATGCAGTAATTACCAGAAGTTTGTAAATTTTGATAGCAGGCCTATAACACCTATCAAGCAGATTGTCAACCCTTGGCCATTTTCCATCTAGGGGATAGACCTCATTGGAGAGCTCCCAACAGGAAAGGGAGGAGTAAAATATGCAGTATTGCAGTTAATTACTTCACAAAGTGGGCAGAAGTAGAACCACTTGCTAAGATCACAACCTCTAAACTAACTGAGTTTGTTTTTTGAGCTATTGTTTGCAGGTTTGGCATTCCCCAGAAGTTGATTTCTGATAATGGGAAGCAGTTTGACAGCAAAGAGCTTAAAGGATTGTATGAACAGTTTGGAATTCAGAAAGCATTCTTAGCAGTGTATTATCCATAGAGCAATGGACAGACTGAAGCTGTAAACAAGATTATCAAGCATACTCTGAAGACAAGGCTTGAAGAGAAAAAAGGAAGCTGGCCAGAGGAGCTTCCTGGAGTTTTGTGGTCGTATACCACCACCCCTAGAACTACAACTGGTGAGTCTCCTTTTACCCTCACTTATGGTTGTGAAGCTATGGTACCTATAGAAGTTGGTACAAGTTCCTTGAAAAGAAAGCATTAAGACCCCGAGAACAATGAGGTCAATCACAGACTCTACCTGGATATGGTTGAAGAGTTGAGAGCAGATTCTCAGATGAAGTTAGCAGCTTATCAGCAAAGAGTTTGAAGGTACTACAACAGCAAGGTGAAAGCAAGGCCTTTTAAAGTTGGAGACCTAGTTTTGAGGAAAGTCATGCCTAACACCAAGGTTCTTGCACATGGAGCCTTTGGAGCGAATTGGGAAGGCCCTTACCAGATAAAGTCATCCATTTGGGAAGGAACTTACCACTTGATGGATATGGATTGGAATCTCATTCCGAGAGCTTGGAATGCAGAACATCTCAAGAAGTACTATCAGTAACTCTCTTTTATCATGTTTTTCTTAGGAAAAGTAAGGCTCTTTCAGCCCAAGAATAAAAGTAGCTTATTAGTTGTAGCTGCCAAGAATTGTTGATTTCAGTATTTGATTATGCATGTACTCGGGGGTACCTGATGTGAACCTTCCTATTTGTAAGACAGTTTTAGTATTGAGCAGTGATAGCTCTACATTGATTTCTTTGATTGCAGTTTTGATGATTATAGCTCCCTAATAGTTCTTTTACGTAACAATAATTACCCAAAAGAACTGGGGTAGTATTCCTACTTAGACAATAATGTGCATGTTTGACTAGCTATTTCACATGCCAATTTGAAACTTTTTGAGTGCTTGTTTTAGTACTTATTTTATGACACAGGAACCTGTGGTTAAGCTAACTTGTAGCTTTGATGTAACTGGGGTAGTATTCCTACTTAGACAGTAATGTGCATGTTTGACTAGCTATTTCACATGCCAATTTGAAACTTTTTGAGTGCTTATTTTAGTACTTATTTTATGACACAGGAACCTGTGGTTAAGCTAACTTGTAGCTTTGATGTTACTCACGAGTTATGAGTATGGTTTGACAGAATGCAGACAGAATGTGTAGATTATGACACTACACCAAATATGGCCTATTGCAACACCGATATGTATAAGTGTTACACAAAGTATTACAATAGACACAAAACTTGGTAGTCTATTGCAATAGTTTATAAAGTGTTGCAAGAAATACCAAAAGTGTTGCAAGCAAAATGATAATTTTGCATTTTTATAACATTGCAACGCTTTTTATACTTTTTAAAAAGCGTTACAATACAGATACAATATTGCAACATTTTGGGTCAACTTTACCGAAATTATGAGCGGGCTTTCTAAAATTTTATTCCCGGGCCTTGCCAAAATTTTTTCGTACCAAAACTATTACTCCTATTACACAAAACTCTGTAATAATGTTTTATTACACAAAATAACTAAACCTCACTCTTTCATCTCTCTCTCACAGACCTCTCTCTCAGTCTCTCAGATCTCTCTCTCGACTTCACGACCATGTCTTCCTCTCGCATCTCTCTCACTCATCTCTCCCGCTAATCTCTCAGACCTCTCTCCCTCACTCTCTCAGATCTCCCTCATCTCTCTCGACCTCACTCTCGACCTCACCTCTCTCGACTATCTCTCCCTCTCTCATCTCTCTCACTAATCTCTTACACCTCTCTCAAGCCCCTAATTCAAACCGCAAAACCGTAAAACCCCAAATCGATTAGATCTAGAAAAGTTGGAGTGGACTGTGGAGCATCAGTTACAACTTTAATTCAAGGTAAAGTACCCATATTTTTTCGATTATGTTAGATTATACTTGGATATAAGTGTATGCATGTGAAAATCTTTGGATTATATGTTTAATTTTATATGTTCATAATTTTTGTGCGATTAAAACTAGTATTATATGTTGATTATTTGTTCAATTTGTGTATGTGAGCTAGTACGTCTTCTTTATATGTTAATTAACACCATTCAGTTTTTATATGTTAATTTTTTGGTAATTGTTTGTTAATTTGACATGATTTTGGTTCAATTTTTGTATGTTGCATCTGATTTGTCAGTTTTATATGCTTATAATTTCTGATTTGTCAGTTTTATATGCTTTTAATTGTTTGTTAATTTGACATGATTTTATGTCAATTTTTGTATGCTGCATCCTTTGTTAGTTTTATATGCTTATAATTTCTGATTTGGCTGTTTGATTCTGATCTTCTTTGAGGTAATTTGTTACCAGCAGAGTAATTTATACTAGATAATGCTTATTGAGTACAGAGTATGCTTATTTTTTTAGGGGTCAAAATACATGTGGAATTGGTTAAAATTAGTGCTTTGTTCAGTAGAGAGTGCGAATTTACTGAGATTTCTTAGGTATGTTCTTTTTTGATGTATGGTGTTTTTTGTTTGAAATCAATTATGTAGAGAATGGATCTTGAAGGAGAGAAATGGATATCACTTCCGAAATATAGTGATAAATATAGGAAGGGGGTGAAAGATTTTGTTACGAACGCATTCGCTAGATATGCCGTAGGCAATGAGTTGGTGTGCCCCTGTAAATTATGTAGTAACGTATTCTGGAGTGGTGCCAAGGGTATAATTGAGCATCTCATATGCAATGGCCCTTGTGCCCATTCCGCTGAATGGATTTACGAGGTGTCAAACCTTAAGATAGACCGCGTTGTAGATGAGATGGATACTGATATAGGTATGGGTTTAGGAGATGATTTCGAGGCGATGAAATCTGATGCATATGGGGGTAATGATGCTACTGAATATGGAGGTAGAAAGGGAATGAATGATGATGCAAGGAATTTTTTTGGGAAAGTTAAGGGGGGTGGGCAGCCTTTATATCCAGAGTGTAAAAATTTTACTCGACTAAGTTTCATAGTTAGGCTTTACCAGCTAAAGTGCATCCATGGATTTAGCGAGTCGGCATTTACCGATTTGCTTGAGTTGATAAAGGAGGTTTTTCCCAATGTAAATCTCCCGTCATCTTTCAATGTAGCCAAGGGTATGATTAAAGAATTAGGTTTAGATTACCAAAAGATACATGCATGTCCAAATGACTGCATGTTATTTTGGGCTGAAAATGAGGGCCTGGATACTTGTAAAAAGTGTGGAACCTCAAGATGGAAAGTAGTTGAAGATAAGAATAAACCTAATGCAAACACAAATTTGTCGAACGAAACAAAAATCCCAGCAAAAGTGATGAGATATTTTCCTTTAAAGCCAAGGCTGCAAAGAATGTTCTTGACTTCTGATTTCTCGAAGTCAATGACCTGGCATGCTTTAGCACGAAAGAAGGATGGCAAGTTGAGGCATCCGGCTGATGGGCAGGGTTGGAAGTCAATGGATACAAAGTATCCTGAATTCGCGGGGGAAATTAGAAATGTTAGATTAGGTTTAGCTGCGGACGGATTCAATCCTTATCGAGCAATGAATATTTCTCACAGCACCTGGCCAGTTGTGTTAGTAAATTACAATCTGCCCCCCTGGTTAATCATGAAACAAGAAAACCTACTTCTTTCAACTTTAATCCCTGGCCCTATTTATCCGGGTAACGAAATCGACGTGTATATGCAACCATTAATTGGGGAGTTGAAGGAATTATGGGATGTTGGGATAGAAACTTATGATGCAAGGGTGGACAACACATTTAAGCTACACGCTAGCCTCTTATGGATGATAAGTGACTTTCCGGGATATGCAATTTTATCGGGTTGGAGCACGAAAGGTAAACTTGCCTGCCCTTCATGCCACTACGAGACCTCATCAACATATTTGAAACATAGTAAAAAGGTTGTCTATTTAAACCACAGAAAATTTCTTCCTCCTGATCATAAGTGGAGGTCTGATACGCGGAGATTTAATGGAGATGTGGAACTGCTAACGTGTCCAAAAATGTTAACCGGAATGCAGGTTGAGGAACTGTTGTCTGGTTATGAAAATGATTTTGGGAAGCAACAGACGAAGCATAGGGGTTCTTCATCAGATTGTCCTTGGAAGAAAAAGTCCATTTTTTTCGAATTACCATATTGGAGTAGTAATATGGTTAGGCATAACCTTGATGTTATGCATATTGAGAAGAACATTTTCGATAAAATATTGGGGACTTTGTTAAATATCGGGGGCAAGACAAAAGATCATCTTAATGCTCGTCACGATTTGGAAGAAATGGGGATTAGAAAAAGTCTTCATTCTGTCAAATGTGCTGATAACAAGCATGTTGAAATTAGAGCAGCTAGTTTTGATATGACGAAAGAAGAGAAAGAAATGTTTCTCTCAGTTCTGATGAATGCTAAGTTACCATACGGAACTGCTTCTAATATCAGCCGGTGCGTTCAAATGAAAGAGCGAAAGCTATCGGGTTATAAGAGTCATGACGCGCATTTTGTTCTTCAAATTCTTTTACAATTTGCTGTGGTTAAAACTCTGAAACCTGAGGTAGCAATACCTTTGATGAGGTTGGGGGCATTCTTTAGGGGTATATGTGGCAAAGTCATTGAATTAGAAGACGTTGAGAAGTTGCAAAATGAAATTATCGAGATACTTTGTGAACTTGAAATGATCTTTCCACCTGCATTTTTCGACATCATGGTTCACTTACCAATTCACTTGTGCAAGGAAATTGAATTCGGTGGACCGGTGCACTTAAGGTGGATGTTTGGAGTTGAAAGGTATTTGTGCAAACTGAAATTTAGACTATTTAGTGAACATTAACTATGCGTGCTTTTGGTGTAGTAACATTAACTATTTAGACTACGCAGAGTGACGTACTTTTGGTGTACTTTAGACTTGTGTGTTTCGACTTGGACGTAAATTTGGTGTACTTTAGACTTGTGTGTTTCGACTTTAGACTATGCGTTTAATGTTTGGCCTTCATTATTGACATGTTTGTTGGACATTAATGAAATGTCATTTCTAGTTTGGTTGGACATTAATGAAATGTCATTTCTGGTTTGGTATATGCTTTCATGCATGGATATTGAAATTTCAAACAGGACATTGCAATGTGAACTAATAAAAATGTTGCAAAAAAGTGTTGCCAATAAAATTTAAAAGTATTACAATAGTAATTAAAATGTTGCAGAGAAATGTTGCAAAAATATCAAAAAGTATTGCAAAAGATTCCAAAATGTTGCACATAAATGTTGCAAAAAAAAACTAAAAGTATTGCAAAATGCATAAAAATGTTGCAAAAATATGTTGCAATATACTCACTTTGTAACATTTTTAAGTCATTTAATGTTGCAAAAAAGTGTTGCATTCGTCTGTTGTAACATATTGAAAATGTTGCTAAAACATGCAAAAGTGTTACAACAAACTACACCAAACTCTTTTTGTAATACTTTGAAAAGCGTTGCAATAAACACAAAAAGCGTTGCTATAGAAGGCTGTTGCAACGCCGGCAAATGCAACACTGATTTTTATCAAAAGTGTTGCATAAACATCTATTGTAACACTTTTGGAGCCTAATGATACACTTTTTTGGTGTCGCAACAGCCCATATTTGGTGTAGTGCATGATGATTGATTAGACATAGCTTATAGACAGATTATGTTGATAAGTATGAATTAAGCCTCAGGCTGCTTCATGAGCAAGTATTAAGCCTCAGGTAGCTTCCTGAGCAAGTATTATGCCTCAGACAGCTTCCTGAGCAAGTATTAAGCCTCAGGTAGCTTCATGAGCAAGTGTTAAGCCTCATGCAGCTTCCTGAGCAAGTATTTATTAAGCCTCAGGCAGCTTCCTGAGCAATCATTAAGCCTCAGGCAGCTTCCTGAGCAGATATATATTAAGCCTCAGGCAGCTTCCTAAGCAGATATTAAGCCTCAGGCAGCTTCCTGATCAAGCATGAATTAAGCCTCAGGCAGCTTCCTGGGCAAGTCGATTAAAGGCCTCAGTTAACTGAGCACAATATTTTAGCTAAAAGCCTCAGATTCCTTGAGCACATGATTAATAAACCCTGTTGATAGGCACCTAAAGTCCTGATTAAAAACATCTTAAAGGAACCAGTATGGAGCCAAGACAGGCATACAGGAACCTGAGACTATATGTTTCACCCGCTCCGTGGAGCCACCACTGGCACGAGAGGAAGTGGGAACTTGTGTGGAGCTTAGATCGGCACACTTGTTCTTAAAGAA
Organism: Kitagawia praeruptora; assembly: GCA_037693485.1. NCBI lineage: Eukaryota > Viridiplantae > Streptophyta > Magnoliopsida > Apiales > Apiaceae > Kitagawia > Kitagawia praeruptora. The sequence goes on from CM075351.1 coordinate 129,182,274, forward strand.
AAGCCTAATAAGCTCTCCCTCATGTGGAGCCTCCACTGGCACATGGGAAGAAGGGACTCAGTTCCTTAGCCGTTACCTTCATAAGATGTCCAACACGACATATGAAGAAGAAGGAAATAATATGGAGCCCGGACAGGCATATCACTCCTTAGGGGGGCTATAAGCTTCCCCTTTATGCAGAGCCAAAACAGGTGCATAAAGAAGAGGAATCTGTGTGGACTCTAAGATTGGCACACAGGTTCCTAGAGTCGCCTCGAGGCAAGAGGAACCAACATGGAACCTAGATTGGCATGTTGGAACCTGGATTTTTAGGATCGGAAACCTAGATGGTAACCTTTCCTAGAGTTGGCCTGTACTTAACCGGATTAGTTCACTAACATTAATTATTTTTTATGTTTTATATTTTATTTTGCAGGATGCATATCTTCATCTACCTTTGCTTATAGAGAACCTGGTTTAGTTATTCATTGATAGAAGTTAAGACGTTATAGAACTAGGTTGGTTCAGATTAAGGTGCTGAAGGCATTACTTGAAGTACGAAGAAAACAGGTTAACAAAATTACAAGTAAGCAGTTAAGATATAGTCATGTTTATTCAAAAATATTTGTTTTGAAAAGGATATAAGTAGAAATGCAAGTGCATTCTGTTCCCTACAAAGAGTTAGCTCACGTAGGCTTGGATGTATAAGCATGGAAATTATGTAGTTCCTTAAGTTACAAAAATTTTGAGAGAAAATGTTTAGTGTTCAGTTGAGATATAAGTATGAAGAATACGCATACATGGATATATAATTCATAAAAAGATATAGAAAATAGATAAGCAGTTATTGATAATTGGATTTTTATCCATTTGGATCGCTTCATTTTGGCTTAAATTGATCGCTTGTATCTCATGTATTGTTGTGTTTTAATGTGTTTTTGTGAGAATTGTGCAGGAAGTATCTCTGATGCAGGTATAAAGTTTTCAGTGATTATATGGTGTTTTGAAAGTCAAGGGTACAAGTACCGGGAATTGCATTTGAAGACGGAGGAAAAATCAGCAAAAGCAAGTTGTAGTTCTGCATGATCAGTAGCCTCAGCGCGGCCACGCCTGGACTATGCAGGAAGAGCACGCGGGCGCGCTTGGAGAAGCAGTGTAACACCCCCAGATCCGGGGTCAGGGATCTGGTCGTTACGGTCTCAATATCCATCCACAAAACCAACATAATCTAAATTACAACCTTGTGACCCAAAACAACAACATAAAACACACCCGTTATAGTCCCAGAGATGAAATCAGAGTAACCATCAATATTATTAATCACAAGATTGAGTTCTTACAACCCAAAGAATTACAATTTTACAATTACATGCTCTTTGCCATCCATTGGTATATGTCATATAAATATAAATACATTTGATGTACAAATGCTAACAACTAGCCTACCAGAGGCTGCATCCTTAGCAATGGAGCTATGACCTCAGCGGTTAATCCTCTGACGGCTGACACCTGCCTATGCTGAGTACGCCTTGCGCGGCCATCTGAACTAGCTGTTGTTGTGATATAAATAAATAAAGCAAGGGTGAGCAATAGCCCACCAAAAATATAATTGAACAGGGATAATATATAACAGTCCAAAATATCTTTGAAACCATATGCCATGCATTAACGATGTAGTACCAACATAAGGTATGAGATGAAGTTACAAGGTAACTCAAAATATATTTGTTTTGAATAAATATCTGCTATGTCAAAGACGAGCAAGATATTATCAACTTTTCATAATAGAGGAACTTGCAGGAAGAGTATTGCAATTCCAATTCAAACATTTTTCAAACCTGCCAATAATGATAAAGTTGCAGGGAATTTCCAACATTGAGAGATGAACTAATACTGGAGTTTGACGCGCCAGGAGACATAGCATTTACACGATGATCAGTCGCATGTTATGCTCCCCACCTCTTGTTTACTACATGTAGAAGGAAGCACCGACGGATTTACTTGTCTACCGCCTTCTGGAACCCCCCGGCCAACGGTTGGGCCATTTGCTGGACCGGCGCCACTGGGTCACTTACGCATCTCCTAGTTCATTTCACATCCATAACTTTGAAACGTGAAGTTCCTCCCCCTTTCCCCAAGTATATTACTTGTTGATAGGACTCCACAAAGTAGTCGTATCTAGTTGGAAAGGAAAAATCACCAATATTTCCCAAGCTGATGCTTGTTAATAGATATAAACTTGTTCCATCAATTCTTACCCCTCGAGCGTTGAGGAGGTAACCAAACAGACTCATATCGATGCTTGAAAGAATCAAGATGTGAGTGACAAGATAGTTTTAGCAAGTATAGGACCGGGCAGTCCAATAAATAACATATCTCAAGTGAGGTCCCCTTATATATGTTTGGAAGTTGAGCGAGTATTTAAATCTTCTTTAAGATAGATTTAAATGAAAATAAAGTTTGGGAACCTCCCCTTGATAAGAATAGTCATAAAATACTCCGAAATATTTTACACCTTATCTGAAGGTGATAGATAATCTTTGAATAATATGAATCATCATAAAAAGAACTTAAAAGAATTTAAATCAATATTCCAAGAATATTTATTAAATCATTAATAATTAAGGGACACGAATAAATCATAATATTGCTCGTAAGTAATCCTCGAATGAATATATAGAATTATTTACTAAATAACTCTCTTCTTTAAATGAATATTCAAAATAATATTCATTAATTAAATAAGCTCAAGTAAATGTTTAAAATAATATTCACTAAATAAATCAAACCTTAAATGAATATTTGCAAATAATATTCATTTAATAAATAATATTCTAAATAAATATCCAAATAATATTATTTTAGCAATCAAACTTTAAAGGAATATTCGAAGCAATATTCCTTAAGTAAATAGAACTTCGAATGAATATCTTAAAATAATATTCATCAAGTACACAAAATCTTAAATGAATATTCACGATAATATTCATTAAATAAATTTCCAAGAATATTAAAGTAATTACTCATTGAATAATCAAACTCTAAACGAATATTCGAAACTAATATTCATTAAGTAATTAAAGCTCGAATGAATATTAAAATAATATTCAGCAAATAAATATATGCGAATGAATATTCAAAATAATATTCATATAGTACCTCTCGATTGAGATAATACCCAAACAGCATTCCTCGAATAATTTCCAAGTATTCAATACTTTATGAATATATAAATAATGTTCATAAATAACATTCCTCAAATAAACTGTCACTGGAATCCCTCCGGGTTTCCACGACTAACTCTATATCCCAAAATACCGACTCCCGGTCTATATTGAAAGAATGAATATCATACGCCCTTCACTAAGGGTCTTAGCAAATAAATATATGCGAATGAATATTCAAAATAATATTCATATAGTACCTCTCGATTGAGATAATATCCAAATAGCATTCCTCGAATAATTTCCAAGTATTCAATACTTTATGAATATATAAATAATGTTCATAAATAACATTCCTCAAATAAACTGTCACTGGAACCTCTCCGGGTTTCCACGACTAACTCTATATCCCAAAATACCGACTCCCGGTCTATATTGAAAGAATGAATATCATACGTCCTTCACTAAGGGTCTTAGCAAAACAATCTTGCTTATAACTGATAATTCATATCTAGTCTATAAGCCAATATCAATTCAGGGAACAAGCATATCAATAGACTTGAAAGTAGGCATGCATGCTATGGCATATGTATACAACAATCATTATATATATTATCACAACAACAGTTCCAAGTATTGGAAACTTGCCTGGTAATCTTGTAGGGGTAGTGTGCCTCGTGTCAATCCAGTGATCTATAAATAGTCACAATAACCAAGGTCAATCACTTAACATTTCGAAGGTTAAGTATAACTTAACTTAGGTCATGTAAGTTTAGTCCAAAACACACCTCGACCCATCCTTAATGTCGGATTTTTCGTATATCTTACTTAATCAATTATAACCTCGTTCTTTGCACCAATATGTGGTCTTGATAATTCTTAATAAGTTTCGTGTTTTAGTCGACTCGAAATTCCCTTTTTAACTTAGCCAAAAAGGGTGGCCAAAGTAGTACCCCTAGGGTTGACTTCCCTGAGAATTACTATTCCGGGACTCACACTCCAACACTTTTAATAAATCACCGGGAATGTATTTAATTATAAAATCACTTCTAAAATCGTCTTTGGTATTTGTAATATTTATCATAAAATTTCCAATTCGAAAACACGGGTCTAAGTAGGTGAAATGTATTTTCGAAGTTCAGTCAACGGCGGATTTTTACTATTCACACCTCTTTCACTAAAACGTTCATAACTCGGTAACCGTTAACTCAAATGACACACCGTTTTCGCGTACATACTCTAGAGAATGTCTATAAGGTGGCTAGCTCAAAATCTGACTTTGGTCAGAAGTTCATTTTTTTCCAGATTTACTAAAACAGGGCAGGAGCCTTTTAGTGAATAATGCTACCTCTGAAAAGGGCTTCTTCGCACTTATCCTTGATTCGAACATTTTTATAAAATCCGAAAATGATCCGATTCACATGAGGTTTTCTCTCACACCTTCATTTTTATCTCCAATATTTAATTACCAAGATTTGCCACTGCGATACATATTTTACATGGGTTCAATTTCAATTACGAACTCGCATTCTCGGTTTCGAACCACTTATACGAATTTAATCATAACTCCTAAATCGTAAGTCCATTTCATACGAACTTTATATCAAAACGAAGCTTATAACATAATATATCTTAACATGGCAGATTACAAAGCTAGGCAGTGAGTTATGCCTACTGTAATGCACGGTTTTCAAGGTTTAACGAAAATCGGGCATTATAACGGCTATAAATCGGACGTTTCCAAATTTATTTCAATACAACCAAGCCACACCGGGCATGCCATCAATCTTACACACATAATACTCATGTTAACAGCCTCAATCCGTGCATAATCAGTGGGTCTTTCATTTTTATAAAAATCTATCGATAACTCATGCAATCGCTAAACTAAACGCATAAACGGCTAACCCATAACCTAGACTAACTATACGTGTAATCATCTTCCATTTATAAGCATAAAAGTTTTTCAAAACACTATTCATCATCTTCTTTAACTTAATAAAAGAGATAGCTAGAGTTTATGGGTAGGATATATTTTACCTTTAAAAGAACAAGCTCGAGGAGACCTTCGATTCGAGTCCGAGAACGCAAGAAACGGCGAAGAAATGATCAACCAAGCAAGCTTCATCTTCCTCTCCTTTAGCTTCGGTTTTTCCTCATGAAATGGGGGAGAAAAGGCTGAGTTCTCATGCCTTGTTTGGTGTGTTTTACTTTATATTAAAGGCTTTGTCAAAGTGCAAGTTAGCCACTCAAGTTTGCTTACTTTTTAAAGCTTCTTCAATACACTTCACTTATCGGTTCTTCTCCAATCCATTCTTTCTTTAAAATTTCAATTTCCACTCCTTGAATACAATTTTTAATTGTGCACTTAGTCACCACTTACTAATATGAAGCTCTCTCTGAAATTTGAGATTTTTCGGCTTCCGGGATATTTTCCACCATTCACTTGATCGTTTCTACATCGTTAAATCAATTTTCTCCAATTCGCTCTTTTATGAATTTTGACGAATCCTACTTACGTTTATATATATCCTAGATTTAGAATATGCCTTCAAAATATTTCTCTGGAATAAATAATTAGTCAATCTCAATTTCTGGTCCAATCTGCTCCGCTTAGGGAAAAATAATTTTGAATTTCTGCGCTCTGACGAGACGATCTTACGTTTATATATTCCACTGATTGTGAATACGTCCTCAAATCTTTTTTATTAAGTCCTTAAATCTTTCAGTGTCCAGGGAAATCTCGGAGAAAATAAAAGTGCTATTTTTCTGAATCCGATGTCGTTTACATACACTTATTTCGCCCCTTGATCATGAATACGAACTCAGAAATCCGTTCGGAATACTTCTATATAGCGTCGTCTAATAATATTCTTATTTCCACCAAAAACACTATTCATTGCTAATACCTTGTAGTCGGAGTCACTGTTCATTCTTTCATCAATATATAAAAAGTTTTAATTCTACCGAAAATTTGGGTTCTTACAGTCTCCCCTCCTTAAAAGGATTCCGTCCCGGAATCGGTAGAAGACAAATGGGGTACTTGTTGGTCATTTCACTTTCCAGTTCCCCGGTCAATCCTTAATCATTCCAATATTCTTACAGCACACCTCACTAGTGCTATAATATATCCTTTATCCTTTTTCATCAACTTTGCTACTTTTCGTATAACACACTATCCGGGTTATGCTCTTACTCAGTCATATACTACTTGCCTTACTGGTATCGGTAGTGACTTTGGTATCACTATCGCGCTGCGAATTTCGGAGATAACCTCACTCGTAATTACGTATTTCCTAATCACTTTAATCTTCGTAATCTAGATCAATATATAGAATTAGAGGAATTTGTTGAGAGATCACTCTGATCAATGAACATTTGTCCTATTGCATAGTTAGTACAGAAGGTGGCCAGCCTTTAGTACTTGACAAGCAATTTAGACAAGCTATGGTATCCCACTTAGACTCCTATCACATAGACAAGTAGTCACGTAGTAGTACCTCCCCTCCTTAAAGGGTTGTTCTTCTCAATTTAGAAGAAGATAAATAAGGGAGAAGAAAAGGAAAGAATTTCAAAGAATTATATAAGAAAATTTTCATGATTGTCAAAAATATCATACTTAGAATTTACCTCTGAACTATAGAGGTTTATTAGAGAAGAAAAATAATCGTATTCGTATCAAATACTACTTTATCGTAATCTCACATATCACATGTCCTTGCTGCTCTGTCCATCCTTCTATGGACATATACTCTTGTTTGATATTAACATCACTTACTTTTGGAAAATCCTTCAACCTCTCAGGTTAAATCTTGGATTTCTCGCTTGACATTATTATTACTATCATTTCACGCCACGACACTGGCTCTTTCATATTCATAATACTAACACTATCAGGTTGTCATTCCGAGAGCTCGTTAGAAAAACCCATTCATCAATCCATTCATAACATTCCTTGCTTCACATTCCATAATTATTTCCCCATCTTTTCTTTATCAATCACATTCTTCTTATTGTCTAATTCTCATTCACTTCTATTATTTAACCCCACTGTCATGCCATTATCGAGACACCCATCACCTTTACTTAATAACGTCACATTTTTGGGGTTGAACTTTCCTTTGTTCAACCGTCTAGATTTTTTTCTCCCTCGATCCATGAGTCTCCTTATTACTCAACTGATTTATTCCAAATTTCCTTGAATTTTCCAACTTAAAAGGAGTTAATCCTTATGTCATTTACGCTTTCAATTTCAGCGTTCCATTGTGACCAATACTTACAATGTCAATCTCATACTTTTCTCATTTCATTACTGGAGCTTCTCATGAGTCTGCATATCTGACTCCGTTATTGATCCTCCACTCTATATTCATCTTTATTAGTCGCTTGTTTTCATTTCTACTATAATCATTCTATGAACCATCATGGCCGGATCATTTATTTCAAATATCCCGTCGTTCCAAAAATTAAACCATCCGAAATAAACCTGGATGATTCCTCTAACTTAGATTCAATTCGACATTTCCACAGTCGTTATCACCTAATTTCTCAGAAGGATCACCATCGCTTATCGTTTACGCAGTGCTTTAATAACTAAACATACGGGTTTCATCATCGTCAAATCAAGATCCTCTAGGAAAACAAAATAATCACTATTCCCTATCCATAAGAAACGCTTCCTAAATTTGACATAAATATTATATGAAGCAGATAAAATTGCAGGAAAGCTTCCAGCATCGTAGTTGGAATAGGCTGGTGAGATTATTAATCATATATCTCCAGTAGAAGACTAAAAGCTTAGCGGTTTGCTTAATCGCTTGCCAACCTCATAATTCTCTATTTTGTTTGCACAGAAATACACCAACATAAACTTGCTTGTCATTCATCATCGTGCCATTTGGCTTATCAGTATTTGTACCCTCTCTATTTCTGGTCATTTACTACCAATTCATTGTTACTTAACCTCCCCTCTCTCTTTCCAAAGAAAAGGCGAGTCTCTTGGGGAATTTGGTCTGGTCTGTCGTAGAGCCTCCTAATGTCGGTAATGTGCTACTGGCAACATCAGGAATCGAATCTTTACTTAAACTATTTTTATAGTTGATCCTGGAAAAATCATTAGACGGAATGTAATTTCCTCTACCACATTATGACCATCAAGGTCCTTACATTATCATTCTATTTCTTTGGTCTGAGCATTTATACTTACTCCCCTATACTTAAAGTGTCGGCCACCTCGTTGGCCTTTCCTGATTATAATAATTTCTTGAGATCAATGTTTTCTGGATCTATTCCAACTCAGGGTGGAAACATTCTCCCTTAAATTCTGCTGAATGAGAGAAAGCATCTATCAGTCTTTTCCAAAAGTCATTGCTTCCACCTTTCTAGTGCGATCTTGACTACAGGTACTCCAAATCATACCTAGGATATTTCCTTACTTAACTCCCTTCTTGTTTTTAGGATAATCTCAACCTTATTGGTTCAATCCATACTTTTACATGGTTTCACACATGCTTCATCTGGCCTTATTGTTACTATGTCATACATTCCTAACCAAACTTCCCGTTTGAAGTTTAGAATCTTAGCACTTCCCTTATAAGGTTTCTTAGGCCATCCTCATCATTCCTCCTGCATCTCCTGGTTACAGGGTATATCAAACATCATTAGTCAATTCTATAATATCTCTGTCTATGTACTTTTGGAGACTCCTTTCCACAAATCCTTACAGGTTATTGATACTTTGGTCGATTCGACTTATATCGTCTGAATTCACAATGTCTTTGTTAGGGGTGATGCTATCCTTTGTGCATCCCCCAGGGTTCGTATTAATCTATGGACATTCTATCCTCAATTCCATTTTCGAGGAATACTTACATCCTGTACTTGGCAATTTTAATCATATATCCATAATAAGGGTCTCTTTTCAATCATTCCAATCTTGATAATCTATAGGTAGCTTAATGTTACCTCTCCTTTCAAACGAATGTTAGTCTATATGACTTTCCAAAAGACAACATATGTCTATCTGTCTTTCTTACAGAACTTGGTAATGGTAGCAAGGATGTTCTGGAAGATATTGGTCGTGTTCAACGTGAATCTCTTAGTGCCTAATACACCTAGGGTTTTTATAAAGTCCATCATCATGTATCTTAATTCATTTTACATCAAAAGTTCTCGCGGTTGGCACTTTGTTTAGAAGCAGCCCTGCTTTGTCCTTTCATTGCTGGTCTAGTCACTTGATAATCCCTTGCGGCCTGGCCTCAACTGGCCATCCTAAAATATGTGAGTTTAGGGGTCGGCTAATAGCATTACTTTTCTAGCAATTGCTGGCATAGTGCCTTCTACTTTAATACCTTTTGATCTTTTCAAAACTTCACTCCATATAAGTCTCAATCGACTTCTCGGTACCATCTCCGTCACCTTTCCTTTTCTTTTATTCTTCTAGTTACTCTTATCAATTTCACGTGTCACAAAAGCTTAACATTTCTGGCATAACAACCTTTTCATTTAAGTCAATCCCGAACTTTCTTAGTCCGGCTTGTTTCTTAATTACATTTCCCTTTTTTTTTCTGTCCAATCTCAACTTCATAATTTTGTCTCTACAATCAATCGTAATAATTGGGATCTATCTACCAATCCGTGTAGTGGTTACCTTACCCAATTCATAGGGTTTGCTTCAGTTTCCACTTTCTTCAGTGATGTATTCAGATAATCAGAAAGACAAGGTTTGCCAAATTTTGTCCAATTCCTTTCCAGGATTAGGGAAATTTCAGTCAATCTATCCACCTACTGGTTACATTAAGAAAATCCATTTCGATACCTAAAGAATATTTCTATGAACATCCGAGCTGGTCGAACCATAAACAGTTACAGTAGCGAAATGATTGACATAAAGCTTGGAGTTTAACCATTAGAAGGAAACCAAATATACATCATCCTTAGAAGGGGAATCAAAAGTTTCAAACTAAACATGCCATACCTCCCCAATACATGCTTGTCCTAATAGTCGATACTACCGAATACCAGTGTGACAGCCCCAAATCCGGGGTCATGAATTTGGGCCATCACGGACCAACTTCCATTCAAAATCAATATCTCTTGGGTTTTTTTTTTTTATATAATTAATACTTATGCAATTGACCCCACAGTAATACAAACACACACACCAGTCATATGCTCAGAGAACATTCACCATAATAAAAGTTTAGAGTTAAACAGTTATTACAATCCCAGAATCATACTTAAGTACATTGTTGAGTGATGCTTCTACAAGAAGCATTTCAACAACCAAATTTATTACAACCTCACACACTTACACACTTAATATACATAAGATCACTAAACCCCTTGCGCTTGTCATCTACCTCGGGAACGGTCGCCAGTACTCGCTCAATAGGTCGCCTTCCCCTACCCTCTTGCGGGGTGTCGTACGGAGTATTGGCATTGGTCCTAGCTGTATATACATAAGTAGCAAGAGTGAGCTATAATAGCTCAGCAAGATATTATTATAACTAGAATTTAAAAATGTAACCAAGTATACATGTATATACTTATGTAAACGGAAATCAATTATAAACTTTAAGGAAGAATAAAACTCTTATTTAATAATACATCATCCACTTACTATTATAAGAAAGAAATCTAGAATAATACAGTATCAGTTTCTCTTCTTAAATATATAACAATCAATATAATCTTTCAGTGTAATTTTCCAGGATAACATGAATATTTACTTAAATCTCTTACTATCATCTTCTCATTTCCTTCTTATGTAACAATTTTTATAAATTAATATAAAATCAGTTTCTCTTCATCTATAACAATAATTCCATCTTTCATATCATTTTCCCTTTTCAGTATACCAATCTGACTTTATCATTCATTCTTTATTCAAATATTGTAGGGGTTTTCACTGTTGCCGAATACGTGAGGCACGATGATCAGTCGCCCTCCGTATCCGTCCCTTTTTACTACCGGTAGACGAAGGTAGGTCTGCCACCATCCCCCAGGAGGAAGGTCTACCACTACATCCTCCTTCGGCAACTCTTGGGCCGAAATGAAATATTAAGTGCTGGACTGTGCAACTTCCACACGGCCTCTTACGCTTACATTAAGTGCTGGACTGTGCAACTTCCACACGGCCTCTTACGCTTACTGTTGTAAATTCCCCTTTTTATAAGATCATTATTCAATTTATCAACACCATTTCACATTTCCATTTTCTCGCTTTCATTTCCATATGTCATTCACTCATCTCATTTCCATTCTCGCACATTACTTCTATAAAATATATATATAACATAATACTTTGATTATGATTCAAACATCTCCTTTATATTCAAGAATTCAAATATGCTTTTATATACGTAGAGTATTCCATTTATCTCAAAAGTATTAAATACCATTCAATAATATTTATTAAATCACAATACTTCGCAAGAATATAATACTATAAATCATATAACCCTGGATAATAACTGATTCCATTCCTTTATATATCTTTAGATAACAACTGACACCATTCCTTCATATTCCCTTAATCATAAGGCATGTTCACTTCATGCATAATCATCCCTATGTATATTCATATCCATCTCATACTCATACTCATATCCATATTCATATCATACTCATATACCTTCCTTTTTTTACATCGATAATCGAGGAAAACCATTTCTTAACAATATAGTAACAATAGCATCCCATATATATATTTCATGAAATCAAGTTTCTTTGAAGATAAATAATTTCCATGTAGGGATAGAAAAGATCTTGCCTTGGTTTCTGTATCCTGATAGTATGGCTGGTCCCTCCTCCGGAATTTCTATAAACACAAAAGGACCGTCATTAGAATATCACATCCCTTACTCACTACCCTCTTGTATAACATTACCCTTGACACTTTAATATGTTTAACGTATCACTATTATCCCAAAGGTTCAAGAACTCAACCATTTATAAACTAAATCGAAGTTTCAGGGATTTTCACCATTTCCCCTAACGACCCCACTTAACTGTAAAAATTCTCAGAAAATATAGATTTCGAATTTTAATGCAAGGTCAACTGTCAAGGGTCCTCTGACCACCTTACTACACTATGCCAAAATTTCGTGGCTTATAAAAATGTCTAAGTATGGTAACTTTAACCTCAAAGTTGATACAATTACGTTTTCTCGGTTTTCGAATGCCTTTCACTAAAACTGACTTTTCTCCTAAACCGTTCATCAGATTTTAACGCACCTTATATCAAAACGATCTATGAACTAAGCTCTATCATTTCATGGTCAATTGGTAACCTAGGCAGTGAGGTACCATACGAATGCAGGGGTCACAAAACAGGGTAGATTTCGTTCTAACGAAAATCGGACATTATAACTGCTGTAATTTCATACTTTCCAAAATCAAACTCCTCCAAAATCAATCATCAAACACAATAATCATCACCTACACCATGTGGTCTTCATTACCAGCCATGGTTACACTCCCAAACTCCTTCCAAAATCAACTCAAACCACTTACAAACACTTATAACATCATAAACATAACCTTTATACCACTTAATCACTAAACCAACCATAAATCATCATAACCTCAAGATAATACTAAGGGTTCATGAACTCCATACCTTCCTTGAAGCTTTAACAACACTTAATAATCCTTGGCTAGTCCTTAAACAACCTTAAAGTATCTTGGATAGTCTAAAGAAACCATAAAACACAAGTTAATTCTTAGAGTTACTAAACTGCAGCTGAAAGAAGATGAAAAACGAGGTCCTTACCTTGGTTTTCTGGACAAGGTTCCTAAAGAAGAGTTGTAGGGCATCTCAATACCTTTCCAAAAAGCTAAAGAACACAAAATTCGGCTGAGAAACGAAGGAGTTATGGCTGTTTTTCTGGACTGCTACTGTTTTGGCCGAATTTGCAAGAAATGGAGGGGGAGAGATTTTGCTCTTGATTTTTTGATCTTATCTTCCTTAATCTTGATTATTCTAGCTTGTCTTGGAAGCCTTGGAAGATATTTATGGTTTAAGCCTAGCAAAAGTACTAATTTACCCTTAAAACAAGTGTTAATGGATGGTGATGTCATCTTGATGATCTAATAATCTCTTTTCTTGTTTTTTTTTTCTAAGTATTATGATAATAATCTTGGATAATAATATTGTGGTATGTATCCTTGTTATATTACTAATCTTGGTTGTTTGGTCTTCATACTCGTCTAATTGTGGTTCGTTTCGAATGTACCTCATTATCTCAGTGGTTTTTGAAATCATTTACGAATCAAATTTCCTTTGGTATTCTCTTACTTAATAATCCTTTGGTTTAACCTAAATTCACTAATCCCTCAATATATAATTCTTATAATATTTCCATGCTCCTTAATGTCCAATAGAAGCTTATTCGAAATCAAAATCTTAAAAATCCATGTTCAGGAATTTCTGGAATCTATCGTCATTTCGAGTCACTTATTTTCCATGTACAACACTAATATGGTTTCTGTTTATTCATTTTCTGTTTCCCTTATAGAGTACTTATATATCATTTCTCTAAATCCTCAGATTTTACTATTCATGTGATCAATGTAGCATTACTGAAGTTAGGGTTATTACATCCTTCCTCCCTTAAAAGGATTCCGTCCCGGAATCACGTCAAAAATGTCCATAGATACCTTTTCATTTACACCTTATAACTTCTATATCACTTTCTCCATCCTTTTTCCTTCATAATATCTCTATCTTGTTTGCGCAAAATTACACCAACATAAACTTGCTTGTCATTCATCACCATTCCTCTTTTAATTATGGGTATCGGCCACCACATTGGCCTCTCTTGAATGGTAGTGTATCTCACTTATGGTTTATCCCTATGTTGATCTCTATCATGACATAAAATATACATACTTCGCTCTTATTATATCTTGTCTCTGTAAAATCTTCCAGAAATCCAACTAGAATAAGATTCTTTGAAACAATTGTAAGAAAATATTACCTATAATATATATTTCCTGTTCGTATATAAACAAGTCTGTGGTTTACCCCCAAAATACTATTATTCTCCTTTTCATAGAATTTCTAACCCCTAACAGATACTGATTTTCCTTATCTAGATTATCAACCTACATATACCATTCATTGACCACATTGATTCCTAACCAAACATTTACACTAAAAATTTAATTACTAGAAAAATGTTCACCTACATCTGTATCCGGCTTTCTCAATGCCTCTCCTAAAGTCATGTTGTACACCCTGGCAATAGGTCTATTTGAAGCAGTCATACTTTGCCCCGGCGCAGATGACCCACCGGAACGGCAATCTCTAGCAAAGTGTCCTAGTTTCCCACATTGATAACACTTGATATCAATCTTGTCAGTTGATGTGCACTGATTATAATAGTGTCCTTTCTGTCCGCACTTAAAGCAAGTTACTTCCGACCTCCTACACACTCCCGTATGCTTCCTACCACACGTGTTACAGTCTGGAAATGGTGTTCGAGATTGATTAGACAGAAAGGTTCCTGTGGATCTACCACCCTGATTCACCGTCTCACTAACAGTCTTGTTACTCCCTGTCTTTCCCACAAACTGAGATTTTTGTCCCTTACCAACCTTGTTAAAGTAACTTCCTTCGCTTGAACCTCCTTTCTGACCCTCACATCTCCTTTTCTTACTTTCTCGCCCCATCTGATTTTGTTCGTTATGAGCATTTTCATTCTGTCTATTTCGTCTTCCTTCATCTCTCTCATTTTCCTTTGCACTTGCTCTATTATTACGCTTAGGCGGCATGATTCTGTATATAACAATATTCTTCTTTAATCACCCAATTTAGGGTATAATATACATCATTCTCATATACACAATTATATCCCTAGTTAACTTATTTATATACCATAATATTCTCAACTCAACTTTAGCAAATAAGCGTATCACCTTTAGTACAATAACCTTTTCATTTAAGTCAATCACCTTATATACATCAATATTCTTGAATCTCAACATTTAATATCAAAATACGATAAAATTAGGCAAAATACATAAACTTCATTAATTATCCCCACTTCCTTTGTTTATCCTTATTCTAATTCTATCCTCAAAATACACCTTACTCTCAATAGTAAATCTCAATTATGCCTTGAAATTCCTCATATTCTTTTGTCTCACTAATCCTCAATTATACCCTTTTTCTTCTCACGAAATTCCTTCCTCTTTTATAGCGAAACGTTTCTAGCTCTAATCATCTCTTATTGAAATTTCCCTTTGAATCTCCAGTTCCCTTGTATAATCACGTATATATACTCTAAACATTGCTTCCCTTATCCCATCCATTACTGAAACCTTCGATATTCGAAACAATTGATAGAATTCAAGAGACCTTAAATTTAAACGAACCCAAATATAAGCAAGGGTCCCACAACAATTTATAACATTAAGAGTTTTAAATAACCTTTATTCGAAACAAAAGAATATTTGAGAAATCAATATGATGGAAGAACCCGTACGTCACACAAGTGAGGGCGTCCCCTCCAACTTTCTATCACACAGACAGATTGTCCCCGTGTATACATATAGGGCTATTCCTCTTAGTTGGAATAAGAAGTATAAAGAAAATTTTAAATCACGATGATAAATACCACCTTTCAAAAATAATCTTAGAGGAATATTTTGACTAAGATAGATCGAATAGAATTTTGAAATACATTCCAGAGGTACCAGAAAATTTTGAAAAGATACCGACCCTTAATGAATAAGAGGTGCCAGATCACAACTGGATTTACCCACCAGTAGAGGAAAATTTGAAACTCAATAACATAATTTAGCAGGGATTTAGAAAATTTAAGAATAGGTACCATTAATAGCCTCTGCCCAATTTAAAATCCCAAATAATGGAAGGTTTTCCTCAAATACCATATATATCTAAGACTGCGTACTCTCCAAAATTTCTTAAATTTGGCACTTATCCTTTAGCCTTAAACTATTGTCTTATATTCCCAGTTATCGTCATTTACCTAGTCTTGACTTGGATCGATACTTTCTGCCTTTATCCATAATAGAACACAACCCTCTAATCGATATACTTACGTAATATTGATCGTCTTAGCCTGATACTGCTCCGGTATCAAGGACCCTTCAAATTATACTTCTAAATTGTATATTCTAACATACCACACATACACACAATATTTTCTAACGTACACTTCCTGTTACCTCAATTATTCCCTTTTCTCATATCAGTCCCATGTGCTACATAAACTTGGCACTTTTGGCATAATAACCTTTATTAGCAATAATCTATAAAATCATAATCAATACTTAGAATAAACGCTTCGTTCGATAAACCCCCCCTTGAACTCGATGGAAGTTCACAACTTTATATCATAACTAATACATTTATTATTATCACTCTTGTTCCTGAGCATTATGACTTAGCTCTGATACCAAACTGTGACAGCCCCAAATCCGGGGTCATGAATTTGGGCCATCACGGACCAACTTCCATTCAAAATCAATATCTCTTGGGTTTTTTTTTTTATATAATTAATACTTATGCAATTGACCCCACAGTAATACAAACACACACACCAGTCATATGCTCAGAGAACATTCACCATAATAAAAGTTTAGAGTTAAACAGTTATTACAATCCCAGAATCATACTTAAGTACATTGTTGAGTGATGCTTCTACAAGAAGCATTTCAACAACCAAATTTATTACAACCTCACACACTTACACACTTAATATACATAAGATCACTAAACCCCTTGCGCTTGTCATCTACCTCGGGAACGGTCGCCAGTACTCGCTCAATAGGTCGCCTTCCCCTACCCTCTTGCGGGGTGTCGTACGGAGTATTGGCATTGGTCCTAGCTGTATATACATAAGTAGCAAGAGTGAGCTATAATAGCTCAGCAAGATATTATTATAACTAGAATTTAAAAATGTAACCAAGTATACATGTATATACTTATGTAAACGGAAATCAATTATAAACTTTAAGGAAGAATAAAACTCTTATTTAATAATACATCATCCACTTACTATTATAAGAAAGAAATCTAGAATAATACAGTATCAGTTTCTCTTCTTAAATATATAACAATCAATATAATCTTTCAGTGTAATTTTCCAGGATAACATGAATATTTACTTAAATCTCTTACTATCATCTTCTCATTTCCTTCTTATGTAACAATTTTTATAAATTAATATAAAATCAGTTTCTCTTCATCTATAACAATAATTCCATCTTTCATATCATTTTCCCTTTTCAGTATACCAATCTGACTTTATCATTCATTCTTTATTCAAATATTGTAGGGGTTTTCACTGTTGCCGAATACGTGAGGCACGATGATCAGTCGCCCTCCGTATCCGTCCCTTTTTACTACCGGTAGACGGAGGTAGGTCTGCCACCATCCCCCAGGAGGAAGGTCTACCACTACATCCTCCTTCGGCAACTCTTGGGCCGAAATGAAATATTAAGTGCTGGACTGTGCAACTTCCACACGGCCTCTTACGCTTACATTAAGTGCTGGACTGTGCAACTTCCACACGGCCTCTTACGCTTACTGTTGTAAATTCCCCTTTTTATAAGATCATTATTCAATTTATCAACACCATTTCACATTTCCATTTTCTCGCTTTCATTTCCATATGTCATTCACTCATCTCATTTCCATTCTCGCACATTACTTCTATAAAATATATATATAACATAATACTTTGATTATGATTCAAACATCTCCTTTATATTCAAGAATTCAAATATGCTTTTATATACGTAGAGTATTCCATTTATCTCAAAAGTATTAAATACCATTCAATAATATTTATTAAATCACAATACTTCGAAAGAATATAATACTATAAATCATATAACCCTGGATAATAACTGATTCCATTCCTTTATATATCTTTAGATAACAACTGACACCATTCCTTCATATTCCCTTAATCATAAGGCATGTTCACTTCATGCATAATCATCCCTATGTATATTCATATCCATCTCATAATCATACTCATATCCATATTCATATCATACTCATATACCTTCCTTTTTTTACATCGATAATCGAGGAAAACCATTTCTTAACAATATAGTAACAATAGCATCCCATATATATATTTCATGAAATCAAGTTTCTTTGAAGATAAATAATTTCCAAGTAGGGATAGAAAAGATCTTGCCTTGGTTTCTGTATCCTGATAGTATGGTTGGTCCCTCCTCCGGAATTTCTATAAACACAAAAGGACCGTCATTAGAATATCACATCCCTTACTCACTACCCTCTTGTATAACATTACCCTTGACACTTTAATATGTTTAACGTATCACTATTATCCCAAAGGTTCAAGAACTCAACCATTTATAAACTAAATCGAAGTTTCAGGGATTTTCACCATTTCCCCTAACGACCCCACTTAACTGTAAAAATTCTCAGAAAATATAGATTTCGAATTTTAATGCAAGGTCAACTGTCAAGGGTCCTCTGACCACCTTACTACACTATCCCAAAATTTCGTGGCTTATAAAAATGTCTAAGTATGGTAACTTTAACCTCAAAGTTGATACAATTACGTTTTCTCAGTTTTCGAATGCCTTTCACTAAAACTGACTTTTCTCCTAAACCGTTCATCAGATTTTAACGCACCTTATATCAAAACGATCTATGAACTAAGCTCTATCATTTCATGGTCAATTGGTAACCTAGGCAGTGAGGTACCATACGAATGCAGGGGTCACAAAACAGGGCAGATTTCGTTCTAACGAAAATCGGACATTATAACTGCTGTAATTTCTTACTTTCCAAAATCAAACTCCTCCAAAATCAATCATCAAACACAATAATCATCACCTACACCATGTGGTCTTCATTACCAGCCATGGTTACACTCCCAAACTCCTTCCAAAATCAACTCAAACCACTTACAAACACTTATAACATCATAAACATAACCTTTATACCACTTAATCACTAAACCAACCATAAATCATCATAACCTCAAGATAATACTAAGGGTTCATGAACTCCATGCCTTCCTTGAAGCTTTAATAACACTTAATAATCCTTGGCTAGTTCTTAAACAACCTTAAAGTAGCTTGGATAGTCTAAAGAAACCATAAAACACAAGTTAATTCTTAGAGTTACTAAACTGCAGCTGAAAGAAGATGAAAAACGAGGTCCTTACCTTGGTTTTCTGGACAAGGTTCCTAAAGAAGAGTTGTAGGGCATCTCAATACCTTTCCAAAAAGCTAAAGAACACGAAATTCGGCTGAGAAACGAAGGAGTTATGGCTGTTTTTCTGGACTGCTACTGTTTTGGCCGAATTTGCAAGAAATGGAGGGGGAGAGATTTTGCTCTTGATTTTTTGATCTTATCTTCCTTAATCTTGATTATTCTAGCTTGTCTTGGAAGCCTTGGAAGATATTTATGGTTTAAGCCTAGCAAAAGTACTAATTTACCCTTAAAACAAGTGTTAATGGATGGTGATGTCATCTTGATGATCTAATAATCTCTTTTCTTGTTTTTTTTTTCTAAGTATTATGATAATAATCTTGGATAATAATAATGTGGTATGTATCCTTGTTATATTACTAATCTTGGTTGTTTGGTCTTCATACTCGTCTAATTGTGGTTCGTTTCGAATGTACCTCATTATCTCAGTGGTTTTTGAAATCATTTACGAATCAAATTTCCTTTGGTATTCTCTTACTTAATAATCCTTTGGTTTAACCTAAATTCACTAATCCCTCAATATATAATTCTTATAATATTTCCATGCTCCTTAATGTCCAATAGAAGCTTATTCGAAATCAAAATCTTAAAAATCCATGTTCAGGAATTTCTGGAATCTATCGTCATTTCGAGTCACTTATTTTCCATGTACAACACTAATATGGTTTCTGTTTATTCATTTTCTGTTTCCCTTATAGAGTACTTATATATCATTTCTCTAAATCCTCAGATTTTACTATTCATGTGATCACTGTAGCATTACTGAAGTTAGGGTTATTACAACCAGTCTACTTAACAACTAATCTCAGAAGGAACGCTACCATCGGGGTCAGTCGCTTCCCAGAATTGGCACTACCAAGGTCATCCGAATCTGGTGAACCGTGTTGTCCAATTGTATTCGAAAATTATGTTGTCATGTTGCACAAGCACAACACCTAAACCTGTATGAGGTGCATCCTAATATATTCCAAAATTCTCCTTCTTCCATTAGGTAACGCCAATGCTGGGTCATCACCAGTTTTTATCATTAACTCCAGGGAGATTTTCCCCCATTTATCTTGTCCATTCAAACTTTTATCCTTACAATAAGTCGGGTTACGGGACTGCACTTCTCTATAACGTCCTGAGCAAATCTTTGGTAATACCTTGTGAATCTTATGAAATTTCTCACCTTTGCCAGTGTGGTTGGCCAATTTCCATTTGAAACTATCTTTAACTTGGTAGGGCCGACCAACACTACTCTTATTGATCATGTGTCCTGTTGCTGGACTTCATTTTGCTAAAACTCTTATTTCGAGAACATGTCCTACACCTGTTCTTTCAGGTTGCATCTAAAAGCATTCTCAATTACATCTCAACCACTGCTTGCCTTGCCTAATCCCTTCATGATTCAGTGTCAGAATAAACTTAAGGTAACTACCATAATCCATTCAAGGAACAGAAAAAAAAAA
This sequence comes from Kitagawia praeruptora, assembly GCA_037693485.1. Classification (NCBI taxonomy): domain Eukaryota; kingdom Viridiplantae; phylum Streptophyta; class Magnoliopsida; order Apiales; family Apiaceae; genus Kitagawia; species Kitagawia praeruptora. The sequence goes on from CM075351.1 coordinate 129,203,099, forward strand.
TTAATATTCCTTTGAATCACATGCTTCTAATGTTTCTGGTCCATCCTTCCACTGAATTGAACTAGACTTATACTTGGTTCCTGACAATAGCCTTATTACTAGTTTATCACAGACTCATTGGTCTTCTCCTCTTGTAGGTTCTGAGATCATCGTCTCACTTACTACTTCCTTATATTCTTTATCCATTCAGGCTATCACTTTACATTATCTTTACTTTCTAGGATGATCCATTCATAAAATGGACATCTCACTGGATAAACCACCTCATCAATCTCAATTGACTTTATAAATTATAACCTAGGAAATCTGCCTTCTCATGGCGAATTATCATTAATAAGATTCACACTAATCCATTTATCAAATAATGTGGCACTTGCTGCCTCTATCTCAACTGCTCCTGGAGACTCTGCTCCCTGACATATATTGATGCCTTTGATAATCATGCATCATTCTCACTCTTTTCCCTCTGATCTGGAAGTCTCTAAGGATTCTTATCTAACCCCATATAAGATCTCAAGTAATTCCCCGAATCCGTTTTGTTTGCTGGTACTTTATCCGGCAGTCCAGCTATAGATCCAATATACCTCTTTAATTCTCTTCATAATATATCAGTTCTTTACGCTCACTTCTCTGAGCACTATATCTAGATTCTTACAGTCTCTCTGGCTGCAGCCCTCATCTCCTCAAGGTAAACTTCCCTGTCTCTAACAGGATTCTCCCTCTCTGCTGGAACCTCTTTCGGGTCCTCAGTAGGGTACTCTATCGCATTCACCATCCGATCGTCAGCATATAATCAGGCATCATCGTGCTGCTGCTCGTATGCCTCAAGGTCTGTCGCCTTACTAGTCGATACAAGAACGAGCTAAGTTACTATCATGATACTTAATAGTTCCCATAAGGGTTTTATATGTCAATACTACATTAAGTAGTCCGACTATGAACTTGGCAAGAGTTCTTATTATCTTGATAAATTTATTGTTTTAACGTCGCGTCATCTCTGGGATATATAACGCTCCCTCTGATACCATTTCTGTAACACCCCCAGATCCGGGGTCAGGGATCTGGTCGTTACGGTCTCAATATCCATCCACAAAACCAACATAATCTAAATTACAACCTTGTGACCCAAAACAACAACATAAAACACACCCGTTATAGTCCCAGAGATGAAATCAGAGTAACCATCAATATTATTAATCACAAGATTGAGTTCTTACAACCCAAAGAATTACAATTTTACAATTACATGCTCTTTGCCATCCATTGGTATATGTCATATAAATATAAATACATTTGATGTACAAATGCTAACAACTAGCCTACCAGAGGCTGCATCCTTAGCAATGGAGCTATGACCTCAGCGGTTAATCCTCTGACGGCTAACACCTGCCTATGCTGAGTACGCCTTGCGCGGCCATCTGAACTAGCTGTTGTTGTGATATAAATAAATAAAGCAAGGGTGAGCAATAGCCCACCAAAAATATAATTGAACAGGGATAATATATAACAGTCCAAAATATCTTTGAAACCATATGCCATGCATTAACGATGTAGTACCAACATAAGGTATGAGATGAAGTTACAAGGTAACTCAAAATATATTTGTTTTGAATAAATATCTGCTATGTCAAAGACGAGCAAGATATTATCAACTTTTCATAATAGAGGAACTTGCAGGAAGAGTATTGCAATTCCAATTCAACATTTTTCAAACCTGCCAATAATGATAAAGTTGCAGGGAATTTCCAACATTGAGAGATGAACTAATACTGGAGTTTGACGCGCCGGGAGACATAGCATTTACACGATGATCAGTCGCATGTGATGCTCCCCACCTCTTGTTTACTACATGTAGAAGGAAGCACCGACGGATTTACTTGTCTACCGCCCTCTGGAACCCCCCGGCCAACGGTTGGGCCATTTGCTGGACCGGCGCCACTGGGTCACTTACGCATCTCCTAGTTAATTTCACATCCATAACTTTGAAACGTGAAGTTCCTCCCCCTTTCCCCAAGTATATTACTTGTTGATAGGACTCCACAAAGTAGTCGTATCTAGTTGGAAAGGAAAAATCACCAATATTTCCCAAGCTGATGCTTGTTAATGGATACAAACTTGTTCCATCAATTCTTACCCCTCGAGCGTTGAGGAGGTAACCAAACAGACTCATATCGATGCTTGAAAGAATCAAGATGTGAGTGACAAGATAGTTTTAGCAAGTATAGGACCGGGCAGTCCAATAAATAACATATCTCAAGTGAGGTCCCCTTATATATGTTTGGAAGTTGAGTGAGTATTTAAATCTTCTTTAAGATAGATTTAAATGAAAATAAAGTTTGGGAACCTCCCCTTGATAAGAATAGTCATAAAATACTCCGAAATATTTTACACCTTATCTGAAGGTGATAGATAATCTTTGAATAATATGAATCATCATAAAAAAAACTTAAAAGAATTTAAATCAATATTCCAAGAATATTTATTAAATCATTAATAATTAAGGGACACGAATAAATCAAAATATTGCTTGTAAGTAATCCTCGAATGAATATATAGAATTATTTATTAAATAACTCTCTTCTTTAAATGAATATTCAAAATAATATTCATTAATTAAATAAGCTCAAGTAAATGTTTAAAATAATATTCACTAAATAAATCAGACCTTAAATGAATATTTGCAAATAATATTCATTTAATAAATAATATTCTAAATAAATATCCAAATAATATTCTTTTAGCAATCAAACTTTAAAGGAATATTCGAAGCAATATTCCTTAAGTAAATAGAACTTCGAATGAATATCTTAAAATAATATTCATCAAGTACACAAAATCTTAAATGAATATTCACGATAATATTCATTAAATAAATTTCCAAGAATATTAAAGTAATTACTCATTGAATAATCAAACTCTAAACGAATATTCGAAACTAATATTCATTAAGTAATTAAAGCTCGAATGAATATTAAAATAATATTCAGAAAATAAATATATGCGAATGAATATTCAAAATAATATTCATATAGTACCTCTCGATTGAGATAATATCCAAATAGCATTCCTCGAATAATTTCCAAGTATTCAATACTTTATGAATATATAAATAATGTTCATAAATAACATTCCTCAAATAAACTGTCACTGGAATCCCTCCGGGTTTCCACGACTAACTCTATATCCCAAAATACCGACTCCCGGTCTATATTGAAAGAATGAATATCATACGCCCTTCACTAAGGGTCTTAGCAAAACAATCTTGCTTATAACTGATAATTCATATCTAGTCTATAAGCCAATATCAATTCAGGGAACAAGCATATCAATAGACTTGAAAGTAGGCATGCATGCTATGGCATATGTATACAACAATCATTATATATATTATCACAACAACAGTTCCAAGTATTGGAAACTTGCCTGGTAATCTTGTAGGGGTAGTGTGCCTCGTGTCAATCCAGTGATCTATAAATAGTCACAATAACCAAGGTCAATCACTTAACATTTCGAAGGTTAAGTATAACTTAACTTAGGTCATGTAAGTTTAGTCCAAAACACACCTCGACCCATCCTTAATGTCGGATTTTTCGTATATCTTACTTAATCAATTATAACCTCGTTCTTTGCACCAATATGTGGTCTTGATAATTCTTAATAAGTTTCGTGTTTTAGTCGACTCGAAATTCCCTTTTTTAACTTAGCCAAAAAGGGTGGCCAAAGTAGTACCCCTAGGGTTGACTTCCCTGAGAATTACTATTCCGGGACTCACACTCCAACACTTTTAATAAATCACCGGGAATGTATTTAATTATAAAATCACTTCTAAAATCGTCTTTGGTATTTGTAATATTTATCATAAAATTTCCAATTCGAAAACACGGGTCTAAGTAGGTTAAATGTATTTTCGAAGTTCAGTCAACGGCGGATTTTTACTATTCACACCTCTTTCACTAAAACGTTCATAACTCGGTAACCGTTAACTCAAATGACGCACCGTTTTCGCGTACATACTCTAGAGAATGTCTATAAGGTGGCTAGCTCAAAATCTGACTTTGGTCAGAAGATCATTTTTTTCCAGATTTACTAAAACAGGGCAGGAGCCTTTTAGTGAATAATGCTACCTCTGAAAAGGGCTTCTTCGCACTTATCCTTGATTCGAATATTTTTATAAAATCGGAAAATGATCTGATTTACATGAGGTTTTCTCTCACACCTTCATTTTTATCTCCAATATTTAATTACCAAGATTTGCCACTGCGATACATATTTTACATGGGTTCAATTTCAATTACGAACTCGCATTCTTGGTTTCGAACCACTTATACGAATTTAATCATAACTCCTAAATCGTAAGTCCATCTCATACGAACTTTATATCAAAACGAAGCTTATAACATAATATATCTTAACATGGCAGATTACAAAGCTAGGCAGTGAGTTATGCCTACTGTAATGCACGGTTTTCAAGGTTTAACGAAAATCGGGCATTATAACGGCTATAAATCGGACGTTTCCAAATTTATTTCAATACAACCAAGCCACACCGGGCATGCCATCAATCTTACACACATAATACTCATGTTAACAGCCTCAATCCGTGCATAATCAGTGGGTCTTTCATTTTTATAAAAATCTATCGATAACTCATGCAATCGCTAAACTAAACGCATAAACGGCTAACCCATAACCTAGACTAACTATACGTGTAATCATCTTCCATTTATAAGCATAAAAGTTTTTCAAAACACTATTCATCATCTTCTTTAACTTAATAAAAGAGATAGCTAGAGTTTATGGGTAGGATATATTTTACCTTTAAAAGAACAAGCTCGAGGAGACCTTCGATTCGAGTCCGAGAACGCAAGAAACGGCGAAGAAATGATCAACCAAGCAAGCTTCATCTTCCTCTCCTTTAGCTTCGGTTTTTCCTCATGAAATGGGGGAGAAAAGGCTGAGTTCTCATGCCTTGTTTGGTGTGTTTTACTTTATATTAAAGGCTTTGTCAAAGTGCAAGTTAGCCACTCAAGTTTGCTTACTTTTTAAAGCTTCTTCAATACACTTCACTTATCGGTTCTTCTCCAATCCATTCTTTCTTTAAAATTTCAATTTCCACTCCTTGAATACAATTTTTAATTGTGCACTTAGTCACCACTTACTAATATGAAGCTCTCTCTGAAATTTGAGATTTTTCGGCTTCCGGGATATTTTCCACCATTCACTTGATCGTTTCTACATCGTTAAATCAATTTTCTCCAATTCGCTCTTTTATGAATTTTGACGAATCCTACTTACGTTTATATATATCCTAGATTTAGAATATGCCTTCAAAATATTTCTCTGGAATAAATAATTAGTCAATCTCAATTTCTGGTCCAATCTGCTCCGCTTAGGGAAAAATAATTTTGAATTTCTGCGCTCTGACGAGACGATCTTACGTTTATATATTCCACTGATTGTGAATACGTCCTCAAATCTTTTTTATTAAGTCCTTAAATCTTTCAGTGTCCAGGGAAATCTCGGAGAAAATAAAAGTGCTATTTTTCTGAATCCGATGTCGTTTACATACACTTATTTCGCCCCTTGATCATGAATACGAACTCAGAAATCCGTTCGGAATACTTCTATATAGCATCGTCTAATAATATTCTTATTTCCACCAAAAACACTATTCATTGCTAATACCTTGTAGTCGGAGTCACTGTTCATTCTTTCATCAATATATAAAAAGTTTTAATTCTACCGAAAATTCGGGTTCTTACAAGCAGGAGTGAATTGCACTACGCGGGCGCGCTGGAATTATGAGTAAACGGAGCGCGGGTGTAATATATGTGATTTTTAATAAATAATAATAATAATAATAATAATAAATATAGTACAATTAATTAATTTGATTAGTTATATGATTTCTAAGCCTAGTAGGAGAGTCAGCACTATTTATACACATATAATGATAGCGGGTCTGTTATAACAAAACACTAAAATTATAACTATTAGTCAAGGCGCATAGCAGTCGCAGAGGCAGTGGTGAGAAAAGAATAGGCGAATAAAAGGAGTACAAGTGAGGCGGTATACTCTGTTTTCAGTAGAGAAGTCAGGTATTCTTATTTAATAGTCGTTGCTGCCGGTCTATACTTTTATGTGCTGTCATGTTGTATATATGATTAATATATTAATTACTTTGTATAGATAAGCGCAGACGAGTCTCCAATAGTGATAGTATAATAGATTTGAGTGTGTAATATATTATAGCATGCACATGGATCTTTACTGCACTTTGATTTTATATGCAACCAGATTTTCTTATTATTATATAGAGTTTAATTACTACACTATAGTTATTAATTTCCAACTGTTATATCATCCCGAAGTCTATATTCATGTTGGTCTTTTAAATTCATCATTAGTGTGCATTATATTAATTTATTATTTACCATTATTCATAAACTCATGTGATAGATTTCTTACGTTAATTTAATAATTTAATTTTGACCGTATAGTACATGTACTGCTACTTAAATTTAAGGTGAAAAATTAATAATATATGTATGTTTCTATCATGACGTTGTAGGAATAGAATGTTAAATTCAAGTTATTTAAAAGCTCTGTTTTGACAAAAGTTTTTATATTAATATTATAATATTTTGGTGGCCATGTAAGTTAACCAGTGCGTAGTAGTATAAAACAGAGAGGGTATTACTATATTCCGTGTTAGTGTTTTGGTCACGGATTGCATGTATATTATTAATACAAAACCAAGATTGTTGCCTAGGCAGTTGCTGAATAAACGTATTAAAAATCAATTGAATGTCATATTAAAGAATGTAATTTAATTATAAATTATATTTTGTAATTCGATCGCGGGACGGGAGTTTAGAGGATCATTTTCGGATTTTGTTAGTATTTTAGTTGCTATTTTCGAGGTACGGATTCTCTTTCCTTTTTATTCAGCGCTACTCCTCTTAGAATTAGTAATATTAAATTTGTTTTGTCCTCAAATATATTCACTTGGTTTTGACTGTTCTGATTTTTAAAAATATTTTGACTCATTGATTTTGAAAAGTGATTTTTATATTCGTTTTGAAAATATTTAAATATCAGTTTCTGCGACTTTCTGAAATTTTGCAAATTATATATTTGTTGGAAATGTTCAAATATTCGTTTATTGTGATTTTGCAAAGTATTGTATTTGAACCCTTAGCGATATAGGGTATACCGAGTTAACCAGCTGTAGGGGTACTACAGCCATGTCATTGCGGCACCAGTGACATGACACTTCCGTGGCAGTGTGATTGGTCACGGCATATCCTTCTGATAGCTCAGGTGGCGAGCTTTTGCGTATTTTGATATTTGTTTCAGGATACGTGGGTGCACCCAGATTTGATTTGATTTGTGATTTGATTTGGCGGTGACGTGTATATGCCGTACACGTTATCCGGTTTGTTGCACACATTAGGTACCCTATGATGTGTGTATTTGTACCTATTCTGTTCTGATCTCGGTATGAAATATCCTAACCCCTCGTTGCTTCAGCCATGCTTATTTTAAAATAAATGTTTTATTATAACTGTCAAATATACTTATCTGTTTTTCTGTTTTATAAACTATATTCCAAATCCGTACTGGGCGTTTGGCTCATGCCGTATTCTTTTTCTGGCAGGTGCTTAGGGGGATCTGGGACTGTGTGATGGAGAGCTACCCATTATTTCGTTGCTTAGGGTTTATGGACTTCTAGAATTATTTAGACTTGATTATTTATTTACAAATTTTGGTTTTTCGTATTTATTGGATTGAACTGTAATTTGGAGGTTAATTTTATTCGAAGATTATTAGATTGTTTAATCGTTATTTAGGAATTATTTTAGTGCTCTGTTTGCAGGTTTATGGATTATAAGTAATATTTCCTTCTATTTAGGGAAGGGGGTGTTACAAAGATGGCATCAGAGCTTAGGTTCTTTCTTGTAGAAAACCTATTTAGGTTGACCTGTGAGTTTGGGTAGACATTAGGATGGGTATTCAGTTTTAAATTCATATCATCTTGCTTTACTCTTTCGATATCTATTTTTAATTGCTTCTGCTTATCTATTCTTGTGATCTTCATTCGTTTGCTAATCTTATATTGTAGATGCCTCCTAAGAAAAATCAAAATCAAACTACTCAGAATGTTAGCCCGGCTCAGCTAGCTAATATGTTAGGACAAGCAGTGGCGAACGGTATACAACAAGCTATGGCAAACATGAATAACCAGAATAATCAGAATAACCAGAACAATCAGAATAATCAGAATAATCAGGATGGTCAGGGAAATCAGGATGGCCAAGGTAATCAGTTGCAGCCATTTGCATGGTTGGAGAGGTTTTCTAAGCAGAAACCAGATTCTTTTCATTCAGCGCCGACTCCTATTGATGCTGAAAATTGGATTGTTCATCTTGAGAAGATTTTTGATGCCTTGGGTTGTGATGAGGTTTAGAAGGTCAGGTTAGCTGTGTACAAGTTTGAGGGGGATGCTCAGAGGTGGTGGAGAGGAGTGAAAGCTACTAGAGGTGAGGAATTTACGGAGACTTTGGTATAGCAGGGATTCAAGGAGGTGTTCTATGAGCAGTATTTTTCTAATGCAGACAGAGAGGGTTATTTGAGGGAGTTTCATTCTATCGCACAAAATTTTGATGAGAGCATTACTGACTATATGGCGAGGTTTATCAGGTTGGCTGGATTTGCTGGGACAGTTGCAGGGACTGCTGCACAGCAAGCTGAGAAATTTAAATGGGGGTTGAGGCCTAATCTGAGGGGTGGTATCATTTCATTGAGGTTTCCTAATGTGGCTGAGGTGGTAGATGCAGCTAAGGATATTGAGAAGGAGCACACTGAGTATAGAGCTTACAGGTTCCAGAATGATCGCAAGCGGAATAGAGATGATCAGAGTTTTGTACAGGGTAAACAGTGGAATGGAGGTCAGGGTACTCAGCAGGGACAGTGGCGTGGAAGATATCAGAATATGAGGACTCAGCCAGCTTATGGTCAGAATCAGTATGGTGGTCAGAAACAGAATCAGAATCAGCGATTTCAGCAGTAATAGCCTAGGCAGTGGCAGGGTCGTCAACAAGGGAAGAGTCGTTATTCAGTTTATGGGGGTAAACCCAATATGATTCCAGTGGCTCCTTGTGCTACTTGTGGTGGACATCATCCCGGGAGAGCTTGTTATAAACAGACAGGGGCTTGTTTCTTGTGTGGTAGCATGTCACATAGGGCAAAGGATTGTACAGTGTCACGTAACACTGGTGGAGGAGCAGGTGGTAGTGGCAGTCAGTAGAATACTTCAGGCAGAGTGTTTTCATTGACTGCTAATCAGGTTGCAGCTAATTCAGGTACCGTTTCTGGAACACTTTTTGTTGGTAGACGTGATGCTTATGTATTATTTGATACTGGTTCAACTCATTCTATTGTGTCTTTATCGTTTGTTCGTCATCTTGGTGTTTTACCTTCATTACTATATCCTCGTATGTCTATTGCTACCCCGATGGGGAATTCTGTTATTATTTCTGATGTGTACCGAGAGTGTCCGATAGCTGTTGGGGAGAGAAATTGTAAGGTAAACTTGCTTCCGATGGAGATGCATGACTTTGACGTTATTCTGGGTATGGATTGGTTGAGTGAGCATCGAGCTACAATTGACTGTCAGGGGAAGAGGGTGCTCTTTGGAGATGTAGATAAACCAGAATTTGTATACCGGGGTTCTCAACCGAAAGGAGAGGTTAAAATGATTTCAGCCCTAAAGGCGAGTAAACTTTTGTCTAACGGTTGTGATGGCTATCTTGCTTTCGTGAAGGATACATCTAAGGATGAGCCTCGCATCGAGGATTATCCAGTTGTTAATGAGTTTGTAGATGTGTTTCCCGATGAACTACCAGGTTTGCCACCACAGAGAGAAGTTGAGTTTACTATTGAACTTGTTCCAGGAGCAGAGCCTATTTCTAAGGCGCCACACAGAATGGCACCACTAGAGTTGCAGGAATTGAAAGTGCAGTTGCAAGAGATGTTGGATAGAGGATTTATCAGGCCAAGTGTATCTCCATGGGGTGCTCCGGTATTGTTTGTGAAGAAGAAGGACGGTTCCATGAGATTATGCATCCACTACAGGAAGTTAAATAAGGTGACTATCAAAAATAGGTATCCTTTGCCACGCATTGATGACATGTTTGATCAGTTACAAGGGGTGATATTCTTTTCGAAGATAGATTTGAGATCAGGTTATCACCAATTGCGAGTGAGGGAAGAAGATATTCCGAAGACTGCATTTCGTACTCGTTATGGTCATTATGAGTTTCTTGTGATGTCCTTTGGGTTGACGAATGCACCAGCGGTGTTTATGGATTTGATGAATCGGGTCTTTCATGATTACTTGGATAAGTTTGTTGTGGTCTTCATAGATGATATCTTGATATACTCGAGGAGCAGGGAGGAGCATGAGGAGCATTTACGTATTGTGCTTGAGATCTTGAGGGAAAAGAAGTTATTTGCAAAATTTTCAAAATGTGAGTTCTGGTTGGAGTAGGTGGCATTTTTGGGGCATATTGTGTCTTCTAGAGGGATTGAGTTGGATCCTGCGAAAGTCGAGGCTATCACTAATTGGCCGAGACCTAGCAACGTGACAGAGGTGAGAAGTTTCTTGGGCTTGGCAGGTTACTACAGGCGCTTTGTGGAAGGTTTCTCATCCATAGCTTTACCAATGACTCAATTGATGAGGAAGGGTGTTAAGTTCGAGTGGAATGATGAACGTGAGCAGAGTTTCCAAGAGTTGAAGAAGAGGTTGGTGTCAGCTCCTATTCTAGTATTGCCATCAGGGAGTGGTGGATTTCAGGTTTATAGTGATGCTTCTAAGAGAGGATTGGGGTGTGTTCTTATGCAGCATGGGAAGGTGATTTCTTACGCTTCTAGGAAGCTTAAACCTTATGAGGTAAATTATCCTACTCATGACTTGGAGTTAGCAGCAGTGGTATTTGCTTTGAAGATTTGGAGGCATTATTTGTATGGAGAGACTTGTGATATCTTCACTGATCATAAGAGTCTTAAGTACATTTCTACTCAGAAGGAGCTTAACATGAGCCAGCGAAGATGGCTTGAACTTCTTAAGGATTATGATGCTAATATTCAGTACCATCCAGGGAAGGCGAATGTTGTAGCCGACGCTCTTAGTAGGAAGAACTTGAGGAGTGTTGCATCTCTCATTACTCAGCCGCATCTTACTTCAGACATGGAGCGCTTTGGTATTGAGCTGTATGTTAGAGGATCAGAGGGTAGCATTGCGAATTTGAGAGTGGAACCAAATCTGGTTTCAAGGGTTAAGGAAGCTCAGAAGAATGATGCAGGATTGGAAGGTATTAGATCAGAGGTGGCAAAAGGTAAGCAGAAATATTTTCGTATTGATGATGAGGGTGTGATATGGTTGGGTAGTAAATTGTGTGTGCCCGTGGATGTGGCAATTCGTGAAGAGATTTTGACCGAGGCTCATAGCTCTTCATTCTCTATTCATCCAGGTTCCACCAAGATGTATAGAGATTTGAAGAAGCACTTTTGGTGGAGTGGAATGAAGGGAGACATAGCAGAGTTGGTGGGAAAATGTCTTACATGTCAACAGGTGAAGATAGATCATCAGAGGCCTAGTGGATTGTTGCAGCAGTTGGATATTCCAGTTTGGAAGTGGGAGAACATTACTATGGATTTTGTGACTCATTTGCCGAGGACCTTTAGAAAGAATGATGTTATATAGGTGGTGGTTGATAGACTTACTAAGTCTGCTCATTTCTTGCCTATTAGAGAGACTACTCCTGTTCATGAGTTGGCAGAGATTTTTCAGCGGGATATTGTTAGACTTCATGGTGTGCCTGTGTCGATAGTTTCTGACAGGGATACGAGGTTTACATCGCGTTTTTGGAAGGGATTCCAGCAAGCTTGAGGTACGAGGCTTAATTTTAGTATTGCTTATCATCCGCAAACCGATGGACAGTTAGAGAGGACGATTCAGACATTGGAGGATATGTTGAGGGCTTGTGCTTTGGAGTGGACAGGTGATTAGGATAAGTATCTGTATCTTGTTTAGTTTGCGTACAATAATAGTTGGCACGCGAGTATTGGTATGCCACCATTTGAGGCTTTGTATGGTAGGAGGTGTAGGGCACCATCTTGTTGGGATGAGGTTGGTGAGAGAGTCATTGAAGGACCAGAACTAGTTAGAGTCACTAATGAGAAGGTGGAGAAGGCTAAGGCAAGCTTAAAGGAGGCTCGATCGCGTCAAAAGAGTTATGCAGATCAACATAGGAAGTTTGGAGGATTTGAACCTGGTGATCATGTGTTCTTGAAGGTGTCGCCTTGGAAAGGTGTTAAACGTTTTGGCATGAAAGGGAAGCTTAGTCCGAGATATGTTGGTCCTTTTGATGTTATAGAGAAGGTGGGTGAAGTGTCTTATAGGGTTGCGTTGCCACCGCAGTTATCTCATATCCATAATGTGTTTCATGTGTCGGTTTTTAGAGGCTATAAGTATCATCCATTACACATAGTTCAGTGCCCGCTACATAAGATTAGGGAGGATCTTTCTTGTGAGGAGGAAGCAGAAGCTATCTTAGCTCGCGAGGAAAGAGTTGTGAGGAAGAATACAATTCCGTTTGTTAAAGTTTTGTGGAAAAATCATTCTGAGAGAGAGGCTACTTGGGAACTAGAGGAATATATTCGCGAGAGATATCCGCATTTATTCGATTCAGGTACGAGTTTAGTTTCGTTTGATTCCGGGGACGGAATCCTATTTAAGGGGGTATATATGTAATATATGTGATTTTTAATAAATAATAATAATAATAATAATAATAATAATAATAAATATAGTACAATTAATTAATTTGATTAGTTATATGATTTCTAAGCCTAGTAGGAGAGTCAGCACTATTTATACACATATAATGATAGCGGGTCTGTTATAACAAAACCCTAAAATTATAACTATTACTCAAGGCGCATAGCAGTCGCAGAGGCAGTGGTGAGAAAAGAATAGGCGAATAAAAGGAGTACAAGTGAGGCGGTATACTCTGTTTTCAGTAGAGAAGTCAGGTATTCTTATTTAATAGTCGTTGCTGCCGGTCTATACTTTTATGTGCTGTCATGTTGTATATATGATTAATATATTAATTAGTTTGTATAGATAAGCGCAGACGAGTCTCCAGTATTGATAGTATAATAGATTTGATTGTGTAATATATTATAGCATGCACATGGATATTTACTTCACTTTGATTTTATATGCAACCGGATTTTCTTATTATTATTATATAGAGTTTAATTACTAAACTATAGTTATTAATTTCCAACTGTTATATCATCCCGAAGTCTATATTCATGTTGGTCTTTTAAATTCATCATTAGTGTGCATTATATTAATTTATTATTTACCATTATTCATAAACTCATGTGATAGATTTCCTACGTTAATTTAATAATTTTATTTTGACCGTATAGTACATGTACTGCTACTTAAATTTAAGGTGAAAAATTAATAATATATGTATGTTTCTATCATGACGTTGTAGGAATAGAATGTTAAATTCAAGTTATTTAAAAGCTCTGTTTTGACAAAAGTTTTTATATTAATATTATAATATTTTGGTGGCCATGTAAGTTAACCAGTGCGTAGTAGTATAAAACAGAGAGGGTATTACTATATTCCGTGTTAGTGTTTTGGTCACGGATTGCATGTATATTGTTAATACAAAACCAAGATTGTTGCGTAGGCAGTTGCTGAATAAACGTATTAAAAATCAATTGAATGTCATATTAAAGAATGTAATTTAATTATAAATTATATTTTGTAATTAGATCGTGGGACGGGAGTTTAGAGGATCATTTTCGGATTTTGTTAGTATTTTAGTTGCTATTTTCGAGGTACGGATTCTCTTTCCTTTTTATTCAACGCTACTCCTCTTAGAATTAGTAATATTAAATTTGTTTTGCCCTCAAATATATTCACTTGGTTTTGACTGTTCTGATTTTTAAAAATATTTTGACTCATTGATTTTGAAAAGTGATTTTTATATTCGTTTTGAAAATATTTAAATATCTGTTTCTACGACTTTCTGAAATTTTGCAAATTATATATTTGTTGGAAATGTTCAAATATTCGTTTAATGTGATTTTGCAAAGTATTTTATTTGAACCCTTAGCGATATAGAGTATACCGAGTTAACCAGCTGTAGGGGTACTATAGCCATGTCATTGCGGCACCAGTGACATGACACTTCCGTGGCAGTGTGATTGGTCACGGCGTATCCTTCTGATAGCTCAGGTGGCGAGCTTTTGCGCATTTTGATATTTGTTTCAGGATACGTGGGTGCACCCAGATTTGATTTGATTTGTGATTTGATTTGGAGGTGACGTGTATATGCCGTACACGTTATCCGGTTTGTTGCACACATTAGGTACCCTATGATGTGTGTATTTGTATCTGTTCTGTTCTGATCTCGGTATGAAATATCCTAACCCCTCGTTGCTTCAGCCATGCTTATTTTAAAATAAATGTTTTATTATAACTGTCAAATATACTTATCTGTTTTTCTGTTTTATAAATTATATTCCAAATCCGTACTGGGCGTTTGGCTCATGCCGTATTCTTTTTCTAGCAGGTGCTTAGGGGGATCTGGGACTGTGTGATGGATAACTACCCATTATTTCGTTGCTTAGGGTTTATGGACTTCTAGAATTATTTAGACTTGATTATTTATTTACAGATTTTAGTTTTTCGTATTTATTGGATTGAACTGTAATTTGGAGGTTAATTTTATTCGGAGATTATTAGACTGTTTAATCGTTATTTAGGAATTATTTTAGTGCTCTGTTTGCAGGTTTATGGATTATAAGTAATATTTCCTTCTATTTAGGGAAGGGGGTGTTACAGCGGGCGTGCCTGACCCCGCCAGAAACTGCTGGAAACCAATTTTAAATAGGAAATTGCTATGTTTTCTACTCCTAATCATTATAGTAATTGCTTGGAGCGGTCAGAACCTTCCAGAATCAGATCTATACATGGAATTTGCAATTCTATTCTAATTCAAGAACAGAAATTGCTATAATTCTATTCCAACTCTAGGACGGCAATTGCTTGGAGGAGAGGCAACTTGGGGCTATAAATACACATCTTGGGACAACAAAAACACCAACCAAAACACCAAAGATCAGATTCACTTCATAACACATACACACCATTGGAGCACGAGATTGAGAAGCCAAGGCGATGATTGTGATGACAAGAAGATCTAGACATAGTTTTCTTGTATTCCTTTGTTTAGGCATATCTTTTGGATGCTTGTTACATACACGAATTTGTTCTCTAAACCTTGTTACGCTATTGATTCATTCATCATTATTGTCTTGTTCATTATCATGCTTTCATCCAATCCCATGGTGACGAACGATTCACTTATGAACTAATCGTTGTCATGGGATCCTAGCGGATTTATCTATGTAGCTTAGTAGTTTGCATGCTTTAAAGATGTATGTGTGATGAATTCTTGATATCCTTGTATGGTTGTGCTACATGAATTTAGATGCGTAGCTAACATCTAATTTGTTAATCTCTTGTGAAACGAGAGTGGATCTTGAGATTAGAACTTGCCATGCTAGCATAGGATCGGTTGATGTTCTAACATCATGATTTGTGGCGTAAATAGAGATATTATGCTGCCCTATGTGATCTATGTGAATGACTTGTGCTTAAACCTTTATGTTTTCAAATTCTATAGAGATATAGGGTCTAAACATAATAGGTGTCTACTCATCTTCTATCTCTTTTGTGGATGTATGCGTAGTTTGGTATTAGTATACCGAGAGGTAACTTTTACTTGTTTCGTGTTATTCGATCAGATATCAAAACCATCACATGTATTGATTAAAAGCATCGACTCTAAGTGAAGTAGTTAATGAAGTTAGGAATCCATGTTTATTCTCCTATAAGTAATTCAGTTTTAAATCTTAGTCGTTAATTAATTCTTAGTTTAGTTTAATTTAGATAGTTGAAACCCATATTTGTTTATTGTCTTAGCAGTGAATTAAAGCCAGACATTGTTGAATAGGTGCATTAACTGAATAGAACCATAACCAGATCTCTGTGGAACGAACTTGATTTATATTACTTGTGACCACGTATACTTTCCTGAGATTGTGTTAACAAGTTTTTTGCGCCGCTGCCGGGGATGAGTATTGGGGGATAAGTATTGTATATGTAGTTATTTGTATGTAGTATTCTTGTGTTCATGTAGGATATCATGCTTTGTATATTAGTAGTAATTCATGCATGTATGTTCGTATTATCTACGTGTGTTTCATATAGGACATTCTGTTTTTTTTTATTTTATTTACCATGTGAGTCCATATTAGTTGCATTTTCATGGCATGCATTTTTCATGATCTCTTAGGACGAACTGATTCTGATTGGGAGGTAGATGTCTAATTGAGTGTGGTAATGATAAGTAGATGGCTGATTTATAGTTCCTACGAAATTGACTTGCATGTTTCAGAAACAAAACTTTTACACAGTCTCATTGGGTGCTTTTGGGCTAGGTTAGGGTCATGCTTGTTTGGATGTTTTGAGATTTAATCACTTGTTTATATTTAGAATTTTCGTTATTCCCTTGATGGCATAGGAGCACTAAAGACTAAGTTTGGGGGTGTGATAAGTGAATTTATATCCACTTGGATCGCTTCATTTTGGCTTAAATTGATCGCTTGTATCTCAAGTATTGGTGTGTTTTAATGTATTTTTGTGAAAATTGTGCATGATGTATTTCTAGGTGCATGTATGGAGTTTTAGCAATTATATGTTGTTTTTAAAGTCATGGGAACAAGTGCCGGGAGTTGCATTGGAAGTAGACAAGAAATCAGAAAAGGAAGAAAAATCAGTATGTGCAGCAGAGTGCAGAGCGCGGGCGTTCTCAGATTACACATGAACCACGCGTGGGCGCGCTTGGCATGACTGCAGGATTTGTTACGTGCGGGCGCGCTTGAAAAGCTTGGAAAATGCGCGCAGACGCGCCTGGTCCCAACAGAAAATTTCCAGAACTTCCAAAAACCAATTTAAACATGGAATTCTGTACAAATTCTACTTCTAATCATTATGGTAATTGCTTGGAGCGGTCAGAACCTTCCAGAATCAGATCTATACATGGAATTTGCAATTCTATTCTAATTCAAGAATGGAAATTGCTATAATTCTATTCCAACTCAAAGACGGCAATTGCTTGGAGGAGAGGCAACTTGGGACTATAAATACACATCTTGGGACAATAAAAACATCACCGACCACTAGAGATCAGATTCACTTCACAACACATACACACCATTGGAGCACGAGATTGACAAGCCAAGGCGAGGATTGTGACGACAAGAAGATCTAGATATAGTTTTCTTGTATTCCTTTTTTTAGGCGTGTCTTTTGGATGCTTGTTACATAGCCGGATTTTTTTTCTAACCCTTGTTACACTATTGGTTTATTCATCATTATTGTCTTGTTCATTATCATGCTTTCATCCAATCCCATGGTGACGAAAGGTTCAATTATGAACTAATCGTTGTCATGGGATCCTAGCGGATTTATCTATGTAGCTTAGTAGTTTGCATGCTTTAAAGATTTATGTGTGATGAATTCTTGATATCCTTGTATGGTTGTGCTTTATGAATTTAGATGCGTAACTAACATCTAATTTGTTAGTCTCTTGCGAAACGAGAGTGGATCTTGAGATTTAGAACTTGCCAGGCTAGCATAGGAGAGGTTGATGTTCTAATATCATGATTTGTGGCGTAAATAGAGATATTATGATGCCCTATGTGATCTATATGAATGACTTGTGCTTAAACCTTTATGTTTTCAAATTCTATAGAGATATAGGGTCTAAACATAATAGGTGTCTACTCATCTTCTATCTCTTTTGTGGATGTATGCGTAGTTTGGTATTAATATACCGAGAGGTAACTTTTACTTGTTTCTTGTTATTCGATCAGATATCAAAACCATCACATGTATTGATTAAAGGCATCGACTCTAAGTGAAGTAGGTAATGAAGTTAGGATTCCATGTTTATTCTCATATAAGTAATTCGATTTCAATTCTCATTAGTTAATTTAATTCTTAGTTTAATATTTTGCATCTTAGTATAATTTAGATAATCAAAAACCCCAATTTGATATTTGTCTTAGCAGTCAATTAAAACCATACATTGTTGAATAGGTACATCTACTGATTGAAACTCAACTAGATCTCTGCGGAACGAACTTAATTTATATTACTTGTGACCACGTGCACTTGCGTGATTTTGTGTTAACAATAAGTTTTTGGCACCGCTGCCGGGAATCATCGGTGTTTTATTCTTAGTTTATGTGCTTGTCAATAGTGGTCGTTAGCGTTCACTGACTCGGATTTATTACTTAATTTGTTTGTTTCGTGGTGTTTCAGGTACTTGAGTTTGTATGCGAACACGTTTGCAAGATCGTAAGGAAGAACTAGCGGAAGACGATCTTGTAGAGAATAAAGAGAATAAGGAAGAGGAATCTGCAACTACAGTCGAGATGGGTTATGCAGTAGCAGCTAAGGCTTTGAAGGACTATTCTCAGCCGAAGATCAATGACATCCAGTCTAGTATTATCAGGCTGGCTATTATAGCTAATAACTTCGAAATCAAGCCGGGCACTTTTCAGATGGTACAGAATTTGGTTCAGTTTGGGGGTGCTCCTACGGAGGATCCTAACATGCATATTCGGGACTTTATCGAGATCTGTGACACTTTCAAGTTTAATGGTGTGTCGGATGATGCTATCAAATTGAGACTTTTCCCATTCTCTCCGAGGGATAAGGCAAAGGGCTGGTTACACTCTCTACCAGCTGGTTCCATTACTACATGGGAGGATCTTGCTCAGAAGTTTCTTACGAAATTCTTCCCTATGGCGAAAACTGCAGCATTAAGGAACACTTTAACTCAATTTGCTCAGCAATCTCGAGAATCTTTGTGTGAGGCTTGGGAACGTTACAAAGAGATGCTACGGAAGTGTCCTCATCATGGCATGCCCGATTGGATGGTTATTAATGGTCTCTACAATGGGTTGGGAGCACAGTCTAGACCTTTGCTAGACGCAGCATCAGGTGGAGCTCTATGGGCTAAGAGCTATGATGAAGATTATTATTTTATTGAGACGATGGCTACCAATGAATATCAGAATCCAACCCAGAGACTATCTCAAGGCAAGGTAGCATGTATTTTTGAAGTGGATGCAGCTTCAGCTATTGCAGCTCAGTTAAAGGCGTTGACTATGAAGGTGGATTATCTTGTAAATTATGGAGTTCAGCAGGTTGCTAGTGTTTGTGAGCTATGTGCGGGCACACATGAGACGAATCAATGTGCTATCTCATCTGAATTAGCACAGTTCGTGAGTAATTTCCAGAGACATGCTGTACCAGTTCCAACCACCTATCACCCGAACAACAGGAATCATCCTAATTTCAGCTGGAGTAACAATCAAGGTGCTCAACAACCTCAGCCTTATCAGCAGTTTCAGGGACAGCAAGCGAAGCCATTTAATCAAGGTTATCAACATCAGTATGCTCCAAGGCAACCATATCAACCTCCAGGATTTCAGCAGCAACAGCCCCAGGCTAATGCGGGGCAATCTTCTAATGAAAAATTAGAAATGGATGAGTTGAGAATGATGGTTAAAAGCCAGGCAGTTGCTCTCAAGACTTTGGAGAACCAGATGGGACAACTTGCAAATGCTTTACTTAGTAGGCAACAAGGAACTCTTCCTAGTGATACGGAGACTAATCCAGGCAGGAGGGATGGCAAAGAACAGGTGATTTGGATAAGAAATTTGCTAAGTTCTTAGAGGTGTTCAAGAAGTTGCAGATTAACATTCCTTTTACAAAAGCTCTTGAACAGATGCCGAGCTATGCCAAGTTCATGAAGGGTATTCTTTCTCGTAAATTGAAGCTCGAGGAATTAGAGACAGTTGCTTTAACGGAGGAGTGTAGTGCCGTTCTGCAGCAGAAGTTGCCACCTAAAATTAAAGATCCGGGAATTTTCAATATTCCATGCACTATTGGCAATCTTTCATTCAGCAAGTGCTTGTGTGACTTGGGGGCTAGCATAAATCTCATGCCTTTGTTAGTTTACATGCAACTTGGTCTACCAGAGCCAAAACCAACTAACATCTCTTTGCAGTTGGTTGATCGATCTATCACGTATCCGAGGGGTATAGTGGAGGATGTCTTGGTGAAAGTTGATAAGCTCATCTTCCCTATTGATTTTGTTATCTTGGATTTTGAAGAGGATAAGAAAATTCCCATAATCTTGGGAAGACCATTCTTGGCTACGGGGAGAACCTTGATCGATGTGCAGAAAGGGGAACTCACCATGAGGGTGCAAGACCAGAATGTCACTTTTAATGTGTTCAATGCAATGAAATTTCCCTCAGATGAAGAAGAATGCTTGAAGGTGGATTTGGTCGATTCTGCAGTTACTATGGAGATTGAGCATTTGCTAAAGTCTGATTCTTTGGAAAAATTTTAGTTGGTGATTTTGATTTTGAAGAGGAAGAAATAGCCGAGCAGCTACAGCAGTTAAATTCAGCTCCATGGAGAATGAGAGTTGACATGCCTTTTGAATCTCTTGGGTTAGCAGAGCTGAAAAATTCTGAGGGGCGTCTAAAACCATCTATTGAAGAAGCTCTTACACTTGAACTCAAACCACTTCCTGAGCACTTGAGGTATGCTTTTCTTGGTGATGCATCTACATTACCTGTTATTATTGCTTCTAACTTGTCAGCTAGTGCGGAAGAAAAGCTCTTGCGAATTCTGAGGGAGTTCAAGTCAACAATTGGTTGGACCATAGCAGTTATCAAGGGAATCAGCCCTTCTTATTGTATGCACAAAATTCTACTAGAGGAAGGAGCTAAGCCTACTATTGAACATCAACGAAGACTCAATCCTATTATGAAAGAGGTGGTGAAGAAGGAAATTCTAAAATGGTTAGATGCGGGTATTATCTATCCTATCTCAGACAATTCTTGGGTGAGTCCGGTGCAGTGTGTGCCTAAGAAAGGAGGCATGACAATTGTTGCTAACGAGAAGAACGAGCTGATCCCTACTCGGATAGTCACGGGGTGGATAGTTTGCATGGACTATCGGAAGCTCAACAAAGCCACGAGAAAAGACCACTTACCTCTTCCATTCATTGATCAGATGTTAGATAGGTTGGCGGGACACGAGTATCATTGTTTACTTGATGGTTATTCGGGCTATAATCATATTTGCATTGCTCCGAAAGATCAAGAGAAGACCACATTCACATGTCCTTTTGGCACTTTTGCTTTTAGACGAGTCTCTTTCGGACTGTGTGGTGCTCCTGCCACTTTTCAAAGGTGTATGATGGCTATTTTCTTAGACATGATTGGTACGAATGTGGAAGTTTTCATGGATGACTTCTCAGTTTTTGGTACTTCATATGACGAGTGCTTGCGTAATCTTAGTTTGGTATTGAAGCGTTGTGTGGAGACCAAGTTGGTGCTTAATTGGGAGAAGTGTCACTTTACGGTGCAAGAATGAATTATTCTTGGGCACAAGGTATCTAGCAAGGGGCTTGAAGTGGATAAGGCTAAGGTGGAGACAATTGAAAATCTTCCTCCACCTATCTCTGTTAAAGGAATTCGCAGTTTTCTTGGTCATGCGGGTTTCTATCGGCGATTCATTCAATACTTCTCGAAAATATCTAAACCCTTGTGTAATTTGTTGGAGTAGGATGTTCCTTTCAAGTTTGATGAGGAGTGCCTTGCAGCTTTTGAGCTCTTGAAAAGGAAGTTGACTACTACACCTGTCATTACCGCACCAAATTGGGAGGAACCTTTCGAGCTAATGTGTGATGCTAGTGACTATGCCGCTGGAGCTGTGCTTGGGCAAAGAAAGGATAAAGTTTTTCATATGGTTTACTATGCTAGTAAAACTCTCGATGATGCACAGCTTAACTACACCACTACGAAGAAGGAATTGCTAGCAGTTGTCTATGGTTTCGAGAAATTCAGGTCTTATTTGCTTGACACGAAGGTGATTGTGTATACGGATCATGTTGCTATTCGATATCTCATGTCGAAGAAGGATTCAAAGCCTAGATTGATTCGTTGGGTGCTTCTATTGCAAGAGTTTGATTTGGAGATCAAAGATAGGAAGGGCACAGAAAATCAAGTAGCAGATCATCTCTCACGCTTGGAGGACCACATCAAGGATTCACATGACAAATCTCTTATTAACGAATCTTTTCCCGATGAGCAACTTTTTGGGGTGCAAGGTGAGGAACCATGGTTTGCAGACTTTGTGAACTATCTTGTCAGTAATGTCATCCCTCCGGAATTTTCTTATACTCAAAGGAAGAAGTTTCTACATGATGTGAAGTGGTATCGTTGGGATGAGCCATTCTTGTTCAAGCTTGGTGTGGATCAGATTTTCAGGAGGTGCATTCCTTTCAGTGAGACGGATGGTATTTTGCATGATTGTCATTCTACCACATATGGAGGCCATTACGGTGGTGATAAAACAGCTCAGAAAGTACTTCAAGTGGGATTCAATTGGCCAACTCTGTTTAAAGATGCTCATAGGTATGTGATGAGTTGTGATCGATGTCAAAGGGTTGGTAATATCTCCAGGAGGAACGAGATGCCTCTTAATACTGTTCTTGAAGTTGAGATTTTTGATGTGTGGGGAATTGATTTCATGGGTCCGTTTGTTTCGTCTTTCAATAATCAGTACATTCTCTTGGCAGTGGATTATGTGTCTAAATGGGTCGAGGTGAAAGCTTTACCGACCAATGATGCTAAGGTGGTGCTAAATTTTCTTCACAAGCAGATTTTCATGCATTTTGGAACTCCACGCGCTATAATCAGTGATGAGGGGACACACTTCTGTAATCGTCAATTTACTGCTATGATGGCGAGGTATAATGTAACGCATCGTGTTGCCATTGCTTATCATCCCCAAACTAATGGTCAAGCGGAGGTTTTGAATCGTGAAATCAAGAGAATTCTCGAGAAAGTGGTGAATCCATTAAGAAAGGATTGGTCTTTGAAGT
The DNA here is from genome assembly GCA_037693485.1 of Kitagawia praeruptora. Taxonomy (NCBI): domain Eukaryota; kingdom Viridiplantae; phylum Streptophyta; class Magnoliopsida; order Apiales; family Apiaceae; genus Kitagawia; species Kitagawia praeruptora. The sequence continues at coordinate 129,226,234 of CM075351.1, forward strand.
TAGATGAAGTGGTTTGGGCGTATAGAACTGCTTACAAGACACCCTTAGGCATGTCTCCTTATCAGTTGGTTTTTGGTAAGGCATGTCGTTTGCTGGCCGAGCTAGAGCACAAGGCTTATTGGGCGTTGAAGAAGTTAAATTTGGATATCTCGGCTGTGGGTGAAAAATGTCTACTTCAGTTGAATGAGCTTGAGGAATTTTGTGAATAGGTTTACGAGAATGCTAAGATGTAGAAGAAGAAGGTTAAGAGGTGGCATGATAGAAAGTTGGTGCACAAAGCATTTTTGCCGGGTCAACAGGTTTTGCTTTACAATTCTCGCCTTAAACTTTTTCCGGGTAAGCTCAAGTCAAAGTGGTCGGGACCGTTCACAGTCAAGTCAGTATTTCCACATGGAGCAGTGGAGATATATAGGGGTTCTTATGATGATGCTTTCAAGGTGAATGGACAACGACTTAAGCCTTATTTTGGTGGTACGGTGAACCGTGAGAAGGGTGCCGCCGTTTTGTCAACATCGTGAATTTTCGAGAGTATTTCAAGCTAATGACATTAAACAAGCACTTCTTGGGAGGCAACCCAAGCTTTGTTGTGTATCTTTGCTATCATCTTATATTCATCATTAAAATAAAAATCAGGAACAGTAGGTTGGGCGCGGGCGCGCCTGGGATGTATGGGAATGAAGCGCGGGCGCGCTTGAGTTCTATTGAAAAAAAAAATCGACAGTTGTTTTTTTAGCCCCACTCTCATTTTTCTTCCCCAATTAAAAACCCTAGCCTTTCTATATCTCTTAATTCATCTCATATCAATCTCTAAGTCTCTCCATCTCATCTCTCTACACTCCCCTCTATATACACACATACACCTATATCTATATCTCTCCGAACTATCATTCAAGCCTTCACAGGACTGGAAGTTCGAGTTTGGGGGTGTTCATTGTACAAGTGCTACCTCTAATATTCGATTGGGTAATCTCTTTTTCTCATAATTGGTTATTTCGATTTGTGGTATTTGAAATTTTGGGGTTTTTGTGGTGTGGTACATTGGCAGATTTTTTTTGTGTTGGTTTGTGTTGTTATTGATTGCTGATGGCCCCAAAGAGACCTCGTGTGGTGGGTAGTAGTTCTAGTGCCCAGCAGTCATCGGATTCCGATTCAAGTTCGGGCGAGGCTGTGAATAAATTTCGGTCTGCGGAGGCTCAGGCTGAATATGGCAAGTTAATGACTAAGCCTGTAGCTAAGGATAGGGGTTGGTTGGTCACTTCTAGAGATGGTGAGATCTTAGGTATGATACAGACTAGAGGTTGGCAGGGTATTTGTGAGATTGCATCCGCTATCCCGTTAAGCATTGTCCGGGAGTTTTATGCTAATGCAAAGGAGACCAAGGATGGGTATTCCACGGTTCGAGGATTTGCTGTTGATTATACGCCACGTGCTATTTGCCAGATTCTTGGTTTGTCGAATAGGCCTGCGGGGGTAGAGGATTGGACTTTTAAGTCCAGGTCTGAGGTTGATTTGGATGATATTGTGGCACGACTTTGTGTGCCAGGGACAACGTGGAAGTTGAAGGTAGGCTCGACTGAGAAGGCTACTTTTCCTGCTTCTACCATGAACAGGTATGCTAGGGCATGGAACTTATTCATATGTGCTAATTTGTTGCCCTCTTCTCATTCTCATGAGGTGACGGTGGAGCGAGCTATACCGTTGTGGGGGATTCTGAATGATCATTACATAGATCTTGGTTATTTGATTAATCAGAACATTCTTCGGTATTTAAGGGTGGAACGACAGGGGTGATTCCCCATGGCTCTGTTGTTACGAGATTATGCTCGAGTGTTGGGGTCACATGGTCTTCAGATGAGCAGGTACAGATGCCGGGTGGACCTATTGAGTTGTCGAAGATGACAGAATGGCCTGGCGACATTCCTGATCCTAGGGGCTTAGGTTATGTGATTGCTGGAGGAGATCAGCCGGTTCACGTTCAGGGTCCTGTTGCAGTTTCTAGGGTTTCTCATGATAGGCGAATGATGAGGCGTATGGATGCTTTGTATGAGAGTCATAGCCGTTTTTCACAAAGATTGACACAGGCCTTGGGTAGTTCTTTTGGAGCCAGTGGTGTTCATGTTGATTGGCCAGTTTTTGGATCGGATACTGTGTATCCACCTCCTGATTCTCCACCCGAAGAGGGTGATGACACTGAGGCGTAGGTATGTTTCTACCTTCCCTCGTATTTACTTCCATTCAATGAGGTCATTGAATATTTTAAGTTTGGGGGTGGTTTTGGGGATTAGTAGTTGTTGTTGTATTATGTATTCATGTAGGATACCATGCTTTGCATATTAGTAGTATTCATGCATGCTTGTTTGTATTATCTACGTGTGTTTCATATTTGTCATTTTTTTCTATTTTATTTACCATGTGAGTTCATTATAGTTGCATAGCATGCATATTTCATGATCCCGTAGGACGAGCTGATTCTGATTGGTAGGTAGATGTCTAATTGAGTGTGATAATGATGAGTAGAGGGTTGATTTATAGTTCTTACGAAATTGACTTGCGTGTTACGGGAACAAAATTTTTACACAGTCTCATTGGGTGCTTTTGGGCTAGGTTAGGATCATGCTTGTTTGGATGTTTTGAGATTTAATCACTTGATTATATTTAGAATTTTCGTTATTCCCTTGATAGCGTAGGAGCAATAAAGTCTAAGTTTGGGGGAAACCGGGGATTTCATGCTAGTTGTAAATATTTGTCAATAATGGCTAGGTGTCAAATGGCTAGTAGTCGGCTCATATTTATATGAGTAGTCTAGGGTTGGAAATGAGAATTCTCATTCCAGATTGCATAAAAAAAAAGAAAAAAAATATGAAAAAAAAGAAAAAAGAAAAAAAGAGTCATGTAAATAGTTTTAATTGTTAAATGCAAAATTAACCAGAGTGAGCTCTTTAATACTCGAGTAATTAAGTCTGAGGGGACTTAGTCCTAGTAACCTAAAGCCCTTGTGGTTTGGGATTGCTGACCTAACACTCGCTACATGGGTATTATTGTATAAGCCTTTTGGGGTCTCATTCATTGCACGGTTAAATAAGCATGCGAATTGTATAGTATTATGTGTCGTAGTGTAGTAATAAAGCATGAATTCCTGGCTAACTTGAATAAGGATGGAGGTGTTTCTAAGTTATGAAGTGTCTATAGTCTATTCTCTTTATAAACTTGTGATTGTCTTGGCGAAGAATAGATATGATTTTTGATCTAATTTTGGGAGTATTTCTGATGAGCATCGCACTCAAGAATGTTTCCGTTCATGTATTGTTAGTATACGTAGACTTAGTCGAGCTCTATTTGGAGTTAGTTGCATTCTTTGAGATATTTGCTTGCTAGTTGGTTTTGGTTAGTTTGAAGGGAATCTTTGCATTCTCATATTAGTTGCATTCATGCATTGTATTGCATTGTTAGTTAGATGGATTTTGTGGGTACATTCACTACAGGCCCTCACGAGACCTTACTCGTCCACTAGGGCTGCCTAGGGGATTAAATGGCTTGTTGCATATGACAAATGCAACCGTGATCACTTACGAAAGTGGTACTAGTTACTGTAGATAGTTTTGTTTGTTTATGCTTGAGGACAAGCATCGGTTTAAGTTTGGGGGTGCAAAAACTTGTTAACACAATATCACGCAAGTATACGTGATCACAAGTAATATAAATCAAGTTCGTTCCACAGAGATCTGGTTATGGTTCTATTCAGTTAATGCACCTATTCAACAATATATGGCTTTAATTCACTGCTAAGACAATAAACAAATATGGGCTTTAACTATATAAATTAAACTAAACTAAGAATTAATTAACGACTGAGATTTAAAACTGAATTACTTATAGGAGAATAAACATGGAATCCTAACTTCATTACATACTTCACTTAGAGTCCATGCCTTTAATCAATACATGTGATGATTTTGATATCTGATCGAATAACACGAAACAAGTAAAAGTTACCTCTCGGTATACTAATACCAAACTACGCATACATCCACAAAAGAGATAGAAGATGAGTAGACACCTATTATGTTTAGACCCTATATCTCTATAGAATCTGAAAACATAAAGGTTTAAGCACAAGTCATTCACATAGATCACATAGGGCAGCATAATATCTCTATTTATGCCACAAATCATGATGTTAGAACATCAACCTATCCTATGCTAGCATGGCAAGTTCTAATCTCAAGATCCACTCTCGTTTCACAAGAGATTAACAAATTAGATGTTAGCTACGCATCTAAATTCATGTAGCACAACCATACAAGGATATCAAGAATTCATCACACATACATCTTTAAAGCATGCAAACTACTAAGCTACATAGATAAATCCGCTAGGATCCCATGACAACGATTAGTTCATAAGTGAATCGTTCGTCACCATGGGATTGGATGAAAGCATGATAATGAACAAGACAATAATGATGAATGAATCAATAGCGTAACAAGGTTTAGAGAACAAATCTGTGTATGTAACAAGCATCCAAAAGATATGCCTAAACAAAGGAATACAAGAAAACTATGTCTAGATCTTCTTGTCGTCACAATCTTCGCCTTGGCTTCTCAATCTCGTGCTCCAATGGTGTGTATGTGTTATGAAGTGAATCTGATCTCTGGTGTTTTGGTTGGTGTTTTTGTTGTCCCAAGATGTGTATTTATAGCCCCAAAGTTGCCTCTCCTCCAAGCAATTGTCGTCTTTGAGTTGGAATAGAATTATAGCAATTTCCGTTCTTGAATTAGAATAGAATTGCAAATTCCATGTATAGATCTGATTCTGGAAGGTTCTGACTGTTCCAAGCAATTACTATAATGATTAGGAGTAGCAAACATAGCAATTTCCTATTTAAAATTGGTTTCCAGCAGTTTCTGGTGGGGTCAGGCGCGCCCGTGCTCTGTTTACTCATAATTCCAGCGCGCACGTGCTGTGCAATTCACTCCTGCTTCTCCAAGCACGCCCGCGCGCTCCTCCTGTATAGTCCAGGCACGGCCGCGCTGAGGCTACTGATCATGCAGAACTGCAACTTGCTTTTGCTGATTTTTCCTCCGTCTTGAAATGCAATTCCCGGCACTTGTTCCCTTGACTTTCAAAACACCATATAATCACTGAAAACTCTATACCTGCATCAGAGATACATCCTGCACAATTCACACAAAAACACATTAAAACACACCAATACTTGAGATGCAAACGATCAATTTAATCCAAAATGAAGCGATCAAATGGATAAAAATCCACTTATCACACCCCCAAACTTAAACCGATGCTTGGCCTCAAGCATAAACAAACAAAACTATCTACACTAACTAGTACCACTTCCGTAAGTGATCACGGTTGCATTTGGCATTTGCAATAAGCCCTTTAAACCCCTAGGCAGCCCTAGTGGACGAGTAAGGTCTCGTGAGGGCCTGTAGTGAATGTACCAACTGTTAACTCGAATAACTTGTAGAATGGGGGGGGTTGAATACAAGTTATATAATTGTGTCTGATTTTTGCTTGATTATATGAACAAGAATAAACGAATGAATCAAACTCTATTTGTATTAATAAGATCAAATACAAACTCTACCAAAGGTGTACAATACCTTTAGCAGCTGCTGACAATACAAATCTCTCTCTGTTTGTTTCGAACTCTTGAATACAAACCTTATACAGAGCTACGCACACGAACTCACAACACACGCTCTTTACAATGATATTGAGAGAGTATTTATAATGCTACCTATCAACTAATAACAGAAAGATATAATCTATACATGACAATGTTCTGCCTTCTAGTCGATAGTTTCCATCAATAGAAAACTCTTTCCTTCATAATATCTTCTTGCTTGTTCCTCGAACAAAGATCCTGTTTTATAGCACTTGCCAGTTTCTGTAGCATCCATAATGACATCATCAGTAACACGACTGATATCAGGATTTCATCTTGCATCAGTATCTGATCATCATCAGTATTAGACCGTCATCAGGATTTGCTCTTTGTTCCTGACATGTAGTCTCCGATACACTGTTCATTCCTGACTAAACTGTATAGATAACTGTCTTACACATAAATCCTATATATAGTGCTAAATCCTTTATAAGATCAGGATTACAAGAAGTATAATGTGTAAATTCTATTCTTAACATCACAACTTATGAATTATTCCTAACAATCTCCCCCTATTTATGCTTTAAAATCTGATCATCAGAAACAGAACAAATGATATTCATCAGAACTGCTTGATTTTCCATAATTGTGACTTGGTTATCTTCAAGTGATTGAAGTCTTGTTTGCATAGTCTTCAATGTTGGAAGTGCTTCTAGTATCTTTAGAATCAGAATCAGAAAGAACTGTATCTTCAAGTCTTGTAGAAGAAGTTACTTGGGTTGTATGATATTCAAGTAATAAAACCTGATTAGAAGTATCAACATCTTCATCTTTCTGATCTGGAGCTGAAACATGATCATCATCTCCTTCACCAGTATTCTGTGCACTTACATCTTCAAATCCTGACTCCTCCTTAGAGTGATCAGAGACTGTAGATGTCTCAATTCTAGCTGATATTGGAAGTACATACAAAGGAACACTAGGATCATTAGGAACTTCATCTGGTACATATGTATCAAGAGATTGCTTTATCCTGGCACCTCTTCTGTTAATGATTCCTGTAAGCCTCTCCTTTTGCTTCTGAGCTTTAACTTCTGGCTTTGCATTGTGATGTGCTAGGTCATTCTTCTGATACATTTTGATGAATGAATAAGTACCAGCATCCATACCCAAATTTTCAGACCAAGATTCAGGAAAAACCTGATCCCAGAAATCAAATGATGGTTTCCTAATTTTCTCTCCCTCACTATGGAGTTGATCATCCATACCCTCATTCTCACTTTGACTTACTAAAGTTAACACTCTTTCTACCCTTTCTACCTCACCTTTTGCCTGGTCAGGAGCCAGCCTCTCAGTTTGTGGATCTTAGTCCATCTTTTCAAGTGTATCACTCAAATTTAGATAAGTGCTCTCATGACCTAAAGAAAAATAGGGTTTAGAAGGAGTTTTTATATATGAACTCTCATGGAGAGAGGGTTCCTCATATGGCAAGGGGCTTGAGGTTTTCTCCAAGGAGTGAGCTGCTATAATCTTTGAACCCTTACAATCATCTTCTTTCTTTCCAGAGACTACAGGCTCCAGTATACCACTTTCAGGTTCTTTACTAGACTCTGATGTCTTCAGTAATACTTCATTAGACACCATAGTTAGTACATCACCGTCTTTAAGTGTTGTTTGCTGAGACTCACCCTCAAGGTGGATAGACTCTAACTGAACAAAATTTGTTTGATCTTCAGAAAAATCAACCAAAGTCATTCCTCCCATATCATAGGGTATCTCACTTGCATTCTCAGTCATCACAGAAGACCTTTCAACATCAGCTATCACAGCTCCTGAGTCATCCTTCCTCTGACTAGATGGTTTTTGAGTTGCAGTGACTGTGATCTGATCTTTCCTACTATTCACCACTGGTGCAATAGTATCTTCTGTTGACTGCTTCCCTCTATCTACTTCCTCCAGTTGTTCACCTTGAGCTGAGGCATCTTCAATAATGACATCTTTGTCAAATAAATATGCATGAAGTGATTGAAGTGCAACATGCTTCGAGAGTCCAAATTTCTTGACTAATTGTCTTCTGACAGATACATAAAAATACATCTTCATTAAGTCAAGTCTTTGATGTAGAAGTCCATATTCTTCTGGAAATAAAAGTTTTGGTACTCTTTCAACCAAAAAATCTAGAACAGGCCTTGACAACTTCACTTTGAGAGAAATTAGTCCCATAGCCAGTCTGTATGATAATGTAGTTTCCCATGAAGAATCAATATCCAGATCTCTATGGTCATTTGCTGACTTGATTGTAGCTTCATTTGTAGAAACCTGCATAATGTTAGTTGGACTAGACTCTGTGTGTGTAGGTGACAATTGAATCTTTCTCCTTGTTCTCCTGGTATAGTGAGTAAAAGATTTATCCTGAGAAGACTCAAGAGGTGTAGACACAGAAGTGATCTTGGGATGAGATCTTTGTTTAATAGACACAGTCTTTTGAGAGACAGTATCCAGTAACTGTTTTCCCTTTTTAAGAACTACGGCCTTTTGGGAGACTGCAGTCTGGCTGTGGCTAGGTTTTTCATCTCTTTGTGCTAACATAGAAAGTTGAATTGCAGCCTTCAATTCTGCTCTCTCAGCAAGAGTTAAATCATCATCATATTCACTAGAATTACTACTACTTGACACAACAAATCTTCTCTTCCTTACAACTGATGTCTTTTGAGAAACACCAGAGGTTGGTTTCTTTGAAACAATAGGATGTGGATCAAAATTTGGTTCTTGAATTGTTTCAGAGACTATAATGTTTTGGGCTACTTGGGTAGACACAGGTGGGTTCTCCTCCAAATGAGATTCCTGAGCCATTTCACCACAAAAGAAAGAAGAATTGTAGAGAGTAGGAAGATGAGTTTTAAGAATTACCTGAAAATGATGTGGATAATGAATTGCAGGTATTTCATCTAGATTCTTTGCATTGTCCTTCTTTATAATGTCAGAGAAAATTCTCTTCTGCTGTTCATAAGAAGAAACACAATATTCCCTACAAAATCTAGCTTCAACATCAGGAATAAAATGGTTAATAAACATTTGCATAAATCTATGATAATAAACCATTTTCCTGTTTTGATCTCTAAACCCAAGTTTAATACTCATCTGACTTAAGATAATGTGACCAATGTTAATTAATCTGTCATAAAGCAAACTATAAGCAATATGTGATGTAACAGAAGTAATTTGCTGAAAAGAACTACATTTACCAGTAAAACATTTAGCAATTTGATCAAAGAAGAAAGACCATTCCTTTCTAAGAAAAGACCTATTCAACTGGCTCATGTTGTCTAGAGGTCCACTATAACCTAATTCAGACAACATAGTTCTTACATTATCATCAGATGGTTCACTTGCATAATTATCAGTAACAGGTAAGCGAAGTACTGAATTAACAACAGATTCAGTAATGTCAAATGAATCTTGTCCTAAATGTAGAACAATCTTACCTGATTGACTCTGAGTAGAATCAATTACCTCAGCATTCTCCCAAGCTTGTGTAACAGCTGCTTGATTAATTTGTGGAGATGCTGTCAATGCAAAACTTAATGGTCCATACGCCAGAAAGTCCATGATTGGATGAAAATCAGATGACACTCCTTCCTTGTTGGTGATAGCTGCTACATGATTGTTTGTCATAAAATCGAAGTCACCAAACTTGAAGGCTACTAATTTAGGTAATCTTCTTTGAGCTGCCATTTTTGATCTGAAAAGAACTTGAAAAATTCTTGAAATGGATTAGTGATTTTAAAAACTCAAGAGTGTTTTTGCTTTAGAGAATGTAAAATTAGAGAAAGCAATTACACGATTAGAGTTTCAAAACAAATATATTTCACAAATCTTTCAGACCACTATCCCACATTGACACGTAGATTGACAGGTGTCAGTCCCTGAAAAGTGCGGTTAACCACGATTTTTGGAAAATAAAATCCAAAATTGATTTTCATGAAATAAATCAGGGTATTAATAATCAATACTGATCAACTTCCTTTTCCTGTTGACCTCCCATCAAAATAATTACAAAATGCAATGTGATTTAAAAATATAATTTTCAAATCCTGATGGTCACACTTGAAATCCTGATCAATATCATCCTGATTCCAGAGACTTAATATGGAGTTTCCACATGGCATTTTTCTTTTATCTGAAAAAGAAATAAACAATTAATCTGAACAAAAATCAATTGGTTAGATATATTCAATATTTCTTGAAAACAAGAAATACAGTCATATGCAATAATTAGCATCTGACTTCATTAAAACTTCCAAGTGACTGTTCAGCTTCTCACATCTTTCTTTAAAAGAAACAGACGCCTTATGCCTTTCTCCATAAACCTTTCAATTTCTTTTCTTCTCAACAATGCTTCTCAAACCAAAATTCTATTCAAACCCATTCTTTAGATTTTTCACAGTCGATGAACATACTGTTCTTGATCATCTCTTTGAAAAGACGACTCTTCTCATCGAACTAATCATGGATGGATTGGTTTCCGATAATATCCAGAGGTTTCTCCTAGAACATCCATCTGTTGGATACAATCTTCCCCTAACCTCCTCAAAACTTGAGGATGAAGAATTTGGCCGAGAGTCTGAGGTTGATCTTGATGGGGATGCTATACATTTAAGTTAGCTGCTCTCATTCAAGTCGCCCAGACAAGGAATCCTCAATCCCCTGATGGATTTCTTGAGATGCTCCTTGTCCTGTACCTCAGAATTCATATCAATAGACAAGTATAGAATTATCAGTAGAAATTAGACAAAAATATGTTGTATTTCATTTCCATATATGTAATGCTTTCAATTAATGAAAATACAATTTCTTATTATCTACTTGTCTTTTGATTATTGAATGATGTATAAATTATCAGTATGCAAATATTAAAACTTGCTGGCATAGACTTAACACATCACAGAATTAGATTACTACACAAAGTAAACGTCAGGATTTGAAACAATTTTCACAATCCTGATACTGACACAATACTGATGACACCAGCATCCTGATACAAAACTAATCCTGATGATTATTAACAAGTCTATCATACTGAAATTTATCAAGGCAAAGTGTTATAGCTAAAGCATTTAACAATCAAATATAGATCCTGACAAGAATATCAAGTCTATAAGCTAAAAACAACATACCTTGCTACTATTGCAGATGTTAAAGATCTAAAAATTTAACATTCCTAACTCACTTACTAATCTACTGAATGTAGTCTCATCAAGTGGTTTAGTTAGAATATCTGCAAGCTGTTTGTCAGTAGGAACAAAATGAAGTTCCACAGTACCATTCTCAATATGTTCTCTAATAAAATGATACCTGATATCAATGTGCTTAGTCCTTGAATGTTGAACTGGATTTTCTGCAATTTTAATAGCACTAGTATTATCACAAAACATAGAAATATTACTAAGTGTCATGCCATAATCCATCAACTGATTTCTTATCCAAAGGAGCTGTGCACAACAACTACCTGCTGCTATGTACTCAGCTTCTGCAGTTGAGGTTGAAACAGATTGTTGCTTCTTGCTTGCCCAAGAAATCAATCTATTTCCCAAGAATTGACATGTACCTGTAGTGCTTTTCCTGTTTATCTTACACCCTGCATAATCAGAGTCTGAATAGCCAATTAGAAAGAAATCAGATTCTCTAGGATACCACAAACCAAGATTGGAGTTCCTTTGAGATATCTAAAAATTCTCTTCACAGCAATTAAATGAGATTCCTTAGGATCACTTTGGAATCTAGCACATAAACAGGTAGAAAACATGATATCTGGCCTACTTGCAGTTAGATATAACAATGAGCCTATCATGCCTCTATAACTAGTATTATCCACACTCTTCCCCTTAGGATCAGAGTCTAGTTTAGTGGCTGTTGCCATGGGTGTTTTTGCAACTGCACAGTCTTGAAAGTCAAACCTTCTTAAAAGATCTTTGATATATTTTGACTGATTAATGAAAATACCAGTCTCAGTCTGTTTGACCTACAAGCCTAAGAAATAATTTAATTCACCCATCATGCTCATCTGATACTTAGACTGCATAAGCTTGCTAAACTTAGCACACAACTTTTCATTAGTAGAACCAAAAATAATATCATCAACATAAACTTGAACTAAAAGCAATTCACCTTTTATCTTTCTAAAGAATAGAGTTTTGTCAATTGTACCTCTTGTGAAGCCATTTTCAAGAAGAAATTTAGACAAAGTCTCATACCATGCTCTTGGTGCCTGCTTTAGTCCATAAAGTGCCTTGTCAAGTTTGTAGACATGATTTGGAAACTTTGGATCAACAAATCCAGGTGGCTGTTCCACATACACTTCCTCATCAAGTTTGCCATTTAGAAAAGCACTCTTTACATCCATCTGATATACCTTGAATTTTGAATGAGCTGCAAATGCAAGAAACATTCTGATTGCTTCTAATCTTGCTACAGGTGCAAAGGTCTCATCATAATCAATGCCTTCTTCCTGAGAATAACCCTTAGCCACCAGTCTTACTTTGTTTCTTACAATCATACCAGATTCATCTAGCTTGTTTCTGAAAACCCATCTTGCACCAACAATAGATCTATCTTTAGGTCTTGGTACCAGTTTTCAGACTTTGTTTCTCTCAAACTCATTTAACTCCTCCTGCATTGCAATTACCCAATCAGGATCCTGTAAGGCTTCTTCAACCTTCTTAGGTTCATTCTTTGAGAGAAAGCAACTATACAAGCATTCATTTTGAATTGATCTTCTAGTTCGAACACCACTATTTGGATCACGAATAATCAAATCTTCAGTATGATCCTTTGTCCATTTTCTAACAGGTGGTAGATTAACTCTGCTAGTCTCTCCCCCTAAGTTAGTGGTATCTCTTGTAGAAGAATTCTCTCTACTTTCAAAAACTCTCCTTTGATCAATAGAATCAGTAGATTCCATATTGCTGCTAGTTACTGATCTTTCCTCAGTAGACTCTGAAAGATCAATTCCTGATGGAGTAGGCTCTGAAACGTCAATTCCTGATGGAGTAGACTCTGAATAGCTAGTCTGCTCCTGATGATCACTGTGTTCTCTTTGATTTATTTGCTCCCCCTCAACAGTAGCATTCGTTTGAGAAGCAATAGAAATTCCTTCTGGAGAACCTTCATCATCACTGGAGAGTATCTCAGAATTCTTCAGATTTTCAAATTCCAATTTGTCATGGCTTTCATCAGTTTGCAGAATTCCAAATTTCTTATCATCAAATGCAACATGAATTGATTCCATAACAATATGAGTTCTGAGATTATAAACTATGAAGGCCTTAGATGCTGAATATCCTAGAAAAATTGCTTCATCCGATTTGGCTTCAAATTTTCCAAGTTGTTCTGGATGAACTTTTAGGACATAGCATTTGCATCCAAAGATGTGAAAGTATTTCACACTTGGTTTCTTTCCTTTGATCATCTCATAGGGAGTTTTTCCATGACTATTTACCAAGGTACAGTTTTGAGTGAAACATGCAGTGTTAATAGCTTCTGCCCAAAAGTAAGTTGGAAGTTTTGCATCTGCAAGCATGGTTCTTGCTGCCTCTATGAGAGTCCTGTTCTTTCTTTCCACTACACCATTCTGCTGAGGTGTACCAGGTGCAGAAAATTGTTGAGTGATTCCATTGTCTGTACAAAACCCCTCCATCGTAGAATTCTTGAATTCTGTACCATTGTCACTCCTAAGTACTTTAACTTTGTACTCAGAGTTATTCTGAATATTCTTTACAAGTTCAATGATTTGCTGAGGAGCTTCATCCTTCTTGTGTAGAAAGAACACCCATGTAAACCTTGTGAAATCATCCACTATCACTAGAGCATATCTTTTCTTGCTTATAGACATAATGTTTACTGGACCAAACAGATCAAGATGTAGCATGTGAAATGGTTCAGTAATCAAATTTTCAGTCTTGCTCTTGAAAGTGGTTCTTCTTTGCTTTCCAAGCTGACATGCATCACAAAGTCCATCTTGCACATAATTTGCCTGAGGTAGGCCTCTCACTAGATTGTGCTTAACAAGTTGATTAAGCTTCTTGAAATTAAGATGTAAGAGCTTCTTGTGCCAATTCTAGCTTTCATCACTTGTTGCTTTG